>CM064058.1:18119221-18759899 GCA_032594955.1 Panicum miliaceum | reverse complement strand
AACCATTGATTTTTAGTTACATGAACTGATCGGAAAGTAATTATAATTTAGTGGTTACAAAGATACAGTGAGCAACAGTTAGACATAATATCTCAAGGGGAACTATGCTGAACCACTTATCGCCCAGAGTTTGGTCAAATAAAATGAAATATAGGCATTTCCAAGGAAGCTGCAAAAAATTGTATCATTATTACCCTTGCCCTTGAAATCATACTGAGGTATGCTGGAGAGTAAAATAGGGTAGCAGGATACTGTTAAGATAGAGAACATTGATAAACAACGGTGAAAGATTCAGGGGCTTGTTAGTTTGTATCCACAGCAGCAACAGGATGTCTATCTAAGTTATATGGTTCATTTGATTTGATTGACCAAGTAAACAAAACTGGTATGATATTAATATTTCTATTCCATCCAAAGAGTAAACAGACCTCCAATATCCAACCAAAACTTAGGAATGTGCACTTCCTCCACAACGAGGACAGGTTTTGTATCCCTGTTGGTTATGAATTGGATGTGCGCTACACCATTTTCAATTTGAATTTTCACAATGTCCGCATCCCAGTGCACAATCTGGATATAGGGTGCACGTACCATCCAAGCAAGTTTTGCATTTTCAAAAAACACGGTTTCATATTTTTTCATTATAAATTGGCTGCAATGTGACCAGACACGACCAACGTAGGTAATATCAAACCTAGAACATGTTGTTAATAGCATAGAGAACTTACAGCAAAACTTTTGGGGCTCATGTCTACATTATGCTGCTGAAGCATATTATATGTGTCACGAGCAGAGTGACCAACAGCCAATACAACTGCATCAAATGATAGTTTCTGGATGCCAGAACCTGGCTGTAGTTCTGCATCAGAGACCGCGATTCCTTTTACCTGCCCATCTTCCACTATAAGATCATCTACTCTAGCATTAAATCTTATGGTTACCTGTAGGCAAATGGAACATGATACATCAAAACATGTCATCTTGCAGGGAAAAAGAAGCATTAACAAAGACACAACTTACACCCAATTCTCTTAAGTGGTGCCTGAAATTTCGCAGAAGAGGAACAAGTTTATCGGTACCCAAGTGAGGTTTCCCATCAACTAAAATGTTTGGAGGTGCTCCAAAGTGAACGAATGTTTTCATAACCTGCAATCCAAGACCCATGGTTACTATATTAAACACAGAAAATAGTCACCTTTGAACTAGGATATTGCTTAAAAGAACTCTTATAAGTTAGATGGCAATGTCTACAAACAGTACAAAATGCCTGATAAATCAGTCCCAAAGGACTTAAAAACAGAATTCGAAACTTAAATTCCCAGCTCTAATTCCTTCAGTCAAGACTCAAGAGGCACATCTCTGAAGAAAATAAATTGCAATGTTCACATTATAAAAGGTATTATAGATGTGTCAGTAGTTAAAAATAAAATCTGATTTGATAATTTTCTGTTGCTATACAAAGCTTTTCATGCAGAAGTCATGAGCTCTTGAACAATTGGAACATGACAGTGAACTTTTACACCAAACAATATCTGAGGTTAAGATAGAGCAGGAAGATTTATGCCTGGACACCGTGAAAATATAATGCACTAATGAGAAAATGGATATGATAGATAGAGCAGGAAGATTCTCACAGCTTGAACACCATCAGTGTTTCTTCCTATCCTGGTCACGAGCTTCCCATCACTCCATGTACCTGCACCACCCTGCTATGATTAAGAACAGAAGATCAAGAATCGATGGCCTTAAGTTTTGAAGGAACATGAACACAGGATTGATTAATTGATCATTCCTTCCAGTTGCCAAATGGGTAACTGGCACTCAAACCATTCTCTGGGGCTATCTCATGCCATAATTCCTACTTGTAATGATCATTAGACTAACAAGCCTACTAAAATTCAGATAATGCATAAAAATGGAAGATCTCAATTAATCATGAAAATTTCACAATCTGCTCGTATTTTTCAGTATGAGCTAGCTGTTAACTGTATTTAAATAATTTTGTGATGTAATTGTGTGTGAAAACGATCCACAAAATGAAAAGGTTATATGAAAGGTTATTACAGATTAGTTTCTTCATAATTTATTCAGTTCACCAGAAACATACTTAAATGATCCCTATGCAGACGAAGTCTAAATGTGTCTTCCAACAATTTTTTTGATATTATGACTAGATAAACAACTCATTTTCAATCCAAATGAACAAAATACTAGCCCAATATTGCAAAACACAGGCACCTCACATCTGTGATCATTTTGTGATATCTTAGTGCGAAATAGGAATCAATAAAATACCTCGCCGAAGCAAAAGTTGCTCTCTGATTGTAGGATTCGTCTAACTGCAAGGGCCCCAATGTCACGCCCTCTTTGTTCAACAGGCTGACCACGCTCCAATAAGGTAACTTCCGCACCAAGCTCACCTAGCACAAGGGAAGCAAACAAGCCAGATGGTCCACTTCCTATAACTGCCACTCTTGGCTTCTTATCTTGAGGACAGATAGAACCATTATGATTATCCCTGATTCCAAGTTCATTATCATACCCTTTGTTGGTAGCATTGAGCATGCTGACCAAATCAGATGCTAATTTCTCTTTAGGCATGTATTCTACAGCTCCAGGTTTGGGCTCCAACCGAGCAACAAAATCCCATGCCCTTGGCTCCATATCAAGAAGCTTCTTAACATCCATATCAACAGTATAAGTGAACTGAGGTTCTTTCAAAACCTGTAGATGTAAAACATGTTGTTCACTCAATGGTATGAATAAATATATCCATTTCTCATACTAGTAGAAGTAAATACAGTTACAACTTACAAAAGCTATGCGGATGAACCCATTCTTGTAAGACAGAGTGTGTATCCAAATATATCTAGGATTGGATAACTACACTGGCAAACCAGTTGATTGGAGTAAGCAGATGTCATAGAATATCACCGCTATAGCAGAACCTCATAGTTTCTCTAAGACTATAATATCATCACTAGTGCAGTCCACAATTTATATTATGGGGCTGTCCAGAATGGTTGGGTATATAATAAAAAAAATGTAAAAGGTTGCCCTCTAGTGTGAGTTTGGTGGAGCGTGGAACCCTCAACAAAATGCTTACAACTTAACTCTGGAGAGGTATGGTGAAGCTTACTATATTGTTTCTTAACATCATGTATAGTTTGCCCCAATGTAATGTGATTCATCAGAATCATTTTAGCAGTTTCGACATAAAGCATATCCAATCTTAACTAAAATAGAGATGATATCAATCCAAGAAGAACCTTCCGTGCATCGAATGACTTGCGGATAACAGTGAAGGCCTCGTCAGGGAGCATAGAAGCAACCTGCAGCACAGCTGAACCAATTAGAGACATCTAATCATAGAAAAAGTCTGAACCACAATAACAGCATAAAAGATGAATGCAGTTCTATGAAATAATGAAAGAGCAGAGGCAGATCCAAGCAGGCGCCATTTGGATTATAAGACGCACAGTGCAACAGTACAACACTCATCATGCCAGTTAAGTAGTTGAGTTGCAGATTCAGAACGTAGCACGGCAATGTTTGCTATTGACTTAAAGCATGCAGATGTTAACTCGATCGCAAACCCTACCTTAGGCCCCACCTCATGGGCGGAGGCAGTATAGATGCATGGGTATTCCTAGGAATACCCAACTATTCTACCAAAAGATCAAGTATATGTCAAGTATACACACATGTATGTGTTATATTAGGTCAAAATCTCTAGTTTTTAACTTATAACTCAGCCCAACGCCAATACAGAGTACTCCACACTCTCCCAGGCCAGCCCGTTGGCCAGAGCTGACAGCTCAAGAGACCGATATCTCTCCCACTCGGCAGCGCTCCCACCACTCTCCCAGACCATCAACACCCAACGTCATCAAGTACCCATGCCAGGTAGCAGCCAGCAACAGGGCAGGGACCAGCAGCAGCCCCTAGTTGAATCGAGCATCAGCCATCCGCTAGCACAAGCACTAGCACCATTGGTGATAGATGGAACCTCACATCCCAATTTCTGATTTTCTTGCACAATAACCATTAATATTTAGTTTTAAGCTATGCATGTTCTTTTAATGTGGATTTTGGAGCTGTAAAATGAATAACAATACAGTGATTTGAAATCTTTGTGGAGCTAGATGCATTCTATTTAGTCTTACTTTTATATTAATTCTAACTAGCCCGTGCGGGAGCACAGGTTGATAGGCTAGTACATAACTAATTGTTCTGGTGCAAATACTTTTATCAAATAAAGGGGATTTAGATATATGGACACATGAGAAATTATAGATAATTGTTATTTCTTTTTATTGCATGGAACATCTTTAATTTGAATGATTCAGTAGCACCGTGAACTTTTAGCATTTTTGTATCGAGAATTTTTCTTTTGATACGGGAATACCCGACTTTTAAATTCTGGCTCCGCCACTGCCCCACCTAATGCCCCCACAACAATAAACTAAATTCAAACCATTTAAAAAGAGGAGGTTCAGTAACACAGGTATGGTGCAACTGGCTAAGAGGAGTAAAAGTCAGGCAAAACTGACTCCAGGCCTTTTCCGAAAATTCATAACGAAACAAATTGCATATCATGAAAAACTGCATTTACTCGAAAACAGAGGTTACCGACAAATTCAGGGAACAGGGATTGTGCTGATGCCAAGATAAGTGAGGATCATGTTAACTAAATGGCACTAACCAGGTTAAGCTACACTTCTAACGGTGAGTAAAGGTTTTCGCGGCGCCGGAATGCATTAAGCCTACGATTCAACGCACCAGACCTCTGTTTCACCACCCTTGGCGATTCACTTTTCAACCGGTGATTGATTAGCGTACCGGGAACTTGATGGCTTTGGCGATGGCCTGGAGAAGCGGGAGGGAGATGCCGGTGAAGTCCTTGCCGGGGTCGTCGCTGGCGGGGACCGCGAGCTTGGAGAGCCTCCAGTACCCGGACTCCCGCCCCTCGCTGCCCTCCACCGGGGTGGCCTGGCGGAGCAGCTCCTTGTGGCGCCGGTCCAGCCGCTTCTTCTCCGACGGGTACCGCCGCTTCCCCGTGCGCTTCGCGCAGCGCACCGCGGCGCCGCACCCGCACCGGCGCGGCCGCGGGAAGGAGCTGGTCGCGGCGTGGAGGAGGCCGCGACTAGGGTTAGCGCGCAGCGGGTGTGGAGGCGGCAGGGAGAAGGGTGCCAGCCTGAGGCCCGAGGAGGAGGCGGCCAGCGCCATGGCGGATGATGGGGACGATTGGAGAAAGGGAGAGCGCGTGCGCCCCTGCGGATAAGAGTGGGCTTTAGACGAGGGGTTTATTGGGGGTTCGTTTTATACGGATCGATGAGTTTGAACGCCTAACAGTTACTGTCTCCGTTACGAACTATAATTCGTTTAAATATTTTTTATCTCAAGTATAATCACTCATCTTATTCAATATTTGCACAAATTTTTTGAATAAGATGAGTGGTCGAACTTGGTGTTAAAAAGTCAAACAAGTGTTTTTCTCAAATTTACGAGAAGCAAGTGAGAATTCTAAATGTGTCCTTCGATAGGAGGTTGGAGATCTGAATCAAATCGTCGATCGAAATCAGATTTTTTTAATTATGCTTTCCTGTTAAAGGATACTACACGGGGTCATGGATGACTGAGTGAGTAAATGGTTTTTGAATAAAAATGGAAGGTATGTTCCTCAGTCGGTCATGCTTGCTTCAGCAAGAGCTTATGACACAATACACATTCTCCCTTCTTAATTGTGCAGATGCATTGTGGACGCTCTTGAAAACAAGAAATGGCATGGTCCTCAATAGTAAACCTGCAGTCCTAGCGTCAGATGCAATCACATACAAGATGATGCTCTCTTCAAGTTTCGGAAGTCACTATTCAAGGACGACGTTCCAAATGTGGAACAAATCTACAATAAAGTGAAAAACTGATGGTGGGCTGAGAGCAAGTTTAGAGATAGCATCCTGTTACACATTTGTTTGTTCTGTCTCTGCGTGCGTTGTACTTCTGTTGGAGTCATCGAGTGTTCTTCGTCTGAGTCGAGAATAGGAGGTGTTTGCGCTCGCGGCGTCGAGTTGCCCTTGGTCTCCATCTCGGATTGTAATCGTCTCTAAACTTTCCCCATCAATAAAGGGAAAGGCTGGGATTGTAGGTTTCTGTTAAGCTTTCAATAGAAAAACACGGCAGTGGGTAGTGGCCTTTGACCCAAAAAGAACACATCGGAGAAATCGATAGGCGAATTATCCACTTGGAAATAGGAAGCATATATTCTATATATTAACTTATCAGTAAAAAACTGGTATTCCCTCGTCAACTGTTACATTTTCCAGCTCCGCAGGATTACACTCAAGACAGAGTAGGTGAGTACCAAGAACTCGACTACATAGCAGGACAAACCGCATCAGTTAAAAGTCGAACTTGAAGAACAACATTTCACCAGTCTCCACTACAAACCTTCGACAAACTCCAGTTACCTCAGGCCGAGTGCACACGAAGTCTGAAAGTCTATTTCCACTGTTAGCAAGCAGCAGCACATGATCTTGAACTATCTAGCCGCTTAGTCACCACAACACTGCACCGACCCCATGGTTTAGTTCACAAGGTGAGGACTGACACTCTTGAAAGGAAGTGTGCAGGAGTAAGTCACATATCTGACACCGTCAAGGAGAACGACAACAAATATCCTGGAGAGGGGTTTCGGCGACACTCTTGGATCACCATCCCCATTGCCAGCCTCCCTGGGATCAGCTAGCACAGAGACAACAACTGATGATGCTGGCTTGCTATCAGGTACCTTGCTGCTTTCAGAAGTGCTGTTAAAAGTCCGAGGCTCTGTGTTGTTCACCGTTTTGCCAGTGAGTGGAATCGCCTCGTTGTACATGATCCTCCTGTTTTTCAGCTTGCCACCACAAGCAGGAGCAGGTTTTGGAATTTTCTGGGTAGCATTGACGCTCGAGGAGTTGACAGTTGGAGAAGCAGGTATAATGCCACCAGATTTGGCAGAAGCTGCAGAAATGTCGAACTGGAATACCTCACTGCACATTCCTGAGTTCAAAATTGGTCCTGAAAATAGTTACATAGAAATCCAAGGTAAGACACTATGGACAAGCACTCAAGAAGTATCAATCTCAATAAGTGGGAGATCCTGACAAGAAATGCCTGACAAAAGATCCAGGATGCCTATCAGATATTACAACAAAATGGACACAAATTTCATCTTTGAGAGAGTTCTGATTGTTGCATCTTTGCTTCTGCAATCAAATTTGCAAGCATAGGCTGCAAATTTAATTCTGTACTGTTTACAACCTCAGAAATGGGTGGAGAGCAAAAGCATAGATCAACATACAAAGATCACCCTATCCAAGTTGAAATTCCCCAACTGTTGTAGAGATCAACACATACATGACCACAGAATAAATTAAGCATTAACAACACCTGAGTTCTTATGGGTCAATATAGCATGGCTATCACAATTATAGATATCTCCCCCCATGAATGGAAACAATACAGCCGCTATTTACTAAGCTAGCAATGTGGTGATTGCTATAAGGAAGAGGCCTTGAGTATGGATATAGTTCCCTTTTCCCGACAAGCTACCATGTCATATTACCAGCTGGCACCTTTAAATAACCTCATTCCCAATCTAACCTGCTCACTGCTTCCATGCTTTTCTACAAGTCACTTGATTGTATTTACCATTTAGACTCATATTTTTCACTTAGTGAAGTCTTAAATTTTATTTTCTACATCTGGAGATGATTGGATTTTTATTCAAATATATTGCCATATACCCTTTTATAACAAATGCAAGAATCATTAGCAATTACTGCATCGCATAAGAGGACAAATGAACTTCATGAATGCAGTGCTACAAATAAATAGACATTGCTAAACAAATTAAACATTGACGTGCTTACCTTCCATTCCTTCACGGAACCACTGTGGCAGTGGTGCATCTGGCGGGAACGTTTCCTTTGAATTCGTATCCTTTCCAGGTGGTGACAGATAGCGAGCTATAGCTACACTAGTCTCCTTGTGATCTTTAGCTGACTGACCATTTGATGCCCTATGTGCCACTGCTTTCTCACTTGCAAGAACAGAATGGATAATCAAATTACCATTGATCTTAACATGTTTTCCATTCCTCGGCACATATAACAAAGCAGGCAAGATTTCACTTGAGTTATGTGCAGGATGATGCTTCTGCCCTGCTCCATCAGCATTTCCAGCCATTCCAGGATCAGTATCGTTCATATCGCTACTGTTTAAACCGCCTTTAGGTCCTTTCCCATGGTTACTGACACTAAACACCCTAGCATCAGAGTGGCCAAAATTTCCAAATATCACATCGTCGCTCCTGCCACTCATTCCAAAACTATGATTGAACCCCGGAACAAAAGCACCAAATACAAGCGCAACAAACAGCAAACCAAGAAGACTAACACTTGCCACCTTCTTGGTCTTGGTCTTACTCTTGCTCTCCCCCGCCTTCTTGACCTCTGGTTTTTTGGATACCTTCGCTGCAGCCGCTGTCTGCTGTGGCTTCAACCGCGGGATAGGCACAAGTGGGACATGGGAGCCATGAGGCCGCATTGCATACCCAGGAACCCACGGGAAATGAATGCCTGGCAGCGGCGGCGGCGGATACACCCCAGGCGGCGGGGCACTCACCCCACCACCACCAAGCTGCTGCCGAAGCGTGGCGTTCTCGGCCACAATGAAGGAGATCTTAGAATTGAGGTCGTTTATCACCGAGTGCATCGACTTCACCTTCTCCTCCAGCTCCTCGACGTACCGCTTCTTCCTCTGCCGCGACAGCTGCGCGCTCTCGCGGTTCCGCATCAGACGCGCAGTCCGGCGCTTGTCCTCTTCCTCGCCGTCCGCGCCCCTCTCGTCGGAGTCCTCCGCGGCGGCCCGCGACGCCGAAGCCGACGCCGACGCGGAAGGGGAAAGCTCGCCGTCGCCGGATCGGCGGCACTTGGCCCCGTCCGAGCTCGCTCCTGGGCTCGCCTGCTTCCGCTTGAGGCTCCAGTTCGGGGCGGCGCCGCTCCTTCCCTCGTCCGAGTCCTCGTGCTTCACCTCGCGGTCCCCGGCGTTGGCCACGGCGGAGTTGGCGGCGGAGGTGGCCGGGGAGGCGGAGGTGGACGCGGCGGGGCCGGATCCGGCTGCGGAGCCCTCGCCGGAGTCGTCTCCTTCGCCGCCGCGGTCGGGGGACCGGAGCAGGAAGTCGTCGACGGAGAAATCGACCGGCAGGTCGAAGTCGAGGCCGTCGTCGCCGTCGAATTCGCCGAGCGGGAGGTCGCCGCCGGCGAGGGGCAGGTCCGGGTCGAAGAGGTGCGCCGGGTAGTGGCGGAGGTCGAACGCGGAGGTGTCGAGGAGCGCCGGCTCCGCCATGGCTGATGCCGCGCCCCGAGGAACAGGACGGGGGGAGAGGTGGGGTTCCCTCTAGGGTTTTGGCATCGTCGAGGTGGAGGCACGGGAGGAGGGAGCGGAATTTTGGAATGGAAGTCACGAGAGCGAGTGCGGACGGAGTCCGGGGATTGACGAGCTCGTGCTCGGGACGTGCCGCCGTGCCGGTCCTCCCTACCGCGTAGCTTCCCAGAACGTATCCTTTTATCCCCATGACAGGTGGATCCTACCGTCAACATGGGCCCGCAGGTCATCTGCTCGTCTAGAATACGTGGTCGACGTGACTGCGTGGATAGCCACCAGATCTGGGCTCGCCACTGTTGGCGACTTGGTGGCGTGCTAAAAAGCGCCGGGGCATGAGTAACGGGGAAGTTAAGACGCCTAGGACCGTGTGCGCTGGCATGTGGGGCCAAGGACCCGCTAGTTTTAGGTGCACAGGCTGCGGGTAAGGATAAAACCGGTTAGAAAAGTTACAGGGGTCCGTTCGGGAAGGTTCTGGTCTGGTGGGTGTGGGTGAGTGGTGCAGCGAATGTGACGATTTCGGATAAGAAATTTTAGTTACTGTATTTTTTTGGTAAGCTTCCCAAGTGGATCCTCTGGTATTACTCCATTTGCGTAACATGGAGATGGATTTGGGTAGACGAATTGAATAGCAGGGGCCGTCAGTTGTCTGCTCTAGACTTGGATCCTGTAGCTACGTCTGATTTTTTTTTTGTTCTGTTGTGGGTAGTTTTTAGGATCCTGATTTGCGAAAACATCACCGATCCATTCTGCTTGCCGCCCTCTAATAAATTATCATAAATCCGGCATGCTGTCCAATATACTAGTAAGATAGTATATGGCAGATTAGGCCTATAAAGAGTATTGATTTTTAATTCGTATAACCAAGTGCAGGCAAACACTCTGAAATTGTACGGTGCAAACTGCTGGTTTAGTAATTATTAGTGACTGCAAAGGGCTTATATGAAAAAACGCGCACTCCACTTCCTCTGTGTGGGGATGGAAAGTATGCACATGGGAGCTTCACCTTCCTGTACTGGATGAGTTTGAGGGCAGCATCGTGAGGCGTGCTTTCATCATTTTTCGCCTGAGCTCGTGATCTTTCCGTCGCGTAGAAGCAAGAAAAAGAACACGGACAGTCCAGAAAGCGAAGAATCAAAGGGTGCGGAAAGGTCAGGTGGGGGTAACACTTCTGCATTCGCTCCGGTACTTCCATTTCTGGCCAGGCAGACGTTTGATGCTCATCTAGCTACCAAAGGGGTGTTTCTCAAAAAAAAAAAAAACTACCAAAGGGGTGGGCTATGAAATTGCTCGTTCTACGTGTCGAAGACTCATGGCTACCGGCTAGCAGAGAGGAATATGCGTGCGATGCATTTTGCTAAAATTTTGAACAAAGGATTCAAGGCTAACCCTTTTCCTCAAATTTGTTCTGAACATAGCATCGAATTAATAGCATAGTTTCATTGTAATCTGGTAGTGGTGGCAAGAATTTGGACCAGCCATGGCTAAGATTAATCACATGGGAACGAAGGACTGTATTGTAATGTGTGTGCTTTCCACCAACACCCCAAGGTTGTCCATTCAGATTTTGGATGTTTTGATTGATTTTATTTTTAGCACTATTTTGTTCGGTGCAAAACAAATTAGTTAAAAAAAACTCTCTTATTTGACCACTTAGTTATATTAAATTTGGAAAAAAAAACAATGCTATATGGTAAACTGGTAGCCGTGATTTTAGAGTGTCAATTATTGCATTTCGCTTTCATGCGTCATATTTGTATACAAACCAAACGTACCTACGCTTGACTTGGAAATTTTAGGCATTTCACTTTAAGTGTTAATTAAATCATAAGAATTTAGATGTAAACCACCAATGTCAAACAGGGCCAAAAAAGGGTCTTTGCTCGAGTACATGAATCGACATCCCATTTTATTTGCTATAGAGGAGAAATAGACGCGGGGGGGGGGGGGGGGGGGGGGGGGGGGGGGGGCGGGGGTGGGGCGGGCTTATGTCTCAACCTATTTAGAGTGTATAAAAGATCCACTTGCACACGGGATAGGTTTGCTATCTGTTGCATCCTGCGTGAGGTCGGCGGTTAGTCCACTTAAAAAAAGGCGTTGCTAGCAACCGGTCTGTTGCATCCTGCGTGAGGTCGGCGGTTAGTCCACTTAAAAAAACGCGTTGCTAGCAACCGGATGTCCGATGAGAAATTTCTTACATTGAGAGTTCACTAATGTAACATCAGACATCACCTCTTGCAACATACGAAATCATATATAAAATTGACTATAACATCTGTTTCCGAGATGTAAAATTCCCATTGCAATATGTATATTATGATTCGTGCAACATCCACTCAAAACAGTAACATGCTGAAATAATGTTTGCAACATTAACGATTACTTTTTGGGACATCCAAAATTATATGTTACAACATCCGAAATCACAAATTGAAAATATCGAATAAAACTCGTTCACCCGTTGCAACAACATAAATCATCTCTTGCAACATCAAAAAAAAATATTTGCAACATTTCAGTTCGGTGCCCTACGGCCCGCCCGACGCTCCGTTTTGCGAGCAGGGGTGGTCGTGGCCTCACCGGCGGCGAGGGGCGGCGAAACGGCAGAGGTGCGCGCACGGTTGCGCGGGGGCGTGGCAAGGATCACCAAGGAGGTCGCGGGTGGGGAGACTTGGTGACGACGATGTTCCATGAACGACGACAGCGGCGGGCGGAGCTCGTTGACGGGGAGGGCCTGGAAGGCGGCGAAAAGGAGGTGTGAGAGCTCAGATCGATCATGGAGGATGGGGGAGCCGTAGCCGCGAGGAATTTAAGAGTAGCTCACCGGAGACGGTGGATTTGACGGTCTTTCCCACCCCTCTGCTATTCCTTCCCGCATCAGATGCTTGACTCCGCCCCATGGATACCCCTCGACTGCTACCATGGGCATGTGCTCCTTCAGAAGAGATTCAGGGGGCCGCGAGCCCAGCGTCTCAAGCAGGTCCTTCACCGTCGCGGTGCTCTCACTACTACACATGTCTCCAACAATAACATAGCCCCTTTTCCAGTAATAACGGGCACCGTAGCAAGCGTTATTGCAGTGGGTGAATGATGATGTCATCAAGAGCGCCCGTTATTACTATGAACACTGTAGTAACGGGCGGCCATGACATCAGCGCACCGAGCGTTATTAAAAATGGAGGCGGCACAATAGTAACGGCCGATGCTGACGTCATGCATGCCCGTTGTTAAAAAAACAATTTTCATTACGGGCAGGACTTACGTCACTACCGACCGTTATTAGAAAAAGCATCTCCAATAACGGTCAGGGCTGATATCATGGACGCCCGTTGTTACAAATCGTGTCTACGACAACATCCAGAGGATGACACCATGCGACCGTTATTGAAAACTCTTTCAGTATCGGGCACCTGTTGACATCATGGCACCCGTTACTGCAGTGCTGTAGTATAAAATTGCATGTCTTCTTCCCCGTTACAGAGCTCGCGACAGAGAGCTCTGGACACGAGTCGTGTCCCTACTGCGGCGGAAAAAATCTAAAAAAAGAAGGGGGGAAGGTTTTGAATCCGTATTTTTCAGGGATTTTGATCTATGAGGTAAATCCATTCCGTTCCACGTATTTTTTTTGTTGTTTAGATGTAGTTTTACCCTCATTTTTTGTGGATAAAGTTTTCTAGGGTTTCAACTTTTTCTTTGCTCAAAGTAGCATAATAAAAATGAATTTTATCATAGATTTTGCATATTCTAACTTATTTTGGTCATCTCCATGCCTCTCTTAGCTTTATTTAGGTGTTTACATAATCAAATTTTAAAGATCTTGTTTTGGATCTACACCATGCATAAGGAGAGAGAAAAAGGGTTGGACAACTTATGAATTTGGATCTAGGTTATTCTATTCATTTACTCGTCTAATAAATTATGATTTATGCTACGTGTTGATAGATGTATCTTATAGCTCTAGTTTTGTAGAGATTTTGTTATCATATATATATTCGTAGTAAATAAATAATAAAGTGTGTTGGCGCTAAAAATCGGCCGATGACCTTCAGCGTCGGACGCATGACCCGGGAGAATCTGCTTAACTCCTGTTCGGGTGATCGCCCTGGTGCGGTTCGCGCGGCGTGCTAGTCAATCTGACCTATTGATTGACAAGGAAAGAAACGTATTAAATTCTGGGGGTCTCGTTCGGCTGAAGTTCCGATCTGTCTCGAAGCGAATCGGCCGATTTGCTATGAAGTGACTGGCTATAGATCAGCCGATAATCACGTAGCGATTGCAAAGAAACTACTGGAGCAAATTAAACAATCGCCACAGATGCAACACTTAAAATAGATCTAATCGGCTATATGACGATAAATAAGAAAAAATAATGATAAAGCCGACAGTTCGATCTCAAGCTGGATAACTGGTGATAAAACTAAAGCAATAAATAAAATCTATAATTCTAGTAAATATCGATAACTGGTGAATAAATCTAAACGAAACAGCAGCGATGCGCCTGAAGTTAAAGCTTAGATATTATTTGATAAACGGAACTTACCAGTCGGCCGGAGATCGTGTCGATGCAGCCCTACCAACCCGTACGAACTCGTGAAAGAAGAAGATGTATTGGCGAAGTCGCCGACTTGAAAGTAAAGTACGATGAAAATGTAGATTTTTTATATTCATTGATGTGTATCCCTACAAAGCTCTAAAGATGGCTATTTATAGCCTGTTACAATTGATTTCCTAACCGACTAGGATCTATTTCTAATTTTAAAGGAAAACGAATATTTACAGACACAACTCGTATCGGAGTTGGTTATCATACTCCCACGGGCCAAACTTTCTTTACCTTTTTCCTCTGGCCCACCTTAAGCCATATTGGCCCAAACGCTCCAGCCTTTCAATCGGCCGACCCCCACCAACTCCATTCGCCAATCGCCCAAAATACTGCAGCGCCAATCGGCTGATTCCTAACTATAGCGCCAATCGGCTGATTCCTAATTGTAACCTTTAAGTCTGCCGCATCGGCCAATCTCCTCCTTCCCTGACGCCGATTCAAAACGTGTCGAAATCTGGCGTCAACACATGCCCCCCCTAGTTTCAAAGTAAAATATGACTTTTACTTCAAAATTCTTTTTTAATCTCTCCCCAAAACAAATGCGGCAAAAATCTCCTTCTGTTTCATGGTCTTCTACCTGATGATTGCAATCTTTTCGAACTGGGCGCCTGAGACAACCGTTCCCCCGGAATTCGTGTAGACGGCACGGTAAAAATCCCGCCTTTACCCCTTCTCTTGGACCGTCTTTAAATACTGGTGTTCCCTGCCGCTTCTTCTCCACGAGCTGAGTAACTTTCTCCCCGGCGAATCACTTTCTATCTTCTCCCAGCGCCCTTTTGGCTTCCAACCACATTCTCCGGTGATACTTCTTTCGTCTGCATTCCACTTCATTCCTTCAATGGTGGCACCATCAGCAACTCCACCAGCCACGGAGGCTCCGCCAGCAACTCCATCGGTGACGGCAGTTCCATCAGCGATTCCATCAGCGACGATGAGCTTCATCCCGGAGGTAAACATCCGAAACTTTTCCTTTTTCCTTTTTACCGCCCATGCATCTTTTAGATCTATTCTTAGTTCTTCCCTTTTTACCTTTTTTAGGCAGTCAGACACCAAATCACTATCCGCCTTTCCAAAGCTCCTGGTCTCATCTGCTTAGACCCTATGGGGAATCCAGACTCGATTGATCTGATTAACTTAGAAACCCGTAGAATCCCTTTCAAGCAATCACCTATGGATTTGGGCCAGTGGTCAGGCAGTTTTAGATCTTGGCCGAATGAAACCCCCAGTTGGAAAGAGTGGTACCAAAGAATGGCCAACTCTAAGAGAGTTCAATGGGATGAATTAAAAATCGGCTAGTGCATCAATCTATCTTTGTCCCAGATGGAGAAGAATGAACCCCTGGTAATAGCAGCCTCCTATTTCTGGTCTGACGCGCTCAACGCATTTCTCTTTGGGCACGGACCCATGACCCCAACTCTGGCCGATGTCCTGATGCTGACCGGCCTCAACATTTCCTCCCCCGATACACCCTTTAATTATCTGATCAAGCCGACCCATCGGCTAGAGACGAAAGGAATCGGCGGGTGGAAAGGGTATATCAATAGAAACATGAGGACCGGGACGATTTTGGAGAGAGAATATTCAGCGTTCTTGATGATGTGGCTAGAGAAGCACCTCTTCTGCGGCAGAGCGGTTGGCCCTTCTTCCAACACACAAGCTCTGGCCGAAGCCCTGTCAAGAGGAGCCGCCATCCCTCTCGGGAAGCATCTGCTAGGATTGGCCTGCCACATGATGCACCAGATCAGCGTCAAATTGTCAAAGGAAGAGCCGATTGGTAACTCTGGTGGCCCCTGGTGATTCATCACCCTCTGGCTCAACTTGTACATGAGCAAAATCTCCCAGCAGCAGATAGAGACCAAGATATTCCCCAACATCGAGTCAGAGGAAAACCCCATAGTACGATGACGGTGCACCTCTTTTGGCGAAGCGGCATCAGCTTTCCCTGGTTGCCAGTTCACCGCCACCCAGACAGCCTAGTATTTCAGATGCTTTTACAACAGCTTTAGTGAAGAAACTACAAGTTGGTATCCGTACCAGAGAACAGAGCCACTTTTTGAGCTTCCCTTCTGCTATGACTCGACGTCCAACTCCTTTGATAATGATCTCACGGACGCCTTGATCAAACCAGGGATCTTACCAGCGAACTTCTTCTCTAGGAAAGACTCCCCAACTTATGAATTTTATAACCCATCAGTTGCAGCACGGCAGTTCGGCCTTGGCAGTTGCCGATTCAAGTTTATTTTGTCGGCCACGCAAAATTCCAAGATGAGCTCACTAAGGGCCTTGACTACAATCGACTTTGCAATTTAGTGCCGGACTCCAGTACCATATATCTAAGCAATTGGGTAGTGGCTCATTTTGCTGTCCAACAATTCAAGTTATGGTGGGCAGAATAGAAGCAACATCTCTTTTGTGTATCTCCTGCAACATATTGCAATGATTTGGATCTTGATAACATCGACCCAAACGCAGCGGTACTGCCCTTTTCTCGGCCGATTTCGATGTTATTTCTTTTTATGCTACAAATTTGCCGCTAACTCTTATTTCCCTTTTCTGTCCGAGAGTCGACTTCCTCCGACGCGGAGCCGAAGTGGTACGCCGATAGAGAATAGCTACCCATACATACCATTCCCACTCATCGGCTACCATGCTCCAACCATCGAAGACATCACCACCGGCCGATCGAAACAAACACCGAAGAAACCCTCTTTAAAGAAGATGAGCCGCCGAGTGCGTGCCCGTATAGAACCAGCCGATCAGTCGGCGGCGGCATCGGCTGAACCTTTAGCTGCGCCGACTCTCCCAATTATTGAGGAAGTCGATCCCCAGGCTGCTACAGAAGCTGGAGCGGCTGCTGCATCATTGCTAGTAGAAGCTGTTCAGGTAATTTTTCATTCCTCACATCCTTCTAAGTATTCTGTCGATATTAACTTCTTCTTTCTGTCAAGCTGCGCAAATCGCCCCAGTGCAATCTCCGCAGCAATCGGCTACATTCCAGGCGGAAACCGAAACGCCAGCAATTCCTCCCATCGAGGTAGAGAGTCTCTTAACTCAATTTTTTGATACTTAACTAAAAACTAACCGATTTTTGATGCAGGCTACCCTGGGTGCATCGATTGTACCTTTCCAACAACCATCGGCCGGACGACTCACAGAGGTATGGCAGTCATTATATATCATCAGACTTAATCATTTGCATTATACTTATAAAAATCCGCTTCCCATACCTTTCCAGGAGGCTGGCTCGAGCAGGGCACCGATAATCGTCGAATCTTCTTCTTCCGATGAACCAATCGCGCCAGTTCCCGAGATGAGGGTAGAACTCCAGCCGGCACAAGCAGAAGAAATCCGCTTCAAAGAGGTAAGAAACTTGTCACCCATATCAGCCGATTTCCCCTTACCGTCGGCTAATCCTTATTTTGATTTTTTATTCTTTCGCAGGAGCAGGACACTTCCAACAACAGTCTTTTTTCCTTTGCGGTTGCACTTTCTAACGATGAAGAGATTGCCTCGTGCCAAGTCACACTGAGCTCGATCCCTGATGACGTCCGTGCCAAGCTTGAGAGCATACAGACCCTCCTCCAAGACGACATCGGCCGACTAGTGGAAGACGCCTCGCCGATTTGGCAACTTCTTAGTGCAATTAGAGGCCGAGTTCCAGAGGAAGCGGAAGAGGCTCTGGCACCCGCCGCATACATAGAGTCAATGCGGATTCCAGTGTTCAGGGTTTTGCGTCGTATGGCCGATCGCGCCAAACTAGCGAAAGCCCGCGAGGAGGAAGACTCCTACAGACATCGAGCTCAAGAGGTGCATCAACGAATCAGCTTCCTTGAAAGCTCTCGCCCAGATATCGTCGGTGCCATAGACCGCCTTAAACGGAGAAGGGCAGGGCTAGCCAAGGAGATGGAGCCGGTGACCAAGGCCATAGCTGCTGAAGAGAAAAGACTCCAAGACCTCCCATCCGTCATCGCCGAGCTGAAGCAGGGGAGGCAGAACCTGGCCCACGAAGCAATAAAAATCCATCGTCATATGCCAGAAGTCCCTGGATCGGCTGATGACAACCAGAGAACCTTAGACTCGGCCGATCAAGTTAAGCAACGAGCGATTGCGGCTATTAATACCCTCCTAGGGTGAACTGTAAAAGTACTGAATGCTCTGTAAACATTTAATGTCCTCTTGCCATTGACGTGCGGATTCAAACTTGGACCGTCCTCTTCGACAGCTTTTCATTTATTAACCCTTTTACTTCGATGGGACGCACCCTACCATTCCTTCACCCTCTTCCTTCTATAAGTATGAGGCCCCGTATCGTTTCCAAAGGCATTCGCATCGCCCGTCTTCTTTTCCTCTAACGACTTGATCTCCATCCTCCCAGACTAGACGCCAAGATGTCTTCTTAGTCTTCTTCCTTCTCCGTCAACCAGGTACGAAATCTTCCTTTGTTCCCTCTCTTGACATTTCAATCAATCTGACGTTGGGTGGTTGTTTGCTCCCCTTTTAGCCGAAATGCCTTAGCCCCAGTCTTGAACGAGCGATTGAAGTCATGCATTCAGACGGACCATTGTCGTAGGCGGACAGAGATCTGATCAGGGCTCATTGCGAAGAGCTCAAAGATCATGTCCCTGCTAACGTCCAGAAGATCTGGGACCATATAGACGCCAACTGCTCCAGGCGGCCGCCAACTGAAAGGAGTCATCCACTCCCGCACCCAGTCGCCCTTGAAGATGCTGCGGCGGGGACATCCCAACCACCTCTCGACAGGAGCCACCCACTCCCTCGTCAAGTCGAGGTTGAAGCCGTCATGGAGGATCTGGAGGAAAGGAGCATCCGCCTCTTGATAGAATTAGGCTGGATCGAGAGGGAGATTAAGAAAAAGTGTGGTCAATAAATATGTTGGTACTTTTGTTCTAAGGGCGACTTGTACCGTGTCGGCCATGTACCCTGCTGTTCTTACCGAATAATAAATCGGTCAGACTAATCGAATGTTTCGTCCTTAAGGCGATGTTATCTTTGCATCGGCTATATAGACAGGAGCCAATAGGAGTTGGCCACGTTGTCTTGATGCACCCTATCGTAAGTTATGCACCCACCCATATACTAGGATAGTACCTCTTCAGATATCTTCCGTTCAAGGCTCTTGTGAATTCTTCCCCTTCGATAGTTTCTAGTGTATATGCATTTCCCGGAGCATATTGGCCGATTTTATACGACCCTTCCCAAGTGGGCGACCATTTACCGAATTTGGAATCCTTAGACCCTATTGGCAGCACCAACTTCCATACCAAATCTCCTTGGGAGAATTGTTTGACCTTGACCTTCTTGTCGTACCACCTGGCCACCCTTTTCTTGTTTTCTTCAATGCTGATCAGGGCCCTTAATCGCTGACCCGCCAAATCGTCGAGCTTTCCCTTCATGAGGAGGGAATAGTCATCGGCCATCAACTGATCTTGAAGCGATGTGCGCCTTGACCCCGTCCTTAATTCCCAAGGCAATACTGCCTCGTGACCATATACTAACTGATAAGGAGATATCTTAGTGGCCCCGTGGCAGGCCATCCTGTAAGCCCATAGAGATTCGGTTAAAGACAAGTGCCACTTCTTGGGTTGTTCCTCTATCTTCCTCTTGATCAACTTGATTATCCCCTTATTGGACGATTCGGCCTGGCCGTTGGCTTGAGCATAATATGGAGAAGAATTCAACAATTTAATCCCCATATCAGCGGTGAATTCTTCGAACTCTCCTGAGGTGAACATCGTTCCTTGATCAGTTGTGATGGTTTGAGGGATGCCGAACCGATAAACAATATGGTCCCTCACGAAATCGATCATAGCGGCCGATGTCACGGCCTTTAACGGAACTGCCTCCACCCATTTGGTAAAATAGTTAGTGGCTACTAATATAAACTTGTGCCTTTTGCTTGATGGAGGGTAAATTTGTCCGATGAGGTCTATCCCCCAACCTGTAAACGACCATGGTTTGATTATCGGATTCATAGCCGAGGCTGGTGCGCGCTGCACATTGCCAAACTTCTGACAGTCTTCACAACCTTTATAATATTTAAAACAATCTTCGAGAATCGTCGGCCAATAATACCCGTTGTTTCTGATCATCCACTTCATCTTGTGAGCCGATTGATGAGCTCCGCATACGCCCTCATGGATTTCTCCCATCAGGACCTTTGCTTCTTCCGTTCCCAGGCATTTGAGTAGAACCCCATCAATCGTCCGGTAAAACAAATCGTCTTCGAGCAACACATATTTCATGGCCTGAAAACGCACTCGCCGATCCACTTTCTTCGACAGATCTTTCAAGTAATTAGCAATCTCCTTTCACCAATCATCGACCGCAAGTTCCAAAGTCATGGCGCCTTGAATCGGCCGATACCCGGACGCGTGTTGGGCAAGCCTATTCGCCTCTTCATTGTAATTTCTGGGAATGTGCTCAATAACCGCGGACTTGAATTCCTTTAACAGTTGGAGGCAATCTTTGTGGTAAATCCTTAAGACATCATCTTTGCATTCAGATCTCCCCGTTAATTGATCCACAATGAGCATGGAATCTCCAAAAATTTCCACCGCATCGTCTTTGATTTCTCTTAACAATTGGATACCTTTTAGGACGGCTCGGTATTCCGCCTGGTTGTTGGTCGCGGATGCCTCTATCGGCAGAGAGAAATCATAACTTGCCCCCCGAGGCGATATGAGAACGATGCCGATTCCCAATCTGGCCCCACATGAGGAACCATCGAAGTATAGAGTCCATGGAACTGGTTCAACGATAGCGATTTCCGGTCCACAATGTTGAGCCACGAAATCGGCCATGACTTGACCCTTGACAGCATTGGCCGATTCGTACCTTAGGTCAAACTCTGACAGAGCCAGGATCCACTTTCCAATCCGCCCTTTCAAAATTGGCAATGATAGCATGTATTTCACCACGTCATCCTTGCATATGACCATGCACTCTGCCGATAACAAGTAGTGCCTGAGCTTGGTACACGAGAAATATAGACACAGGCACAGCCGTTCCACCGGGGAATATCTCGTTTCAGCGTCCAGGAGTCTTCTGCTGGCATAATATATTACCCGTTCTTTTCCTTCGGACTCCTGTGCCAGCGCCGATCTGATAGCCCGCTCGTTGGCCGATAAGTATAGTTTGAACGGCTTGTCAGCCTGTGGCGGGACTAATACAGGTGGCGAAATTAGATATTGTTTGATGTCTTCTAATGCTTTGCGTTGTTCTTCTCCCCACACGAATTCCTAATCGGGTTTCAATTTCAACAAAGGAGTGAAAGCTTGAATACGCCCGGACAAGTTGGATATGAATCTTCTGATAAAGTTGACCTTGCCGATTAGGGACTTGCAGCTCAGTTTTATTCTGCGGGGCCACAACCTTGTTGATGGCAGCTATGGTCTTCCGGTTGACTTCTATCCCGCGCTCATGGACCATGAATCCTAGGAATTGTCCGGCCGACACACCGAATGCACACTTGTTCGGGTTCATTTTCAACCCATGCTTCCTTGTGCACTCCAACACCTCTCGTAAATCGGCCAGATGTTCCTGATGACCTTTTGACTTGAACACAACATCGTCGATGTAGATTTCCACCAATACACCAATTAGCTTGTGAAAGATATAATTTATACCCCGTTGGTATGTAGCGCCGGCGTTCTTTAATCCAAAGGTCATTACCACCCACTCGAATAAACCGAGGTGGCCCGGACACCTGAAAGCTGTTTTCGAAATATCTTCTTCGGCCATTAATATTTAATTGTACCCAGCATTACCGTCCATGAAACTGATGACTTTATGTCTTGCGGTGGCATCTATCAAAACGTTGGCTGTCGGCATTGGATACCCGTCCATTGGTGTAGCCTGATTTAGGTTCCTGAAGTCGATGCATACGCGCAACTTTCCATTTTTCTTGTATACGGGTACAATATTAGAAATCCACTCGGCGTAACGGCACTGCCGAATAAATCTTGCTTCAATCAATCTTGTAATCTCGGCCTTTATAACAGGTAGAATTTTAGGGTTGCATCATCGTGCAGGCTGCTGATACGGCCGATATCCTGGTTTTATAGGCAACCAGTGTTCGACAATGGACCGGTCTAGACCAGGCATCTCATGGTATTCCCAAGCAAAACAATTTTTAAATTCTTTTATTAAACTTGTCAATTTACACTTGTACTCGGGATCCAAGCTAGCACTAATATACGTGGGCCTTGGCTTGCTACCATCTCCTAAATCCACCATCTCCAATGAATCGGCTGACGTAAATCCGTGCCCAAGCTTCCCGTCTTCTCGGACGAACTGATCCATCTAGTCTGAATCTTCAGAGACGACTGCTCGGATCGGCTGTAGGCCAAAATCGGAGACTTTCAGCAAATCGGTGTCCCAAGTTCTACCGGATATACACTTGACGTGTTCGCAGCTCCACTGTTGCGTATTGGCCGCAGCAACACTGTAGGCGGAATCGGCGGTGACTATCTCGGTATTGTCGCCGACCCACTGTACGAGGCATTGGTGCATTGTAGACGGGACGCAGCAATTCGCGTGTATCCAATCGCGATGGAGTAACATGTTGTAGGACCCTTTGCCATTAATAATAAAGAAAGTAGTGGGAAGGGTCTTAGTGCCGATGGTGAGGTGGACGCAGAGCGCTCCGCGGGCGCGAGACACGTTGCCTTCGAAGTCTTTGAGCATCATGTCCGTCTTCGTCAGATCTTCGTCGCTTTTGCCCAACTTCCGGAACATGGCATACGGCATGATGTTGACTGCAGCGCCTCCGCCTACTAGTAGCCTGGTGACAGGTCGTCCGTTAACGTGTCCTTCGAGGAACAGAGCCTTGAGATGTTGTCATTTTTCATCTTCCGGTTTCTCAAAACTGGTTGTCATTGGCTCCAAAACCAATTGTGTCATTTGGTCCTCCATCCTTGTCGCGTCGTCTCGATCGGCGGGTGCCAAGAACTCCATCGGCAAGATGAACACCATGCTGACGTCAGCTGCCGATTCTTGATTGTCGCCTTCCTCATTGTTGTTTCTTTTCGGGCGCCAGACTCGAGACCTGTCGTCTTTCTTATCCACCATCGGCCTCTACTCTTCCTCTTGTTGTTCCCATTGGCCCAGACGTTGGATCCTTCATTTTTGGGATTTGGACAGTCCATCAGGGCACCACCTGGGGTTCACCGGTTTGGCCGGCGGTTTGGCACGCTCCCAGTCTGGTTCCTGTCCTAGGGGGTTCTCATCTGACACCCTAGCGTCGGCCATTTCTTCTAGCCGATCGTGTGCGCTAGCTCTGCCCCCAGTCGCTTGTGCTGGTCGATCCTGCCCCCCGGCAGATCATACTGTTCGAGCCTGCCGCTTGGCCGATCATACCGGTCAACTCTGCCCCCCACCCGATCATGCACTAAAAGGCGTCGATCCTCTTGTTCGCGCCAGTTTCTGCTGATTGGCTCTGATCCTCTGTCTCTGGAGCGTGACCTCTTGAGCGGGCGATCATTGCGATATGGTCTGCTGCACTCAGGGCAATTATCAGCTGATGGTAATCTGAGGTTATTTTCCCAGAAGTGGATGAAGAACGGGCATCGCTAATGAGCTTTGTGTCGGCGTATCATCTGTTCGCGGTGTCTCAAACTTTCCTGTTGCCGCTGATATTTGTTGAGCAAGATTTGGGAGGTGACGGGTCTACGCGATCGCTCTAATCCTTCGCCCTCGTCTTCAACCCGTCTTTTCCCTTTGACATCGTCCATCGTAGCCTGATTTCTGGGGTCCACGGCACCGCTTCTTTTAGCCGATTCCAACGTCAGCCCCTTAGTTTGAAGCGCGTTTCTTCCCGTGTCAACCATGTTAGTAGGGAAAGGATGCTGATCAATTTTCATCGGCTTTACTGGCTTCGCTGGGACTTTGAATTTGAGTCTGCCTTGCTCAATGGCCGACTGTATCTACTGACGGAAGATTTTGCACTCGTTTGTGTCGTGAGACGTGGCATTGTGCCGCTTGCAATATTTCATCTTTTTGAGCTGCTCTGCCGACGGAATGGTGTGGTAAGGTGAGAGCTTGATCTGCCCCTCTTGGAGAAGTAAGTCGAAGATTTTGTCGGCCTTTGACGTGTCAAAACCGAACGCCTCTGGTTCTTTCTTCTCGAAAGGGCATGATATCGGCTTCTTCCCTTTGACCCATTCTGCTAGGCCGATTTCCGCTTCCTCTTCAGATTCAGATCCCTCTAAATACGCCACCTTTTTCTGAAAATTCCTCCGCTGATCAAACGGACGTACTTCTTGACCGGACAATCGGTGAACGATCTGACTTAAACTTTCAAACTCCTGTGAGGCGTACTTCTCCTTGATGTGTGGCAGGAGACCTTGGAAGGCGATATCGGCCAGCTGAGCGTCAGTCAGTGCTAGGGTATAGCATTTGTTTCTGACCTTTCTGAACCTCTGTACGTAATTAGTTACTGGTTCGTTGCTCCTCTGCCTGAGACTGGTCAGATCTTAAAGCTTCATCTCGTAGACTCCCGCGTAGAAGTACTTGTGGAATTGCTTCTCCAGATCGGCCCATGTAACGATGGAATTGGGTGGTAGCTTAGTGAACCACTGGAAAAGCGACCCAGATAGAGACGTCGAGAACAGACGCACCCGCAGAGCATCTTGTGTGGCGGCCTCCCCGCACTGGATGATGAATCTATTCACGTGCTCCGTAGTTGAGGTGTCATTCAGCCCCGAAAACTTGGTGAAATCAAGAACTTTGTACCGATGGGGAAATGGCAGTAGATCGTAGGCAGGTGGGTATGGTGTTTTGTACGTATAGGTTTGTACCTTCGGCTTCAACCCGAATTGGTCTTGAATCACCTCCGCTATCATTGTTGTCCAATCCACTTGCTACTGATGAACAACTGGTTGGGGGATCGGCACATGTTGATGGATCGGCGGTGGGACGGCCGGGTGATGGATCAAAGCGTGTGGCGGATTTTGCGGCAGCGTGGCCGGCTGAGCGGTTGACAGCTGGTGGCGTAGCGAATCTGCCGTCCCATCGTACAACATCATCGGCGTCGCGCTTCTGAGTGTTCCCGCAGCATTTACACCCCTGCCGATTTCTGACGTGGCCGGTTGATATTGAGGGACCATCGGCCGGATAGCCGATTGGAATGGTGCCTGGATCGGAGAGCCTCCATGACCGGCTGATTGGTCCAAAACAGTCGCCGTTGCTGGTGCCCCCCAAGGCACTGAGTTTGAGGGCAGTGATTGCACGGAAGAAATCTGGGCAGGCTGAGGCGGCGCTTGTGATTGAAAGCATGGCGCACCGTTGTATCCTGTAGGCATTGAAGGCAATGAAGTGTTGTATCCTCCGTGTTGTGTTGATATCGGCTGAGGACCCGAGTGAGACGTGCCTGGTAAGCTTCTGACTAGAGCTACAATAGGCGAGGCGTATGCTGGCCCCTGATATCCCTGAGCTACTCCGCTGACCAAAGAACTGATGACGGCATTGTATACCGTGTTGGTCATCACTGAGGATTGGTCGATGAAAGCTTGATAAACGGACTGTTGAATCATATCGGACATCTTGCCAGAGTCCTCAGCGATGGTGATCTGGCGGAGAGTTGGAAGAGGAGCTTTCTTGATGGTCTCCCCTCTTCTGGTACGACTGAAAGATTGCAGGTATACCTTCTTGTAGTCTTCTAGGTGTCTTGCCAGTTCTTCTTTCTGGTCATCCTTTAGATCTGCCTCTGTAACTTCGATGACGTTGTTTTCAGAGATTTCGGCGGCCTTTCACATGTTGGATATTGAGGTGGTCCCACCGGGCGTGCCAAAAGTGTGTTGGCGCTAAAAATCGGCCGATGACCTTCAGCGTCGGACACACGACCCGGGAGAATCTGCTTTAACTCCATTTTGGGTGATCGCCCTAGTGCGGTTCGCGCGGCGTGCCAGTTAATCTGACCTGTTGATTGACAAGGAAAGAAACGTATTAAATTCCGGGGGTCTCGATCGGCTGAAGTTCTGATCTGTCTCAAAAAGCGTATCAGCGAATCGACCGATTTGCTATGAAGATGACCGGCTATCGATCAACCGATAATCATGTAGCGATTGCAAAGAAACTACTGGAGCAAATTAAACAATCGCCACAGATGCAACACTTGAAATAGATCTAATCGGTTATATGACGATAAATAAGAAAAAATAATGATAAAGCCGACAGTTCGATCTCAAGCTTGGTAACTGGTGATAAAACTAGAGCAATAGATAAAACCTATAATTCTAGTAAATATCAATAACTGGTGAATAAATCTAAACGAAACAACAACGATGCGCCCGAAGTTAAAGCTTACATATTATTCAATAAACAGAACTTACCAATCGGCCGGAGATCGTGTCGATGCAGCGCTGCCAACCCGTACGAACTCGTGAAAGAAGAAGATGTATTGGCGAAGTCGCCGACTTGAAAGTAAAGTACGATGAAAAAGTAGATTGTTTGTATTCATTGATGTGTATCCCTACAAAGCTCTAAAGATGGCTATTTATAGCTTGTTACAATTGATTTCCTAACCGACTAGGATCTATTTCTAATTTTAAACGAAAACAAATATTTACAAACACAACTCGTATCGGAGTTGGTTATCATACTCCCACGGGCCAAACTTTCTCTACCTTTTTCCTCTGGCCCACCTTAAGCCCATATTGGCCCAAACGCTCCAGCCTTTCAATCGGCGACCCTCACCAACTTCATTCGCCAATCGCCTGAAACACTGCAGCGCCAATCGGCCGATCCCTATCTGTAGCGCCAATCGGCCGATTCCTAATTGTAGCCTTTAAGTCTGCCGCATCGGCCAATCTCCTCCTTCCCTGACGCCGATTCAAAATGTGTCAAAATCTGGCATCAACAAAATGTTATAATTGTTATTTTAGTATCTTATTTGGTGGATAAATTTGAAAAAGAAGCTAGGGGGAAGGTTTTGAATCCGTTTTTTAAGGATTTTGATCTAGGAGGTAAATCCATGCCGTCTTATGTATATTTTTCTTGTTGTTTACATGTAGTTTTACCCTTATTTTCGGTGGATAAAGTTTCATATAGGGTTTCAACCTTTTCTTAGCTCAAAGTAGGATAATAAAAATGAATGCATCATAAATTGTGTATATTCCAACTTATTTTGGTCATCTCCATGCCTATCTTAGATTTAGTTAGGTATGTACATAATGAAATTTTAAAGATCTTATTTTGGATCTAGATATTATGATATGTAAATATTATGTCTATTTACTAATAGATATTATGTCTATTTAATAATATATATTTTCTTTTGTCTATTTTTATTTAATATATTAGATGGAAGATCGATCTAGGATGTACGATGACGCGGGAGGAAATGCACTTGTCTATTTCCAGAAGGTGACCGCATTTGTTGAAGCAGCACGCTGCAAGTCGTGTATATATATATATATATATATATATTGTCCTTGTAAAAGGTGCAATAACTTTTTCATGTTTGAGACGCCTGAGACCATCCGTGAGCACTTGTTGGAGAAGGGAATTGTTCAAAACTACTTTATCTGGACCAAACACGGTGAAACACAAATGGATTATCAAGGTGGCGTCGAACAGTTGATAAGGGAAGTAGGGAACACTGAGCGGGTGAGGGCAGAAGGTATCGACCGGTTGAAGATCCTACTGTGGCCGAAGAAAGTTAGGGTTTTGATGGTGGCATCAATATGGAGGAATTGTTGGTCCACATTAACCATGAGAACTTAGTCGACAAGAATAAGCGACGTTTGGATAACATCAATGTTTTGCAGAAGGCATCAAAGGAGCTTCTGTACGAGGAATCCAAAGGCTGCCACAAGGATTGCACGGTCTTGCAGGTAGTGCTTGATCTTCTCACGCTTAAGGCTAAGAACGGGTGGTCAGACACTAGCTTCAACCAACTTTTACAACTCCTAGCAAAAGTTTTGCCGAAACTGAACTTTTTGCCTGTGAACACGTACCATGCAAAAAAACTATTTTCACCATTGACCTTAGGTGTTCAAAAAATACACGCATGTCCAAAGCACTGGATATTGTACCGTAATGAGCATGCCAGTAATACCAGATGTTCAATATGCAACGCTCATCGCTAGAAAAGGAATGACGATCTTGATGACAATGCTGGATTGGTGGGTGAGAACAATAGGACAAATAAGAAGGGGGGAGAGGAAGAGAAGCACTAATGATAGCAATCGTCAGGGTGCCCAAGAGGAAGAAGAGATCGACGAAAGAAAAGTGCCTGCCCTTGTGATGTGGTACCTTCCGGTAATCGATCGCTTGAAGCGTATTTTTGCTAACGCTAGAGACGCTAAACTGATGACATGGCACGATGATAAAGAAAGGCATAAGAAGGATGGGATGATCCATCACAAGTTTGCTTCTGAAAAAAGGAATCTGGGAATGGCCCTAAGTACAGATGGATAGAATCCTTGGGGTGAGATGACAAACCCACATAGTACTTGCCCAGTGATTCTAAGCATATACAACATTCCCTCATAGTTGTGCCACAAGAGGAAGTATCTTTTGCTAACTATGTTGATTTCTGGTCCGAAGCAACCTGGTATTGATATTGATGTCTTTCGAGAACCTTTGATGGAAGACATGAAGAAACTATGGGAAGATGGGGTCAATGTATATGATGTGTATCGACAACAAAGTTTCACCCTACACGCCATCATTCTTTCTACCGTCAGTGATCATCCTGCGCGCTTAGATCTAAATGGGAAAATCAAAGGGAAGATCGCATGTTCAACATGTTTGGACCAGACTGCATCACTATACCTTCCGTTTTCTTTTAAGCTGGTGTACGTAAAGCACCGACAATGGTTATCAAAAAAGCACAGATATCGTCAAATGTAGGAAATTTTTTATGGCACACTTGAGAATGATGGCACTCCGAAACCTCGTAATGGTCAATTTTTGTATCAAATGGTGAAAAATATCGAATACACCTATGGGAAGAAGGGGAATAAAGGGAAGAAAACCGATAAGGATGTGCCATTTAAAAAACTATCAATCTTTCATCGGTATTTGGATTATTGGAGGGAATTGGAGATTGCCCATGCCACAGACCCTATGCATGTTGGAAAAGGAGTCTTCGACAACTGTAATGGCACCTTGATGGACATATCAGGTAAAACAAAGGATGGACTCTGTGCACGAAGAGACCTGCAGAGTTTAAATATAAAGCGCGAGCTTCACCCTCAAGAAAGACCGAATGGGAAGTATTACCTTCCACCAGCTAGTTGGAACCTAACAGTACAAGAGAAAACATCATTTTGCAAGTCCTTGCGAGGGATAAAAGTCCCGACGGGTTTCTGTTCAAACATAAAGAAACTCATCTCAATGACTGCCTTGAACATAAGCGGCTACAACACCCATGAATGCCATATGATGCTTTCTCTATTTCTCGTTGTCGCAATCAGGGTTGTCAAGCAACCATATATCAAGCTGGCTGTCGTATGGATGTGTCATTTCTAGAATTCAATATCTAAGAAGGTGATCAGTCTTACTGAGGTCGAAAAGATACGTAAAGAGATGATAGAAACAATGTGCCAACTCGAGATGTGTTTCCCACTCTCTTTGATCTAATGGAACATTATATGATTCACTTAGCTGATCAGGTTGCTGTTCTTGGTCTTGTTTACTTGCATCATATGTTTCCATTCGAGCGCTTTATGTCCATAGTGAAGGGACAAGTTAAAAGTGCATTTGGCCCCCTAAGTGGGTTTTGGTGTTGATGACATGCATAATTAAGGAGCTAATGAGTTTATCAATTTTTCAACAGGTTATGATGCAATAAAATGATAAATACGCGTAAAAGAACGCCAAATTGCTTAATGGACGGTGTTGGAGCTTAAAGAAGAGTTTTATTAATTTTCTATTTTGAATTTGAGTATAGAAAACACCGTACTATTAAGAGGGATGCGAAAAAATATTCTGGAGATGCTAGAGTGTTTAGTTGAAAACCCAAAAGCAAATGAGAGACCCAAACCTTTAATAGAAAACTTAAAACAAGCAGGAACAGCCTGGTCGGAAGTCTCCCCATCCGCGGCCAGAATTAATTGGTGGGTCGGAAGTTCCGACCGGCACATTAACTGCACCGTAACGGCTAGTTTTGGGGGCTCGGGTATAAGTACCCCTTCACCCCCTCTTTCATTTGCTGTTGACCCAACTCGAGACAAACACCTCCTTGAGCATTCACTCCACTTCCCCACACCCTCCTTGAGCTAATCCTTACATTGTTTTGAGCTAGGGCTTGGGTGAGAGAGACATTGAGGTGTGTGACTTGTTCCCTTAAGAAAGAGGGCAGCCCCCTTCCTCCCATGAGCACTTGAAGCATCTCCAAGCATCGATTCGCGTTTGTTACTCTTGAAGCTTGCTTCTAGACGGTTCGGCGTCGCCGGTGGAGCGCTCTCTCGTGTGTGCTCGCCCCGGGAAGTTTGTATTGTCCAATTCTTTGTGGATTTGATAGTAAGTGACTCAATCCTCCTTTGTGGTTGATTGAGTGAGGAAAGGGTTAGAGAAGACCCGGCTCTTGGTGAGCTCCTCAATGGAGACGTAGCTTTCTTAGTGGGAGTGAACTTCGGGATAAAATTGCTTGTGTCTTGTTCGTATCGTTCATATTTAGTTCTTGTTGATCTATATCATGTTTTATCCCGATCTACGTATTCTTTTTGTTGAGCTTCCTAGGGTTGATTGCAGAAGGTTCCTAGCATCACTACGCAACTTTTGATTCAGCCAGGTTTCACAGCTTCGATTTAGTTTTTGAATTTCGTTGAATATCCTTTGTGTTGTCGGAAGTTACGACCAGGCGTCGGAAGTTCTGATCCATCGAAACTTCCTATCCTTGATCGGAAGTTTCGATAGGTTTAACTACTGTGAAGATTTTCAAGTTCTACAGGTTCGCCTGTTCACCCCCCCCCCCCCCCTCTAGGCATCACAAAGTGTCGGTGTTTTACCGGCAAGCCTACCTAGGGATACCCTAAGGTAGTAGACTTGTGGTTAGGGTGTCGCCGAGATCAGGAACTCGATGGTGCAAGGAACACAAGAGTTTAGACAGGTTCGGGCCGCAGTATGCGTAATACCCTATGTCCTGTATGGTTTGTATTGCCATGGGGTTATGAGATTGTTTGGAGGGGGTCCCTGTCCGCCCTTATATATCCTGGGGGGACAGTGTTACATGGAAATCCTGGTCTGGTATGAGCTTAGGAGTCCAAACCGAGTACTCTCGAGTAGTTTCCTTCTGTACTGACTAGTTGTACTTACATACGAGTACTTTACAGTATGAATAAGGTATGGGACATGCCCCGCCCCTTACTCTAGAATGTTCTACGCCACGCGTGTAGTCCCGTTGCCTCTGGTCTGAGAAGCCCCCGAGCTCTTCATAGCCGAGTACTGCAAGCTTCGAGTACTTCTTGGAAGTCATCCTTTGGTTTCTGCAGAAACTCCGTCTTGAAGGTGTCTTTCGATTACTTTCCTTGGCTGCTCGAGGCTGTGAGGTGCTCTAGTTCCGAGTCCTTTTAAGTCTTTTCTTTCTATGGGGTGCGATGCAAATCGCACTCCATATTGAGTAGCCTCCGAGCCTTAGGTTGAATCGAAGAATCAGGTCGAGGGTCCCACTAGTCTTGAATCTTAATCATATCTTCCAGACATTTTTAAAAAATAAGCCATCGATGACACGTGCCCCGCAGCCCCCGAGCCTTGAATCCAAATTCCAAGGTTTGCAAAAAAGGATCCAAAAGAATGTGGCATACTGAATAGTGTTATGTACAAAATATGTATGAAACATGTAATTTGCTCTAATAGTAAATTTTAGAAATCAATTGGTTCGAAATTTGCAAAACCCCTTTTTTGGGGATAAGGTCCCTGAAAAAATGGTTAATCAAATAAACTCCCGAAAACTTATTCCCAAAATACCGCTCAAAACAAATCACACACTTTTTTAGGGGAGAAAACTCTTCGGCTTCCGAACAGTAAATCTGGGCCTACCCGCTGGCTATTTAACTGCGCGGTGACTCTATGGTGTTTACCCTTTCACTTTCCGCCTTAGCCATTTCGCTCTCTCACCCTCCTGCGCCGCCAGTCACTGTTAGATCTAGGGTTTGAGAGCCCCATTGAGCCCGTCCTCCATCCCCAGCCAAACTGGTCGGAAAATCCATCCACTCCATCAGTGAGTCCTTGCGCCCCTCTCTCGAAGCCCCCGAGCATATGCGAGTGAAGCGGCTCGTGACATTCAAGATGGGCGACACGAAACAAGTGTCTAAGGGTAAGAAGGAGGAGTCAACCACCGGCGACTGGGAGAGAAGTAAGTGCACCCGTGGTATCTCAAGGTCTTCTTCAATCGAAGGACATGGTTCAGTGGAAACCTTCCTTTCGCCAGTTCGTTCTGCAAGAAGATGTAGATCGGATCGTAATCTTCGAGCATTTTGTCGAAAGGGGATTGGCCCTCCCCGGATCTGATTTCTTTCGTGGCCTCCTTTATCATTGGGGTATTCAAATCCATCATCTGAACCCTAACTCTATCATCCACCTCTCCATTTTTGTTCATTTTTGCAAAGCTTTTCTTGGCATCGAGCCATATTTCGATCTTTTTCGCTACTTCTTCCATCTCCGCCAACAACCATCTGAGGAGAGGCAGTACCTTGTTGGCGGAGCCGGAATCCAATTCAAGCACGGAAAGGGGAAGGAGTATATTGAGTACTCGCTCCCCACAAACCACTCGGGTTGGAGGTCCATCAACCCGCACTACCCGAGAGAACTCCAAGGAAGGTAGTGTGAACGCCCGAGTGGAATGAAAAGTTGAATCCCAACCAACTGCTGCAAGTCAATGAATTGCTCGAACTGATTAGCAAGCAGAAGGAATCAAGTGTAACCGGCGTGTCCGTCATGGCCTCCATGTACAAGAGGCGTATCATGCCACTATAGAAGAGTTGTCGACATGGATTTGAGTACTTAGGGAATAACGATCCATCTCGCCTTTCCGCAGAAATTCTTCCTTCGCAAATGGCTCTTGACCGTGTTCGCCGAGTAGTACTCGATGCGAACACAGTTCCTTACGTCTCGAAGCTTTTCGGTGCGCTGTATCCGCCGAAACTGGTGAGTAATTTGTCTATCGATTACTTGCAGAACTTGTGAAGTATCACCGAGTATTGACTCATTGTTGTTATTTTCTGCAGGGGCACACTGATCTGTACCGTTGTCCTGCTCCAAATCCTGATGTGCCTCGGACGGATCACCTCAAGCCAAGTGCGTTCCAGATGCTCATGACCAGTCATTTAGACCGTGACCCCTTAATTGATGAAGAAATGACGGATTCTGACGATGATCTTCCTCTGGCAGCTTTCTTGAAGAAGTTTGGCAAGGAATCGAGTAGCAGCATGGAGATCCCGAGCCACCCAACCAAGCCGCGGGTGAGCGTGAGGAAGCGTAAGCTCTCCATCGCCAGCCTATTAGACGACAACCCAAGGTAAATATGATCCTCGAGTACTTTCCTTGACAATTTTGATGTTCTTTGCTGACTTTTCCTCTGTTCTGTTTGCAGTCCGCCCGCCTCCCCCCTATCCAAGCGTTCTAAGGAAGGGGGAAAGTCAGACCCTACTAGGGATGATGCTTCACCAGTGGTCGACGTCCAGCCTGGTGCAGCGGACCCTTCCGCTGTTGATGTTGCGCCAAGCCCCAGCAACCCGATCCCGGCGAGTGCCCCGGAGGCTCAATCAAAGGAGCCTGCTGGCGGCTCGGGGAAGTCGGGTACTCGGGGGCCCCGACTTATACAGTTGAAGAAAGTGGTGACCAAGAGATCCTCTACGTGAGTCTCGAATACTTAGACTTGTAACTTTTTGTAATTCATCTTATCGAGTAGTTGATATGATTGTCCTTTGTCCAGCCCTTTCTCTGCACTGAGCTTGGGGGAGCCTGACGATGCCCCGGCTGCCCAAGCCCCCGAGTCTGGGAAGGACACGGATGTTGCAGCATTGGAAACCGGCGCTGCTCCTCCTCCTCCTCCCCGTCCTCCGGCCACCAATGCGAGGTAGGGAAAGAGTCCAAGCTGGAGCAAGCGGAGCCGAAGCGGATGGAGGTGGAGTCCCTTGCTCCCGGACTACCCGAAAGTTAGCCCATCCTGCCTCCTCCGTCTCCCAGCGCCAATCTGCCCGAGGCTAGATTAGTGACTGCAAGTGGAGTGGGAGGCGAGCTTCCCAGGGAGTCTAGCGCAAAGGACGCCCACGCCGCGGGTACTTCGGGCCCTGGCACCAGCACAGTTGAGGCCACGGGAACAGAAGGCCCTGGCACGGAGGATGCTGGCACCGCGGGCGCCTCATGAACAAGTGCAGATGCAATGGAGAAAGATGATCTGTTGGTGACATCGTACGACTGGCAACACACCATCGCGACAGATTTAATGGATAACCCTTATCTGACCAAGGATAAGAGAAAACAAATCCAAGGTGTCTTCAAGTACTTGTACGAGTTCACCACCGTAAGTTTTCATCTTCTTAGAGTAGTTTTCTTCATCCCCTGTTTCACTTTGAGTGGTGATAATTGTTATACTCTGCTTTGTAGAACCCGATGGACCGATCCCAGGAGAAGTCTGAGAAACTTAAGTTCATTGAGGACGACCATCATAAATTGGCGGAAAAGGATGAGCGCATTCGCGAAGAAATCCGGAAGAGAATCGACCTCCGCAATAAGCTCGATCAGTTGAAGAAAGAGCGCACTAGAGAAACTTGGCTCCTTAAAAATGAAATCCAGAACCTTGAGAAGGAAAAAGCCGAGCTTGTTGAAAAGGACAAGAAGATCTCCAAAGTGCACAATGGTAACTTGTCGCCTTCTCTTATTGTCTTTGATTCGTTGTTTGTTCGAGTAGGTTCTGAAACTCCTCGAATACTTCTTCTTTTTCACTTGCGCGCAGAACTGAAATCAAATTTGCAAAATGAAGAAAATATGATTATAGATCTTAAGAACCTTGTTTACCGTGGTGCAGATGATGTTGAGCGCCTTGAGAAGATCCTCCAGGGTACAGACGTCCAATTCCGCGATGCAATGCAGCAGATCCAGAATATGCTAAAGGAAAAGGATGTTATCCAAAAAGAACTCGAAGAATTCAAGACTGTTGCGCAGGCTGTTGTGGAGATGGTGGAGGTTTTGACAGAAGGTGATGCTAGTGAGCTGTCATTGTTAGAGAAGCTTCGTGCGACTCCTCAGAAGGTTGCCAGCTACATCTCGGAGGCCATCGGGACCTACATATCTCAGGCCCTCGCGTTGGTGAAGTTGTACTGGCCCAAGGCGAAGCTTGAACCACTCGCTAAAGGCATGGCGGCCGACTGCTCTGTTGATCAATTCACAAAGTTCCGTGAAGAAGTCAAGCCCCTTGCTGACAAGATAGCTGAGAGCCTGGAGCAAGAGGGTTAATAGCAAACACAATGTGTCATGATGAACACTTATGCCACTAATTGATATGCATATAAATTTGCCTAGTTGATCTTTCTTCAGCGTATATCTTTGTGTGATGTTTGCTGGTACGATCGTAGGACTTAAAATAGTTGGAGACGTTTGGGTTAAGATACTCCAAAAGCATCGGCTTGGATGTAGTTAGTAACTTGATGTTCCGTAAAAGTGCTCGTAGAGCAAAAGGACTGTCAGTTTGAGAGCCTGAATGGTTAAGTTGTTAACATCCCGCTTGTAGCAGGGAAATAACGTGGCCGTGTGATGGGCTTGGTGACCCCTTCGGCGGTTGCCTTAACGCTCTCTTTCGAGTAGTCGTAGCAGCGGCCGGAACTGTGAGAGTATGTCAAGTGCTCTGCCTTATAGGTTGTACTAGACGTAAGTACTCGTGGCAAAGCTCCCGAGCATAAGCGAGCTAAGTACAAGTACTCGTGGCGGAGCCCCCGAGTATAAGTAGTCGAGAAGACATATAAACTCATGGCGGAGCCCCCGAGTTAAAACATGCAGAAAGTAGTCGAATTACGGCAAAATCAACTCTTTATTTATAAAAATGCTGACATGTAGCTGGCGAATTGCTTTTTCAACTTCTACTAGGCGTAGAATTTCCGGAAAGTCTCTATGTTCCAGGAGTTGGGAACTTCCTGGCCATCAGGGTACTGCAGGCGATATGACCCAGGCCTTGTGACTTCCGACACGATGAAAGGACCTTCCCACCGTGAATTAAGCTTGTGTAGCCCAGTTTCATCCTGAATACGGCGAAGGACCAAGTCACCGATATTGAACGACCGCTCTCGTACATTGCGATCGTGATAGCACCGGATGCCTTGCAGATAATGGGCTGACTGAACGAGGGCACTACATCTGGCTTCATCAACAGTATCCAGTTCCAGTTGCCGAGCTTCGTCCGCCTCCCCTTCGTCATACATCTCGACTCTGGGAGAGAGCCACAAGGAAAAAAGGGGTATGTCCTATGGCTTTTGATGGTTGAGTTCGAAGCCCCCAGACAACATGAGGCAACTCATATATCCACTTGCCACCCTTTTTTTGTTCTCATCGTAGAGTCTCTTCTTTAGGCCATCCAGAATCAAGCCGTTGGCCCGCTCGACTTGTCCATTGGCCCTTGGGTGTGCGACTGAGACGTACTTCACTTCAATCGTGTTGTTTTCACAGAATTCCTAGAACTGGTTTGTCGTAAGGTTTGAGCCCAGATCTGTGATGATGGTGTTGGGGTAGCGAAAACGGTACATAATATCCGAGATGAAGTCGACTGCCCTGTCCGGAGTGAGCTTGGTAATCAGGTTGTACTCGATCCAATTGGTAAACTTGTCGATGGCCATCAATACATTTGTAAAGCTTCCTGGAGCTATAGTCAGAGATCCAATCATGTCAAGGCTCTAGCATGCGAAGGGCCATGAGGATGGTATGGTGATGAGGTTGTGCACCGGGACGTGAGACTGTTTGCCAAAAATTGGCACTTCTGGTACGAAAGATCCTCGGCGTTGGAAACTGCTGTTGGCCACCAATAGCCTGCCCTGTAGGCCTTCCCGACCAATGTCTTGGACACTGCATGGTTCCCGCATGTACCCTCGTGTATCTCGAATAGTATATTGCGGCCCCATGCCTTGGGAACACACTTCATGAGTACTCCTGTGCTTGCTTCACGCTTGTAGAGCTTATCTCCGACGATGACAAACCCCTTGTTGTGCCTCATGATGTGTATTGCTTCTGGGCTTTTCTCTTTCACCCCAGGGGGTAGCTTCTTTTCCTTGATGAAATCGATGAAAGTCCCCACCAATCGACCTCCGACATTATGACCTCCCGGCCGGGGTCCGAGGATCCCAAACCGGTGGTTGCTTGATTCGTGGTCTTGATCGACGGTTCTTTGAGTTCCTAGACAGATACTCCTGCTGGGACTTGTGCTCGAGTGGGTCCAAGCTTGGAGAGTACATCTGCTCCAACATTGTTGTCCCGGACGACGTGATGAATCTCCAGGCTAGCAAATTTGTTCTCCAGCTTGCGCACTTCCATAACATATGCGTCCATCTCATCCTTTGTGCAGTCCCACTCTTTGTTGACTTGTTGCACGACTAACAGTGAGTCACCGTATACGAGTAGTCATTTGATACCCAGTGAGACTGCCAGGCGGAGACCGTGTAGTAGCGCTTCATACTCGGCCTCGTTGTTGGACACCTTCCAAAGGATTTGTAAGACATACTTGAGTTGTTCACCCTTTGGAGAGATGAAAAGTACTCCTGCCCCGCCACCCTCAAGCTTGAGCGAGCCATCAAAGTACATTGTCCAATGCTCTGGGTGACTGGCTGGGGTTGGTACTTGATTTTCCCATCACTCAGCCATGAAATCAACTAATGCTTGGGATTTGATGGTTGTCCTTGGCTTGAAGTTGATTGAAAGAGACCCCAGTTCTACTGCCCACTTGGATATACGATCAGTGGCATCCCGATTGTGGAGTATATCTGCCAACGGGAAATCAATAACAACTAAGATCTTGTACTCGTTGAAGTAGTGGGGGAGCTTCCTTGATGTTATGAGTATTGCGTAGAGTAGTTTGTGAATTGAAAGATAGCGGACCTTTGGTTCAGAGAGTACTTCGCTGATGAAATAGACTGGACTCTGCATGCTAAATGCGTGGCCTTCCTCATTTCGCTCCTCCACAATTGCTATGTTGATCACATGAGTAGTTGCTGCAATGTACATCAGCAGGTTCTCCCCTAGACGTGGTGCTGTGAGAGTAGGAGGTGACTGCAGGTGTTCCTTGAGGTCCTGCAAAGCGTGCTCAGCTTCCTCCATCCAGTGGAACTTGTCTTTCTACTTTAGGAGCTAGAAGAAGGGAAGGCCCCATTCTCCAAGTCGTGAGATTAATCTGTTTAAGGCCACCACGCACCCTGTTAGCTTCTGCACGTCCTTGATCGTTGCTGGAGCCTTCATCTCGGTGATGGCGGTAATCTTCTCTGGGTTAGCTTCAATCCCTCTACGACTGATGATGAACCTGAGTAGTTTCCCGGATGGTACGCCGAAAACGCACTTGGTCGGGTTGAGTTTCCATTGGAACTTCCGGAGGCAAGTGAATGTTTCCTCTAGGTCAGCAATTAGGTCCTCGGGAATTCTGGTCTTGACGACCACGTTATCCACATAGACCTCGACATTGCGGTGTAGTTGGTCTGCAAAGCACATTTGGATTGCCCGCTGGTACGTAGCTCCCGCGTTCTTCAACCCGAAGGACATAGTCTTGTAGGCATAAGTCCCGAAAGGCGTGATGAAGGCGGTCTTGATTTGATCTTCATCCTTGAGGGCAATCTGATGGTAGCCCGAGTAGCAGTCAAGGAAACAGAGGAGTACAAGCCGGCAATGGAGTCGATTACTTGATCAATGCGCGGTAGCCCAAATTGGTCCTTCGGGCAGTGCTTGTTGAGATCGGTATAACCAACACACATTCTCCATTCATTATTATTCTTCTTCTTTACAAGGACGGGGTTGGTCACCCACTCTGGGTGGTACACCTCTTTGATGAAACCAGCCGCGAGTAGTTTGGCCAACTCCTTTTTGATTGCTTCCCTCTTATCCTGAGCGAATCTACGGAGACGCTGCTTTTTGAGGGAAGCATCATGATCTACTTTCAAACTATGCTCGACCAGTTCTTTGGGCACCCCTGACATATCCGCTGGTTTCCACGCGAATATATCTCGGTTGGCCCTAAGGAAACTGATGAGCGCGCTTTCCTATTTGGGGTCGAGCTGTGACCCGATCAGGGCTGTCTTGGACGAGTCTCCTTACTGCAGCTGGATGGACTTCAAAGCGAGTTCTCCAGTGGGCTCCAGCTTCGTGTAGTTTGCCTTCTTTGTGGGAATTTCTAGCCCTGTTTCGGAGAGCTGTTGCGCAACCGCGAGTACTTCACCTGAAGTACTCGATGGCCTTCTGGTCGCAGTCGTAGGACTTCTCCAGGTCGCCGTGGAAGGTGAGAACCCCACTCTTTCCTGGCATCTTCAGGAGTAAGTAAACGTAGTGCGGTACGACCATGAATTTGGCCATTGCAGGTCTGCCCAGAATGGTGTTGTAGGAGGTTTCGAAGTTGGCCACTTCAAACTTGACATACTCGGTACGGTAGTTTTCCCTCGTCTCAAAGGTGACGGGAAGCACCACCGTGCCAAGCGGCGTAGCTGCGTTTCCAGGTATGATGCCGTAGAAGGGAACCTTGCTAGGGGTAAGCATGTCGATGAAATTTGCTCCCATCTTCCTTAGGGTACTCGCAAAGATGATGTTGAGGCCACTACCTCCGTCGATGAGTACTTTTGCGATCCTGACATCCGCGACCACCGGATCTAGGACGAGCGGGAGTTTGTCCAGCTCAGAAAAGCTCGTCCACTGATCAGCCCTGGAGAACGAGATGGGGACCTCCCACCACCGGAGGGGTCGTGGGACCGCCGGCTCGACGAACATGATCTCGCGGCAGTGCAGCTTCTGAGTCCTTTTGGAGACAAATCCTGACTCACCACCGAAGATGACTTTGACCACCTTGGATACGTCCGGAAATTCGCTGGTGTCTGTCTTGTTCTCCGGGTCTTTGTTCTCCTTGTCCTTCTTCTTCTTCTTCTTGTCGCCCTTCTCCAAGGACGGGGCGTTGAGGGACTTCCGGAGGTGGTAGCACTCGAAAGCAACATGCTTTGAGTGTGGGTGCCACGAGCATTGTTTCTGCATGAGTTTGTCGAATTCCTCTTGCAGATTGGATGGCTTCTTGCATCACGGGACGCGATTGATAGCCGCAACAAGATCGTCTGGCTTGCGCTTTTGGGAGAATCTCGAGTAGTCCCGCTGGCTTCTGTCGTTGCGGTGGTCGTTGTTGCGCTTGTTGTAGTCGTTGCCGCATTTTGAGAACCGATCACGCTCCTACCCAGGTCTGCATCATGTCGTGGAGGGCAGCAATAGTCTTGGGGCTGTTGCGGCCGAAGTCGCGGAATAGAGCCTGGTCGGTGAGACCGTTGTGGAAGCAGTCGATGACGTCCCTCTCCAAGATGTTGGCGATCGTAGCTCCGGTGTCAAAGAAGCGGCGAGTGTGCGAGCGCAGGAGCTTGTTCCTTTCTTGCTTGCATTGCGACAGGTCGTGTCGAGTACCTGCCCGAGCAATCGCCCCCTGGAAGTTGTCGATGAAGACGTTCCGCAGTTTCTCCTAGGAGTCGATGGAGTTCTTGGTTAGGCTCTCCAGCCAAGTGAGTCGGGCGATATCCAGGGCCATCGGGAAGTAGACAAACTTGGTGGTGTTGGTGCCACCTGCGACTTCAATGGCGGTGGAGTAGCATCGTACCCACTGTTGAGGAGATTGCTTACCGTCGTACTTGGCGATGCCGATGGGTTTGAATCCCTTTGGGTACTTGTAGTTGTCGAAGCAGGAGGAGAAAGAGGGGAAGCGATCGTTGTCGTCCCGTGTAGTGTTTCCCTTGGCTCTGGCACGTTCCTTCCTCCGATTATTGATGATGGAGCGAGCATCACGCCCCATGTTGATCTTGTCGCGGAGGTCGCTCGTTGGAAGCTTTTCGAGTTTCGAGTGGTGGTAGTTGTGAACGGAGCCTTCCGGATGTGGTGCGTGGGTTGTTGGTCGGCTTCCTGCGGGATGGCTTCCTTGCGGACCACGGCTTCCCTGTTGGTTGTTGGAGGGAGCAGCTTGTCGCCTGGGTGGCCCCTTGGTGTTCTGCTAACTTGGCTTTCTCCCTCGCCCTCGCCCCTTCCACGGGAAACCGAGGGCATCGGGTTCTGCTGGTTGATCTGCAGCAATGCCCACTGCGCCATGCGAATGGCGGTCTGGACTTGTGGGTCGGAGTTGTGAGCTAACACTGCGGTTATACCGGCAATGTTGGCGGCAGGAGTGTTGAATCCGGCGTCCTGTGCTGCTGCGAACTTAGCATCGAGGTCGCGTTGAATCTGCGTGCGCCCATCGTTGGCGTCCCTTCTGCGCTTGGCACGCTTCCTGTTGCACAGCCTGCAGGCCTCACGGTCCAGAGCGGACTCGTTGGCGGCATCTACAGTGTGCTCATCCTCAGAGATCTGCTCAGGCCTTTCGTTACGGTGCCTGTTGCTGTATTCGTCGGATTCCGCCATGAAGACATGGCGGTGTGTGGATGGATCGTTGAAGCTGTAGTCAACGAGTACAGTTCCGCCGGGAGTGGTCTCACCGAGTGGTCTACCCTCTTGGAAAGGTAGGGAGTCAAGGTGAGCGACCAATCTTTCATCGTCTTCGAGTAGTTCGGAGGGTTTCATTCCCTTCCAGTACACGAAGTGACCCTCCGGTGTGGAGGTTATAACCAAGCCCTGGCTACCCAAGTAGGGTTCGGCCTCAGGATCAGAGTCCGAGTCGTAGTTGTCGAAGATAGGGGCCTCCCGACATGCGGTGGTGTCCTTGTCCCCGAACTCGAGTAGTTCGTCCAGATCCTTCTCCAATGCGGAGTAGAATTCGGACTTCATGGCCTCCTGGTAAACGGTGGCCGTATTGCGTAAACCGAAGGGGAATCGATCATGCTACTCCTCAGATGGAGTCGAGTCCGATCCGAGGAAGCTTGATGAAGCACGAGTCGGAGTCACGTAAAAAACGGACAGCTTCTCGATCTCCCTGGCGAGGTCAGGCAGCAACATCTAGTCGAGGTTGTCAACGAACTCATCGAGAACGCTGCTTATCTTGTTGATTTCTCTAAAGAGAAAGTTGAGCCCGAGACTTGTTTCGTGTCAAAATCCGACTTGGGTTGGCTATGGCATCGCCGACTAGCCCATGTTGGCATGAGAAACTTGGCCAAACTTCAAAAGGGCGGGCACATCCTAGGACTAACCAATGTCCTTTTGGAGAAAGATAGGTTGTGTAGCGCATGTCAAACCGGGAAGCAAGTTGGTGCTCCACATCCTGCCAAGAACATCATGACTTCATCAAGACCTTTGAAGCTCTTACACATGGATTTATTTGGACCAATTGCCTACATTACCATTGGCAGTAACAAATATGGTCTTGTCATTGTTGATGATTTTTCATGTTTCACTTGGGTGTTCTTTATGTTCGATAAAAGTGAAGTGCAGGGAATTGTCAACAAATTCATTAGAAGAGCTCAAAATGATATGAGTTGAAGATCAAAAATGTAAGAAGTGACAATGGTTCTGAATTTCGGAATACCAATATCGAAGATTTTCTTGATGAAGAAGAAATCAAGCATGAATTCTCCGCTCCATACACTCCTCAACAAAATGGCATTGTGGAGAGGAAGAATAGGACATTGATTGAAGCCGCAAGAACCATGTTTGATGAGTACAAGACTCCGGATATCTTTTGGGCCGAAGCAATCAACACCGCTTGTCATGCTATCAACTGCCTCTACATTCACAAATATTTGGGCAAGACACCCTATGAGATAATCACCAGTAATAAACCTAAGGTGCACTACTTTAGAGTTTTTGGTTCTAAGCGTTTCATACTTAACAAGAAAGCCAAAAGCTCAAAGTTTGCACCAAAGGTAGATGAAGGCTTTCTACTTGGTTATGGTACTAACGAACATGCCTATCATGTCTTCAACAAAACCACGGGTTGTGTTGACGTCACGGTAGACGTGACTTTTGATGAATCTAATGGCTCTCAAAAGGAGCAAGTTGATAAGAACCTTGTAGATGATGAGGACCCACCAAGTCTATCAATCATGAGGATGGGCTTAGATGAAGTAAGACCTCGTGAAGCCCAAGCTCAAGCTCAAACACCGGTTGATCAAAGAAGCAATGATCCATCATCATCAACAAGAGTTGACCCACCAAGCTCTCAACAACCTCAACATCAAAGTCAAGATCATGGTGACGATCAAGATCGTGGCATTAATCAAGGGGGAGGACAAGGTGGAGAAGCTCAAGTTGATGCACGACAAGTTGAAGATGATGATGATGGACCAATTCAACCTCAATCACAAGTGCCTCATCCAAGAGTTCATCAAAGTGTTCAACGAGATCATCCCGTTGACAACATTATTGGGAGTATTCAAAGAGGGGTAACCACTCGTTCACATTTAGCAACTTTTTGTGAACATTACTCGTTTGTTTCCTCTTTGGAACCTCTTAGGTAGATGAAGCAATTGGTGATCCGGATTGGGTGATTGCCATGCGAGAAGAGTTGAACAACTTCACAAGAAATGAGGTTTGGGAATTAGTTGAGAGACCAAAGCAAAATGTGATTGGCACCAAATGGGTCTTCCGAAACAAACAAGATAAAAATGGTGTTGTCACAAGAAACACGGCAAGGTTAGTTGCACAAGGTTTCACCCAAATTGAAGGTTTGTATTTTGGTGAAACCTAAGCAACCGTAGCTAAGCTTGAGTCAATTCGTATTTTATTAGCCTATGCTACTCACCATGATTTCAAGCTTTATCAAATGGACGTAAAAAGTGCATTCTTGAACGGCCCCCTATCCGAGTTGGTGTATGTTGAACAACCGCCGGGCTTTGAAGATCCAAAGTTTTCAAACCATGTGTAAAAGCTTAATAAGGCGCTCTATAGCCTTAAGCAAGCACCTAGAGCATGGTATGAATGCATTAAGGATTTTTTTCTCAAGAACGACTTTGTAATGGGCAAAGCCGATTCTATTCTCTTTACTCAAAAAGTCGATAACGATATCTTTGTTTGCCAAATATATGTCGATGATATTATATTTGGTTCTACTGACCAAAAGTTTTATGAAGAATTTAGTAGGATCATGACCAAGAGATTCGAGATGTCTATGATGGGTGAATTGAAGTTCTTCCTTGGATTTCAAGTCAAGCAAATGAAGGAAGGGACTTTCATATGTCAAACCAAGTATGTCAAGGATATGCTCAAGAACTTTGACATGGATGATGCAAAGCCCATCAAGACACCCATGGCACTAAATGGTCATCTTGATCTCAATGAAGAAGAAAAGTCGGTCGATCAAAAGGTATATCGCTCCAAGATTGGCTCTCTTCTTTATCTTTGTGCATCTAGGCCCCATATCATGCTTAGTGTGTGCATTGTGCAAGATTTCAAGCCAATCCCAAGGAATGTCACTTAACTGTTGTTAAGAGAATTTTAAGATATTTAGTACATACTCCTAACCTTGGCTTGTGGTATCCCAAAGGCTCCACTTTCGATCTACTTGGCTCTTCCGATTCGGATTATGCTGGTTGCAAAGTAGATAGAAAGAGTACGACGAGTACTTGCCAACTCCTTGGTCGGTCCCTAGTATCTTGGAGTTCTAAGAAACAAAATTTGGTTGCTTTATCCACCGCGAAAGCGGAGTATGTTGTCGCGGGTGCATATTGTGCCCAACTTTTATGGATGAAGCAAACCTTGAGTGACTTCGGTTATGAGTTTAGTAAGATTCCGCTCTTGTGTGACAATGAGAGTGCCATCAAGCTACCAAACAATCCGGTGCAACACTCCCGAACAAAGCACATAGATATAAGACATCATTTCTTACGGGATCATGAGGCTAAGGGAGATATTGCTTTACGTCATGTGAGCACCGAACGAAAACTTGTCGATATCTTCACTAAGCCTCTAGATGAGCAAAGGTTTTGTGCTTTGAGAAGTGAGCTAAATATCTTGGATTCTCGTAACTTGGGTTGACTTGTTGCACATACTTGTTTGTTGCCGAGATAGGAAAATCAAATTTTTATTGTGTTGAGTTCTTCAAAATATTTGGATTTTGATCCTTGGATCGAAACTTGATACTTATGATCATTGTTCTGTATTGTTGATTGTGCCTGATCATCAAGTGTCAAGTTGTCGCATGTCTACAAGCCAATCCTCTCAAAATCTCCAAATTCTCTCTATATCAAAATCTGTCTTTTTGGAGAAATCAAGTTCTCATCGGAACTTCTGACACGAGGTCGGAACTTCTGACATTCATCGGAAGTTTCTGGTCTCTTCCGACAAAGGGTCCTTGGGAGAACCTTTATTTTTTAACGGAACTACCGACCTGCGTCAGAAGTTGCTTCCTTCTTCCGACAAGGGGTTCTCGATTTGAAAAATCTTTTTCGTCGGAACTTCCGACAGGTCACTTGACTATATATACCCGTCGGACAGTTCACTTCAAACCCTAACTTCATATCCTTCTCTCCCACCGACGCCTCCACTCTCCTCCTCTCAACCCCTTGAGGGGAACTCAAGATTTGACCGTGGGATTTCGTTGTCGTGACATTCTTTGGATTCCCCAAGCATCGGAACTTCCGATTCCATCTTTCTCTCCTCCGATTCGCGTGGTGAACGCTCAAGGTATTGCATTCAAAATCCCTGTCGGCCGATCTCTCAATGTCGTAAGAGTTAGATGGATTCCTTTAGGGGATAGTCTCTAAATACATCCTAGAACTAGTGTCTAAAGTTTCATGAAGTTTGGCAGGCTAAATCTCGCATTCCATGGATTATTGTGCTGACTCAGGCTAGGTCGGAAGTTCCGACCAGTGCCTGTTTTGACACAATAAGCCTATCTTGACTCCATCTTTCATTCTGTTTCTTTGATCCACTCTTATTTTCCTGTTATATCTATCAGATGGCTCGTGGAAACAAGGACAAGCAACATGAATCATCTCTGGAAATTCAATCACCTTCCTCCGATTCCGAGGCCACCGCCGATGCCTCACCGACTCCACAACGCAAGAGAAAGGCCGTTGCCAAGGTGCCACTGCGAGCATGTGGACGTGGGAAGCCCACTCAAGGTCAAGGTTCTAGCCGTGGATCTCGCACAAAGCGTGCTGCCCAGCGTCCTTGAGATGATGATGATGATGAAGAAGAAGAAGATGCAGCAAGAAGCATCTTGCTTTTCTTGAGCAGTTTAAAATTAGAATGAAGCTGCCAACTCGTCTCACTCATCCGTCCTATCTTGGTCACCGCATGGTCAACTACACTCAAGGCAAGCACAAGATCTGCAACTTAAGATACGAAGATTGGACATCTCTTAACAAGGAGCAGCAGGGTGACTCTCATTTTTGTACTTGGTTTCACGCCGATTGGTATGAATCTGTCATCATGACCAAGACTCGCCCTACAACCAAGATGAAGTCAATTGATTGGAATCATCTTTATGATATTGAGTTGCCTGTCATGCGAGAGGTTGTAGATGCTTGTGGAAGGATGAATCTCATGCACATCATGTTCTTCTCTTGTGATTGGAATGAGGAAATTGTTGCTCAGTTTTATGCAACTCTTTATGTCAACCGCCATGACAAGACATTTCATAGGTTGACCACTCGCAAGCACTTTCAAGTTGGATATGCTAAATTTGCGAGCATTCTTGGTATTCCTAGTGAAGATCTAATAAGGGAAAAACTTCATGGAGAAGAAAATGTGCTAAGTGATGAGGAGATGGCCTTCATGTATGACCGTACTTATGGAGAGATCAAGCTTGGGAAGGTTAGTGGCTTAACTCCATATTACAAGCTGCTCAACAACCTCTTCCGCTACACAGTTTGTCCTAAGGGAGGAGATGCGAATAATATCTCAAACATGTCAAGGAACTTGCTTACAAGGATGGCTTCGGGAAAAGCTGAGTTTAGTGTGTTTGATTTCATTTGGGAGGAGATTATTGTGTGTTTCGTGTCACCCAAGAAGAGCTGCAACTATGCCCCGTATATCTTTGCCATGATCAAGGCGGTGACCGGTGCCTAGATCCTCACCGACAAGGGCCATCAAGTCTATAGGCCATGCAAGGGTGCCATTGAGCGACTTGTCAAGCTTGGCAAGCATGCACCTCCAAGAAGAGCTGTCGAGTCATCTCAAGGACCTAGCTCTCAAGCTCCATCAAGCTCTCGTGGTCCTACTTCTCATGGCCCCTCTACCTCACATGGTTCACCTCTTAGGGCACCGAAGAAGAAGGGTATTCTTGGCTTCATATCCAAAGGTCTCTTTGCTTGTTTCAATGTGGGACGTCACAATGTCGAAGAGATTTATGCCCACAAGAAATATATAGATGAGCAGCTCCTCAAGATTGAAGCTAGGCAAAAGGAGATCGTGGCCAAGAGCGACATTCCACACTCACCGGTTCGGGCCCCTATGGACTTTCCTCCTCCTCCCGTCTTCTACAACCCTTGGGAGGGGATAAGCAACCAATCTATGTTGTTTGGTGCTCCTCAATATGGTGAAGACTTTGAGGAAGATTTGGGTGGGCGTGAGGAGTCGGATGAAGAAGAAGAAGAAGAAGAAGACATTCCCGCTACCAACTCTTCGACCGAGCCAGAGGACAACAACGACGACGACGATGATGATGAGTAGTGGTTATGGAAGGGCCTCTCCTTTTTGGTGCTTGATGCCAAAGGGGGAGTGAGCTCACCATAGGCCATGGATGAATGATGGTTGTCTTATCTATCTATCTATCATATCGTATCGTAGCATGTGGATCATGAACTTTTATGTCTTGAGGACATGTAAGACACTTAATTTGTATTTGTGTTATGTGTGGTGTGCCAAGTGAAACCTTTGAACTTGTAAGACTTATTCATGACTTGTTATGCTAGTGTGATTCTAGAACCTTAATGCTTGTGATGATCATGACTTGGTGTAATGCTTATTTCCACTTTGTTGTTATGATATATCATGTCATATGCATCACGATTGGTTATTAGCACACTTTGCACCCCACGGATTCAATGATACAGGGAGAGCTGTCTTAATTTATGCAAATGGAATTTGAGGCCGTTGTTGATTTCATTATGAAAAATGCACATATTAAGGGGGAGCTCAACTATATGATTGGTTCAAAACCGATATATGATTTAATTTGTGAGCCTTAATTGTGTTGTCATCAATCACCAAAAAGGGGGAGATTGAAAATGCATTTAGCCCCTAAGTGGGTTTTGGTGTTGATGACATGCATAATTAAGGAGCTAATAAGTTTATGGAGTTTTGAACAGGTTATGATACAATGAAATGATAAATACACGTAAAAGGATGCCAAATTGCTTAATGGACGGTGTTGGAGCTCAAAGAAGAGTTTTATTAATTTTCTATTTTAAATTTAAGTATAGGAAACACCGTACTATTAAGAGGGATGCGAAAATGTGTTCTGGAGATGCTAGAGTGTTTAGTTTAAAACCCAAAAGCAAATGAGAGACCCAAACCTTTAGTAGAAAACTTAAAACCAACAGAAACAGCCTGGTCGGAAGTTCCAAGTCTCCAAACTTCCGACCAGGGGTCCTCGGCCAGAATTAATTGGTGGGTTGGAAGTTCCAACCAGCACATTAACTGCACAGGAACGGCTAGTTTTGGGTGCTCGGGTATAAATACCCCTTCACCCCCTCTTTCATTTGTTGCTGACCCAACTCGAGACAAACACCTCCTTGAGCATTCGCTCCACTTCCCCACTCCCTCCTTGAGCTAATCCTTGCATTGATTTGAGCTAGGGCTTGGGTGAGAGAGAGATTGAGGTGTGTGACTTATTCCCTTGAGAAAGAGGGCAGCCCCCTTCCGCCCATGAGTACTTCAAGCATCTCCAAGCACTTATTCGCGTTTGTTACTCTTGAAGCTTGCTTCTAGACGGTTCGGCGTCGCCCGTGGAGCGCTCTCTCGTGTGTGTGTGCGCCCCGGGAAGTTTGTATTGCCCAATCCTTTGTGGATTTGATAGTAAGTGACTCAATCCTCCTTTGTGGTTGATTGAGTGAGGAAAGGGTTAGAGAAGATTCGGCTCTTTGTGAGCTCCTCAACGGAGACGTAGCTACCTTAGTGGAAGTGAACTTCAGGATAAAATTGCTTGTGTCTTGTTCATATCATTCATATTTAGTTATTGTTGACCTAGACCTTGTTTTGTCCCGATCTACGTATTCTTGTTGTTGAGCTTGCTAGGGTTGATTGCAGAAGGTTCCTAGCATCACTACGCAACTTTTGATTCAGCCAGGTTTTGCAGTTTTGATTTAGTTTTTGAATTTCTTTGAATATCCTTTGTGCTGTCGGAAGTTCCGACCAGGCGTCGAAAGTTTCGATCCTATCCCTGATCGGAAGTTCCGACAGGTTTGACTGCTGCGAAGAATTTTCAGGTTTTACAGGTTCGCCTATTCACCCCCCCCCCCCCCCCCCCTCCCCCTCTAGGCATCACCAAGATCCTTTCACATGTCCGTAATCGTGCTCACCCAGAAGCTTCTATGATAGAGGCATATACAACTGAGGAGGTTCTTGAGTTTTACAGTGACTACAATAAAAATGGAAAACCAATTGGTCTACCGGTGTCACGCCATGAAGGAAGACTTTTCGGTAAGGGAATAAAGGAAAGAAAACATTTAACGACGAGACATACAAGTTGGTGAGTCAAGCACATTTCAGCCTGCTGCATCAGTTACAAATTGTTGAGCCGTACATCCAGCAACACTTGCAACAACTTCGTGAAGAAAATGAAAACAGGTCAGAGGGTTGGATCATGAAAGAGCACAATAGGACCTTTATGGTTTAAGAACCTAAACCTTCCAATTGGTGAAACAAGAGATGAACAGATAATACATCTATTGACCGGTGGTCCTGAACAACTAGTTACAACATGGCAAGCCTATGATATTAATGGTTTCACATTTTACACCAGGGAAAAGGACAAGAAGAGCCAGAACCAAAATAGTGGTGTGAGCGTCAAAGCAGAAGACAGCACGAGCATGAGAACACCTATTATGGGTATATTGATCAAATTTGGGAACTCACATATGGCACCACTCTACGGATCCCTATATTTAAGTGTCAATGGGTCAAGCACCCGCAAGGTGTAGAGGTGGATGAATATGGCTTCACCCTCGTGTCCCTCAATAATGTTGGTCACAAAGATGAACCTTGGATACTACCGGACCGCGTTGCACAAGTGTTTTATGTGCTCGAGACAGAACATGAGAAGAAGCACATTGTGCTATCAGGAAAACAAAGAACTGTTGGGGTTCAAAAGATTTGTATTCGTTACTTTAATTTATTAGAACTTCTCGTTACTTCCTTTAGTATTTTTATTAACAAATGAAAAAATTAAACTAAAAATTTGGATGTGTTTGAAAACACATGAAACACTGCCATGCCAAATTTTACATCCAAACTAAATATAATTTTGAGTATAAAAAATACATCTACTAAATAAAAAAATTGGAATATTGAAAACAATTTTCAATAACGGCCCCTGCTGATGTAATGAGCCGATATTGAAAATTGTTTTCAATAACGGGCAGGGCTGACGTCAGCTGGCCCGTTGTTAAAATTATTTTCAATAATGGGCGGCTGCTGATGTCAGCCTGCCCGTTGTTAAAAATCTCCGCTACAAATAACCTTCTCCTCCCTTCTTTCTCTCCAACTGGTGGCCCCTCTCTCCTTTGCGCCGTCAGGCTGCCGAAACATGCCATCGCCACCGCCCTGCCCTGCGCCCGCAGTCGTCGAGTGCCGCCTGCCGGAGCGATGCCTGCCGCCGAGGAGCCCGTGGCCGCCAAGGACCCCGTGGCCGCACCCCCGCCGCCGAGGAGCCCGTGGCCGCGGAGGACCCCATGGCCGCGCCCCCGCCGCCGAGGACCCCGTGGCCGCGCCACCCGCCGCCGAGGATCCCGTGAGCCCGTTCAAGCTCATCAATTTACCCGCCGCCGAGGAGCCCTTTGCTTGTGATCTTGTAAGTATTCTAGATGAGCATATTCCTCCAATTTTGTTTCCAAAACTCAGAGCTCAATTATGTTTATTGTACTCGTAATCTACTAAATCAATTTTGTCAGTTACATAGGACTACGGGTTGGGTCGGACTACTAGTTTGATTGGATGGCGAGACGCGGATAAGCTAGATGCGTGCGTAGGGTGCTGCGTGCATGCAGTGGGGTATACACGAGATTTTCTACGGAGAAACCAAGCATATGGAAAAATGTAAGTATTAGGGTATACACTTGATTTCGTATGTAAAATTTCCTACTGCATTTGTTTGTTTTACTTACCATATTCGTAATATTTGGTTACTTCATATGTGCAGTCACCGCTCCATCCCGCGCAAGAGAATCCCCACATTGATGAGCTGACACTATCGTATTGGCTCTAAGCTACTCCGCCTCATCACGCGAGAATTCATTTGGCCACAGGGTGCATACCATGATAAAACTAGTGACATCGCACAACATAACATCTCGATCTTTGTGATTATCTCGGAAAAGGAGGTCCCATGGATGTCACTGATAAAAATAGGAATGCTGAGGAGGAGGAGAGACCAAAGGATATCTGTTTTTTATAATTTTATACATGTATGATTTGAATGACACTTGTATTTTTCTATGAATGATCTACACTTAAGTTTCTGAATGCATGAGCTATGACTTTGTATGAATTATGTTGTCATGGTTGCTATATAAAATATATTGTCTCTGATAAATTTCGTTTTCTACTGTTGAATTATATTTGAATTTGTGGCCGGGGAACCGAATAAAATGTCAAAATTGGTTCAGCCTAGTAACGGCCACGACGGGTCTTCAATAACGGCCACGTGACATCAATGCATGTTACTACAGTGGCCATTTGCAATAACGGGCAACATAACGTCACGCGATCGTTATTGAAAACGGGTCTGCAATAACGGGCCTCATAACGTCGCGGCCGTTATTGAAAATCGATCTTCAATAATGGTTGTACTGACGTCAGGCAGACCGTTATTGAAAACGGGCACTGCAATAACGGGCAGCTTTACCCGATACTGAGCGGCTCCTCTGCCCGTTATTGCAGTGGCTTTTTACCCATTATTTTTACCCGTTATTACAAGACCCAATTGCACTAGCGTCTGCGCCGCCGCCGGATGTGATCACCGCGGCTGCCACAACGGCCCGTTCCTCGTCGTCTGGGCGTGGACGGGTGGTACGAGGGTGACGCATCCTGGAAGTAGGCGGTGTGGAATCGGGAGCCGGTTTGGATGGTGGTTAGGCGTCCGGCGGATTGGACCTTCAATCCCTAGCATTACGAAAAAAAAAACCACATTTAGCTATGTGTGCAAGCAGTGGAACATTAGCTGCACTGCCACCGTACCAGTGAGGTTAACAGTCACTACCAATCATCAATCAAGACAACAGAACAGTCAACAGTAGCCGCCCTGCCACAGTCGCAGTGAGGTGTAACCAATGTATATTACATGAAAGTAGTTTCGTGCTGTAGATATTTGTGTATTTTCCTATAAATAGACTAGATCAAAATTAGAAAAATTGGTCTAAAAACAAAACTAGACAATTCTTGGAAGTGTTCAAGATAAAAAGTACTAGCATGATTGAAGACAAAAAAACAATGACCGGCAAGATAGTCTAAAAAGGTAACCCATAAAATATACGAAGGTAGGGTATATCATGTATGCAATGTGTGGAAGTACGGTATTAAATATACGCAGCACCGATGTTTCCATGGCATCCTGCGATCCTTGGATTGTATTATTCTGCCTATTAGTCGAGTACCATTAAAAAAACAGCTTTGGACTCAAGTGCTAATAGGTGAAAGTGCTAAACTTTAGCACTGGTCCATCCAAACAGGACTGCTAACGAAGTGGGCTAAAGTTTAGGCAAAACTCAAAAACTTTAGTAGAGATATGAGTAGAGTAGGTGCTAAAGTTAGTCACTTAACTTTAGCCTATCAAACATTTATTTAAAAAAAAAAACTCTCCAACATTTTGTTAGTATTAAAGCTCACGCGGTATCACTCCCCGGAGCATCCACCTTTCGCTAACACGGAAAATGTTCAAGGAGTCGAACTATGCAGCTCATTAGGGCTTAGCATGGCCCAATAGTTTTGTTAATTTTTTCGACAACTAGATATTATACCTAGATATTTGTGTCTCCTTTCATCCTTTGACATACCGGTGGAGATGACATTGCCACGTTGCGTTTCCCACACCGCTGATCGGCGTGCACTCGTGTTCAACAATTCATCAGAAACAGAAAAAAAAAAAGCTGAAGTGGAAGCATAGCTTGTTCGACCTGTGTGTGAATCGGAAAATCCCACGGCCCGCGCCGCGTCCCAACCCCGCCGCATTTCCCCGAGAGCCATTCTGGGCCGCCTGAGCTCGCACGAACGCCTAGGATCGCCCTCCCGCCGCCGATTCCAATCCCAACTCCAGCCGCGAGGCGAGCCCGATCCGTCGCCTCATCCGACCGCACCGCAGATCCCTTTGGTTTGGTTGCACTTGCACGCGGGCGGCGTCAAAAAATTCGGAGCCGTGCTGGCGCTGGGAACCCCCCCTCCCCTCTCCTCTTCTCGGGCAGACGGGCACCGCTCGGCCTCCCCTCCGCGCAGGCGCAGCCGCAGCAGCAGCCAGCCGCTTCGGGATCGGGACGCGGGGAGGGGAAAGGCGAGTCGTCGGCCGTCCACGGCAGCCTCCCTCCCTCTCCTCTCCGCCCCGCCCCCGCGTTACCCTAGGCCGGCCCGCGCCCCCTACCGCCGCACGATGAGCTCCTCCCCAGCCGCAGCCGCGTCGCCGCCGCAGCCGCCCGCAGCCGACGAGGGCGCGCGGGCGGCGGAGGCGGTGGCCGTCGACGAGAGGGTCGCCTCCCACGTGGACCCGTTCCTCGTCGAGGCGCTCGACAACCCTCGCCACCGCCTCATGGGTACGTGCCGACCCCGCCTCATCTATCCACTCGCCGTGTCGCTCGCGATTTCGGTGTCGTAGGGTCATGCGTACGCGGATGTGATGGTCGCGGCGGGCCCGCGTGGGCGGGCTGTGGGATTTCGGCCCGGATTCGTGCGTCCTGTCTCTAGGGTTTGTGCCTGCTGCGTTCCAAAGTGCGTAATTGGGGATTAGAGTCTGCTTCGGTTTGATTTGCCTCGGTAGGAGCGATGTAGCACGGCTAGTGCTGGAATTCTTACGAATTTAACTTTTCCGATTTATCTGTCCTTTAAGCTCGTTGTGTTGTGGTGGCTTACTTAATTGTTGCTACTTGCTTGGATGCTGATTATGCTTTGCTTTCGCTGTGCAATTCTGTGGTAATTTTTGCTCTAGTTTAACTGTTCTATCGGTTCCGTATATCTGAAAATTGCTGGTAATGATGAGTGGAAGCATGATCATTGTTGTGGTTGGGCTTTTAACTGCGCTAGACGAAGTCATTTTGTGACGCTAGCAGTGTACTGATGTAGGGGGGAGGGGTCTATTATATGAATGGAAATGGTATACGGACAACAGTTTGCTTCCCAACCACATACAACTAAGCACATCACCTTGAATTTCCTACTTGCCTTGGGATATGCGATGTGCTGATGAACCATGTGATCGGTCGCTCAGTGCAGTTGCACACAGGTTGTACTGATCCGTGATCCGTCTATGCATAGCACTGCTCATCTATGAACTAATTTATCGTGTTTACCCCTGTGTTCCTATCTAACACACCACCCCTATCCCCTGCATTATCTCCCACCACACCATAGCAATATGGAGTAATTAAGCTTTTGCCTTTTTTTTTCTGTTTCTTTCATGCCTTGAAACTGTTTCGCTGTGAAGTTTGTGCTTTTGTATACCTCATCTAAACTCCTAAGCATGTGCCCTGTTTCTGACTGCACCTTTTATATGTAGATCAAACCATAGTAAAGCATCTTATGCAACAAACGCTAGATATACCTGAATCTGCACCATGGAAATTGGGTTTTGATTCCTTTTTATTTGTCATATTGTTAAATTGTGATTCACTTCATCTGATTATCATTTCTTTAAACTTCATCTGTAAGGCAGAAATTGGAATAACATTTTGCGCGTCTGAAAATATCCTATCAAGGTAAACTATATGGGGAGCGTATTAATATAAATAGCTGAATTTGGACAGTGAGATTGCTGTTATGGCATAGAACTTCTAATTTTCATTTAGTTATTGTTCTGGTTTGAAGATAATTGCTGGTCGATAGAAGATTAATCCTTTTAACTGGTTTCTTCCACAATTTTTATCATTAGATAACTATCCATATTTAGTCTTCTATTTCTACATAATCATTCCGGCTCTCTCTTATTACAGTTTTACGGATGGAACTGGATATACAGAAATTTATGCAGAACCCTCAGCTGCAAGAATCTGAATTCCAGAACTTTCCAACTTCATACCTTCGTTGTGCTGCTCATCGTGTCGCACAACATTATGGCCTAGAGACTACAGTAGCAGATAGTTTAGTAGATGGTTCAGTTAGCAAGATAGTTGCAAGAAAAACACCAGAAAGCAGATATCCTCCTATTGCTTTATCAGAAGTTCCCACCAAACAAGCAAGAAATGACCATGAAGCAGCAGAGAAGCTTAAGTTTGTCATCTATCAAAGGCCCAAAGCATTCCAAAATGGCGCATCTGATGCTGGAAACAAGAATGGTGCACCTAAAACTGTTGAAGAGAGGATAGAGGAATATAATAAAGCGCGAGCACGCATCTTCAATGGTTCTATTTCTGCTGATACTGATGCTGCAAGTGTTTTGGGAACTCTTTCCACTGGCAGAGATGAACCAGTGAATGTTGAGCCTTCTGCTGATGAGATCAAAGTCAGCACAATGAACAACCGTTCCAGGGTTGCAGTTTTCAAGGATACTGAAAAAGATCGTAGTGACCCTGACTATGATCGAAATTACAAAAGGTTAGCATATCCATTAGTTAATTCTTGTTCCCACTAATTTATATTTGATGATGGGATGGAGTAACATATATCCTCTTGCAGGTATGTTAGGAGCCCAGTGCCTGACTTCAACCTGAGCCCAGCTGCCTTCAACTTTGTTGTGCCTCAGTTTATGCAGTATGGTGTTGGTTATGTGCAATCTCCTGGCATGTCCACGAACCAGCCTACTGTGTACTTTGGCCAACCTGATCTATCGATGGGGTCATCCTCTGGAGCTGCTGTTTATCCACACTGGCCAACCCCAGCAATGATGTATCCCCATTGCTATGACAACACTGGACCCATGATTTCTCAGGTGAGCATATCACTCAGTTTTCACACTGTACATCATGTGCAAGGTTTAGTGCATTCTCAGTGCACTGTGCAGATGTAGTCCCTGTGATTGCAAACACTTAGTAGCCCAACTCAAGGTTGCCCATTTAGACTTGGATAGCCAGCAAACATGTTTTATGGTTTTGGGGCCGTGACTTGAAGTGTATATCCTTGTAATGTCAAAATTGACCTTACTTACCACATGCATTCTTTTATTTCAAGCAAGTGAAAAATTGCCAGTTAAATTCATCTGGGATCATCTTCTGAAGAAATGACCAGAATATTTTGTTCTTGCAGGTTCCACTGTACCAATCCTTCAACCATGGTTAAGAGATTCTTCTTTCTGGGAAGTGGGAGCTACTCTCTGTTGAACTTGCACCATGTTGTGTTGTTGAGTGGAGTCTACTTCAGATTCGAGCTATTTCTATTACAAAACTTCAGTGTAGCGTCGAACGTAGTTTGTATAAGCAGTCTTAATTCGTTGAAACTATTATTGTGAACTAGTCTGGAACTGATGGTGCTTGTCGAATGCCCAGTGCTCGTCTGCTCAACTCTGGTTTAGAGCCCCCTAGAACAGTGTTGGGTGGATAACCGTGAACTGCGGTGGTGTCAGGTGGTACTGGTCCGAGGCTGGTCATTGCCAGCTTTCATTGGTTTCCTAATCTGCTATTCTCTGTTCGGCGGTCCCGTTTACTTGGTTGACCATTAATAGTAGTTCAAAGAGTACGTGGTAGACTGATGAAGTTTGAGATTGGAAGCTGTTTTAACTTGAAGGCAAAAGCTAAATAGTTGGCAGAGTCATAGGGATGCGAGTAGGTATCCAATGGTGTTTTTTAGGCATCTAAGTATCCAATCTGATGTTTTTTAGCAGTCAGAACATGTTGCTAGGGTCCTATCTTTGCCATAGTTCGACCATCCCATAAACTCGTCGGCCTATAGTTAAAAGAAAAAACCACCACATAGATTTACCATGGACGCATGTCGAGGACGAAATATGACAGGAGTACAGGACCGAAGCTGAATAAAATGCTTGGTAATGTGCGGTTTTTTTGTTTAAGAGGGAAAACCAAATGCCCGAACTGGTAGATTGGCAATTTGGTCGGGTACAAATTTGGGCCGCGTACTCCGAGTAAAATTGGCCCCGTATATAGTTCAGACTGTAGTGCACGCCTGCTGGGCCGGTCGGGCGGACTCGAATATGACCGAATGAGCTTGACACAGCAGGCAGGCCCAGCACGCAAAAGCAAAAAACTTGTCATCTTTGATCTCACTCCACTCTGTGGGCACCGGTCGCCAACAAATATTTTTAGATTTCCATTTTCTAAAGATTTTAGATTTCCAGTTATCATTTCTACATTGGCAACACATATTTAAGAGCATCTCCAAAAATACCCAAAACACTATCCTAAAACTAAGTTTTGAGAACAAACTGTAAAAAAAAAACGCTCCAACAGTTTCCCAATATTATTCCCTATTTTTCGCACGCCCAATACCCACGGCATTTTGAATTAAATTTACACCAGTCTCTTGCGCTTCCAAACCCAAAAATGCGGTGAGGACATGCCGATTCCTGTGAAAACTTCTGCGCCTCCTGCATCGAGGTCGTCTTGCCGGTAGGCAGTGGTCCGAAATGCGATAAGGGGTGGCGGATCCGTTATGGGTGCCACCAAGGATGAAGAGGGAAAGCAGGGTAGGGGTGAGGAGAAGCTCAATGGAGTCAAAAAAAAAACAAAAATAGAGATGTGCAGAATGGAGGAAGGGGTTTGGACTCGTTGCCACGGCTCAACACATCTGATGCCATGCTGGTGAGTGGTTCGCAGAGGAAGTTCAAGCTGCAATGGCTGCAGATTTGTCCTGGGTAGATGGACGAGTGGAGATGATGAGGACCGCTAGGGTTGTGATGCATGCCGCTCGGTTGGATCAGACTGTCTGAAAATCTGAGTGCTAGATGGGCTTAGAATGTTCGGTTGGTCCATCAGACCCAAAGGATATAAACGTGACTGGATTATAACAAAATATTTTGGGAACATTAATTTTTGAGGTGTATAATATTTTTTAGTTATTGTTGGAGATGCTCTAAGTACATCTATTTAAGGTCGTGTCACTTGGTCTCGTTAACAACTTATTTGGTTCATGCCATAGAAGAATAAACGTAATTTAATCAAGATACCATTCGGCATTGCCAAAGGACGGGGTGTTTTTTTAGATGGATATTTTTTTTTATTCCAGCTTCTACATGAGGTTTATGCTCAACCAGGCAATTACCCCCAATTATTTGTAGTTTCATCGGAAAAAAAGAGAAACTTGTTCGTACTAGCTTATTGATCTTGTGTAAAAACAACTTTTCTTGAGCAAAGGCAGTAAGTTTCAGACAACAAAAATAAGTACCAATGTTCCTGCCCTAAAGAAAACTACCAATGGTCTTCATTTACTTCCAAAAAAAAAAAGAGTTGCTGTGAAAAGACATGTATGCCCCTCATCTCTGTCTACATCACTTGTACTCTCATGGTTCTTCCAAGATCCAAATCGAACCCAGCTTAAACTACTCGTAGATTCCGGCTGCCCCCAAATCCGCTGCACCTGCGATCAGACATGCCGCAGACAATGTGCCCGCCACATTCTTTATCCCCTTCCCGCGATGCATATATGTTTAAGCCCATATCCCCGGACTAGACTAGTGATTAGAGTAACCCCTTCTCCCACCACCAAGTGGCGCCCATTATTAAAAAAACGCGATCAGATTCTCCCGGCCGCGCCAATGGCGAGGCAGGCGGCGGCCATGATTGGCGATACACTATCATATCTTATCTCGCCGTCGTCTCGTGGATAGGTGCGTGCTTACATTACGGGCGCATAAACTAATGGCGGCGGGGTGCGCGAGCGAGCGAGCGAGCTCGATCGATCGATCTCGATGGAGCCGAGCCGAGCGGAGCCGATCCCTCGCCGATGAACAGTTTAATACCCAGCATCTTCTGGCAGATCATTATCTAGGAGGAGATATTCTGGTAGCTGCACTCCCTAGCAAGAAGCATCTGCTGTCCCTGCCTGCAGATATGCTCCGGTGACCTGTAGGATCTGGGTATGGTGGGCCGGCTGGTGTGGTGGCGATGCCCGTCAGATCCTGTGAAGCTTCCTGCTGATGCAGGTCACAAGAACGCCCATGTTGTTGCTACTTTTTTCACCCTTTTTTTGACATTGGGTTTATCAACTGAGTTAAGTTAGAGATTGCAGCATGGCTGCAGTTTAATTTTAACCCTTGTGGTCGGTAGGTGGCTTACCTGCACCTGCCAATGGAGGGCAGGGCACAACTGCACAAGGGACGCATGGCTTGGCCCTCGAGTATTTTAGCTTTGACACCATATGGTATCGGTGTCTCGACGACATCTAGAGCGATATTTATAAGCCTGAACCGACAGCGAGAGCATGACCTTGCAACGAACAGTACAGCAGTAGGCCACTAAGCAGCAGGGCGGCAACCGGATCAGATGTGCGCCTGACGCTGCGCACTTAGAAAGCTTCTTCACTGACACCAACTAACCCCTCTGCTATATATATAAACCACTGGATGGAGCTGTAAAATATAGTTCACATCATAACTAAGAATCAGACCATCTGGTTCCTGACTGGGCACTGCAGCTGGAGACCTGGAGTAGACTGGACCGATGGATTTCACTGGCATCTTGTATGGGCTTGTGCTGCAGCGACATCTAGCATCTACCTGTTCTAAAATACTGTTCTATTACCCTTCTGCGAATCCTCCTCTTACGTTGAACTAGCATAAGGATTGTTTTTTGCAAATAGAAACTAGCATAAGGATTTGCAGGACTTTTATGAATCAAAGGCCCTGGAATAATTCCATAAAAAAACTTTTCCTCATATGTATGTAGAGGAAAGATGGAGTTAGGGATAGGGTTCAACAGCAAACGTACAAAGGTGATGCTTTCGTGGGATAAGACCGACCTGGAGATTTTCTCCCTCATTTTCCTTTTATTCGAGAAGACGACAATTTTCGGAAAACAACCCCAATCTTGTCAGTTGTCAGTTCCATCTATGCGCTACAATACAGGTTTGGCCATCTACATACAGAAAGTGCCTCAATCTTCTGAAGATGTACGGTCGTACAGAACCTACAACCTAGCTACGAACATGTAGTTTTGTGGTTCAGATATCCTGAATCTTTTCTTCCGAAAATGCAGATATCCTGAATCCAAACCAGGTCCTACCCTTACGTTTTATCATGTGTAAATGATGATAGCATGGGATCAGTCTCAGGAAAACCAAAAATTCAAACCGAAGGCACCCAGATTTAAAACCAGATAACGACTTTCCACTCGGCACTTAAACTCTGCCAGCCGTCACTGTTCACTGTTACTCGATCCTAACCACCACTGTTTGGAAGTGTGGGAAAACTGAGCATCACCAAAGCATGCCTGTCCCCCCAGTCCACGAAAGCGCTTTCAGCCTCTCGCGATGATGGTGACCAGCAGCAATAAACAAATGCCAACCAAACACGCAGGCTGGCTTAACCTGATGGCTAGGCAATGCTTAGCTTCCAGTCAACTTTTTATCCTGCTCTCATCTAGAGGGATGATAGCTGATGATGCACCAGGCTTTGGATTAAACTACAAGGGATCACCGAGGGAATGTCACTTTTTCACGTCGCAAAGCAAGCATGTCTGCACTTGTTTATTCGCTGGGAGAGCACAAGTGAAAGCTGCAGTTTACTTTGACCGGACCCAGGCTCGATTGTGCGTGAAAGTGAAACTTTGGGCCTAACTCGAGGGAATTTTGCAAAGCTTTTTGCGAGTTGGATTCTCTAGACGAATCTCCAGATGCTGTGCCCACCAATTGCTTACTGGTATCATAGAGCATGCAGACAGAATTTTAGTTTTTATACAGGCATCTACTGACTAGTGCTACTACTGTCTCTGATCTAGGACCTCCATCAAATTGCAAGAATCCAAGGTTAGCCACTGCTAAAAGCTGGACCAAGAAATCATAAACTATCATGCTTACTTTAAATTTTCATAATCCAATACGAACAAAGCAGGAATTAGCCTGAATTAGCATGTCCTGTCTGAAAAGTTCTTTAACTGGAACCATGTTCAGACATCAGAACTGATCAAAGGTAGTATGGAGAGGGTTAGAGGATTCAGTTGTGCCACATCAATACCTTGTACGAGCAGCCAAACGAACAAGTCTGTGGTGCCAAACCGTCCTGTCCTTCTCAGCGAATAAAATGGAAAGAATCTGAAGGTCGCTGTCCCCGGACAAAAATCGCTGTCGCTATGCAATCTCCAGCCCAGTTGACACCTCCAAATCCTCCAACTCCCAGTTTGTTTATTGCTAGTGCCAAAGCCAAGCTATGTCATGCCATATCATTGTTCATCGATCTACCACCGCATTTCCGAACATGAACGCCGCCGTACCTGCAGGGTTAGGAAATAGCAGATCTCGGTTGATGCGTGCCTAAAACTATACTAGTTCATTAGGTGGTGGTGATAAGGAGGAACAAAGGATCAAGGACACTTTGGCGATAGAAAAAAGAACAAAAGGAACAATGACTCGTGGTTTTAAAATTTGGTTGGGATAAAGGGGAAGAACTCTTTGATGATAGATATTGTTTAATCAAGGCGATAAAGATTCGCCGTCGACCGAAATTGTTTTTCAGGGCATGATGTGCTACATATGTGGGGAAAAAGATACTTATCTCTCCAATCATTACTGAAAATTGAGTCTCTTAACTAATTTTCTAAGATTGACACTCTAGCTTTGAAATGGAACCTACTGGATCGCTTTGACTCCACTAGTTTTTTCTTCGCTGAAAATTCGCCGCTCTTTTCCTAAAAGGAATTCATTTTGTACTCTACGCCACTGAGGGGTCGGAATTTCCCTAGCAAATTTGGCTCAACATCTCTTTTATTGAAGCAGTGACCTTAGCAGCCGTTGATCCAGAACAGAACAGAGATTGACAGGCGGGTCCCACGCACAAGATGCTGAGGCGTCGTCGTCATCCTGCTGTCTTCTGCATTGCCAGTGCTAGCCAAGCTAAATGCTCTGTTTTTTTTTTGAAAAGATAAATGCTCTGTATCAATCCACCGAAACTCTTATTCGAGCCCCTGCGCCTGTGGGTCGTCCATGTGTCCCTCGACGTCCCCGACTCCCCGTCGTCGTCAACCCATCAGGTGTTCAAGTGGCTCCCGACTCCCTGAGAAAGCTCAAACGCATGCCACTTGCGGAAGCAACAACATTCCAACGGCGGTCCTGTCCGTCCGTCCGTTCACATATTCCGTGAGATTGATAGGGGGGAAACTGTAAAAACCCTATGAGGACACCTTCGAAGGTGAGAATGAGATAGCACGGCTTCGGAAACCGGACCTTATAATTGGTGCCAATGTTGTCCTAGATGGAATGGATAGACCGATAGAGCAGTAGCAGATGCTACATGTACAATCAACACTGTTACAAGAGGGGGGGGGGGAGGGGGGGGGGAGCCCACAAGAAAACAAACTATTTTAGACCGTTCAGGGCCCACATGTCTGTGACTAATGTGCACTGCATACAGACCAGTAAATATAGTCTTTTTTATATTGTAGTAACAGGAAAGCGCCAATTTGAGGCCACTGAGTGCTGTGTTAGTGTTGAGGACCAGCAGCATGCTTGTACTCGGGGGTCCTAACGCGTGCTCTGCTTTTGGTGATGGATCGGCGACTAGGGCAACGAGCGCACAAGAGTGGAGCGTGAACTGGGCTGCACAAACAAGCAAGGCAACGCCGTCGATCCGATCACGCGCCGCCCCCGTTCCCCCGGCTTTCGTCTCCCTCCCACGGCGATCTCGGCACCCGAGGATCAAGGGATTTAACCTTCGAATCCACACCATGTTTTGGGTTCCCCCAGCAGGCGAGGCGACGATGATTGGGAGCTGAATTTGGCTGCTGCGCCCCTCCTTTTTCCGCGAGAGCGAGCATGCCTGCCGGAGCCGCCCTTCTCTTTTTTCGCCAGGGGCCAACGTTCTTGTGAAAAGGAGTGGCGTAGGCCTGAGGAAAAGAGGGAGCCTTTGCCTACGGGACGAGGAAAAGGTGCCTGGATATTCTGTGGGTTACCGTGCCGCGGTACTCTCAACTCAAGAAGAACGGGCTGAGATTTGGGGCAGCGCGTGCGCTGATGCGCAGCATGTATTCGGAGGATGATCTCTGCGGGTGACGTCTCAACTGTGTACTCGCCTACTGTACTTGGGAGTACAGATCATGGGCGCCATATGTCATCGGCTCACCATTCCCGTGTGCTCGTTGTATCGCATCTATTGTTGAGATCGACGAGAAAGCATGGTTGTCGAACATCTCCAGCACATTACTCATAACTCATACCCAAAACATATTCTCTCCATTATAATAATTATTTTTATATTTTTATAATAGTTGCTGCAGCAGACTACCAAAATACAATCACCAAGAATAGGGTTGAGGGAAAATCCCCTTCATTTAGGTGAGAGAGAGGTATATTTTGGTGATTACCAAAAACTTTTAGGTAATAAGGATTGGATTGGTAATCTGTTGGAGCACCTCAATCACCAAAACATTAATTTTTTAGTATTAGGGAGAGGGATGAGTAATCTGCTGGAGATGCTCTAAGAAATTAGATAAAATTCCTTACTTAGATGTGCAATTGTGCAAAAGATCTTAACTATTGGATATTCATATAATTCAAACTACAGTGCTCCACAAATATAGCATACACTGTTTCATTTCACCAAAATTGAGAAAGAGAATTTCAAACATCTTTAAAGGGGTGTTCCATCCGTTTAAAGTATGAGATGAAGTTTGACGTGCGGTTGCAAACGGTATACTTTGATCGTTAATATCTTTTATACCACATATATAGTCCACTATAAGATTGGCACCATATGAAACTTGTTCAAGTATGAATGAAATTATTATAAAGTTGTATTCTAAAATCTAGAAACTTTTAGGTTAAATCTTGGTGCAAAATTATAGAGTTTGAATGTTACGATTTCAACAATTGAGTTTTGATCCACTAATCTCTAATCCACGTCTTCTCCTATTTCCCTCTTCTCTAGCCTTCTCCCCCTAACCTCGAGACCTGACCAACGCAACTTTGCCCTCGCCCTACCCTCCTGCTATCATCTCCAGTGCTTCCCGACGGATCTACGATGGAGCTGAATGTTGGCTAACCACTCTCGTTTTGATGACATTTCTCAACCTCGTGCATCGATCATACTTCGCTTATCACTGTTACTTTGCGAGTGGTTCCCATCCAACGAACGCCTACCCCATCATGTAACTTCAATCATGTGCTCTCCATCAAAATACCCCAAATTCATAACCCTAGAGAGTTAGAGCTCACCACTGGACACAAAGAAGATGACATATCTCTAAGGGAATGGAGGAGACACGGACAAATCTTAACAAATATTTAGAGTTTCAGGGTGTCGGGGAACTACAATATGGAAGAGAGAAGAAATGCATGAGTATATTACAACTTCTTAATGTAACATTAGCATCCTACACCGTGTCTACCCATACACAATGCCAATGCCGCTTCCACTGCTTTAGAATCAACATCCCCACCTTAGCATCTTGTTGTTCCTCTTACTTCCAACACTTAATTGTTGGATTAATCTCACAATCACTTGTCCTGCTCATAGTTTCCATGGCATCATTATTATTTTTCATGCCATCCCTAACGTCTATCTCGCTTTTCCATGAATCCATGAAAAGCGATTTCAATATACGCTACTTCGGTCCAAGTAGGTACAGCTTCTCCGGAAGCGGTTCCGGATTAACTGCTCATTAAAGATCCGTTCTCGAAATGAATTGACGGTTTGACCGACTCTTTTGAGACGGAAAAAGCTGGAAGCCTCCTAAACGGACCCTTAATACTTGTAGCATGTTGGATATGTTCTTACCAACACATACACTTAGCCTTCTCACTTCGGCAAGTGCTCATGCCGACGACGACAAGTTGCATGTTTTGATGAATATCAAGGGTCTCTATATACGCAACATGTACGGGTATAACTTATGTTCTTGGTGATTCCTTAACAAACATTTTTCTTGTTACCTCGTCAAGATGTAATGTTAAAGCGTGAACCCAGTCTCAATGGCTTCTTCTCCCCTAAACCATTTCCTAACCAATCCCTCTTATCTAAATCTGCAAAAAAAACAATTACTCTCTTATATAACCTTAATAGCGCAATAACACCTGTGACACCTCAGGTATTTAATTTGCTAAAAAAATCTCATTAGCATAACAATATGTATAAAGAACTAAGAAAAGTTTAAAAGAAATATATCATAATTTGGTTTTGCATTTATATTGAAAGTATGTGTATATGTGCATGAGTACATGTACTGTAATCAAACAAATTAAGTAACTTTCACATTGATGCAAATATGACTCCAAAATTGAATAGGCACATCATCAGTGATATGATAAATAAAAGTCTAGTTGAATCCTAGGGAGAATATAAATTTTTGCCCATGAAATACGTGCCATCCGAATCAAGTATTTTGAGTTTTTGAAATAACTTTTGAACCATAACTCGAACAAATATTTGCCTAAAACAAAAGTTGAATATTTTGAAATTTTACACAACTTTTGTATTCAAAATTTTTTGAGCTGCCATATAATTTTTGGAGAAAAATAAGAATTTTCGTTCCAGCCCTCGCGTTTCTTTTTTTTCCTCGGCTCCCCTCCCCTGCTCACGGCCATGGCAGAGGCCACCGGCCAGGTGGCTGGCGATGCCTGCCGCCCGAGCCAAGCCAAGCCAACCCGCGCGCCTCTGCTGCACCGCCCAGCTCGCCCACACCCGCACAGCCACGTGCGCGGCGATGCCTGACGCAGCGTCGCGACAGCACAGCGAAACCGTACGCCACGACGACGCCCGGCCACCGCCACTCTCGACCAATGGCGCCCCAGCCGTGCCCGACCGCTGCCCGAGCCTGCCCACCCCCTCCTCTCCCTCGCTATGCCCCTTTAAGAGCCAAGCTGAGCTCATGCTCAGGCGCTCGAATAGCTCCAGCACCACCCGCTATTGCCGCGACCTCGAGCTGGCCGTGGCACCCCCTCCTCCGCCCCTCCTCAACCCGAGCCAGACCCCAAAATCGCTCTCCTACCTCTCCTTGAAGCCTCCCAGCCCAGCCCCTTTCGCTCCTCCTCGCCGGAGCTCGCCGGAGCCGAGCTCCAAGCGCTGCCGCCCCTGCTCCACCGTGGCGAGCCCGCCACCATCCACCCCAGACCACACCGAAACCCTCTACGGGTGCGCCATGGCCCCCTCTCCATTTCCCCCACCTTCCCCCTCGCCACCGTGGTCCAAGATCGCCGGATTTTGGGCCAAACCGAGCTCCCAAGGGTCAGCCATGGCAACAGGACCCAATTGCGTGGATTGAATTAGCTTTAGGGGGTTTCTGAAAATCTGAAGGACCTGGTTGTAAACCACGTTTTCCAATCTAGATTGAAAAACAGTGAACTTTTAAAATCCATATAAAATCGTAGAAAACTCAGAAAAACGTAAAATCAACTGTTATAGAAGCTTTAGAAGAAGATCTACAACTTTTGTTACATGCATTTCTTCATTTGTTTAATATATTTTATTCTATATTAAATAGAAGATTAAATAGCATTTAAATGAACCCACTCTTGTAGACAAGTGCTGAACTTGAAATTTGTATGGTAGCTTCCGTATTAGGAACAGAGTCTCACATAAAAATTTCATGCATATAAACCTACTACAACCATATGTTTGAAACACCTTTTGATATTTGCTAGATCTGAATTATCTATTTTATTCATGCAGTTGTAGTAATAGTTTTAAGTCAAGAGTGTTCTGAGGTCTTGTTGTCACTGTACATAAATTTTGAACTTGTTTACTCTAATGGAACTTTCCAAATCTTTTATTTCCTGTTTAACAAAATAAAATCACAACCAGTAGTTCTTGTACCAGAAAAATAATTATATTTTTACTAGAAGACCTAATTAACTGAGTGAAACTGTAGAAAAAGTTTCATGCATAGAAACCATGTAGAAACTTCTATAGAAATAGATCTTTATTAAAGTAGGTGTATCTTATCTTAATTCTTATGCTCTGTATCATATACAATAAAATCTGAAAATTTACAGTAACACATATATGGATGTATTAACACCCTGTAAAATTTGTAGCATCAATACTTGCATGGTTTGTTCTGTATAAAAATAACTAGGTTCCTATGATCTTAGGTTCCTATGCTCTGAACACTAGATGTAAGGCTCGATAGAATGCTATACTAATAGGACTCCGGTAGAAGTCGAGTGATTTTCTGTCACTCGCGAGAATATAGGAGTTGAATGTTTACTGCATGCTGCAATTATAAGATCGACGGATGGGGCTATGGTGCAATATTCATATTGATGATTGAGGCCCCGTCTGTTTAGCGAAAATGCTAAGGTCGCGGTGTGTGGTAGTGGTGGTTAAGCGTTTCAACGTACTAACCATGTGCTGAGAATATGATAATCGGTAAGCTTAAGTACCGGATTGAACCGAGGCTGAAATATACTCCCCACCGTCTTGAATTTGTTCACATCTAGCTAATGGCGGGTGCATGCGCCGCCATGGCTCGGCGTCGTACCGTGGTCCATGGAGACGTGTAGTCGAGGGCGGTGGGCCTGTTCCGTGAAGCGGGAATTGAAGGGAAAGGTTGTTTGGGGTGACCCTTTGGTACTCCGGACGTGTGTGTTAGGTTTCCCTTGCAAGGTTAAGAAATTCGATTCGAATCGTCCGTTTCTCGCGGTATTGATACTGTTTGACCCTTTTATCACATAGAGTAAAAAGAGAAAAAATGATGATGATTAATCTTATTGGATGCAAATTAATTCTTTCACCATGTATGATATGGGATAGTTGCTTACCTAGAATAGTTAAGGAAACTAGAACTTGGAGCTAAAATTTGAAAGTAAGGACCTACTTGTAGATGCTTTTCAGCGTAATAAACCCTTCAAACTAAAAGCCTTGCATGTCTAGGAGTCGGCTAAGTATATTCCACTAGCCGGGTAAGTCTTGCTGAGTATTAGTATACTCAGCCTTGCTTGTGGCTTTATTTTCAGGTGATATTTTTGAGGACATGGTTGCTAGTTTGACTTGGCCTTATACTCTTTCTCCTGGTTGGTCGGTGGAATGGGATGCGTCCCCGGCCAATGATGATAATGCCGAGTGATGTCTTGTACGGGCTTTATCGAGACATCATATATCTTCGAGTAGTTTATCGTTGTTTTTCTGCTGCATTGAACTCTAAAGAACTTTCTACTTTTGAACTATGAACTACTTTGTTTTTCGAATTCGAACTCGGTCTGTAATAATAAATTTCCATTGAACTCTGTGATGTAAAATTATGGAATGTTGTATTCTCTGGGCTTACCTTCGTGTGAGTACTTTATATGTGTTGTTTCAATCGGCAAACCTGTGGTTATATCGGGAGGTTACCCGACAGAACTATAGATTACTCCGTTTGAAGTACGAATTAGCCCTGATTGCCCTCGTGGTGATGGTTAGCGCACTTAAACCGGATTAATTTAGGTGATTCTGCCAGAAACCACCCCCCCCCCCCCCCCGATCAATCCATGCGCCACCACCGATCTGGCCCTCCAACGGATAATTCTTCCTGTTGTTGGTGGCAGTCAACCGGTGACCACACGCATGTCATGGATCACCGGTAAGAACAGGAGTCCTACGAGAGCGGAGAACCGTTCCCAAAAGTATAAATGTCATGCAAACAAAAAGGCAACGCTCTCTCAATTATTCACCCCCTGCTTTCTCCCTTTTGCATATCTATCCACATGTGCATCCTTTTCCGCCATCTTTCTAAAACAAAGCTCACAAGTTGCGTGAATTCCTGCTGGATGCCCGACTTGACTCGCGGTTTAAACCACCAGTGCCCCCTCTTTGAAATTTGTATTCACAAAATTTCTGCGAGATTTCTCAGTTCCAAACAAGCACTGACAGGACCGCTACCCCTCAAACAAGCTAGCAACTGGGTGGTTGGACAGATCAAATCCCCCCTTCCCCTCTCTCTCTCTCTCCCCTCTTTGTTCTTTGGATTTTAGCAGCAGCAGCAGCACTCCATCAGATTCTGCTTAACCAAATCCCCGCGTCCGTACGCGCATTAGTGCGCACACTTGCCAGATCCACGATCCCAACCAGCCCAAACAAACAGGTTCCTCCTCGGCCGGTTCTATTCTAGTCTAGATTTCCAGCAGAGAGAGGAGGGAGGGCGCGAGGTGTGATCCGCGGCGACATGCCCACAGAGGACAAACCAAACTCCAGCTAAGATATCATCATCATCACCATCGCCTTCCGTGATTCTCATCTCACCCCCAATCCCCCACCGGATCCCACCCCTCCTCTCCGCGGCGGCTACAGCCCCCCACTGCTCCAGCCTCCAGGGCCCCATCTCGTACTGCGATCAATCAATCTAGGAGTAATCACTGCAAGATCTCATCTTTCTCCTACCCCTGGACCACTTTAACCGAGTTGGTTAGCCGAATTCATGCGCTTCAGACTTCCATCCAGTACGTGCTCCGGAGTTTTAGGAAAAAAATGATCCTTGGATTTTTCACCCTCCTCTTTCTCTGTCAGGGGATGGGATGGAGAGAGGAGGGTGGGAGAGTGGATAAGGGAATAATAGATGATGAATTCGGAATTGGCGAGGCAACAAGCGAACAAGCAAACAAAGGAACCAAAGATGGCACAAAAATAGCTTTACGGGGCGGGGCGTGCAGCGCACTAATTAAACTAGTCCAGCGCACCACCCCCAAAACTCACTCGCCAGATTCTCCCTCACTCATCATCGGCACCCGAGCTGCGGCACCAGCAGCAGCTAGAGAGAGAAGCTAGAGAGAGAGGGGGGGGGGGGGCGGAGGGAGAGGATATCATGGCACAGCAGCAGTAGCAGCAGGAGGGGGGAAAAGGCCCAATCACACGCACACAAGAGAGAGAAGGGTGGGAAAGCTTGGAAGAAGAGAGATCCACCTCGAAGTAACCCCTCCTCCCTCCCTCCCTCCTCGCTTGCTTGCTTCTGCTGGAGACCTGGAGCGGAGTGGAGTCGAGTCTACTGGTGCCGCTGCTGCTTGCTGCCCCGACGACGGGGGTCGAGTGAGCTGCAAGAATTGCTCTGCTCCGGCGGCGAGGTGAGGGGAGCAGGGGAGGAGCCGCGGCCATGAGGGAGGAGGAGGAGCCCAGCTGGTTCGCGCGCTGCGAGGAGCAGCTGCCGCGCCCGGACGAGCTGATGCCGCTCTCGCAGACGCTCATCACGCCCGATCTCGCCGTCGCCTTCGACATCCACACGCACGGCGGCGGCGGCGGCGGCGGGGCGGGGGGCGGCGCGGGCGGCCCGGACATGAACGGCGGCGGCGCGTCGTCGGCCGCGGGCTCCAGCGGCGGCGGCGGGGGCGGCGCCGGCGACGAGCCGGCCCGGACGCTCAAGCGCCCGCGCCTCGTGTGGACGCCGCAGCTGCACAAGCGCTTCGTCGACGCCGTCGCGCACCTCGGCATCAAGAACGCCGTGCCCAAGACCATAATGCAGCTCATGAGCGTCGACGGCCTCACGCGCGAGAACGTCGCCTCCCACCTCCAGAAGTACCGCCTCTACCTCAAGCGCATGCAGGGGCTCGGCGGCGGCGGCGGCGGAGGGGGCGGGGGCGCGGGGGGCAGCCACTCCTCCGGCTCCGGCACCGACGCAGCCACCGAGTACCTCTTCGCCACGGGGCCCGTCCCCTTCCTCCCGCCCGGCCACCGCGCGCCCGCCGCCGCCGCCGCCGACCCGTACCCGCCCTTCGCGCCCATGGGCGCCGCGCACCATCACCACCACCACCACGCGCCGCAGATCGGCCACTTCCACCACCCCGCCGCCCCACCGCTCGGCCACTACGGCGCCGCGGGCGCCGGCTTCGACCACGGCTTCCTCAGCCGCGCGGTCGGCGCCGGCGCGCCGCCCGTCGGCCCGCCCGGGATGCACCACCATCGCATGATGGCGCCCGCCTCCTTCGCCGACGACATGGACCTCGGATCCCGAGGCGGCCCCGGCGCCGGCGGCCGCCGCGAGCTGACGCTGTTCCCGACGTCCGGGGACCACTGAGGCCGCCAGGGTCCGGCGGCGACGGGCATCGGGCTGCGGGCGGCCGCCTCCGCCCTCGGGTACATAAAATTCGTTCGCTCCCCGCTCCCCCCTCTGCTACGCAACCGCCGCTGCTTCCCACAGATCGGCATAAAAATCGAGCGAGGCTCAGACCACATCTCATAGAGTCCAAGAATTCTTGGGAATTGGCAATCCACCCACCCACCCACCCATGATCCATGTGTTCCTCCCCGTAGCAATAGCATCTCGCCGCCCCCCACCATTGTTGCTGTTGATGTTCGTGTACTGCTGCTATTTGTCATGTTCTCCCCCCTTCCATTGTTCTTGTTGCTGATGACATAAAGTTAGCCTTAGAGATGAATGATATTTAGAGGGTACAACAAAATTTGTGTCCACCTACAATCTAGAATTTTTCTTGCCTTCGCCGTCGAAGAACAGCTCAATCCTCGCGATTGTGCCGAGGATCCGGGGTCGAACTGCTCTGTTCTTCTTCTTCTTCAGTGATGCAACAACCATTGCTTCAGAGCAGCGACCCCCATCGAAGAAGTGATGCAACCATTGTGCATCACTTCTTAAGAGTTCCATATGGATACAGGCAGGCAGGGTTGAATAAGCAATCCCAAGGAGGCACACCTTGAAGATCAATAAAGCTTGAGGATTGAATACCAGTATGATAAAATTCGATCTTGTCGTGGGAGTCGAATCATCTGAGAGGACCAGATCGGCTGCTCTGCCAGTTTTCTTGCAACACCTCCCTCTGATGGAGGCAAGAGTATAGTATGATATAGGAGTATGTAGCATGGGTTGCGATAGTGCTGTCACATTCTCTGCTTCCGCCTCCCGTGAACATTGGAGCAGCTCAAACTGGAGTTTGTTGTTGTTGTTGTGGCAAATTGTAGCGATCAGTTATCTGTACATCTGCGCAGCTTAAAGCTAAGAGCTTCTTTGTAGCACTGAGAAAAAGAGACCTCCTTGATTGAATCACGCTAGCATAGTGGATTCCTATGTTCTCTGCTCGAGTCAGAATCTCCATACTCTCTCTTGCTGCATGATGCGCCTGTTCTTTTTTTTCCTCCCCTAACAGTAACAGATGTCGCTGTTACGAAAGAGAGTTCATTCATCCCCCTCCGTTGATGATCCTCTTTGATTGGATGCTGAGCAGAGGCTGATGTCCGGTGCGCCCATCCAAATCTGGATTAGTTTAGTTATCGCCAGTGGTGGTTGGCCCTGCGATTTTGTTTAGTACTGGTTTCCAACACTTGCCTAGCAACAGCAGATTAAGATAGTAGTTTGCCTCACTGCTGCCCATCTGATCTGATCTAATCTGAGGAGATTTATTCGCGCTCGCACTAGCCATAGTAGGCTGGCTCTACGGCGATGGCCGCCACCTCTTCCCTGGCCGCACCTGCAGGCCGCGTTGACGAGTCCAAGGATACTATCACATGAGAATCAGGGTCGTCTCCTCCCCCTCCTAGGCTAGGAGGCTTACTTGGGAAGACTAGAGGGGATCGGAGCGGAGGCCATTGGCGCTGCTTGGCATTAATACATTCATGCTGGCGTGACGAGGCATTTACGCGATGTGACCACGAGAGCGACCAGGGGAGGGAGGGAGGCCACGGGGGGCGACAGCGAGGTGTGCGGGTTTTGTTCAGGTGAGCCGCCCCTCTCCAGCTGTCCTGTCCCCTCAACCCTCCTCTCCCGGTCTCCCCGGCCTCGGGACGCGCCGGCAGCGGCATGGCCGCAGGCACGCGTGGAGCAGCGGCGGCAGCACGGCTTGCCTTCTGGCCGTTTCGCTTCGCACCCGATCGAGCATCATTTATGTACAGCAAGGTTGTAAAATTATAGGCACACATCTCAAGTTCAAGTATTAAATATAGACTAATTAAAAAAATAATTATAAAACTCTCCCGTAAACTGCGAGATAAATTTATTGAACCTTATTAATTTATCATTAGCACATATTTACTGTTGCATAATATTATCTAATTATGGACTAATTAGATTTATTAGATTCGTCTCGCAAAATACACTCAATCTGTGACAGAGTTTTTATTTTCATCTCCATTTAATATGCTATACATGTGTGAAAACATTCAATATGATATTTCTAGGCGTAAAATTTTTTCATCTAAACAAGGCCGTAGGTAGGCACGGACCTTGACATTAACTGGGGTGCGGCAAAATTAGTTAGGGAGGCACGCGAGTACATCCCGTCGTTGGTCTGGCTGGCTGGCGTCTTGCGGTCTTGGTTCGGCATGATGAAACAAGGCCGCTCCAAAGAAAACGAGAGAAGCCGATCGCGGTGACAACACCAGGAACGTTCCAAAATGGATCTCAGATACTCGCCATCCACATGTCCATGACCACTGTAACTAGAAAAAAACATTCTTTTTTTTTAAGAAAAAGAACCGAAACGTGTCTCGTCACTAGGTACCCAAGCAAGCAAGTACTACAACGTTGGCAAAGTTACTCGGACTTCATATAAAAAAAAAAAGGAAATGGAAATAGGCGGCACATATGTGTGTGCAATCTGTTAATGTGCCCCGGCACTGGCAGCAGCACGAACCGGGACGGACCGAAACGAAACGAGCGCTGCATTATTGCCGCGGCGGGGGCGCGGGGCAGCAAAAGGCCACTTGGGTACTTTGCTTGTTTCTATCCCACCCACCCCGACTTTTCCCGCACGCGCTGCCCCTCCTGCTGCCGCCTCCGCCGCGCTCATGTGCTCTCCCCTCCCCTGCAGGGACGATCAGAGACTCAGAGCAGACGCGACCCCGGCCAGTTGTGGCGGAGGAAAAAGGCACCGGCGGCAGCAGCGAAGGACAAAAGCTAGGATCTAGCGACCGGCGCGCAGCGGCGAGCACAGCGCGGCATCTCGCCACCTCGCCTGCGCCGAGCAGGTGCGCCTGCCGCCGCCGTGCGTGGCCGGCTCGCTGATCCGGCGCCAGTGGAATGTGCCGCCAAAAGCTACCGACCGACCGATCCGGCCGCGGCTCTGATGCGCCCGACGCTGACGTACTCCAGATCTACTAGTATAGAGTGGGCTGGGTTCCCAGGCAATCATCTCCTGTCCGTCCACGGATCATCACCAGATTCGCCAACGAACAATTAGCCGGTTACACGAATTGTAGAGGGATTATCCCCTTTGTTTTCCTTTACCAAAGATGGGAGGATGATTCGGCGGGGGAGCATCGGATTTCCGAGCAGCCGTCCGAGTTCGGTAATATCCTGTATCAGCGGGGAGGCCCCTCGTGGAGCCCCCCTTTTTAATCAGAGAGCCATGCGCGGCCGGAAGAGGCAAGATCTCCCCGTCAGGGAGATCGATCGCTGGAGGGCCTAGCAAAGTGGCACTAGATCACCACAGACCTGATGAACTCGTTTGTCCCCCCAAACTATCACCACAGACCTGTCAAAAGCGAGCGCGTGGCATGGGAATACGACCAGCCAGAAAAGGTCCACAATAGCCGCTGCCTCTGCTGCAGTTAAATGGATTCGTCTCCGTCAACGCCACTAGCTTACGTTAACCTCCCATAGATTAACGAGCTTGTGCTGCTTTATCTGATCAGCCGAACTTCGGCTTGACATTCCAACGATTGTTGTTATCCCTCGCAGCAATCCTAGAACGAAGCCATGATGCGACTGCACGAGCACCGGCCATTTTTCAAGCCCAGGCAGGCAGGCAGGCAGGCCCGAATCCCAGAAGACGCAAAAGGTACACTCCTGTGCCGGGCTGCCTGCCTGAGCCTGACGCCCTGACCCAGCCAGCAGCAGCAACCGAGTCCAGCACTCAAGCCTGCCGGCAGGTAAACGCATCGCGGCGGGCAGAATGGCACTGTGCGTGCGCATCTCCTCCTCCTCCTCCTCCTCCTCAATCAACCGCGCGCGCGCAGGCGCGGTGGGTGAGGGAGAGAGATTGGGTTCGCGGGCTGTCGGGTGGGCCAGGCTCGGCTCGGTGGTGGCTGAGAGGGCGGGCGGATGCGGATGAGATCAGAATCTGAGCTTGTCCGCCAGGGAACGGGCCGGGGTGGGGGCCCACGGCCGCGCGTATCTGATCCGCTCCCGGTTGGCGCGGCGCGGGGAGTCGTTAGCTGTCAAGGGGAGATGCTGCGGAAAAGTGGCGCTGGGGAGCGATCAGATCAGAGAGACTATCAGAGGGGCCCTGCCTGCCTGCTGCTGCTGGGTGCTGGCTGTGGCCCGTGGGCGGACACTATCGCGCTCGGTCGCTGCGGCAGCTCATCATGCCTCGCGCCCCTGCCATGCCTGGACCACCGGCCAAGCCACCGGCCGCGGCGTTCGACCCGCCGTGCCGCATGAGCTCCAGCAACGTACCGAAACGAAGAAGCAGGCCGCCCGGCGCGCGTCGCCGTCGCTCTCCGGCAGCCCTACCCGCGGCGGCGCCTCCCGTCGGCGCGCGCCGGCGACACCTGGTTAGACGGACGGACGCGGGGGCACCGATCCGCCCGGTCCACGCCAATCCAGTGTTCCAGTTCGCGCGAAACATGCGAGGAACGCGTGCCGCTACCGGCCGGGACACCTGGCGCGCCGAGAGCGACCGCGCGCTCCGTGCGACAGTGCCCGGTCGTCGTAGCCTCGTGGCAGTGGCACCGTCCGCCGACGCCGACGCGCGTGCTGCACATGTGCCGCCTCCGGGCCTCCGCAGCTCGGCACGGCTCCGCCTGACTGGTTCGGTGGAGCAGCGGGTGGTCCGATCACGGGAACTGTCGTCGCGCGCGGTGGTGATACGTACGTGTGAAGGTTAGAAAAGGGAACGAAGCAGGCGAGGGCGACAGTTTTGTGCGCGTGTGGCGCACTTGGGGAGAGGTGCAGGGGCCGACACATTGAGGTGCCCCGTCGGGCCCTCGGCTCTAGTTGTTGTTTGAAATGAAAAGTTGCTGTTGTTTCCGCTCGAGGACCGCGGTTCAACCTTCTTTCTTGCCTTGCCCAGTATCGTGTTCTACAAAGATTCCTACAGACAAAATTTGCAGGCCTGTTGGGCTTTCCTCCAGGCTGAATTTTTTTTGATAATGATGATGAGCCCGTGCTGCGAGACAGCACACCGCCGGGCGCCGCCGGGTCGGAGCTGAAACCAAAATAGGCTTGCTGCGTGCGGGCCCGTGCGTGAAAAATTGTGGACTTTTCATGGACGCGTGGGGGAATTAGGCCGCAACGGGCCATCCGTTCGGGTGACATGCTCACACGCTGGGCCCCGTGCTACCGGGCAAGGAAGAAGGCCGGGGCCCCGTTCTACTGGGGGGCGGCCTCACACGCTGGGCCTCAGTTGATCTTTATCTATGGGCTGACGACCACGCACGAGCCCGTTTCTTCCGCTTCTGGCCATGCGGGGGAAATCGTCTGCCCGCACGACACCACGAGCGGCAAACCGCAAAAGCGGCTAGGCGACGGACCACGGACATGCCGCAAGGACGGAATGTACACCGCGGCGACAGTAAAGTGTGGCAGAATCACTAAAGTAATCTAAATTAATCCAGTTCAAGTGCGTTAATTATCATCATAAAGGTAATTAGGGTTAACTCGCACTTCAAACGGGGTAATTCACTGGTCTGTAGGATAACATCCCGATACAACTACTGATTTTCCGATCGAAACAACACATACAAAATAATCGCACGAAGGCCAGCCCAGAGAGTATAACATTCCACAAATTTTACATCAAAAGGTTCAACATAAATTTATTATTACAGACCAAGTTCAAATTCATAAACCAAGTACTTCTGAATTTCAAAATTAAAAGAGTTCTTCAGAGTTCATTGCAGCAGAAAATAACCGATACTTCTACTCGACGATACAAGATGTCTCGATGAAGCCCGTACAAGATATCACTCGGCATTATCATCATTGGCCGAGGACACATCCCATTCCACCGACCAACCAAAAGGAAGAGTATACGGTCAAGTCAAACTGGCAACCATGTCCTCAAAAGTCTCACCTGAAAATAAAGCCACAAGCAAAACTGAGTATACTAATACTCAGCAAGACTTAGACTTATCCGACTAGTGGAATATACTTAGCCGACTCCTAAACATGCAAGGTTTTTAGCTTGAAGGGTTTATTTTGCCGAAAAAAGTGAATATGTCCTTATTTTCAAGTTTTATTTTCAAAATTCTAGTTCAATTAACCATTCTAAGTGTGCAACTATCCAACAACACACATGGTGGAAGAATTAATTTGCATCCAACAACATTCATCATCATCATTGTTCCACTTCTTACTCTATGTGGTAAAAGGGTTAAGCAGTCTCAATGATCGTGAGAAACGGACGATTCGAATGAATTTCTTAACATTGCAAGGGAAAACCTAAACACACGCACGTGAGTACCCCCAGAGTTCACACGCGCAAGTTTTCTCCTTTCTTCCCGGGTTATGGATCAGGGCCACCCTCCGAGAGTGCAACAGCCCCACGCCACGGTACGGCGACGGGTCGTGACCACTCATGCCACGCCACGGTACGGCGCCGGGTGGTGACCACTCATGCACTCGCCGTATGTACATGGGGCCGAAGTTCGAGGGGTGGAAGGTATGTCCACTTGCTGGGCCAATCAAATACTTAGATTACCGATTACCATATTTTCGGCATGTGGCTAGTACGTTCAAACGCTTAACCACCACTACCACACATTGCGGTCTTAGCATTTTTCACTAAACAGATGGGGCCTCAATCATCAACATGAACATCGCACCATAGCCCCGTCCATCGACCTTATGATTGCAGCATGTAGTAAACATTAACCTTCTATATTCTCACGAGTGACAGGAAATCACTCGACTGCTACCGGTTCTATTAGCATGGCATTCTATCGAACCTTACATCTAGTGTTCAGAGCATGGGTACCTTGGATCATGCAACTAAGTTTTCATTCAACTCTTATGAACTTAATGCACAAGTAGATAGAAACATAAGTTGCATATATTTAGGGATTTATGCTCCGGGGCTTGCCTTCCTGAGCTAAGCTAGCCTTGAGGTCTTCCAAACTTTGGTTCGGATCTTCGACAACTTCAGTTAGATTAACTTGTGCTTCGCACTACTAACTCTCGGGCTCGGGCACCACCTAGTACGTTCCGTCAGCGAGAGTAGTCGATTCTATATGAATGCACAAGTATGAGTTGTAGTGATGTAGAGATTTGTAGCTTATTTCACGATAAACTTTTACTCCAACAAAACTTCATATTTTATCTGAAATCATTGTTCTTTACTGTTACTTGGGTAGTCATTTACTGAATATAACTTAGATCAATTAACCTTATTATATAGATGTGTGTTTTGTCATTTATAAATGTTATCATTCAGGAGCAAGTATGAAATATTCGTAGTCACTGCTAGAAATATTTTATGGTGTTGATATTCTTATACAAGATACCCCTCTGAGCAACTAGATTACTGTATAAATTTTAGCTCTTTATATGCAGCAGATTAAGAATAAAAAATAAAATAAACAGTTACAGCTAGAATCTAGTAATTTTTATACAGGACAACCCATGCAAGTATTGATTCTAAAAATTTTACAGGGTGCTAATATATTCATATAAATATTACTGTAAATTTTTTAGATTTTATTGTGCATGATACAGAGCATAAAAATAAGATAAGATACACCTACTTTAATAAAGATATATTTCTACTGGAGGCTCTACAGCGTTTCTATGCATCAAACTTTTTCCACGGCATGCGCTACTCCAAAAGGTACCCTAGTAAAAATATTGACATTTTTCAAGTGCCAGAACTAATTACTTTGATTTAATGTATTTCTTCTCAATAAAAATCATATAATTAAGTTCCAGAAAGTTAAAAAGTCCTAAACTTTTTCTGTGGCATCTATGTATCAATATAACAGCACAAAAAAAGTATCAAAATATGAATCACTATATAACAGCAGGAAAAATTAAATCTATCCCTTCAAGGCATACAACAAAATCTATCAAACATTTGAGCTAGAGTTGTGCTCTGGCCTTGAAAGTTTTACACTGAGCTTAACGTTTCAAATCTAACCTACCATCCAAAAATAAAGTTCATCACTATCCTACAATAGTGGGTACATTTAAATCCTATTTATTCTTCCCTTTATCCTAGAGCCAAATATATTTAGAATCGGAAGAAGTGTATCTAACAAAAGTTGTAGATCTACTCACAAGGAACCCAGAAAATTTTAGTTTACATTTTTACGATTTTTAAAAAATTTTAGAAGTTAGCTATTTTTGAAACTAGGGTCAAAATATTGGTTCACAGATGTGCCCCTGGAAACTTGCGTGCAGGCCCCTAGAAAGATTGCAATCACTGCAATGTGGCCCTTGGTCGGGGGGGGGGGGGGGGGGGGGCGGCCGGCCAAATCCGGCGAGTTATGCTCGTCGGCGGCGAGGACCCGGTGCGGGAGGAGTGAGAGGGAGTTGGGGACTACCTTATGGAGGTCTCGGTTGGGGCGGAGGTGGCCGGAGCTGGGCTGTCCGCGGCGAACAGGGGGCGGTGGCGGTGTGGCCGGCGCCGGCGACGCTCCGGCGGTCGCGGTGGTCGGGGAAGGTGTTGGTGGGCTTCAGGGGAGGGAGGGCGAGCTAGCTAGGGGGTGCTTCGGGGCAGTGGGAGGCCGGGGAGGGGCGCTCCACGGGCGGGTGGCGCTCGGCGGCGGAATCGGCAGCGGCAATGGCGTTGGGCGTGCGAGCAGGGGCTCGGGGCGGCCTTAATGGGGGCACAGCGAGGGAGAGGAGGGAGTGGGGAGTCCGGGCAGAGCCGTAGAAGGAGGGGGCGCGAGCTAGGCAGTGCGGGAGCTCGACGTGCATTGGGCGCGGCCGGCGGTGGACAGTGCCGGCGCGGCGTGCGGCGGGCGCAAGCAGGGGATTAGCTGCCGGGGATCGCTTGCGTCGGGAGGGGAAGATTGCGTGCGGCGCGATTGGGCGAGCAGCTGCAGCAGCTGCCTGGCCCGGCGGCGAGCGCACGGACTGGCTTGGCGTGGCGCGGCGGCCGGGCATCGCGCAGTGCGTGGCGCGCGCGCACGGGCGAGGCTAACATGCAGGGCTGGACGAGCTCGGGGCTTGGCGCGGCTTGACGGTCACGCATTGCCGGCCAGCTGGCCGTCGGCCTCTGCCATGGCCGTGAGCAGGGGGTGTGGAGGGGGCTGAGGAAAAAAAATAAATAAACGCGAGGGGCTGGAACGAAATTCTCATTTCCTCCAAAAAATTATGTGGCAGCTCAAAAAGTTTTGAATACGAAAGTTGTGTAAAATTTCAAAATCTTCAACTTTTATTTCATGCAAACATTTATGCAAGTTATGGTTCAAACGTTATTTCAAAAACTCAAAAAGCGTGATTCGGATGACACGTCATTTTATGGGCAAAAATTTATATTATCCCCTAGGCTTCAACTAGGCTTTTGTTTAATGTGACATGCATGATGTGCCCATTCAATTTCGTAGTCATATTTGCATTGATGTGAAAGTTATTTAACTCATTTGATTAAAGTACATATACACATGAACATATACATATACATATACATGTATACATATCATGTAGAAGCAATGTATGAGGAATTTATTTGAATTTTTCTTAGCTCTTCATTTAAATTATTACACTAATAAACTGGTTTTTATCATTTTGACACCTAGTGTCATATAAAGTTCGGCGCAACGCGCATGGATGGGAAACAATCGGGTTCCTCCGCCGCCGGTCCTTTGATTCCTTTCGCTCGGTACGACGACGCCTTGTTAGAGCAAGCATAATAGGTGGCTGGGAGCCGGCTAAATCCCCCGTGGAGGAGAGAGCGGGCGTCTGATGATGCGCCCGATGAGAGGCGCTGCGCCCACTGCTATTGGCCGAGCGTGCTGCTGTGCATAGAATCTAGTGGGACCCGGCATGCGTTGCAGCGGGCGGTCGGCGAAATGCATTAGCCCTTGCTCTTACACGACGACCGGGTGACTCCACTCCACATGTCCCCCCGCGCGCCGGGCCGTACCGCGAGATATTCCTGCTCCCCTCGTGCAGCCTGCAGGCCTGGCCTCCCACTGCTGCTGCCGCTAGTCTTGTAGCCCTAGGCATAGGCCGCTGCTGTTACCTGAAGCCTAGCTAGCCGCTCCACCCATCCATACCACCGATCATTTTGACGCGATAGCGTACGACGCCGGTCGTCGCACGGGCGCTCACTGGGCACATGCACGCACGGCACAGTGGCCGCGGCCGGCCAAAGCCCCGGCCGCCCTACGCGCCGTAGCCGCGGCAGGCTTAGGCTGTGACTGCACTCCATGCACGTATTTGCTTGGAGCCATATCAGTGATCAGACCCCAGAGACCGATCGGCTCGTAAAGTCGTAATCCTGTGGCGAGTGGCTCACGATGTCACTCCATCATGGAGGAGGAGGAGGACCCTCTTCTCAAGCTTTCTAGTGATCTCGTCAGCAGGTTGCTGTTGGCGCCTGTGCGATACGCTCATCGACGTGACGTGTAAGCAGCCGTGGATCGGCGATCATCGGCCACAGGGTTCTCGTACGCGCTGGCGTCCTGCTTCCTGGAATCCTGGGCCTGGCTGAACCGTGGCCGTGCCAGTTCTGCATTTCTCTGGAGGCGGCGTGTGGACATGGAGCATCGGTGATGCTGAAACCGGCATTACCGGCCGTGTTAGATGCCCTTTTCTGGTACCGAGCTCGTCGATGATAGGGATAGCTAGTGCACACATGCCGGCATCATAGGGAGCTTTTTCATGTCAATTGTCATGATTAGTGCAGGGGAGATGATGCCCGCAGGTGCACCTTCATGTCCTCCTTGAGCCCCGTGAGTGCATGAAACCACATGCGTGGATCCGCGTTGTCAAAGCTCCACATGCATTTTGGTCGTCTTGCTACCATACTATTGCACTGGTCCTAGATTCCTAGCTACACGCACACGTGGTCGATATTGGTCGTGGTGAATGTATACTTCCCAATAGTAGCATTTGCGTGTACCTGCTAATATTAGGCTTTGGATCTACCTCCGCAGCTGACCTGCGCCGCTTTACCGAATCTTTTCTCTTTTCTCTTTACTTTACTGTACGTTAATTAGTAAAGTGTACATGCATGTGGCACACAAGTATAAATATATTGGATATGCCGTTTATACTTATTGAAGACGCATAATAGTACTGACTTTTTTTATCTAAACCACATAAATAACAAAGTTACATAAATTATCTGATGATATTATGGAAACAAAGTTTTGATTAGGTAGCCTAAGGACCCTTCAACCTATTGAAACCACCATGCACATTTTTAAAATTTTGCAAAAAGCTTCATACTATTTAAATATTTTATTTTCATTTTCCATCAGACCAGTTATAATAGTATTAAGATGCCCTAACAAAATAAATGACCAGAAAACTATAGCTATATATGACAAAAAATTACAGCTTCGCAATGATATATTTAAAAACTACAGTTCTGGCAGCCTCGGGGCAACACGCCGTGAGGATATCTTGGCGGCCAACACTGGCATGCCGCGGGAGCACCCTGCGAGCGGTCGAGCGACGAGCGAGCGTGGCGGTGATGGCACCGCAATGGTCGGGATGGAGGTGCGAGAGGAGGAGCTCAGGCGCCGAGAGGAGGAGCTCGAGCGCCGAGAGGAAGATTCAGTGACTTCCCGTCAGTAAGTCATGTTGCAACTTACCTGCCCGCATCCACCGTACAAATCTCATCCAACAGCTGCCTGTAGTTTACCACTCAAATTTCATCCTTCCGACCAGTACCAAGACCCTCAGGGAGACCCCTCGGTAGTCGTGGCGCTCATCTGCGTCGCCGCGGACTCACTCACCGGAGAAGAGGGCTGCAGGACTGCGACGTCGATGGCATGCTGCAGAGGCGAGGGAGGTGTGGGAGGCCTGCTGCCGCCGGGCGCAGCGGAGGTGGCCCATCGTTCCGCAACAGAGAAGTCTAAGGTTGTCGCTGCCGCGTAGCTCAACGGACGAGTGGAGGTAAGACAAGTACAAGCTGAGGCTGACGGGTGGGCTCAACTATTATTTTTCCTCTATTTTGGTCCAAGAGGACGGTAGGACCGAGTCAGGTGAAAAAACAATCCATTTTCAGTAAAAACATCCTCCAATTCGTGATTTCTATGCATCTACGTTTCCACCCACCTCCTTTGATCCTCACAGCTGGGTCCAATATGAGCGGTATAGCGGACTCTATCCGGATGATAAATATTTTCAGTCATCGGCCCATGACATGCTTGATGGAAAGCCTGACCTAGCGTGATGGATGTAGTTCTCTACTACAACGTTTTCATTTAATTTCATTCATCGGTGAGGAGAAATTTATTTTTAACAGAAATATCTTCTAACTCGCGATTTTTTTATAGGGTCTATATTTCCTTCCACCTTCCTTAATTTTGACGGATGAGTCCCGCGTAACGGTTACGGTGGATCCGATGTGGATAAGAAATATTTCAAAAAATTTATAATATATATTTTTTTATAGCATAGAGACGAGGAATCCTTCACCAAGTCTGTGTTCTATAAGCAGGTATCTGCTCTCCGAGAGGTCACTACCGCAAACTCGTTGTTTGCCGAGTGCTTTTCTCGGCAAAATGCCAAATGCTTTTTTCTCTTTGCCGAGTGCAATACTTAGCAAACGGCACTCGGTGGCAGCCTACTCGTCAAAGGACCTCACTCGGTGACAGTCTACTCGTCGAAGGACCTCTTTGCCAACTGTCTTTTTTTAGCAATCGGCAAAGACTTTGCTGAGTGCAAAAGACGTTCGGCAAACATTTTCGAAGAAAATAAAGAAAACAGCTCGCCGCCGGCCACCGCCGCACCACCCAGCTCGCCACCGGTCGCGGCCGTGCCGGCACATCCCTGCCTCCCGTCGGCCGAGCCTCTCCGCCGCCGCCACCACCACGTCGCCGGAGAGAGAGAGAGCCCGCCGCTGCGCCTCGCCCCGCCGCCGCCGCTGCGCTTGCCCCGCCGCCGAAGCTCCTGCTGGCTGCGGCCGCCGTTCCTCGCCCCGGCGACGTTGCAGGTTGGATTGATTCGTCGGAGGAGCGATGAGCCTGGGGTACGTGGGCAGGCTGTGCCTCCGCGCGGCGCAGGCCGCCATCCGGCGGGCCGAGCAGAAGCAGCCGGCAACGACCAGGCAGGCGGCGCCCTGCAGTCCTTCGTCTCACCACCAGCCGCCCGCGAGGCGGGTCTCCTGTGGGTTGGCCGCCGGACCGGTGGCGAGGACCGCGGAGGAGGAGGTGACGGCGGCGTCGTTCTCCCTGGCGCTCGGAGGCCTGGAAGGCGTCCGGCCTGGACCAAGCGCTCGGCGTCTGGGCCCCGGTGTTGGGGAGGTGGCCGGAGAGTGAGGGCGGGGGCGCCACGCCGCCGCCGCACGCGCCGTCGCTCCTCACCAGAAACGAGAGGGAGAGAAAGATGAGAGAGAGGTGGAAGAAAGAGGCCGGCCGGTGGAAAAAAGAGAGATGAGAGAGAGGGGGAGGGATCCGTGTGATCAGTTTTGGATCAATGAGAGGCCTCCATTTTGAAGGGGTGGATCGCTGACGTGGCCAATTGTATTTTCTCTACTCGCTTGTAACGAATTTTTGAATGGCTAAACAATTTTATATGAAAATATTGTAAACTACAAAATTTTACATATTTTTGAGATCTACAACTTTGATATAGAACTTATTTACATCAGAGGTCATTTGACAGTTTTTAAAATTTAAAATATGAAATCGGATAGCTTATAATATTTTTTTGAAGTACTAAACAATCTCAAATAAAAAAGTTTTCAACTACAAAATTTTATATCTCGTTGAGCTGTACAACTTTGGTATAGAACTTATTTATATCCGAGATCATTTAAATGTTTTAAAATTTATAATTTCAAACTAGATAACTTATAATAAAATTTTAAAATATTGAATAATCTCAAATACAAAAGCTGTAAACTACAAAGTTTTAGATTACATCAAACTGTACAACTTTTGTATAAGCTTCCTTTCATATGAGATCATATAAAAAAGTTTGTATTCAAAAAATGCATCCACTAACTCTCTCACGTACAATCACATGTATACTTCTTGTGAGATGTTTCGATTTTGCAAACATAGTTATGATAAAATGTGCAAAATCTTCTCAACTTTTTATCACAGCCTTCACAGCCTTCACGTATGATACCATCACATCATGACAAATCTTATGATTTTCAGACTTTATTTGCATTTTTTAGAATTTCAAAATCATTCGGACACACGTTAGTGGTCATATTTTTTGAACAAGACGTTCGAAATTTCTTTTCATTTCATTGGCGAGGCCTCGAACTGGGCTAAATAACATGAATATAATTTTTTTACTCATTGTATTCTATTATTTGCTCAAATTTGATTTGATTCAAAAAATTGCTTGAAATATAATTAATTAGTTAAATATAGCAAACAAATATAAAAATATACCAAATTTTAACATGGAGTAACACATGTTGTATGTAGAGAGTAGGAAAATTTTCGAGGTTGGAAGAGAAATAAATTAATTCTTTGCCGAGTGTACAAAACACTCGGCAAACTCTCATCTTCGCCGAGTGCCAGAAATAATAATACGCTTGGTAAAAAGTTTCTTTACCGAGTGTAAAAAAAACACTCGGCAAATATGCATCTTTGCCGAGTGTTTTTTTTGACACTCGGCAAAGAAGGTCGGAAAAATGCACTCAACATTGAAGTAAGCACTTGGTAATCTTGACTTTTTCCGTAGTGGGTGATGATGGTGCAGGGCAAAGCTGGGGGATCCGCGTGCGTATGAGATGTTCCTCTTTAGCTTAATATTTCATCGATTAGGAATTCCACTAGACTACTAATGATCCCCCGCACTTTGGTCATCACTGGACCGCCAACCCGGAGCAGAAGCCACGACGAAGTAAACACACACCACACAGAGACCGTGCGGGTACCTTCTGTTAGGTCTCGCGTCGTCAACTCTACCTCTGGGCGGCCGGTCCTCCCCGTCCTTGTTCACGGGTCGTCGCCGAGCCAGTACGTACGTGCTTCCTCCGCCGCCAACGCGCCGCCGGGGCCGGGGCCGCCCGACACGCGCCTGCAAACGCCCGGCACGCGGCACGGAAGTATTACTCCGCCCGCCCAGCACCGTGCCGTGCCGTGTGACGACCAGTTAAGCGAGGTAACCTGCCGCGCGCGCTGCCGGCCGGTGTCCGTGTGCGTTTTGGCACAGTGACCGCGACGCCGCCCCCTGGTTTCCGCAGAGCCGAGGGCCCGGCAGGGCGCGCGCCGGCCCGTCGTCGTCCATCGAGGGGCACGCGGGGGTTCACGTGCGCGCGCTCGGTGGGTTCGGGCCTTCCCCGGCGGCGGTGTCGCCGAGACGACGCGACCCACGCCCGGCGACGACGGCGGCGACACCGCTACACGGAAACTTTGCGCCGTGGGCCAGCCGGAGGCGGAGGCGCGCGCGCGCTTGCCCGTCGGCCCGTGGCGCAGGGACTGGATGTGACGCCGCGTCCATCCGCCCGTCTACTCGGTGTCACCTTTTATCTACTACGCATGTTGTGTTGCCGTTTGCGCGCACAGGTTTCCGTATGTGTCCGTGCGACGGAGAACCGCCCAGTTCGGAGCCCGTCACGTCGTCCCGTCCCCCGATCGAGCCGCGACGCAAGCATCAGCGGCCTCTCACCTCTGTGTCTGCTGCACGCACAGCAGAGCAATGCAACCTCATGGGCACCGCCGTGTGAGTTTGGGGTAGTGATCATCAGAGGGGGGCTGGGGGGCGGGGGGGGGGGGGGGGGGTGGGGGGCAGTGGGGAGAGTTCGAGAGACAACAGTCGGACAGATGCCTACTATTAAAGGCAAGTGTTGCGGTATGTGCGCCGAGCTGGGCGGGTAGTGTAGGTGGCTACTGGTACGAGTTTATGAGCATGGCCGTGACGTGACAGCCCCGAAAGACATAAGGCATCGTCGTCGTAGCGCCTCGGGTGCCTACCGCCAAGTTTTCGATTCGGTTCCGGCGGCAAGAGGACAGTGGCGCGCTGCGCAGAACGGTGGTACCACGTACGCGTGCGGCGTTCGATCGTGTGCAGGAGAGAATCTCGATCGATGTCTTCTGATGAATGAAGCTTGGTGCGAACCGAACGAGATGGAAATACCAAGGATCGTTAGGGTGAGTTACCAGGCCAGGTGAAGCCGTGCGGCGTCTCGTTGAAACAGGATCTGGGCAGGCAACCAGGGCTATCTAGCAAATGATCTGCCGGGAACGGCATGAATCCATATTATCCATGTCTGCCCACCTAACCACTATTCACTTGTCTTGTGCCTTCTCACTTGAGAGCCCGCGCTTGCACTGGATGCGGATGGGGGCGCGGGGGTTAGGATGACCTGACGCCACGGGATCCAATGTCAGCAGGGGGAGGAGCGAGGACACGGGCGCACGTCAGCGCGTGCACGCGCACGCGCACGCGCGTGCCAACCGCCAATGGTGGATGTCTGGATGAGATGAATTCCCAAAACGACACGGTAAGAATTGTATAGTGGAGATGATCTAGTTTTTTTTTTCTCGATTGAAAATTCACAGGCGGTAACCAGCTGTGAAATTCTCCCGGAAAAAAATTGTACTAAAAAGTAAGTACTGTTGAGTGCCCATGCTCATGGGCGGCCGATCCTGTACTGTTGGTCTTAAAGGAAAAGAGCTGCGGAAAGAGTAGGGACCGGCGCTCATCACTGTTCAGTTCAATTTAACTCGGCGCCTGCACTGCACGCGGGGGAGTGAATGGGTACTACGCGCGCCGGCGCCCGATCGGCCCCACGCCGCGGCACGAGTAATGAGCCCGTCCTGCCTGCTCGCGCACAGTAATCGCCGGCGCAGGCTCGCAGCGGCGCCCCCTTCACGTGCGCCACGCGCGCACGGCCGCCGTTTCAAAACGCGCCGCGCTACTGTGCTTCGGATTCTCTTCCCTCCCCCCGTGCCCCGGCTCCGATTTCCAGTTGCATCAGCGGCCGGAATCGGCGCTGCCCGGCGCCGGAGCTCGGCGCGCTGGCGCACCTGCAGCCTGTACGGTTTCGGATCCGTTTGTCTCGGCGCGCTTCGTTCCGATGCATCGCCATTAATCTACCGCCGTTCTTGTCCGCATGTCGCAGCTTGCTGCGGTGGAGATCCGCTATAGGATTTTCGCAGCAGAACTTGAGGAGGAAAATGAAAAAAAAAACTTCGTGTTCGTTTTTTCTGAAAAATAAATCGTGCTCGTACGGCGATGCTTCGGCGCTCAGTCGCTCCACGTGTAGGATCTCCTACGCGTCGTCATCGTAGTGCGAAACCGAAACCGATCGGTGTTGAGATGAATGGCCGCCCTGCAGCACGGGCAGGCACCCTACCGGATTCAGGCAGGGCAGGACACGCGCGCTCATCAATGCTCCAACAGACGACGGAGCAAGAGGGAGGGGAGGGAGGAAATCGGTGCGTGCGTACGCTTGATCAGGTACTTAATTGCATTTCCCGTGCCGCAGGGGGTGCCTCTGCTGCTGCCACTGGCAGCGGGCAGCGAGCACCTTCCGCTAATTAACCGCGCTCAGCAATCCGTGATCATGGTTAGTGGCTAGTAATTGTGTGTAAATTATCGGTACTCCAGGAGAAATTAACCAGGGGCACATGCCTAACATTCAAACAAAGAGCAAGCTAAACTGCTAGATTACTAGTAGATACACACAAGATTCACAGACACAAGGAGGACTCACAGCAGACAGAGATTAACAGGACGACGACGACGAAGAAGTTGAGAAAACAAACTCGACACCTAGACAGACTGCGCCGATTAACCGTGGTGGCAGCAGAAGCGAGCACTAGAGGCGGGCACGCACGCAGCCTCAGCAGTCACCCACACATGGCGCCATCGACACGGCACACTATACTGGTGCTAGCTAGCTAGCTAGCTAGCTACTGATCACCGGCAGCCGGACGGCGCCGGCAGGCGCACGACGGCGTCCTGCGGATGGAACGATCAGATGTCCACGGCGATGTCCGCCGCGGGCGGCGGCGCCGGCGCGGCGGGGGCCTCGGCGGGGGTGGCGGCTGCGGACGCGGCCGCGGCCGCGGCGCCGGCGCCGGCGAGGCCGAGCAGCATGTGGCGCACTCCGCGCGCGTACTCGAGCAGGCGGTCGACGGCGGGGATGGTCTCGCGGACCTCGTCCAGGGCCTCGAAGTCGCGCAGCCAGGCGTGGAAGAGCGGGAACGCGCCGGCGTCCACGAGGCGCACCCCGGTCACCTCCTCGAACACGGCGAGCCAGTAGGAGCCGCAGCCCAGGACGACGTCCAGGAGGCCCACCTCGTCGCCGCCGAAGAAGCGCCGGCCCTTGAACGCGCCGTCGCGGAGCTCCGCCTCGATCAGGGCCAGGTTCTCGTGCACCAGGCGCACCGCCGCCTCCTGGTCCTCCGCCGTCGACGCGAACACCGCGCCCACCGCCGGCCCGAGCTGCATCAGGAGCATTGCACGTACGTGTCAGCCATGTCTCGTCACACGCGCAGGCAAGACGCCGCACGTGTATGTCCGAGCCTGCGGAACCCAATCCACGTACTACCTTGTCGTCGGCGAAGTGGCACCAGAAGCGCGCGAGCGCGCGGTCGAAGGCGTCTGCGGGGAGGAGCGGGCGGGTCTCCGGCCAGGCGTCGTCGAGGTACTGCAGGATGATGACGGACTCCGGGAGCGCGCGGCCGCCGTGGACGAGCACGGGCACCTTCTTGTACACGGGGTTGTGGCGCAGCAGCTCGCCGCTCTTGCTCCCGAGGTCCTCCTCCGCGTACTCGAACTCCAGCCCCTTGAGCCGCAGCGCCAGCTGCACGCGGTGCGTGTAGGAGCTCGCCCACGACCCGAACAGCTTCAGCGGCGCCGCCGCCGCCGCCGCCTGGCTCGCATTCTCCGGCGCCTTCTCCATGGCTCGCCGCGCGCTCTGAGCTGCTCGCTCCTGCCGGACCCTACCACTCAACTCAAGATCAAGATGCTTCCTTTCCTCTTTGAGTAGCTGCTAGTAATGGTGGTGGTGTGCTCGGGTTTGTTGCGTGGCTTGGAGCTCCCGGGGGACGGGTTTATATAGAGCGGGAGGAGACGATGAGGCAGGGCCCACGTGGAAGTGGGGTGCACGGGGTGGGCCCGTGGTGCCGTGTCGGGCCATGGGAACCCTAGGCGAGGCGTCCGTCCGGGATGGGCCGGGCAGGCTTCCAGGGCATGGCACACGCCGGCTCGCCGTGGACTTCCTACTCACCGGGGGAGTGTGAAACTGTGAACACTTTACTTGTTGAGCTGCTTTGTTTACGCTGGTAAAAAAGTTTGTTCTCACTGGTCGAGCTGGAAGTCATCGCCGACCGGACGATCCCTTTTCCTCGCAGCTGTGGCCGATTTGCTTCTGGATTACCGAGCAGTGGTAGAAAAAAGGAGAAGGGCACGATGGCCGAGGAGTAGGGCTCTCTCTCGACTTGTTCCCCAATGCTTTGGCTTGCGGAACAATCCGGCCAGGCTGTACCGCTGTACTACCACTACCAGTAGTAGTTCCTGGTAACGGGAGCGGAGGTTTCACCGTGTGGTAATAAACCCGGATCACTCGGGGCGTGAAGAGTGACGGCGACTGTGAAACACCCAAACAAACCCAGTAGGAGCAGTACTGATCTGCAATCCCGGTCAAAGCACTTGAACAAAGTCTCCGAGCCTTGATCCGTGCGCTTGACTAATAAACCTGCATGCTCGTTCACGACCAAACCCGGCAGCGAGGTGGAATCTTGCGGCGCGCGTTTGACCGGCGACCGCCTGCGTGCATGCAAATATGTAATGCAGCCCAGAATATATAAGCCCGGCCGGGCCGGCCGGCCAGATGCATTTATGGCCGGGATCACCATTTTTTTCTTTTGGTTTTGCGACAAGGATGCAGCGTCGCGTTGTGTCGAGTACTGACCGATCGATCAATTCCGTTCTCGCGAAGCCCGCCGTTGGCGCACGAGCTCGCGAGAGCGCGGCCGTGCCGGCGGCCGCTGTTGGATCGGACGTCGCACACGGCGGTGGCGGTTAGGAGGCGACCGGCGGATGGGGGAAAGCAACAGTGGCCGCCGCCTGCCCGCCCGGCCGGATAGATGGCTGGACCAAGAGCGCCCGGCTCCGCCGAACAGTTCCCATCACCGCGTTTCTACTGCCAGAAGTGGTGGCCGTACTGCTCGGCCGGCAGCGGCGCGCCTCTGCCTTTCCTCGCGTGGCTGGCACGGCACCGGCACGCCCTATCCCGTGCCCCCCATGCCTCCCGGCCCGGCCGGCGAGCCACGAACGGAAGGTCGTGGTGGCGGCAGCTGCGTGCCAGGTAGCTGAGGTGAAAGCTCGTCGCTGGACTGCGCATGGCTCGCTGATCGTTCCCTTTGTTGGGTTGGAGCGGAATTTGATGGCTCGGCGGGGTGCAAAGGTCGCGTGGCACGTCCCTGTCCGCGCCGCAGAGCTTTTATCGTCGCTCGGGCAAGCAAGGCTGCTGCAAGGGCATGGAAAGGTGGTTCGGGCGCCAGGAATCGGGATCGGAAGCCCAGCTGACGGCTCGAACCGGAGGGCACCCATCGGGTACTGCCTTCCTGTACCAGCTAGCTCTACGTGATGTGTCCTCGTCGGCCCCGGCTGGAGTGGACAAAAGATCTTGGTGCTTCGGTTGTGGTAGGGGGCCTGTGTGCTGCGAGATACGCACGCAGAGGCGCTTGATTGCGCCGTGGCTACACGTTACGCTCTGCCGAACCCGACTCGTCACATGGGTATGCGCCTGCGCGATGCGTCGTGTTACGAGCGAGCTAGGAAGCGGGGTACTGCGCGTCTGGATGGAAGTTCTCAAACTCGACATCAGACTCCCTCCAACACCGTGGGCATAAGGGCAGCTCCAGCACGCGTTCCAGGGGGGTGCCATGGGGAGAGAGAAATTGCTGGCACTCTGACTGTACGTCGGAGCGCGAGGGTGCGAAGCAAAAATGCTTAGCACGGGTGCAAAAGCTGGCTCCCGGTTCCAGCCATTAAATAATTGTTTTGTCTCTCAGACTTCAAGGTAGGTGGCATGATCCATTGGCCAGCTTTAGTGTTTGGAATAGCAGGAAGCACTAAGATGGACTAAGCACTAAGATGAAGCCATGTCACAGGTGCTAGCTTAGCAAAATTTAATCCAATGTATTGCATCTTTGCATCCCCAATTGTGGGATCCACCAAACATTATTTCCTCTCACCTCATCACTTAGACACTCTATTTTCTTTATTCAGAGCACCGGGTGCCCAAATAAACCATAGATGCTTGAAGATGCTAGCATAGCACCTGCGCTCTAATGTATTGCACTCGGGAATCTTTTTCTCTCACATCTCTAGCACCACCTTACCACACACATTGGAGCTGCCCAACAACAATGAAATTTTTTTCTACTATGTGGGGCCTGCTTTGAAGAGGGTTAGAAATAGCTATACGCTGGAGAGGAATAGAAGGTTTTGCACCTACATGACGTTTCAGTCCTTGACACTATCTCATAAATTATAACACTGGTGTTGCTCTAAGTGACTCATACTCAAAATGTGTCAGCATAGTATTTTATCGTTCGCCTCCAATAGAGTAGACAATCATAGGACTCATTTTTGTGTCACCTCCGATACCTCAGACGCGAAACACAAATAAACCTCGATCTGCCGGTGGGTCCCATGCAAAGAGGCAGACGGCTAGAGCTGCTTTGGCTGTTGGAGAAGGTAAGTTTTAGGTGCGTGACCCTTCTACTGTGTGTGACTCAAATACTGGAATGGGTCTCGTTTTTAGATTCGTGGCGTTGGAGATACTGAATTACACATTGTCGGCGGCGCGTAGGTAAGCTGGCCACCGAATATGTCCGCGGCGATCTTGTTTCTCTTTGTCCAGCTGGCAAGCTGGCCCCGCGTTGCAGCGCTGCGGTGTTTGATTTTGGAAACACGCGCGTATTTCATTTCACCGTGTTCATTGTCGAAGCCGTCGTTTCGTCGGCTCCTTTCCGTTCCACGTCCGTCCTTGGAGGTCGATCTTGCGTTTTCCGATGTTTGTCTGATCAATGATAGGTTGATCCGTCGATCGTCCAAATCATAATCCATGGTTCAGAGGACCCCATTCGCTCATGAGGCTCCGAAAGTCTCTGCCTCAATGCTAATATTTATTTCGTTTAGATACTACAGCACATGAGGCTTTGTGTCTCCAGTTAATTCATAGTATTGATCAATATTGTAAATAGCGGGCTATAAAATTTAGCGGTTGCCTTCTCTAAAAGCTATAGGAAACTGTAGCGGGCTATAACGAAAGCTAAATATTTAGCGAAATGATAAAATAATTAATAATTATATTTAAAATTATAAGCATTATTAATCTAACACCAAAAAAATGAACTCTAACATATCTCTTAATTGCCCAACGGTGTCTATGCTATGTGTCTAGGGTCCACGCTACGTTCGTTTAGTTGTGTCGATTCTTTTTACTGCGTCTCCGAGCGAATGACACCACTAAAATCTACCAGCAACTCGACATTTAGCGCTGCTAAATATTGCAAAAGCCACTTTAGCGGACATTTAGCATTACTAAATCTTGTAAAACCCCTGGACGTAGCGGACAAATATTACATACCGTAGTGGTAGATCTTCTAAAAAGCTAATAGCGGGCTATACTGAAATATTTTTAACATTGGTATTGATAGACACACGTGTGTGAGCATTGTGTTATGACTATAGACTATAGTCATTTAGCGTATGTTGAGTGTGTACGTGTTCAATACGCTTCCACAAAAAGATTATCGGTTATTATCCATTTATACACTCGATGGCCCATGTATTAATGGACAAGGTTTAGCCCACTAAACTTTTGATTTTGTTCCTTGCTTTTGAATAACGCACTGGATTGGGCAATTTTCTCATTCCAACGCCGAGGCTAATATGTGGGTTAAAACCTAGAAGAAATGTAAATGGGACTCGCCAGTCGCATAGTTTGAGATCAAGGGTCGGCCGACTACTTTGCGATGCTTTGAATTGTCATATTGACGAGGCGGGATAGATCAACGAGGGAGGTTTGTTTGGATTCCAAAATGTAAACAAAATTATCTCAACCCGTAAAATTTTTTGAATCTTCTTGAATCATGATTTTATCAGAATCAATTAAAAAGATAGATCCAATAAAGATATTTTTATTTTCATATTTGCTTTTCAAAAATAGTTATTGTTAACATACTAATTTAATATTTTAAATATTCTACTTTGATACTTTGAATATACTATATATTTTTTTGTGTATTCATTTAAAATTGTAGCTATGCTACTCAAAATTTTGGCGTAAATATTGAATATAGTATTCCTCAAAATGTTGTTCTATGCTTAAAAGATATTGAATCTCATAGCTTTAAATATAGATCTCAGTTTTGAATTGTTGACAGGTGTTCAAAGTGGTTAATAACTAGCACAAAGTGACAAAATTAATTGAATGTTTGCTAACAAAGCTTAAAAATACGAAACAGAAATATAAGTAAAAAAACGTTCCATTGAGGTGCGTGCCTTGTGCGCCTGGTGCGGGCCATCGCCGGTGGGCTGGGCGTATGGTTCATTTCGCAAGTGGGCAGGGTGAGAGTGAATGGTGGTGGGATGTCAGATGTGGAAATTGTTTTCTGGGCCTGTGCGACGCAAGCACATTTCCTTCTCTCTCACAGGTCGGACTCCGCCGCCGCCCTAACCCATCAACCGCCGCACGCTCTTGCGCCCTTGCCCCATCCACGATTTTCCCCAATGCTGGCCGCCGTCCGCCGCCGCATCCTCCCCATCCCGGTCGGGGCCCTCGCCGCCGCCTTCTCCTCCCCCGCAGCCGCCGACGACCCTGCGGTCTCCTACCTGATCTCCCGCTGCGGCCTCTCCCCCGCAGCCGCGGCTCGCGCGGCGCCCTCCATCCGCCTGGCCTCCCCGGGCGCCGCCGAGCAGGCGGACGCCGTCCTTGCGCTCCTCCGCCGCTACGGCTTTTCGGATGCCGACATCTCGGCCACCGTCCGCAAGCTCCCCATCGTGCTCGTCTCCGACCCGGCCAAGACGCTGCAGCCCAAGCTCGAGTTCCTGGCCTCCGTCGGCGTCTCCGCTCCGCTCCTGCCGCGCCTCATCGCGCTCAGCCCCATCCTCCTCCACCGCAGCGTCCAGGACCACCTGGCCCCGTTGTTCGCGACCCTCCGCGAGGTGCTTGGCGGCTCTGACGACCGCGTCATCACCGCGCTCCGCCAGATGCCGTTCGTCGCCCGCTGCCAGCCGAAGGTCAGCCTCCTCCGCGTGGTGCCTCTCCTCCGCGACGTCCACGGCCTGTCCGCCGAGCAGGTAGCCAACCTCGTCGCTCTCCAGCCCGCCGTCATCATGCAGAGCCCCGACCGCATCAACGAGATCGTCGACGGGGTCAGACGCGTCGGCGTTGAGCCCGGGAGCCCCATGTTCCCGTACGTCTTCGCCATCTTCTCAAAGTTGAAGGTCGCCACGCTGGAGAGCAAGATCGCACTGTTCCGGCGCCTCGGCTTCGACGACGCCAGAATCACTCAGATGATCCGGCAGTTCCCGGCCTCGATGGCGAGCTCCGAGAAGAAGATCTCGGAGACCGTCGGGTTCCTGACCAGCAAGGCGGGGCTGAGCCTGGAGGACATCGCGGCCTACCCGTCCATGCTCGTGCGGAGCCTGGGGGCCCACTCCCGGAGGTGCGCCGTGTTTGCCGTACTGAGGAGGGCGAGGAAGCGGCCAGGGCAGTACCGGCTGCCCGTGGCGCTCGTGTCCTCCGAGGCGCGGTTCCTTCAGGTGTACGTGCTGCCGCACGCCGACGAGCTCCCCGATGTGCTCCGGGCAATGAAAGGCGAGATCCCGTTCGAGGGATTCGATGGGTCGAAGGAGAAACGTTTGCGGCCAAGGAAGAAGAAGATGAGCGCGTGACGCATCGGCGGCCGTGTTAGCCTGTTGATTTGCTAAGGTTTAGCAGTGTTCTGATTTCTGAAGATTTTGCATTGGGATGAAAGGTTGCCAAGGAGAAGATTGGCAATGCCACTAGCTTATTTATTTTGATGAGATGCAAACATTCAAGAAATTATTGGTATTTTTCTGTCGCAGGCTTACAGCTTTTGCTAGCAATCCGTTATCTTGATGTCCCTCATATACCGGTGTTATGGTAAATGTTTGCAGTTCAGGTTCAGTTAAATGGTTCAAAAAATGCTTGTTCCTGATGCAGAGTAAATGTTCACTAATCACTAATCGATGCAGAGTTATTTATGTGGCAGAACCACCTGAATTAATCCGGCTCAAACGCGCTAACCATCACCACAAGGGCAATCAGGGCTAACTCGCACTTCAAACGGAATAATCCATTGGTCTGTCGGGTAACCTCCCGATACAACCACGGTTTTTGCCGATCGAAACCAGACATACATGTACTCACACGAAGGTGAGCCCAGAGGATACAACATTCCACATATTTTACATTACAGGGTTCATCATAAATTATTATTACAACTGAGTTCGAATTCGTAAAACAAGGTACTTCAGAGTTAAAAATAATTGAGTTCTTCAGAGTTCAATACAGCGGAAAAATAACGATAAACTACTCGACGATACACGATGTCTCGATGAAGCCCGTACAAGATATCACTCGGCATTATCATCGTTGGCCGTGGGTGTATCTCATTCCACCGACCAACCATGAGGAAGGGTACACGGCCAAGTCAAACTAGCGATCATATCTTCGAAAGTAACACCTGAAAACAAGCCACAAGTAAGGCTGAGTATGCTAATTCTCAACAAGGCTTACCCGACTAGGGGAATATACTTAACCGACTCCTATACATGCAAGGCTTTTTGGCTTGAGGGGTTTGTTTTGCCGAAAAGAGTATACAAGTAGATCCTTACTTTCAATTTTTAGCTCTAGTTTTCTTTAATCATTCTAGGTAAGCAACTTCCAATATCATACATGATGAAAGAATTAATTTTTCATTCAACAAGATTAATCATCATCATTGTTCCTCTTCTTACTCTATGTGGTAAAAGGGTCGAGCAGTCTCAATAACCGCGAGAAACGGACGATTCGAATCGAATTTCTTAACCTTGCAAGGGAAACCTAAACACACGTCACGTGGTTACTCCTAGAGTCACACGTGCAACTTTTCCCCTTTCATCCTAGGTTGTGGATCAGGGCCACTATCCGAGACTACAGAGCCTAGCTCTGCACCCACCATGCGCGCGCATGGAACCGAAGTTGAGAGGGTGGGATGCTGTCCACTTGCCGGTCCGATTAGGCACTTAAGCTTACCGATTACCATATTCTCGGCATGTGGTTAGTACGTTCAAACACTTAACCACCAATACCACACACTGCGGCTTTAGCATTTTTCACTAAACAGACGGGACATCAATCATCAACTTGAACCTCGCACCTTAGCCCCGTCCGTCGACCTTATGATTGCAGCATGTAGTAAACATTCAACTCCTATATTCTCGCGAGTGACAGGAAATCACTCGACTTTTACCGAGTCCTATTAGCATAGCATTCTATCGAACCTTACATCTAGTGTTCAGAGCATGGGTACCTAGGATCATGCAACTAAGTTTTCATTCAACTCCTATAAACTTAATGCACAAGTAAAAATAGAGTATTAAGTTGCATAATTTAGAAAAACATGATTCATGCTCCGGGGCTTGCCTTCTTGGGTAAAGTTAGCTTGGGGCTCATCCGAACTTGGGTTCGGATCTTTGAAAGCTTCAGTTAGATTCACTTGAGCTTCACGCTGCTCACTCTCGGACTCGGGCACCAGCTCGTACGTTCCGTCGGCGAGAGTAGTCGATTCTATATGAATGCACGATTGTAAGTTGTATTGATGGTATATGATGATTATTTTCCTTCACGATAAAGTTGCAGTCCACAAAACATAGATTTGGTTGTGAAGTTACTTAGTTAAGATTTCTTTGGGCAATCTTTAACAGAAAGGGTGGTGTTATATTGAAAATTTAATTTTTGCAGTACAAGCATGGATTAAGCACAAACAGCACTGTAAAAAGTTTAGACATTTTCATGCAGCAGAAAAATTATGAAAAATGCAATACACAGCCACTGCTAGAACCTAGTTATTTTTATACAAGACGAACTATGGAAGTGTTGATACCAAAAATTTTACAGGGAGTTAATATGTCCATATATGTGTTATTATAAATTTTTCAGACTTTACTGTGCAAGATACAAAGCATAATAAATAGGACAAAATACACCTATTTTAATAAATATTAATTTCTACAGGATGTTTTACAGGATTTCCGTGTATGAAACCTTTTATACAGCAAGAGCTACTCTAAAGTGTCCCACAGTAAAAAGTTGAGCATTTTCCAAGCACAGAAACTAATTATTTGAATTAGTGGATTTTTTCTACCACAAAATTATATAAATAGGTTACTGAAATTAAAAAGGTTCCAAAATTTTTCTGTGGTATTTAGGCATCAATATAACAGCTCTGGAAAAGTTTCACAGCATGAAACACAATATAACAGCCGTTTCAATTTAGTTTTATTATTTCATGGTATGAACAAAGTTTAACAAAAAGTTTAGCTAGAGATGGGTTCTGATACTAATATTTTTACACTGGCTTACACATAAAGCAACCAATCTATTGTCCAAAAATCCGATTCAAAACTGGTTTACAATAGTGGGTACAATTAAAGTCTTTTAAACTTTCCATTTAATTTAGAGCAATATTTGGCAAGCAAATGAATAAAAACATGTAACAAAAGTTGTAGATTTCCTTCTAATGATTCCAGAACAGTTGAGTTTGTATTTTTCTGATTTTTCTATGATTTTATATGAATTTTAGAATTTCGCTGTTTTTGAATTCAAGGTTTAACACAGGTTTACAGTTATGCCCCTGGAAACTTGCGTGCAGACTCTTTTAAAGATTTCAATCGTTGCAATTGGGTCCCTGGGCGGCGCTGGCATGGCGGCCGACCAGATTTCCGGCGAGGGGGCTCGTCGGCGGTGAGGGGAAAAGGGTCGTGAAGATCCAAGGAGGTGAGAGCTACCTTGGGGTGGCCTTGGTCAGGGTTGGGGGTGGCCGGAGGGGGGCTTGTCGGCGTGGAGCAGAGGGGCGGCGGTGGTGCGGAGCGTCGGTGACGGTGCTCCGGCGAGGAGAGGAGGGCGTGGGCTGGTCGATGAGCTTCGCGGCGTCGAGGGGAAACCGTTTCGAGGCTTGGCTTGGATGGAGGAGCTTCGGAGTGGGCTGTCCGCGGAGCAGCAGGGAAGCGGCGGCGGCGGGGCCGGCACTGGCGGTGCTTCGGCGATCGAGATGGCTGGGGAAGCAGCTGGCTTGTCGGGCGGCGAGCGCGGCGACTGGCGGGACGCGGCGGGGACACGGGCACGGCGCGACTTGTCCATTGGGCGCGGCGGGCGGCGAGCAGAGGCGCGTGTCGCCGGCGTGCGCGTGGCGTGCGGGGACTGGGGAGGAGCGCGGCGTGGGGGAGGAGCGCGTGCGAGCAGGGCGCGGCCAGACATTGGCTTGGCGCCTAGCACCGGTCAGGCATCGTCGGCCAGGTGGCCTGCGGCGACTGCGCGGCGGGCGGAGGGTCGGGCGGGCGGAGGGTCATGCGAGCGGAGGGTCGGGCAGAACGGAGAAGGAAGGGTCTGCAGCGACGGCGCGTCGGAGGGTCGGGCGGGGTGGAGAAAGAAGGGTCTGCAGTGGAAATACAAGAAAAGGCAGGGGCTGGTTTGCCAATTCAAGTGTTTCTCAAATTTTCGTGTTGCAACTCAAAAATCTTTGAACATGAAAGTTGTTCAAAATGAAAGTACACAAGTTTTATTTCAGGCTCAAGTTCATTTGAGTTCTAGTTTAGAAGTTATTTTAAGAATTCAAAAAGTATGATTCGGAGGGCACGCCATTTCCTTGGCAAAAATTTGTATTCTCTCTTAGGCTTTAATTAGACTTTTGTTTGTCTTGTTACTGATGGTGTGTCGGTTAAATTTCACCACTAAGTGCGTTGAGGTGAGAGTTATTTAATTTGTTTGATTAAAGTACATGTATTTATGCACATATACACATCTATTTTTAATTCAAAGCAAAACCAATTTATAATTCTTTTCTTTTAAACTTTTCTTAGTTATTTGTGCATCGTGTTAAGCTAATGAGATTTATTTAGCAATTAAAACACCTGAGGTGTTACAATTTATCGGGTAACTAGATCAGAAAAGAAAGGGGAAGATATGCCTGTTCTTGTTCAGTTAAATGGATGTTGCCTTTAGTTGAAGAGACTTTGCTCCTGATTTGCTGAGCTTTCTCCGGACCTGTGAGTCCGGAATAGATGGGTTCGGGCAGCTAATCTGTATCACTAGTACCCAGGTCCAATCCTGAAATCTCCCAAGCTAATCTCCGCACCCAAGGACTCGGAACAGCCTCTCGGCGGTATCAGTGATGGCGCACTCACTTCGTCAGGGAACGAACGGCAGAAGAAATGTGCAGAGGCGTGGGCTGAGCTGTTAGTTATGGGCTCCGAGGGCCCAGCTTTGTTTGGAAACGTACACCAGGTAGCCCACCAAGCGGTTTGCTTCCTCAGTCCCCAGGGAGGATGTTTTTTGTCACACCCGATTTTGAGGATAAAACCGAATGCATTGCATATGTATGCCAGAATCCGTTCTCACACATATGTTGACATAGAAAGTGTAATATATCAAAGACAATGTTCGAAAATATAAATAAAAGGGAATAATTACTTTATTACACTCCGATAGTTTATAAGCGTTCCACCGAAAACCTAAACGAAGTCTTCAGCAGCGGCTTCTTCCACAAGCGATTGACTGGTGAACACATGCCTAGAACTCTTCGAAGTCGCTGTAGTTCTCCACTTTAACGTTTTCTTCTGAACAACATTGAGGCAAGGGTAAGTACTCATATGGTTGTCATATGGTTGGTACTGTGGGGGAAAGGATGCAAGGCTATCAAGGAAAGGCTAAAGGCTCATAGCGGTTAGCATTTTTAGTTGATCAAATTTTATTAGCAAGCACCTAGGTGTAAATTTATATCATCCCATTTAAACATAAAAAAACAACATTACAACAAAACCAAGGAACCACAAATTAATTAGTCTTTAAATTCAATTATCATGTGAGGGTCCGTGAGCACGGCTGATATATCAGTTTTACACTCTGCAAAAGTTGTACACTTTACCCACAATTCGTATCTTCCAATTTGCCCAAGGTAGCTAGTTTCTTAAACACTTCCGAGGTGAGTGGCAAGAGATTCACTACAAAGCCTTTACAAAGACACGTAGAAAACTAATAGCCTGCTAGAATTTCGGTAGCGGCGTGAACCATAACCCTCCCTAATGGACAGCACCTTAGCAAAGGCTGCTACTACAAGAGGACCGGGCTATACCCGAATCACCGACCCCCTTCTTGCACTTTCGGTAAGGCCATCAGTCAACCACACATCTAATTAATCAGTTAGGGTCAGAGCCATGTGACATTGTGGTTGCACTGTTTTCTTGGGTGGTTCCCCATGTTCCAATTAAATAAAGTGGATTTGCAATTATCAGGTATAACAACAAGTAAAGATCATGATTAACATTCTCAAAAGATTAAGACAACATTATTCCCAAACTTTAGCAACTAAGCATTTCTACCCAACAAAAGATTAAACCCGGTGTTCAAGGTTTGAAGAGTAAAAGATTAGGTAATTCCTTAATAGGCATCCCGTCAAGTTAATGCAATACAAATATAGTAAAGTTGTTTATCATACTATTATTGGGATTAAATAGAATATGCAGGGGGAGAAATCCACTTGCCTTCGCCGATAAACTGTTTATCTCTTCCTCGAATTGCAACAGTTGTCCTTTCTCGAACGGCACGTTATCTAGGCGATCACGCAAGCAAAACATACAATAAATAAGAAATAGTAAAATAATCAGTACAAACAGAAAGGATAAGGTGATAAAGTTATAGAGCATGCTGCAAGGATCGCGTGAGCGCGAGAATCGATAAAATCGGAGTTAGAACAAGAAAGATATGGCTAAAATAAGGCTCCAGAGGCTCATCTGCGAAGATTTTGAAAGTTACAGGGGCTAACAGAGGAAAACTGAGGGCTTAAAACAGAAATAAACTAAAGATCCAAGAGTTAGATTGAAAAACCACAAGGGTTGGACCGCTGGTTTAATTTTCAGAAACCACAGGGGTTAAACAGAAAAATAGGATCATTATGTAAATACTTTTGACCTGGATGGACTGAGGGTTGATTTCTACAAAACATAAGGTCTCTTTTGCAAAGGTGACTTGGCTGAGGGGTTGTTGACCGGTATTGACCCGAGTCAATGCTGTGGACGGTTGGGGCGGCTCGGGCTAGCTCAGCTGGCGGCTTGGCTCGCGGCTTGGCTTGGCTCGGCGGGGCGACTCAGCGTGCTGGCACGGCTCGGGCGGACGGCTGGCGGCGGCGCGCGGCGGCGTGTGACCGGAGGGTCGCCGGACTTCGCCGTTTTGGCGTTCCAATGCTCGATTTCGCGCGCGGAGAAGCCGAGGAGGGAGAGGAGGCGATGTAGAGCGCGCTGGAGGGGTCGGTGAAGCGGTGTGGTGGGCGGAGGTAGGCGCACAGCGGCGGGGCGCGGCCGGGAACTCTGGCGAGCAATCGTCGCGGCGATGGAGGGGAAGAGAGAGGTAAAAGGGGCTCCAAGGGTTCCTCACCACACGAGGAAGCTCCGAGATGGGTCGGAAGTGGCGAAAGGTCGGTGAGGCGGTAGATCGGCGGCGAACCCGAGCTCGGGTGGCGGCAGCGCTGCGGTGTGCGGTGGAGCGGAGCAAGGGAGCGGGGAAGGGGAGGGTAGGAGGGCTCGACGTGCCCTTTATAGGCCGAGAGAGGGAGAGGAGGGGACTGGGGAGTGAAGAAGGCGACAACGGAGGTGGCCGGCCGTGATGGCCATGAAGGCGTGGTAATGGCGGCCATTACTGGCGGCGAGAGTTGGGGGGGGGGGGGGTAACTGGCGGCAATGATGGCGCAGATTGAAGGCGGCCGCATTGGAGGGGTAGATGAGGGGGCGCGGGAGATGGGCGGCCGGCAGCGCTGCACACTGGTGGGGAAGGCAGGTGGCCGGAGGTGGAAGGAAGATCCGACAGGTGGGCCCCACCTGTCGGTGTGAGAGAGAGAGCAGGAGAGGGGAGGGAGGAGATGGGTCGGACTGGGCTGCACAGGGGAGGAAAGAGAGAGGGAGAGAAGAAAGAGAGGGGGGAGGTGGGCTGGGCTGGTGAGAGAGAGTGAGTTTTGTTTTTGTTTTTTTTTCAAAAACAGGGTGTTACTTTTTTTCCAGGGAGGATGCTTTTTTCAAGGAAGCTATGGAAGAAGAATGGGTTATGTCTTTCAGGGTGACGATGCAGGGAGATTGAACATCTCTCTGTAGGAGTAAGGGCTTTTTTTTGGCAATATGGAAAAGTATTTTTTTTTGGCAATATGGAAAAGTACGTAAGTTATCGAGTGTAGATTGAGGATTAGTACTAACACAAGACACATCACGCACGAAACCCCTTGTCGCAAGACACCACCCGGAACCTACAAGCTTTGCTTGGGAGCGGCATCGATCACGTCCCCTACGGATGTCGCCTGTGCTGTGTGTCGATCCGTCGTAGTTTGTTTTCTAACTGTTTAGTATGGCCAATGATGCATGCAGCGCAGTTACGTTTGTGGTGAAAGTTCCATTAAATGAGAAAGAAAAACTTAGCTTTCATTTTCAAAAAAAGAAAGAAAGAAAAGCTTATTAGAGAGCAAGTCAGAGAGGATGATGAGCTTCCTGAAACTACAAGAATTCGAAACTACAAAGCGTCGATCAGGGCTGCGTATTAGCAGCAGGTCGGTCGGCGGTTGGGCTTTCCCACCAGACGAGACCAATCGATGGTCGGTGACATGCCCTTTTCAGTTTCCAGGCGATGAATTGGCTATAGGCTCACTCGTTGTGTCTCGTTCTCATCGCTGTAGCGCCCTGCGAGTTCAGAAGCAGAAGCAGAAGGAAACGATTGCGCTCTACCAGCTCACCCGTTTGAATTTGGACAGCTGAGCACTGCTGCCGACTGACCACATCATATACATCGCCGGCCTTACTTAGGCGCGAGTCGCGACGACACAGCCGATCGAGCGTGGCGTCCTCCGGCGTGGACGCGGTGGCGCCCGCGCCCCGGCGGGATCCGACACCGCCTCGAGCTCCTGTCGCCGATGGGATCTAAGTCATCGATCTCTTGCCTGGCGCGCACGATCCACAAGGCTTTGTGCATAGCTAAATCAGCTAAGAAGGAAGATGCTGCTACTCACTAATCAGATACGCTATCCTCGTAGCTGGCGTTGTGTTTGGATGCTTGCGTAGCAGAATATACATATATACGTAACCTACATATTCCTTTTTATTTGTTGGAACGAATGATTGCAGGGCTTCCAGCAACACAACTTGCCAGGAACCAGGAATTGATACGTCTGGGTCTGGGAGAGGTGGGACTGAACTGAAAGGAGATTAGACAGCGCATGAGAATTGAGATCGACAGCCAGATGCCTGAACCACGCAGCACGCAAAGGCGGAATGAGAAAATGATCCGAGAGCTAATCAGCTGGCCATAAGCTCGCCTGACTGTTGCTAGCTGCAACTTGTCACCTTTCGATGGTCTCTGGGAAATCAGTGGCGGAGGACGGATAAATACTGAGGTATAACAGAGTCAATTGATTTTCAAGCAACCAAACTTGCTATTTGCTATGGAGAAGTGCAGACCACTTGTCGGCTTGTCCACTCCACCTTCTGAGCAAGGGCTCACTCTTTCTACCATACTCTGCTGTCAAATGCTCAATACTTGGTGCTCATCAATAGCAACGACGTGCAGAACTAAACTGGCAGAAACTGAGGATTCAAAAAGTAGACTACCGCAGAAAGAACAAGTTATGGCTCATTGCCATATCTTGCCACCATGCTCCTCCGCCAGGAAAATGTAGTATGTTTTGACATTGCTTTATGCTTGATTTATCTCGCAGGCACCACGGGATTCAGCTGCTTTGCCGAGTGACAGAGGCACTCGGCACACAGCTAAAAACACTCGGCAAAAGCTTTGCCGAGAGCCGTCCTCGACAAACAGCTCTCGGCAAACAGTGCGCCGGCAAATAGCTCTTTGCCGAGAGCTTTCTGTCGGGCACTCGGCAAAGATATTTGCCGAGTGCTGAGCCGACCCTCGGCAAAAAAAGCTATGGCACGGCCAACTAACAGCTGCTTGACTGTGACGGCAGGCTTTGCCGAGTGCATTAACTTCCGGCACTCGGCAAAGTCTTGCAGTTTGCCGAGTGTCGCAGGCAAGGTACTCGGCAAATCTCTTCTCCTTTGCCGAGTGCTTTGGTCGGTAAAGCCTAGATGTTTGCACTCGGTAAAGATCTAACATCGTCAAGTCCCCCCTAACGGCCGTCGCGGTTGTCACGTGGGGGTGTTTACCGTGTGTTTACTCTTTGCCGAGTGTTGTCGCCCTGTTTGCCGAGTGTTTTTTCTTTAGCACTCGGCAAACAATAATTTTTGCCGAGTGCTGAAGGTTTGCCGAGAGTTTTTCTTGCTGCGCTTGGTAAAGGAGCTCTTTGCCGAGTGCCCGATGGAATGCACTCGGCAAAACCTTTGGCACTCGGCAAAATGCGGATTTTCGGTGGTGAGTGATTTTTCCCGTCACTTATGACCAAAGATGTTGAAGTTATTGGGCAATCTGATTTTGCAGGCAAACAACCTGAATACCTAATTTAGCTTTATTAGCCAGCCAATAGTTCTTATGCTATAGGATCCAGTTGTTGGCGCTAATTCACGACGCCTCTTCCGAATTCCCATCATCCCGTGGATTCTGAATTTCCGACCAGCTGTCTGTCTTGCTCAATCTGGCGTGTGCTGTCAGGTTTCCAGGTCTGCCACTCGCTGGGCGGAGGCACGGGCTCCGGCATGGGCACCCTGCTCATCTCCAAGATCAGGGGGGAGTACCCGGACCGGATGATGCTGACCTTCTCCGTCTTCCCGTCCCCCAAAGTGTCGGAAACGGTGGTCGAGCCCTACAACGCTACGCTCTCCGTCCACCAGCTCGTGGAGAACGCCGACGAGTGCATGGTGCTGGACAATGAGGCGCTATACGACAACTGCTTCCGCACTCTGAAGCTGACCACTCCTAGCTGTAAGCTGATCCGCTCCACTAAGTTTTACTGCCTCGCCTGCTCATATTTACAGTTTGATCACCTTACCTGGTTATAATTGCATTATGCGACTGCTGAATACTGAGCTTTGTTGTGTTTCTGGTGCTTTGAATTAGGATCCAACTTACTAGTCATCTTGGTCATGCTTTGCGATTAAAATGAATGAATATTTGTTGTCATACTAGTGGGCATTTGCTTTTGGTGGTTGGAACCTACTGTCAGAAATGGTGTTAGGATTGTAGAACCCAATCCTGAATTATTTAGGTTGCTGAACTACAGGTCTTGGTGGGAATCCAGATTATTGTTGAAATGTTGCACATAATTATGTTGGTAATTGTGAACAGCTTATAATCTGCAAGTTACAATATTGGTCTTAAGTTAATCATTTTGCATGCATGACTGAAAGCTAAAGGAGAGTTGGATGCTAAATTGATAACGTTGTCAGAATGTTAGATAGACATGATTCCGACGTCCGCATAATTTTATATGTTTCTGCGCTTTGTGCAACTATACTCAGATAGTTTGGTTTACTGTATTTGCTTGTAGAAGTAGATGATTATTGGGGTTCTGGGTTTGCAGCAGTGCAGAGTCTCAAGTGCTCTTTGTGCTTAAAACAAAAGAAAATGTTTGCTGTCGAAGTTAGTTGCAAAATCTGCTTACATTCCAAGTTCATCTGTAATAAGTTCAATTCTGTGTTTGCATTGTTGGATGGTGAAGGGGAGGCACTGGTTACCTAATGCTGATTTGTAAACCTATCAAAGATATAGGAGACAAGCTGTGCTCTTTTTTGTGCATCATTCTCTATATATTCAGTTGTCTAATTTGTAAATGTGGCAGTTCAAAATCATATGACTGTTCTATCATGTGCTTAACTGATGAACAACATGCATATGAGCAGTGGCTATAAGCCTGTAAAATAAGCCTTTATGCGGCTTCAGGCACAACCACACGATTGGTTAGAATGTCAAGTTTCTTTTTCCTAGAATTTTTCTATGCTTTGCTTATAATTTATTTTGCTGGAATCAAACCGGTCCTGGTCATATCTTTACTATACTTTTCTTTTGTTTATCTATTATGTTGATCAAACTGGCTAATATGCTTGAACTTGTACTCCTTTGCGGTTCAACTTGTACTGATGTGATTATTGTTTTTGTCGGCAGTTGGTGATCTGAACCACCTGATCAGTGCCACCATGAGTGGTGTCACCTGCTGCCTTCGTTTCCCTGGGCAGCTGAACTCCGACCTCCGCAAGCTTGCTGTCAACCTGATCCCTTTCCCACGCCTGCACTTCTTCATGGTGGGCTTTGCGCCACTCATCTCGCGTGGCTCCCAGCAGTAGCGCTCTCTCACTGTCCCTGAGCTGACCCAGCAGATGTGGGACTCCAAGAACATGATGTGCGCTGCAGACCCACGACACGGTCGCTACCTGACAGCCTCCGCCATGTTCCGGGGAAGATGAGCACCAAGGAGGTGGACGAGCAGATGATCAACGTGCAGAACAAGAGCTCGTCCTACTTCGTGGAATGGATCCCTAACAACGTCAAGTCCAGCGTGTGCGACATCCCTCCACGCGGCCTCTCCATGTCCTCCACCTTCGTTGGCAACTCCACCTCCATCCAGGAGATGTTCCGGAGGGTGAGTGAGCAGTTCACAGCCATGTTCAGGAGGAAGGCCTTCTTGCATTGGTACACAAGCGAGGGCATGGACGAGATGGAGTTTACCGAGGCCGAGAGCAACATGAACGACCTCGTCTCCGAGTACCAGCAGTACCAGGACGCGACTGTTGATGAGGAGGCAGATTACGAGGATGAGGATGCTGCGGCAGAGTGAGCTCGCCCGCTGCCATCAGTTGGCGCAATGGTATTTGCCTTGGGGCTATCTTTGAATCGCCTATGCGTATGTATGGAGTGTTTATCCTTGATGCTACTGCTACTAGTACCTGCCTCAACTTACGCAGTTTCTCTTGCATGATGGTCCTATCTTTTGGTGGTTGGTTTGTACGCTATGCCTTAAGTCGAGTGGCCTGTAAACAGGGCAAGAATATCCTTTTGCCATTTGTGTGACGATGAGTTCTGTATGATTGCACTATTTGTGAGGAACCGCCCAAATTGATCCTATTTAATTAAGTCATCATCCACTGATCAACTCTATTAAATAGAAACAATCCTGATAGTTCTTGGAATGTGTCATAGGCAATGTCCAGGATTTATACACACTCCACAAGCACAACAATTAGAACATCATCACGTACAAGTACATCCATACATAGAGGTTCATATTACAGAAAGAGGTTCAAGTTTCATAACAACAAGTCTTAGAGTTTTGCAGTGGAAAGGTCTATCATCGCGCTCATACGATACAACACAAAATAAGAAGGTTAACACTATATGCCCATAGTGCTCTTCTAATAGCCACCGGCCATCTACTCCTCACCCGCACCTCCGTCCGCAGGGTAGAAGTACCCAAACACGGCCTCCGGCTGCGAATCACCTGCATCAACTTAACAATAGCACAATGAGTATAAAATGTACTCGCAGGACTTATCCAATATGGGTATATACTTGCCTGACCTTAAGGAGAATGCATTTGGTTAGATAGCAAGGAAAAGTCATGGTAATTAATTTTGCATAAAAGCATGCTACATTTTTTCAAGTTATGATAAGCAAAAGACACAACATCTATAGTCTCTACTTCGTACATCAAATAATTGCATAAGTAAAGTGATCATAAATCAAGAGCTCAATCTTCCATGAACTTCCTTGGTAACTCTACGTTAAATTCAAAGTACAAGAGCATGCTCAATGACCGAGAGCGTGACTATTGCAATAGATCAAAAATCTTGCAGGAGTGTACAACTTTTCCCACACGAGAACAAGACCAACGACCATACCCACGACCAAGGATAAGTGTTGATTCATGCCTCGATCTTTCACACAAACACACCCAATTATGAGCGAATGGCCAGGAGGGACAAGTGCACCGGAACCGCCGATCACACTCCATCACAACCCGCACCGAATCCGATTAAGGCAAGATGTGACTCATGCTAATTGGCTTACTGGTTTGCACGAAAAAGTGCTCAAGTATCAAAGCGATTACGCATCGGTCCTTAATCAACTCAAGCAAGCCTAACCATTCGAGTTTCATTCCCAACATGGCTCTATATACTTGCTCGAGTCCGAATCATCATTCATCATTGCTCAACTTTTATTCATTCTCAACTAATCATGTAGAATTAAACATACATCCTATAACTCGCGAGTGGTGGTGACCTTGCCACTTCTCATCTTCTACCTAAGCTAAGCATAACTAAGCATATATTTCGTGACACCTAAACAAGCATACTCAACTAGAAGGTGATATCCTAAACAAGGAGGATAATGCATCAAATAGATTCTAAGCAATCATAGATACATATAGTAACTCATGCATAAACAATACACATATACTTCATCGATCCAAAATATAGGTGAAAAAATGCATAGGTGCCTGCCTTGGTTCTCAACGGGGGCGTCGTCTCCCACAAGCTCCGACTCGGGCTCACCCTCGTCTTGCTCCGGCGTCACGGTCTCTACATGGGTGCAATGATGCTTGTAAATAAATATGCCATGGATGATTGCAATGATACGAGAATGACATGAGAAAGTAGGCTTAAATATTGCAAAACCATGATAAACATAAGGCTACACAGTGATGGGTAGTATTTAGGCTTATCAAAACACTTTTATTGGGTGGTCTTAGGGCTTGTTTTTAGATGTGTTGGATAGCTCTCTGAATAAGCTTTCCATAGAGTCCAGATCAACGAATTCGGAGTCCGGAGTAAAAAGTTATGAATGTTTTAGTGGAGTTATCTAAAATTTCCGACCTCCAGCGGACTCCCAGCGGAAATTTCTGGTCTGGGCGACGGAAATCTCCGGTGTGAGCAGAAATCTCCGACGGGGAAGTCGAGGCTCACCGGAAGGCTCACCGGCGGTGATTCCAGCCACGGTTTGGGATGAGGTTTGTTCCTAGAGGTTCCTAGGAGTGTGGGGAGTTTATTTGGATAGCTAAAACACACATGCATAAGGAATACGAAGCTCTAGGTCATCAATGGTGAAAGTGCTCTAAAGGGGTTTTATGGCTTCCAATCTAGAGCAATGGGAATAGATCGGGGAGGGGATGGACTCACCGGCGATGAGTGAAGCACGGTGGGGGAGCTGCAAGATGGTGGAGGAGGCTTGGTGAAGTTCGAGCTCGTTCTTCTTGCTTGAATCTTGAGGAAGGGATGAGCTTGGGGGGAAGAATTTGGGGAAGCTCCTAGCCCCAAGGAAGAAGATGAAGTAGAGGTGGTGCAGCTCGTCGGCGTCGTACTCCGGCGTCCTCCAGCGAAGCTCCGGCGAGGTGGAAGGGCTTCAATGGTGGGGGAGGTGAAGGAGCTCCTCCATGGCAGCTTGGGGTAGAGAGAGAGGAGAGTTGGAGTGAATGAGGGAGAGAGAGAGAGAGCAGGGGTGCTCTGTTTTAGTGGAGTTTGGGGCTGACATGTGGGGCCCATTAGCCTCTATGGTTTTATCACCAATAAGTGCATACTAACCATGATCAATGTTTGATGATGCTGATGATAACATGATTAGTACTTATTAGCTTAGGGCTGTTACACTATTCGATTGGAAATCGAATGCTCAAGTGAGATGCTGGTTCTGACTGTTTTGTTTCCAGTAATTGATTTAGTTTGCCCGTGCAATCTATTGGCCAATCCAGTAGAAACAAGTCGGCAAAGTCCATGTTGAATAACGAGTGCTTCAACCAGCATATGGGACAAACACACACATGGCATTAATTTTTTGAAATGAAAAGATATCTTTTTCATGTGAGAAAAGACCATATCATCCAGTGTACTACAAATTAAAAATGTGACCAGTAATTAAGCCATGTTGTTTCTCTGGACCATGTAGAGGAATAAAACAAGTTCTCATCAAATTAGTCACTCACAACAGCGAAAATGCATGACAACAGTGAAGGCACAATTTTCATCTCCCCACAAATTGTCATAATACGGAAACTATAACCTGAACAGCAGGTCATCTAAAATCTAGAGCCGGAGCCCCACTCAACTAATAATTGTAGAGCCCACTGAGTTTGCAATGACTTAGGCCCATGGCCCTTTTTTTTTGGGTAGGCTTGTTGTCAAATGGTCCGCCGGCCCACCTCTGAAGCAAGCGACAAATGATCTGAAAATAATTGATCAATTAAGGATCATTAGTACAGACGCAGACGCTTAATTATTGGTGGGCGGTAGTTCGCTGTGCCGCGGTTGCAACGATCGCCCCAGTACGTGGCAACGAACCTGCCTATGTTTAGAGGCCAATAAATATAGTTTTAATTCGTAGTAAGACATTGAGTCAACCGTTGTATTTCCGCATCGCTAATTTTTACCAGAGTTTCCTACTACTCAGGTTCCTATATGCGCCGGTACATGTGCATAAGTTTCTACCGTTCTCGTACTCTACCTTCTACTCTACTGGTGATTTTTCTTTCGGATAGCGGGTATGTGCGTGATTATATGGGCGGAAAGAATTGTTTGACATATGTGGAATCAATGGATTTTTTTTTAAAAAAGGAACCACAACATTTGATGGAGGCCGCTAGTGGACGAACATTTGTTGCTACTCGGTGCCGACAAATGCGCGTTGTTGGTTGCCAGCAGCACATGAGCATACGAAATAGCGAACTTTCTACTAGCATATTTTCAAACTTCCTACACTAGAGTCCACAACTTCGTAATTCCAAAACTTTATACACTGAATTCAAGAACTTTCTATAGTTAAATTTAAAAATCTATACTACTAGATATGAAACTTTATATAAGGATAGTTGAAACTTTTTACAAATAGATTTAGAACTTTCTACATAAAAACTTTCTACGGAAATAAAAAATTAACATTAAATTCAATAACTTTGCACTTTGAATTCAGGAACTTTCTACTAGCATGCGATAAACTTTGTACTCCCATGAATTCCAACTTTGTACTTCAATGCAAAAATATGGAAACTTTGTGATAGCACATTTTAAATTTTGTACTTTTATATATAATACTTTGTACTCGTAGATTCAATATATTAAACTCTTAGGTTGAATACTTTATGAAAAAAGATGTACATCTATAACTTTCATATGTGATAGATAGCAACATTATACCATAAATACCAAAACTTTTAAATCATGTATTAGAAACTCTTAATTTGAAGGTCAAAATCTTATTACTTAGATATTGAAAACTTTTAAATTTTGTATGTAGAAAATCCTACATCCAAACCTCTCTGCTTGCATATTAGAATATTTCTACATGAATATTGCTGGAATGTGATTTCTATTTAATAAATTAAATTTTGTATGAATTGAAACATTTAAAGTTACCACCACTGTACTTCCAGGGGCAGACCTGGGGCCACTCCGTGGACTGAATACGCTAAGTCTTTTGGATTTCCCTTGTACTATGGTATTCACGGTATAAAAATTCCGCACACGCCTACAGCCATGGCCCTAGTAGCCCTATAGGCTTCTATCCGCCACTGTGTACTTCTATTATGTGCTAAAACATTGGAGCATGCTTTTATTCCATGGATTATGTATCGACTTTGTCTAAAAATTTAAGAGCGCTGAACCATCCAAAGTCAAACACGCCACATCTCAATGAAATGGAACAAAAAAATTGCAAAATCCAAGCAGTAGGACTCACCTGATTTGTTGGTCTAACTTGTAGAAAAGAAAATCTACCTACGCATCGCAGGGGCATCAGACAACACCATGTGGGTCCTATAATCCTGATCGTCCCATACTTTCACGTTTGGGGGTGCGAGCCTGCTTACTTTACGATAGAAGTCCGTTCATCGGTACATGGTTGCGGCGCACGCGCGCCGTATATGAATTTTGATTAAGCAAACATATATTTCACTAAGCAAACATATTTTGTTGAGCCTTAGCCGGTTGCAGGTAACACATGACCCAAATTTTGTCGATTGTGCCTTGGTAGGATTTGGCCACCGCTGATGCTCTGACCTTGGACACAACTGCCGTAGTAAAATCCATCCATCCCGCACTGACTATTCCGGCACGTTTGTTTCCCCGTGTTGGCACGTTCCGAGACCGAGGAGAAGCACTAGCCAACAACTGACACGCCAACGACCGAGCTGCCGTGTGCCCGTGTCCCAAAGTGCCATTCGTACCGGGTCCGGCCGGACCGTTACCTGCACAGAGAGACACGTCCCTCATAAACCCCCGGCTCGGCCTCGCTCGCTCGCTCCCAACAGCAGCAGCCAGCCCCCAAATCCAGCCGTCAGCCGTGCGCGCAGCGCATCTCTCTCTCTCTCTCTCTCTCTCTCTCTCTCTCATCATGGCGGCGGCACCGGCGGCGCGTCCCACCCTCGCGCTCCTCGCGTCCGCCTCGGCGTCGCTCGGGGCCGGGCGGCGCGCGTGGGCTCGCCTGGCCGTCTCCACCTCGGCGGGGCCGGCGCTACCCAGCCTCCGCGGGCGCCGCGCGTTCGCCGCCGCAGCCGGGGGCGCCGTGATGGGGAAGGCCGGACCCGGCGCCGTCGAAGCCGACGCGGGGATGGACGCCGTGCAGCGGCGGCTCATGTTCGAGGACGAGTGAGTTGCCTCCGCCCCCCTTATCCCGTCAATTTCGCTAGTAGCGCTGGTCTGGTCAACTTGCGTGGTGCGGTGGTGTTTTTTTTTGCTTCTAGCGTGCCTGCGCGCGAGATGCTTCCTCCTGGAGAAAATCTGGGAGAAAGCATCGAATCGCAAACTATTTCTCTCGAGTACTGGATGAAGCCTGACAGATTCAGGTTGCAGTCGAGGCTGGAAAATAGTCGCCCAGTTTAATCGCTCCTTCGATTTCGTATGTCGTGACGTTTGACAGTTGACTGAAATTCCAAATTTCCATCGCAGGTGCATTTTAGTTGATGAGCAGGACAATGTCGTCGGCCACGAGTCCAAGTATAACTGTACGTGACAACGTTTCAATCCATCCATTCCAGTCAACTATGTGTGTTTGCGTTTCTCAAAGCACGCCTTTGACATTGGTACTGGCTATTGTTTTGTAATGGTACTCTTCTGGTATAAATATCCCAATTTCGATGTTTGACTTGGACTAGTACTACATTAGTTCAGCAGGAAGAATTTGCTTGTTATTGCTCTCTTACGGAAGCCTGATGTGTGTGTGTGACGGAAGCCTGACTTGTATTGATTTTTATTATGGTTTAGTCCCATCGAGATCAAATATTATAGGCCATTGTGTTCAGCTAGTGTTCACTTGTTCATACTATTTTGTATGAAATTAGTGCCAAGTACAATTCTATGACGAGTAGCTAAAATCAGTGAACAACCAAAATAACTGTAGTACTAACCTCATGGTCTAGATAGCTGAGTGAAGTACTTGCTCCTTTTTTTTTATAAATATCACAAAGCCAATCCTGATGTTTAGCAATGATTACCGCCATGCGCCATCAATATGATATTGATTCATTTTCGGAAATAGTATTAAACACAATTGCAATCTGTTGTGAATATTGACTTAGTGGAACTTTAGTTCTTCAACAGGACAGCATGGTTAATACCTTAGCAATACAAGCTACAATTTCAGTTTTAATATGTGAATATTGATGATAACTTGTGAGTTGTGAACTTCAACTGGGGTCCTAGTAGTGAAGTACCAGATTTTAGCTGTTATTGCATTTGTTTATTAATTATGCTCTCTCAATAATTGTAGGCCATCTCATGGAAAAGATAGAAACTGGACATGCCCTACACAGAGCTTTCAGTGTTTTCCTTTTCAACTCCAAATATGAGTTGCTACTTCAGGTATTTACTCTACACCTAATATAGTTGTTTTGCTTTGAGAATTGAGATGTCGTGTAAATTCCACTTTTCACCATGCGCCCTTAATTCTTGACCGGGGTTCATCTTATTGTATTTCCAGTCAAGTAGGGTATGCAACATTTTATTATTATGCTCGAACTAGGCCATGTATGCTTGAAAAAGAAAATAGGAATTGATGTGCATACAAAATGGGCCTAGGTACTTTACATGATTTTGGGTTGGGACGCCTCATAAATCAATCTAGCTCATTATCAGTAGAGGAGCTTGACTTATATTGGTTCCTGATCAAGCTGGTTTGGATGTCTTGGCCCAATGGCCCATACTAGGGCGTACTGCGTATTTTTGCATTTGCACGTACTCCAGCTTGGTATTATGGATAGCGTCAGCTTGAGTGCAAACTAAAATTGGAAACATGCTTAGTTTGCGTTCTGGTAACTATATTTTAAGTGAATACCGGATTTGATCACACCATACTTCTTGGGTCCTCTAAATAGGTGATATCTTTCCGGACATAGAATGGTCATAGTGAAGACATCCCCTGAAAATAGTTGAGAATTAGTCTTTTTTTATGTTTCTTGAATGCTTATCCCCCCAAAGTGGCACGTTGTGTAGCAATCACTATCATAGATTCATAGTCTTCATCAAAAGTTTGTCTTGCTTGGTCCTGACTATTGGGTAGGTTAATACCAGAGTTTAATTTACAAGGGTATCATCACTGAATCACTTTTGCTTCTTCGTAACGTGGAAGAGCATGAATATTTCTGGAAAGTTGTTTGTACTTCTACCAAAGAGGGAAAGATAATATTTGTAGCATTGTAGGAAGGAATATGAATATGTGATTAATCATTTTGGAGTTAAGGCCCCTCTTAAGAGGGTGTGATTTCAACTTTACCACCTAAGTTGTGCCGAGTAATGCATCTATTGCTTCGGTCAAGACTTTCAGCCAGTTTCTTCTGGTGAGATAGTTCCCCCCATGAAAAAACTATACAGTGCATCATCAGATTTTAGGATTTTGTCTCATAAATTTAACATATCTTTCTGCTTTCTGATACAAATTTGCCTTATGTTTCATTTATGTTTAATCATATTTTCAACAGTTCCACACACTGCAAAGCAACAACTCAGAACATTGAACATGAATCATTTGTTACCGGTTCTTCTGCCTTTGCTATTTCTGTGAACTGGCTTATCGTAAAGTTTTTCCTAAGCTTGTCACCACAGAAGGTATTGTAACATCATATTCTTTACAGCAAAGGTCTGCAACAAAAGTGACATTTCCACTTGTATGGACAAACACTTGTTGTAGCCATCCTCTCTACCGTGAGTCAGAGTTGATTGAGGAAAATTGTGTAGGTATGTATTTCTGCCTTAAAGATCCATGAACCAATTGATACTATTATGCGCACCATCCATATTGTTACTTGGACCTTACTGATTACCAGTCACAATCTTGTATTTCTGTTCAGGGGTGAGAAATGCAGCCCAGCGCAAGCTATTTGATGAATTGGGAATAGTGGCTGACGAATTACCAGTTGACCAGTTCATTCCGCTCGGGAGAATGCTTTATAAGGCTCCTTCAGATGGAAAATGGGGCGAACATGAGTGTAAATACTTGAATGCCTTTTTGCCATTACATGCCTGGTTTCCAGTTTTCATGCTATTTATTCCAGTTGTCTGCTGCTCTCTGCATGCTTACAGACTTATCTTTTTAATAACTTGTTGTTCCAGTGGATTACCTGCTGTTCATGGTTTGCGACGTGAAGCTCAACCCAAATCCCGAAGAAGTCGCTGACGTCAAGTACATGAACCGGGATCAGGTGAAGGAGCTGCTCAGGAAAGCAGACGCCGGGGAGGATGGTGTTAAGCTGTCCCCTTGGTTCAGGCTGGTGGTGGACAACTTCCTCATGGGCTGGTGGGATCATGTCGAGCAAGGGACTCTCCAGGAGGCCGCCGACATGAAAACCATCCATAAGTTGTAGACTTGTAGATCACTCAGCACTTGTTTTCTCCGTTGAGAAATAGCCGCTGCTGTTGCTGTTGGCGCATGTTTTGTAATAGCTGTCATTTCGATTTCAATAATCCGTAAAGTAACACTAGTGTTCTTATACCCAAAATGATAATGAAAGAAGAAACTCATAAAGAGTGTAGATTTCTGCGTCTTCATTCGTAGCAATTGAATTGTTATCCGGGGGGCTGAAACCTGAAGGGCATTTCTAGTCGGGGAGCTCAAGTTTCCTGCCGGAAACAGGAAGACTTCTATGGGCCGCGCCCACGACAACGGGCCGCCCATTGGACGAGTCAGTTGCCAGTTGGTCAGTAATCTTGCCCCTCCCAAAAAAAAAAAATGGGAAATCTTGCCTCTTTTTTCGACGGGATGAAATCCTGGAAATCTTGCTGTTACTAACTTGATAGAGAACACATTGTTAGCGGCTTTTAGGTGGTTGGGGCCCCAGCGATCGTCGCCACAAGCTGGTTGGGGCCCCGGTAGCCCCGAGCTGTTGCTGTCACCTTTCAGCTCGGAGCTCATGCCTCTGCAGTGTTTACCAATACCACCAGCGGCGCAGGAGCGCCGCCACGTCAGGATAGAGATTCCCTCCGACAAGATGAGCATGAGCCGATAAATTACCATGGCGGCCACAGAGCTTGCTGATCCTGGCTACTTGCCCGGACTTGTGGTTATTGGCGGTCTTGATCTCACTGCTTATTTTTTACTAGATAATAGTAACAGAATAAAATTGTTCCACATCGACCTAGGATGCGCTCATGCACGGAGCCGTTCATAATTGCAACCTCCTCTAAACTGGAAGGATAAAATGACCAAATCCACCTTGCAAACACTAAGACATGTTCTGTTACTGAACCTCCATCATACTCACTCCACAAGTACGCAAAATCTCAATGCTTATTGGATGCAACATTGTGAGCACTGTCAGAGTGTCAGTGCAAAGCGATGGCTGTCCCGTTCCATCCCAAGCAAAGAAACGGTGACTTTCTGAGCCAAAGCTGGCCCGGCCCCGACTCTGTGAGCTGGCCGGCCTGGACCTTTCATCACGGTAGAAAAACTCCGCAGTTTTAGTGCGCAGGTCACTGGCTGGCTGCAGTACTGCACCTTGTCAGCCATCTCTGTCAATAAAAACTACCAGGAAGGATAACAGTCAGAGCTGCCATATGATGATCTGACAGCAGTCAGATAGTATGAGATAGTACATGTATGCTGGTCGATGCATGTAATCCGACAGCCGCGTTAACTCGCCGGAGCTGCGGCGGTCGGTTGGGCTTTGAGTCCTGGCTGCGTGGGCTCGGGCGTTGCTGTTGGTAGGAGGGGACGGCGATGTGGCCGACGCCCGGCGGCCATTGATGGCTGCGACCGGCGGTGAGGGGACGGCCGCCGAGCGACGGGCAACCGTGGTAGCGGGCGGTCAAATCCACGTGACGGAACGCGGGAGGCGGTTCTCGAGCTAGGGATCACGGCTCGATTCGCTCGGTCAGACGGTCCCGGGAAATATCCTACAACACGCCTGATCCTAGCCATCCAAATTTACAAACACGGAGTCGGATCGATAGACATAAATCGAAAAAAAAAAAGTTGCCGGACCGGAACCGGAATGGGCGGCTCGATCCAGTCCGGCCGGCCAAGGGTCTACTCGCTCACCATCCCAGTAGGTGAGAGGTGCCCCGTCGGTCAGGTACGCTAGTACAGGGGCGACGACGGCGACGTCCACCGCGGCGCATCAAGGAAACGGCACTGAAAGGAGCTAGGTGGCTTGGCTCCTTGACCACCGGCCGCCCGCGCACCGACGATGATAAAAGGATCCGGCCGCAACCTCCCCGGCCGCGTTCCCAGTCGCCGCCGCCGTGTGCGACCGGCTGCGGCGGCGGCACGCACCGGCCTAGCTGGGCTTAGATCGCCGGAGACCCCCACGGCCCCACCACCGGCCGCCTGGGCCTGAATCTGAAGGCTTTTGCGTCAGCGATGAAGTAAGCCGGGGGGCGGCGCTGGACTGCACCGTCCATGCCAGGTGGGCCCGCCCACGAGCCACCCACCGAATCACGCCCAAATCCACCCGGATTTTCTTAGAATTTCTCCCCCTACGTTCTTAACCGGACTTCAAAATTCACTCGCCCCGCTTATATATCAAGAAAAGAAAAGGGAATCGCTCGCCCTCAATTAATGTCGCCATGCCGGAAGAAGTTGCTCGATCAGTGGCTGGCCAGCCAACTACTACTAGCACCCCTTTCCCGGTCAGAAACAACACACTCCAACGGACAGGGCCCCACCTGACAGTTCAGGCTGCCAGCTAGTACAAGTTGTCGCATTGGAGGCCCAGCTCAGCAAGTCAGTGAGCTTCGCCGAGCCATTAAATGGGGCCGCCACGGAGACCCGCCGTACCGCGCCACCATTCTTCTTCTTCCGCTTCCGTTTCCGCAACGGCCATCCACCTCGTCTCCGGATCGCATTGGTGCTTGCCTGATCTAATCAAATGCCGTCCGGGTAGCCGTTCGGAGCATTTGTTAGGTGCCACTGTGTTAGTATCGTGTCGCGCATGTGATCACGTCCTCGCGCGCGCGTAGGGGAGGGACCAACCCGCCTGATTGGTCCGCGCAGGATGATGATCTGTTTCGCTAATCCAATAGTTGTATTACCACCATGACCGTCTAATACCTCATCAAAGAAGCTCCTCTCTAGTTGGAGAAAAGAGCTTCACATACCCGACCAAAAAGCTCCACATGGACCGGTAGAAATAACTTGTGATGGGAACGTGTGGGGTGGAGCATGTAGCAGCAAGAGAGCCAAGGCATCGAGAGCATGACTCGAGAGGAGGCGTCTCCTTTTCACCGTTAGAAAGAACCAGCAAACCACAGTATTAATCTTAATCACCCCAACATTATTGAGAGCAAGACTCTTCCATCTTCACGTACCGTTGCACTCTTAACAGACCTAACAAACTCCATTAATTTACACAGCACGTTCCAACGACGCCAACGCTTCCGTTTGTGTCCTCTTTTTTGCAGAAAGAAGGCTATGCATGTGGCATCTTGAGAGACTTTCCATCCCACTCCTACTTCTTCTGTTAAGTGCTAGCTAGTCGTTCCTTTTTGGAAAGCTTGCCGGTCGATCTTTTGATCTATCCTTACCCTTACCTCCGATACGAGAACACAAACTTTTCTGTCTGACGACCTAATAACGTGTGGGCGCGACTCGGTTGTGGAGAAAGCGAGATATATAGTGGTCAAAACAAAATTAACTGTTACTATACTTCAAAACACTTAATTTTCAAAAACAAAAAAAAGCATTGAAACACTTGGATGAAGTCGTGAAGGGTAACATTTCCTTCTGTAAAACATATCAAAAAATTTACAACAATTAACAGCGTGTGCGATCTAAATGACATACTTCCGAATTATATGTCATTTTTATTCTGTTAGATACATAGACTTTGTTATGCACCTCGATATATACCATGTATATTTCTGCATATAATAAAATTATGTATCTAGAAAAATCAAAACGACTTAATGACCTATAATTTAAAATGGAGAATTGCACATGTGCATATTTTGGTTGACTGAAAAGATGATAGGGATGTCTTCATCTTTCCTTAAAGATAGTAGTATCATTTTTATATACTGTGCGAAATACCACCTTGAAGTTCACGGTTATACTTTCAGTGGTAGGCGATGCTCCCGTTGACAGCGAGCCGCCTGTGGTGACTTCGTCAATCTCGAGAATTTGCCGGCTCAGTATCTCGGAGGTGCTCATAGGGGTAGGTTGCGTACGTGTATTAATAGGGGTGGGTGTGCTGAGCGTGTTAACGTATGTACTGTGTTTCTAAAAAAAATTCACAGTTGTAAAAAAACAAACAAAAGAAATAAAGGTTCACGGCTGCGTTTGATGGCGTGTCCAGCCCCGTTTGCTTTGGAGTGTTTAACAATTAAACACTACTAATAAACAACTAGCAATTAGGGCAATCACCCGAAGCAAATCTTTGGGCAAATCCGAGGAGGTGGAAGGTGGGTAGGAAAGGACTCTTGTGTGACGGGTTTTTCTTTCCATCGCCCCCCTGTGCTGCTCCTTGGAACGTAACGGAACGGGTCAAAGAAAGGGGCGGGCTCCCAACCAAAGGAAGCGCACATGCCATGCCAGTGGGGAATCCAAAGTCAGATAGGGATTGCCTGTGCCGTGACAAGGATAACCGCAGCGCAAATCTTGCGACGTCGTTACATACTTACATGTGGTGCGCCACGACATGATCTAACATGCCACCATCGTCCACGTGGCGCGCATCCTCGCAAAAGAAAAGGAAAGAATCACGGATAGATGCTCTGTTTCTTGAGTGAAGCCATTTCGTTTTCTTTTCATGTTTTCATCATGTGTTTGTATCCGAAACAGGACGCCCAATGTGGAATTGAAAGCAAAGGATTTTCTTCAACAATTTTATCTTGTGAAATTCTCGCGTTCCAAAGCCATCAAACTCGTCTTTTTAATGCGAAAAATGCAAATCACGTTCTCGAGAAAACTTCCAAATTCATGTCTTGGTTTACCATCATTGTCAAGCAATAACACAAGAAGCTGGAGCTGGAGCACACTGGCTCGTGAGTCACGGCCCCTTTGGAAGAGCCGGTATGGATAAGGAGGCAGGAGGACTGAATAATTGGGGGTGTGGTGGGGCCTTCCCCGGCTGTTGCTATGCAGTTATGCTAATGGCCCTGCAACCACTCCCCCGCTGGTGGAATCCACGCTACCTCCCAACCCACTAGATGCACGCACATATCTCCGGCCACTTTGCTGCGTTCCAATTCTCCCATCCCATCTCCCCCTTTCTTTGTGCTCTGATCAGATTTTCCATGGATCAGTCAGTGTTTACATTTGGCCGTCCCCATCAGTGAAAACTGCTGACCTCGACATGTTCTCCCGGGTGAACATTCAACAGATGCAACTGAATTTGTGCCCGCGCAATTCCGGGCGTCTGACTCTTGACTGTCACCACGCCTATGCTACTGCATCAGAATGAAAAAGACGGCAGCCACCTGCAAAGGATGACCGTATGCTTGTAGCTTTGCGGGTGATGGGCAAGTAGGTCAAGCGCCAAGACCATGGCAGCCAGTTGCAAGAGAAGAAGAGACATGCCAAGAATGTTGCTATGGGGTAAATAATTCCTGTCAAAGTTTGAAGGTAAAAAGGGATGTACCAAATATTGCTGATTATTCTATCTGGTATCTACAGCTTCCTTTGAAGAAGAAAGGAGAAGAAGAAAGGAAGAAAATAACCAGCCGATACAGATCGAGCTACATGTCCACTCTACAATTATCCAGACATGGCTAAACTCTCCGAACGCAGGAGCTTCACTCATGGTCATTGCATCAAGTGCAGCCCCCGCGGCTTCAAGGGGTAACCCTCCCATCGGAGGTGCTTTGTTCAAAAAAGTTTGTTCTAGTCCTGGCAGCTGGTTTCAGCTGCTTTCGGATGAGCATAAACACCTTTCGCGTTCGGACTAGGCAGGCATGGCAACAACTCATCAGTGAGGAAAAAACCAGAGTTGTTAGCGCCGCCCGTTCGCCCAATTCCTAAGGTTATTTCGGGACTTCACCATAGGTTGTCTGTTTTGATGCTTAGGCTTTGGTATGTCACCCAGCTCCATTACTTGTATCGTGCGCTGCCTTTTGGCTGCACAGATGAAGCATGGAACAATTAGGTAAAATCTCAGGAGTAGAGATCTACAAGTGACAAAAGAGGATAATACTGAGTTTTAAAATAAAGATACGAACCATTCTCAGCCTCCTGGTAACGCTCCTGGAGCTTTCTCTTTGCTGCTTCCAGCTTCCTGTTATTATCCAAACCATCATCATTGACCTTTGGTTTTGCCAACTCTAGCCTGGCTCCTGACGAAGATTGTGCAGCAAGCCTCGATTTCTAGAGCAAAAGAATAGAGAAGTGAGTCACAACTCACAAGGTCTTGACCATTGCCAAGACTTAGGCACGGGTAGTGTGCACTTACATCCATCTGGCTCGTTGTAGGCCTTCTCTCGACAGAATTGTGAGTTTGTCTAGGTTTCATGTCACCAAAGGGTTTCTGCGGAGGAGCTGCCTTCAATGGTCTCCCAGGCCCAGATTCATAACTTGAGGGCTTAGATTGCTTGTTGCTGTTGAGCGCGCCATGAGGCTTCACTTGCAAACTTGAACTTTGAGGTTTCTGTGGGTTTGCTTGCCTCATTGATGGCTCTTGCCTTACCGATTCTGGCCTCCTGAATCGAACTTTTTCGATAGCTCCAGGAGAATGTCGAGGAGGTTCTTGAGATGCAACTGCTGAATAGTTTGCAGGTCTCCCACCATTATTTCCCCTCTTGTTTCCAAGGCTTGCATCACTGTTATGTCTCAAGTCTGCCATACAAGTGTAGTGTTAATAATCAGTATATCGAATAAGCATGGAAAACTAAATAGTTGCTGAGTTGTTGTACTCACTTCCATCTTCATCCATTTCATCAAAGAACTTCAAGTTGGGAAGACAAAAGGTGGAAAAATAAACGCAAAGTTAGACTTTAGTTCAACACAAAATGCAATAAGATAGCAGGAATTAAACATATCAGTACCTCAGAGAGTTGAATAGAAGTTGGCTGGGTTGCAAAGAAGGCCCCTTCATCTAAAGGTGGGGATGGAAGTCCTTCTTCATCTTCTTCATCGACAACAGAAGGATTTGAAGAGTCAGGGGAGTTATCTGCAGTTCCCAAGAATCCATATCATATTAAGCTAAGATGTGATTCTTCATTTAACTGTTCAAACTATGGTTTTAACAAATTCACTTCAGTTACCTGCCAGGGCAACACTTGTTGTACTAACCCACTCATCAACCAGAACTTTCCAGCCTCTGAAACACAGGAATATCATATGTCAACTACATTTCCAAGAACACTATCAAGAACTCACTTCCGAGACTCAGGAGCATAGAAGCTAGTGCATTTATGACTATGTAGCTGGAGCAGTCCATTGGTATTTTATCAGTGATTTGCACTTCTAAGTTCTTTAAAAGCAAATATGAATTAGCCCTTGAGTCCAAAATTCAGGAAAGGAACATGGGGCTTACTCAATGAGAGTGCGCACGAGGTGGCAAATCTTCTGTGAGTTGTGCTTCCGCAGCCGTTTAACAGCCCTCCCAATCTCAGTAGCCTGCCATCAGCAGCGCCAAAGATTAAGAAACCAAATAGCTAGAGCAACCAGTAAAACCAAGACACACTGACACACATCACATAGCTCGTATAACTTATAAGCAATATCAATCATGTACCTTAAGCGTGGAGACAGACAATTGCATCAACTGCAGCCTCCTCAGCGACTCAAACAAAGTGGCATCCGACTGCAGAAACATCATGATTTAGCTCAGAACAATTCAAAGCTTGAAACTTGAGCAGTTGAAGAAGAGAAGAAATTAAGCATACATGATCTTCCTTGTGCAGAAGGAGGTCCTTGATGCGGAGGACCTCACCAACGATCTGTGACTCCTCGTCGATCTCATTGGTGAGCGCCTCAAGCTCCTCAGCCTCGTGGTCCTCTTCCTCTTCCTGCGCATCATCCGCGGCGTGCTGCTGCTCATCCTCCTCCTCTTGGTCGTCGTCATCATCATCATCGTAGCTGTGGCCGTAGTTGCTCGCCGCGGCGCGGCGGAGGCGCTCGTCGTCGGAGTCGGAGTCGGAGTCATCTTCCTCGTCGCCGTGGCCGTGGCCCCCGCCGTGGGCGCCGTTGCTGCTGCTGTCGACCTTGCTCTCCTTCTCGGCGACGCGGCGTACGCTGCCCTTGTCCTCCTCGACGGGCGTGGCCGGCGTGGCGGACGCCGCGGCGCTGCCGAGGGACGGCGGCGCCGCGTCGCGGCGATGCGCGGTGAAGAGCCGCTCGGCGATGCGGTCGCGGCGGTGCAGCAGCTCCCGCGGCGCGTCTGCCGCCGCCACGAGGATGGCGTTCTCGATCACGTCGCAGATGCCGGCTCCAGCGCCACGGAAGAAGTCGCGCCACCGATCCAGCCCGTCGGCCATCGCCGCCGCCGGTCCCCGCCTGGTCGCCGTGACAGGACCTCCCCTCCTCGCCAAGATCGGCGTCCCCCGACCGCGATTCCCACAACCACCACCAAGAACCGATGCTCCCCCGGCAATTCCCTCCCTGCTTGGATTTTCTTTTCGTTCTTATCAAATTGCGCCGCGCGCACCCGCACCAAGACCAAGAATCCAATCCCTCCCCGCCCGGCGGCGAATCAGATTCCCCCGAATCCGCGGCGCGGGTGGGCGGAACCAGCCAACCAATCAACCGAGGAGCCGCGGGGGCGAGCAAGAACAGGGCGAATCGGGAGCCGGAAGGAATCGATCGACGAAGAAACCAGCACCGAGCGCCACCTTCCTTCGCCCCCACGTCCCCGTTCCTTGACGGTTTCAACAACCCCGCTCCCCCAAACCCAGCCCAGCGCGGCGCGGCGGTAGCCTAACCAAAGCAAATCTTATCTGGCCTGGCTGACCCCTGCGGGAGGAAGCGGGGAGGAAGCCAAGGGTGAAGGTGAAGGTGAAGAGAAGAGAGGGGGCCGGGGCGACGAGACGGGCCGGGGGCGGATAGGGACGCGGATGGCAGGGTACGCAAACCCACGAGACCTACGCGGCTACCAAACAGCAGCAGCAGCAACTACTCCCTTCTCTCCTCCCCTACCAGGCTCGGCCCCCATAGCCCATGCCTCTGGCCACCACTAGCAGCTGCGGTCGCGGTAACAGAACTGCGCGTTCGTGGCGTCACCGCCGCCCCGCCTGTCCTCGTTTCCTGCAGCTTCTAGTGGAGTGGAGTGGTTTCTCCTTTTTACCGGTAGCGAAGGGCGGGGCGGGGCGGGACAGGACACGGCCGGGCTCGAGCCGCAGGGAATGGCGGAAACGCTGGGGGCGAGAGAGAGAGTGGGGAGGGAGGAGGGGGAGGGATGGGTGAGACGCGGCGGCCTCGTGGCTGCTTCTTGTTGCTTTGACCCTGTCGACTCGGGGGGGCGCCCTTTCCGTTTGGTCTCCGTTTTCTTTTTCTGGAGTGTGCAGCACCGGCCACGGACGACTAAATTAATTCATTAACTAATTGCTGTTCGTTCAGCTTGGTTTCGGTCACGCTGGCTTCCATAATTAGGATAAGTATATTGTTAGACGCCAGCAGTTTTTTTATAGATTGTCTGATACAAATTTACGTAGAATTTTTTTATGATGTGGAGGAGAGAGGGAGAGAAAAGAGAATGAGATGGTTGTTTCGCGAAGCGACCGTCTAATGGGCTAAAATTAAGGACTATGAGGCCGCTTAATCACCATTGTACGAGTTGTTGTTGTCTAACTACTCATAATATTTCCTTTTTAATTTCACAAATAAATGGATATGGTACTACTACGAGACAATAAAGCGATAACCTATTGTAGAGGTTGTCTATTTAGTCGTCTTAAGATGACGTCTCATGCAATTGACATGTCATCTTAAGACGACTAAGCACATAACCTCTACAATAAGTTGTCATTTTTGTTGTCTCATAGTAGTATCATATCCCTCTATTTGTGGAATTAAAAAGAAATATTGTGAATAGTATAACAACAACAACTCGTACCATGGTGAGTAAGCGGTCTCATAGTCCTTAATTTTAGCCCATGAGGCGCTACCTCGTTCTGTCTCTCCCCTCTCCCTCCTCCACATCAGCAAAAATTCTACGTGGATCTGCATAAGATAAGCTATAAGACCGCTGACGTGTAGCAATGTACTTGCTCTGCCGTTTTGGAAACAAATCCTGCATAGCTGAAATTTTTTAGTAGGTTTTGGATTTTCGCAGGAAACTCGTATCGAGCAACAGAGATTTTTGCTTAACATGTCAACTTATTTAAAAGTGACATTATAGGAATCTTGTGGAGGGGAATTTTATTGAGGCATAAATGGCATAGCCATTTTTTGACTAGTGCTTGTCGAACGCCAAAGATCTCATTAGGACTTGCAGCTAAGTTAACATTGGAAATTGTTTCATAAAAAAGTTAATATTGGACAGGAGTACGATTTTGAACTTTAGGGCATTGTTTTAGAGTAGTACTACTAGAGTTGCTGTAAGCAAATATTGATGATTTTCTCACGTAATTTCTTTCCTTTTTTATTAAGAGAAAAAACACCACGGTTAGTCCACGTCTACATAAATAATGATCACGCCCGGGGCAAAAGAAAAAAAGAAATCCTTGGACAGTCCAGTGCAGCAATTGCCTATTTTGCAGTTAGCACCCTGATTCGAGCATCTTGGGTAGCGATTCCACGGGTGGATACTCCGATCCAGAAGTGACATGTGTTTCTTGCTTTTGTTAAGAGGGGATATGTCTTTGTTTGTCCGCCCTGTGCAGTGCTTCGACGCCTTCCACCAATAGTGGCTAGCGTTGGATGTGGGGTTGCGTTTGGAGTGGCTGGCTGGCTGCCCGGATAGCTCAAGGGCCAACTAGCTGCATGGCTGCATATGGCCTTTCATTAATAAGGTGACTTCAGATATGCTACCAGAGAGATAAAAAAAGGAAAAGGAAAACTTCGTTGTAATATGCACGTTGGGAAAAAAATTAAGATGCTACCGATTCGAACTACTAGGTTTGATATCGTCATAACCCAAATTGGCGTTGTAGCATTGGTCATGCTTATACTTACTAGGAAAATTATTTTTAAAAACCACATTATATGTAATTTTGGGTTTTAAGTGCCATTTAGTAAGTTATTTTGTTAGATAAATGCCTACCCTCCAGTCCATTCTATGTAAAAACCATCGCACATGCTTGACTGATTGAATCCATTTTCATCGATTTGGAACCACAAATGCAGTGTTCACCGAGTTATATCCCGATACTTTCTTAGACTTTGACCGAAGGTATTACCAACGAGAGCACAAATATTATCACGCCGGATTTCGCTATTTTGAAAAAAAAAATACGATAGCACGACGAATGATGCCTAACCCAAGACTCAACTAGCTTGACCTATCTCTGCATCGGCGGAAAGAAGAGAATGGACTATTGGACTGAGTCTTTATATGTCAAGGTGATCCTTTAACAAACCTGAATACAGTCTATGATTTACGGATGGTATGACCGTACGAGTATTTGTAAGAAAATGGGTTGCAGGTAATCTCGAAATTGCATGTAGCACGGGCACAAGCACAAAGATGCACTCGTGCGCGGCAACTGAACGCGGGTGCAAGTGCAAGGCTCAAACGCACGCGTTAGAGCAACTCCAGCAATACTCCCTAAATCAGACCCTCCAAATATTAAATGGGGGCTGCCTCTATTTTTTAGGCTTCGAAATATTCTTCAACTTCAGCAATAACCCTCAATTCTAACTTATAATAGAGGGCTCCCTAAAGACCCCTTAGGAATAGAGGGTGGAGGAGAGAATTTGGAGACCTCCCCAAAATAAAGGGTCTGCTGGAGTATATCTTTTTTATTTAACGCTCTAAACTAGGGATAAAGACCTATTTAAAGGATCTGCTGGAGTTATTCATCCTCAGTGAGAGAGAGAAAGGGACACGTGGTATTCCCTCGCCGCCGCGCACAGAAACCGAGTGATGCGCGACCAGGCAGAAGCAGAGGCACCGTCCGGGAACATGTGTTTCCCATGCCGGATTGCAGCAGAGAGCATGGATCTCCAAAGGAAAAAACCCAGCCGCCGAACCAAACAGCCGTGCGTGCGCGGCCCGGCCGGCCACGTGATCTCGCGGAACGGAACCGACCACGCCCCACCCAGGCGGAAGCCGCCAAAGCGGGGCAGCGCACGGCGGCCGGCCGGCGCACACGGGGAAGGAAGTAAACCACCCGCCGCGGGTTCGGGCGCGGGGCCGCAGCTGGTTTCTCCTCCTCCTCGTCACCGCGGACGGGGACAACGACAAACCGGGCCCGAACCGGCGGAGCAGGGCGCGAGCTGAGCTTTAGCGGTGACATCGGGGGCGGTCGGTCAGCTTACTCAGATGCGCGTGTGCCCCCATACGGGAAGGGTCCTGGAAAGAAAGCCTACGGCCCGGCACGTGCGCTTCAGTTTATTAATCTTGGCTTGGGAATTCAGAGGTCTACACGGCGGACCGGGTCAAGTCTTGTGCACAATTTTTAAAGGTTTTCTGCATTTCGGTGCTGTCCTCCCACCCCAATGGCTCGCAATTTTAACCCGTTCCTGGCAACTTTCTTTCCTGGAGACAAAACTAGTGCTTTTCGCTTCAGAATTTCCCGTTCTTGCACTAGCATCCAGAGCGATCACTGAACAGGCGCGGTGATTACTTGCATCTGCAGCGGACTTTTCTTTTGAAAAGAATAGTTGCATAGCATTTGCTAACCTTTTTTCCTTGCAGGATATAGAACGGCAATACAGTCGACGCGCAAGGCAATGACGCCCACGCATGGGACGACGGGCATCATGCGTCCTTCGCCCTTGACAAGATTCTGTGCTCAGGGATTAGGTCATCCCGACTTTTTCTAATCGGGAAAAGCTTTGAAGTCATCCAGCTGATCAGAACTGATCTCTCTTGCCCTGTGACCTAATTAAAATAGTAATACCATGGTTTGGTGGTCAACTTAAAGATACAGAGTTGCCAGCTGTTTCTTTACCGAAATTTTCTACAAAGAAGCACGAGATTGCAAGGCAAGGCATTGCTTGGGGGAAAAAAGAGGCGAAATGGAAAAACACATTCCGGTATGTGCATGGTACGTGACGAGTTAGCAGGGTTACAGCTAATGCTACAGGAGGTGCTACTAAATGAGAGTAGTAGGGTTGTTGCAACCTCCAATTCTTTTGTTGACTGTTCTCAGGTCCCATCTTGCTCCGTCAGAGACTAGACCTGATCTTATCCTCCGGGGAACAGTTGGGGTGCCAGTTTTTAGGGTACCAAAGTTGACCTGACCCAACTGGCATTTTTGAGACAAGTAACAGTACAAGATTAACAATTCAAGTCAACACACGCTACAAATTGCGCCCAAAGAAAAAGGGCTACGCGTGACACACATCCGCAACACAACTTTGCCTATAGAAAAAGAGAAGGGACTGAAAGGAGAGACGGCACCAACAATTTTGAAGAAAGTAGGCCGAATGGTTGTCTATTGAGCCGCGCAAGAAATATTGGGCACGTCAAGTCAGCTAGGTTTGGTAAAACGACATTCATTCAAAAGTTAAAGGACAGTCTTCAGAAGCACCAGTTTGTCCATATTCTAGAGTCAGTTAAGCAAACTCGTGCAGACCAATGCGGTGAGACTGAACTTCAAATGGTAAAAGGCCCAGATGGAAAAGAAACAGAACCCATGGTTCAGGTGCAACATTTTTGCTTTGCTGAAGATGGCATTGGTATCTGCAAAAGACTACAGCTTTTGCTTAGATGAAGCTTAATACCGATAAGACTAACCGAGTAACCCTACAGTATCAACAGACTAAATTGCTTCACCAGGAAAGAACAGTGCATGTCTATCGGAGTCAGGGGACCGCGCCTCAAAGGAGGATTACTTCTGCATCCTTCGATGCTCTTCTCATCTTCAGGAGACGCTTGAGACATTCTTTATCCAGTTTGTTGTTTTCTTTTATTTGCGCTATTCTAAGTATGGGTGCATCTTCAAGCAAAAGTTTCAAGAAGCCTGACTCTGCACAGGAGCCAGCAAAGTTGTTCAGAACAACTGTATCTAGGTTATTGAAGAGACCGGCCTGGTGATCAATGGAGTCCCAGAAATATGAGGTAGGTGCGGCATAGCCCCTGTAAATAAGCTGCAAAGTACAAACCGTTAAGAAGAGAAATGGAGAGATGAGATATAGCAAGGCGAGGGATTTTCATCAGCTGTACCTGTAGCTCAACGCGTCGCAAGTTGGGAGCAACTTGAAACAAACAGTGAACAGCGTTTGCTTCCTTCAGATTACCAAGGTCAATCTCCAGGGTTATCTCAGTCAACCGATTTAACAATCTTGGTAGTTTACCAGGCAAGATTCCATGAGCTGCGCACTGTAAAGTAGCAAGGTGTCACCAAACACACGATTGAATGGTGAAATAATAAACATCAACGGACCGGCTGTGTCAGTTTCTCAATTCTTACCTCAAAAGCATGCCCGAGCAATGAAATATTTTCAATATCTAAAAGAGACCCGATGAATTGAGAAAGATTAAAGTTGCACCCAGCCCTCGGAACATAACCAGTGTTAACTTGCAGATTTATCACTGCTGAAGAGACATGTGGCGTAACCAGACTGAGGTGTTTAAACATGCCGTCAACTCTTAGTATCTTGAGCTTTGTTGAGTGGATACTGATATCGGCAAAGCTGAGCAACCTAGAGAGAATCAGTTTCTCCAAGTTTGGGCAGCTTGCTACTAATTCCCCTATATTGTTTTCCGTTGCACAGAAATCAATAAAATGAAGGGTATGTATTCGCTTAAAACCTGTAAACAGAGGCGGCAACTGAATAATACAACCTTGCAGGAAAGCATATTCCAGTTCCTCACAGGAGAAGAAAGAAGAAGGGATTTTGTGATTCCTCCAGATCTTTGTCCTAATTTGAATTTCCTTAACTCCATTTCTTGACAGAATAAGCATCCACCTGTGGATGTGCCCTCCAGGGGATAGCAAATGAACCCGCCGGGCATTCAGTTCGAACTTTAGAATCGGGCCATTATGGAGGGAGAGAACCATATTGATGAAATTGACAAATTTTTTAGTTTCACCCTCTTCAATACTACTACCTAAATCAAAATCATCTTCCCTGAAAGTCAATTCCGTCATTGAAGCCCATGTGTATCTCCACTTCCTTGACAAGAGACATGTTCCTAGAGCTTCTTTTATAGGCAAACAACAAAGAATTTTGTCCTTGATAACATCTGGTAGATTGCTGATGATATCAACATTTGCAACAGCTTTATGTCTTTTCTTTTGGGAACCTCCACGATCCATTGGGCACACTTCTATTGCAAGAACCTGCATCGGCAATTCATGTGACAAACAACTCATAAATACGTAAGTTTAACACATGAATCATAATAGGCTTTCTTTCTTTCATTATGTTTATATCTATGACAATTACATGACTGAGACCTTATGGAGTTACTGCTGGACTCTTTAATCAGTTCAAGTTATGCCCAAGGTTTGAAGTTGTAATATATATGTCAGCATAGCAAGTTCCAAGAAAGCTATTGAAGTAGTGGTAGAGTATACAGGAGTCCATGAGCGGCCCAACCAACCTGACAACTTCTTTATTAGCTCAATGTCAGGTTGGATCAGGCCCAATGTCAGGACAAGCTCAAGGTTCACTTTGAGCTAGATGCTTGATACACCTAGCCTAAGCCCGACAAGACATGAGGACACAATTTTTTTCTTTTATATATCTGTAGACACTCTATTATGGAAAGAAATAATATCTATTTGGGAAAGAAAAGAAGTATCTAAAGCTTAGAACCCAACAAGAGTTGAACATTATATCTTTAGGTGAGGATTTATACTTGAACGCTTCTAATATCACGGAAGATATTCAACACAGAAGGCGTTTTAGGTGCTAAACTAATGTATAGCCCTTTCTAAAACTCAATCGATGTTAGTTAGTCAAAGCTTATTGATTGAATACATAAAATCATGATGCAAAATGTTTAGCCAAAAATCATGCATCCACTATGATGGATTAATCATCAAACATAGAAACTATTGATCTAGATGAAAATACATAGGTGTGGATCTCTTATGCAAACCCTAGTTTAATTAGCGAGAACAATTCCAGAACAGGTTTTACATGAAATTTATGTCTAACCACCCATTAGAGTGGCTATTTTTTTACGCTGGTTCGCCAAACCTAACACAACCCTCCTTCTTTATCCGGGCTTGGGACCGGCTATGTTGAGAACCATCGAGATAAACGCGCCAAGATTGCGAGAACGAAATGGTGGAAGCTTAGAGGGGAAGCGGCGCAAACGTTCAAGGAGAGAATGCTAGGTGAGGGGCCTGGGAGGAAGGAGAAGATGCAGAATACATGTGGCTAAAGATGGCAACATGTGTTCGGAAGGTGGCCTCAGAGGTGTTTGACGTGAGTAGGGGAGGCAAACAGGAAGGGAAAGACACCTGGTGGTGGAATCACGAGGTGGGCTATTAAGGAGAAGGAGTGTTTCAAGCGTCTCCACCTTGATAAGAGTGCAGCCAACATCGAGAGCTATAATTTAGCGAAGAGGGTTGCAAAGCGAGCTGTGAGCGTAGCAAAGGGTAAAGCGTATGATGACCTGTATCAGCGGCTAGCCACAAAGGAAGGGGACAAGGACATCTATAGGATGGCTAGGATCCGCGAGCGGAAGACAAGAGATATCAACCAAATCAAATGCATCAAGGATGTGACAGATCGACTTCTAATGAAGGATGAGGAGATCAAGGACAGACGGCGAGAGTATTTTGATAAGTTGTTTAATGGAGAGAATAAGGGCCCTACCCTTGAGTTAGATGACTCTTTTGATGACACCAACAGACGCTTTGTGAGGAGAATTCAGGAGGCTGAGATCGGGGAGGCGTGGAAGAGGATGAAGGGGGGTAAAGCGATGGGCCCTGATGGTATCCCCATTGAGGTGTGGAGATGCCTAAGTGCCAAAGCGATAGTATGATTAACTAAGCTTTTTAACCTTATTTTTCAGTCCAGCAGGATGCCTGAAGAATGGAGGAGAAGTATATTAGTACCAATCTTCAAGAACAAAGAAGATGTTCAAAGTTGTACTAACTACCGTGGGATTAAGCTGATGAGCCATACGATGAAGCTTTGGAAGAGGGTTATCGAGCACCGTCTAAGAAGAAAGAAGAGTGACAAATGTGACCCAAAACCAGTTTGGGTTCATGCCTGGAAGGTCGACCATGGAGACGATTTTCTTAATCCGACAATTAATGGAGAGATTATAGAGAGTAGAAGAAGGACTTGCATATGATCTTTATTGACCTTGAGAGGCGTATGATAAAATACTGAGAAATGTCATGTGGTGGGCCTTGGACAAGCACAAAGTCCCAACTAAGTACATTACCCTCATCAAGGATATGTATAAGGATGCGATGACGTTTGTCCGGACATGTGATGGTGACACCACTGACTTTCCTATTAACATAGGCCTACATCAGGGGTCAGCATTGAGTCCTTGCCTTGGTGATGGATGAGGTCACAAGGGACATACAAGATGATATCCCTTGGTGTATGCTCTTTGCTGATGATGTGGTGTTGGTGGACGAGAGTAGAGATGGGATTAATAGGAAGTTAGAGCTGTGGAGACGCACGTTAGAGTCGAAAGGGTTCAGACTCAGTAGGACCAAGACCGAGTACATAAGACCGAGTACATGATGTGCGATTTCAGCGCGACTAGGCATGAGGATGGAGATGTTAGCCTCGATGGGCAAGTGGTGGCCCAAAAGGATACTATGCTTCAAAAAAATGGCGACATTGATGAAGATGTTAGATATAGAATCTCAGCTGCCTGGTTGAAGTGACGTCAAGCTTCTGGCGTCCTATGTGATAGAAGGGTGCCACGAAAGTTAAAGGTAAGTTCTATAGGACAACGATTCGTTCGGCGATGTTATACGGTGCTGAATGTTGGCCTAAAAAAGACGAAATGTCCAACAACTGAGTGTAGTAGAGATGCGGATGTTGCGGTGGTTTTGCGGGCACACACGAAGGGATAGAGTCCAGAACGAAGTTATTCGGGATAGAGTCAGGGTGACACCAATTGAGGAGAAACTTACCCAACATCGATTGAGATGGTTTGGACATGTCCAACGGATATCCTCTGAGGCGCCGGTGCGTAGTGGGGTTCTAAAGCAGGCCGAAAATGTAAAGAGAGGTAGAGGTAGATGTAAACTGACTTGGGACGAGTCGGTGAAGAGAGACATTAAGGAGTGAAATATCTCCAAAGAGATAGATTTGGATAGGAGCGTTTGGAGACTCGCCATCCACGTACATGAAGATCCGCGATCTTTGTTTTCTTTTATGGGTTTCATCTCTAGCCTACCCCAACTTGCTTGGGACAAAAGGCTATGGTGTTGTTGTTGTTATGTCTAAACATGAATGTACATCATAAAGTGAGGAAGAGTAGAAAAGCATCCCGGGCATGGCATCAAATGAGCTAATATAGCTACAAGGTATTATCTATAGCACCAGCAACGGTCCATGTCATGGCCATGGCAATGGTCATGGCCTCTTTAGGCATGACATTGCTTTCAAAGTCTTTAAGATTGTATAGCCTATTTCAAATTTTGTCAGTACTCAGTAGATGCCATGGCAGAGCTGATTACTTTGTACAGGCCATTTCTACAGAGAAGTAGTAGCACACACGCAATTGAATGGAAGATTTGCTAGACAAGTAAAATAAGATATCAAGGGAACTTCAGTTGGCATGCAGCAAAAGACCATATTGTCTACTTCAGTTGGCAATATTTTCAGGCTCGACCATACGCTCTGCCATTAGCCCATCCCATGCATTTTGATATCCCCATGGAAATAATACCACAGGAAAACAACAAGTTTATTCACCAGTACTCCTGATTTATGATCCTTCTAAATATAGAAATCGCCAAACGGCAAACTAGTTTATTCACCAGGAATGAGCCAGCGGGAGATGCCAATGTATTATCTAATGGCATTCACCATTCACCAAGTACACTTAAACACAATATGGGATGGGAGTGTAATTATGCCCCAAACTTTGGGCAGCAAAACGGGGGAAAACTTGTGGCGATGCGCAGTTTGCGAGTCGCGAGGCGCGGCAGAGCATGCCGAGACGCGACGAGATGCCAAGTGACTAGCAAGCTGAAGGGCGGAAGAAGAAAGGACCTCACCTTGCCTGGGGTTTGGGGCTCCGGCTGGGCTGTCTCCGATCTCCCCCGCTACCCTGTCGCCCAAGTTGGTTCCGGGCTCCTATCCCCTTCCTTCGCCGACCGTGGTACCTGGCGGCGCCGCCGAGAAAAGGCCGCACGGATGGACGGGGGAATTGGCGCACCGAATGTGCGAATGGACGGAATAAGCTGGGTCGGCGCGGGCAGTTGGCGACTCCAGCCGGAGGCTGCGCAGCAGCGACCCAGCCAGCGTGGGCGGCGCCGGCAGTCCAGCAGTGGGGACCGGAGAAATCACGGCGAGGGACGTGGCGCCGCGCCGCGCCGCGCCGGCGTTTCCGAGGTGCCGGGACCGGGATGGTGGATTTGGGGGGGTTTTCTGGTCGAATCGCGCGATGGACGGCTGATGTTCTCGAGTTGGGCTTGGGCGGGCCAAAGCGCGGCGCAAGCAACCGGGCCGGGCAACGCGGGATGGACCGTCATATTAGTCCCGCATTTGGGCCAAATCAAGCCTAGTCGTGCCGGCCCAAGTAATCCTATTTACCGGTAATTCCCACGGTTGCGCTTAAGATTAGTACGGCAAAGGACACCAACGGCTGCGATTTCTTCTTCCTCCACCAGCAGCTTCCCCACCCCACCCCACCCCACGTACACATTGCGCCCTGGGAGAGTCACCACCACTCACTCTGCTGTAGTCATAGACAAGTCTAAGCCTTACCACAGTTGCCGCCGGTGGCCTCTAATGGCTATTGACATCTACTGACTAATGTTCCTCTCCCGGCAGCTTTAGAGGAAGGGGTGAAGGTGGAAGCACACCAAAGGCGGATGCAGCGGGCGATGGCGCGGTGAGGTAAGGACTAAGGAGAGCAGTTGTGGGCTGTGACACTGCCAGCTGAGTGGTGAATGGCCACGGTGGACGCGTGATAGGAATATGGGGGAGGAGTGCACGGGAGGAACGCATGGTCACGGATCCCGGCCACAGCGACCGGAGTTTTTTCTCTTGAGAACTCGTTTGACTCATCGCATGGCGATAACTGTGAAATGTGATTTTGGCCAGCAAATGGCTCGATCAATTGATTTAGTCTGGCGAGCAAACTAAATCAATTGATCGAGCCATTTGCTCGTCCATTTAGATTGGAGTCTTAAACTTAGTATAAGTGTTAGTATTTTTTTTAAATTTATTTAAAAAAGAAACTATATTGTTCATTTAGTGGTTATATAGGTGATGTTCTCGTACGAACAATGATCATATGAGCAACATAACCAAATTCCTTACCATATTCACATCCTCATGCGTGCTAAAAGCCCCTGGCAATTAGATGAGCTTTATATATCTCAATATGACTATCTTACTTGCATTGGTTTTAATTTTGAACAATAATTTACATGTCATATGCGCACATGCAATGGTAATGGTACAAGATCACAGCGGGTACCTATATGCTCCAATGCATGCAGCGAGCTCCTCAGACATGCATCCCGCCGCTCCATTATACTAGAAGCTAGGCATTTGAGTGAATAAGATCAAAAGGTCGAATAGAATGAGAATTACTACTATAATATGGGAGTTGTGTCTAATTTGCCAAGCTTGCAATCCTTACAGGATGAACTAGACTCAATTAGGATGCAGCCAAGACAACTCTCGTGAATTATGGTAGATAAGTGAGACCTACGTAAAAGTCCAAGACGTATATCACCACTTGACGAAAGATGAAGCTGACGATAATAATATAACTGATGACACAGAGTAGTGGAAGAAAGAAAACGTAAGGTGCATATAACATAGAAGTTAGAAAAATCTCTTCAATGTTGAACAATCCTAGCATACAGTATGTGACGCTCCAATTTGGATATAGTCGGATAGTGTCTCATAAAGTGTTGTGTTCACATGTTTAATACCATATTACTAGTTGAACAAGTGTAGAATTAATTTATAAGCTTTTATCTTCTAGCCATAACACTTTTGGGTTAACTCTTTTAAATAAAATAAGGATGAAAATGTAAGTGAGGATGCTATGAGTGTGTGGGCCCGCTTTTCGGGAGGGTTAGGTAATGCAGTTTTGTTGGACATGTGTTACACATGTTTAGTCTAATAGTCTTGGATAAAGCAAGATGAATCATCAAATCCAACAATCTAATTCATATAAGGTTGTGTTATCAATCTAAATAAAATTTCATATATTTATAGAAGAAAAAGTTTGACTTAGGATATCTTAGATTAACCTATATCTTCGATAAGAAGGGTAGCCATACATTTTGATATTAGGTCCAATGTAGGAGATGCATCAATCACTGCAGCTATAATCATCGCTTGCATAAATGCAACTGAAGAAGCCAAACATGAGCCCCCGAAATAGGGCTGCAAGTTCGATCTTGGCAAGGACTGCTAACATTTCCTGCAAACCAGTTGGGGAGTCTTGGCAAATTTCTTATCCTGTAGTCATTGTCATTGGCCCCTCCATGCAATGCCCACCATTACACAGGGAAGTGACGCAACCAAACCGTGTTCATGTGGAAGCGCCCGTCCGCGTCGCCAAGTCGGTCAATGCAAAGCTCTCTCCACAGCTGGAAGAATCCTCCCAAAACACCCGAAATCGCACGGAAATTGCCCTGCCCTGTCACTCTGTCAGAACCACCCGAAACCCCCTCAAACCGGGTGAGCGCGGCACGCACGGCCGCGGCCCGGCCATACCCCCACAGGCCACGCCGTTGACTCCACCGCTCCTCACTCTCCTAGACTCCTTGGCCACCCACCAACCGCGCGCAGAGCCTCGATCTCCGGCCGGCGAGATGGTGGAGGCGGTGGCCGGCTGGCTGGTGTGCCCGATCATCAAGATCGTCATGGATAAGGCGAAGTCCTGCGCCTCCGACAGGATCAGGTGGCTGAGCGACGGCGTCCCCAAGACGCTCAAGCGGCTGGAGAACTTGCTGGACCAGCTCCGCACCGTTGCGGGCGCCGTCCAGCGGCAGAGCTCCCCGGAGAGGAGCGCGGACCTCCGTCCGTGGCTGCAGCAGCTCATCGACGCCGTGTACGAGGCCAAGGACGTCCTCGACGACTTCGACGACTCGGTCCCACCGCCCGAGTCCCCCATCGCCAGGCTCGGCAAGCGGATCTTGGGCGTCGACGAGCGCGTCAACAGGCTCAAGGACGTCGTCGAGAAGCTGGAAATCGTCCAAGCTACCTCCCCGACGCTGATGCTGGCGGCGGTCCATGGGTCGGGGTCAGGCTCCGGTGACCTGAGCGGCCACCACCAACCGCACGGCGGAGCCACGGGCTCCGTGCGCCACCACGAGCACGTGGTGTTCGGGCGCGACAGGGAGCGGCAAGACATGGTGACCTGGCTCGTCGGCACGTCCGACGGCGACGCCAGGTCCGTCCCAGTCGCCGCGATCACGGGCCATGGTGGGATGGGGAAGACTACGCTTGCGCAGCTCCTGTTCAAGGATGAGAAAGTGGTCTCCACCTTCGACTTCAAGATCTGGATCCGGCCTGCTCCCACAGACAACGAGTTTGAGCTCGCCAGGCAAATCCTGCAGTACGCCAACGTCGATGTGCGGGACAGCATGAAGAACTTCAACTGGTTGCAGGTGAAACTCTCAGGAGAAAGTCTCGTCACGCAGATTTCTGCTGGTGATCGACGACGTCTGGAACTGGAACAGGGAGGACATAAACGGGCATGCCTGCCGAGAAATGTGGTCCAAGGTGCTGGCACCCATCAGCCATGGGAAGGCGACGGGGAGCAAGATTGTGATCACCACTCGCCAAAAGATCGTGGCAGATTTGCTGCACGCAAGCAAGGAGGTCTGGTTGGATGACTTGCCGGCCGATGCCATCTGGTCGCTGTTCAAGAGGTGCGGCTTTGGTGAGGACGACATTGATAAGCAGCCTCAAGCACTGCAAGACATTGGGAGGAAAATTGCCGAAAAGCTCAAGGGGTCACCAATGGTAGCGAAGGCCGTTGGACAGATGCTGGAAGTAAGCCGCAGGGTCACCCACTGGAAAAGGGTGCTTGATATGGACAGCTTTGACAATGTTTCCAAAACATTAGAGTTGTGTTACCATAATTTGCCAGAACACCTGCAACCATGCTCTGCAATCTGTGGCTTATTCCCAAAGAACTGGAGGTTCAAGCGTGATAAGCTGGTGAAGATATGGATGGCTCTTGATTTCATTCAGGCAGATGGTGGCAATACCCAATTGGAGGATGTGGGGAGCGATTACTTTGATCAGCTTGTGGACAGGTCCTTTTTCCATAGGCAAAGAGTAGAGCGTCGGAGGTACTATTACATCCATGACATGATGCATGATTTGGCAGAAAAGGTTTCTCAGTTTGATTGTGTGAGAGTCGAAGATGCAACGAAAAAGATCCCAAAGACAATTCGGCACATATCGGTGTCCGGTGATAACATAGCACAGCTCAAGAGCCGATGTGAGCTCAAAAGATTACACACATTGCTGATTCTCAAGAACCCTTCCTCTTCGTTGGATCAACTGCAAGGTGATCTTTTCATAGAGCTGAAAGGTCTTCGAGTTCTCGGTTTGGAAGGCTGCAATGTCGTTCGTCTATCAGAGAAAATTGTGAACCTTAAATACCTCAGATACCTGGCCCTTTGCAAATCAATCACCAAGCTTCCACAAGCAGTGACAAAGCTCTATCGACTTCAAACCTTTAGTAGTCCTAAGGGGTCTGGCCTCGAGGTCCCGGCAGATATCGTAGATCTGAAACGCCTGCGACATTTGGATATGGATACATCGAAAATCACTGGTATTGGGAAACTTGTTCACTTGCAGGGATCAGTTAAGTTCCATGTTAAAAATGAAAAAGGTCAGACTTTAGGAGACTTGGATGGTATGAGTGGTCTTCGCAAAGAGCTACATATCAAGAACCTTGATGTTGTGAAGGATAAGGAGGAAGCCTTTAAAGCTGGAATAAACAAGAAGGAGAATGTTAAGGTCCTGGAATTAGAATGGAACTCTACCGGTAAGAGTGTGCCATCTGATGCGGCTGAAGTCTTGGATGGTCTTGAACCCAACCAGTATGTTAAAAAGCTTATTATTAGAAGATACCATGGTAACAGATCACCAAACTGGTTGAGTGAAAGCTTGAAAGAGAGCGACTTCTACATTAAATATCTGCATTTGATCAACTGTAGAAAGTGGGAGGCCATGCCTCCTCTCGGGCAGCTTCCATGCCTCAAGGTTCTGCAATTGAAAGAGATGTGTTCAGTGAAAAGAATCAGCTGTGACTTTTATGGAACCAAATTAACTGCATTTCCATCTTTGGAGGAACTTGAATTTGATGATATGCCACAGTGGGTGGAGTGGACCCAAGAAGAGAAGGACATTGAAGTGTTCCCTAAACTCCGTAAGTTGAGGCTTTTGAACTGTCCTTAGTTGATTAAGGTGCCTCATCTTCCTCTATCCGTGAGGAAGGTCTCGGTAAAAAATACAGGTTTTGTTTCACAAATGAAACTATCCTCCTCCTCACCATCAAAAGCATGCAAGTTTGCATTAGATACATGCTCTGCCACCGTCCTCACAAATGGCTTAATGCACCAGCAACAAGTGGAAGCAATTGCTATTTTGACTCTGAGGAACTGTGAGGATGTAAAATTTGAAGAGCTTCAGGTGCTGACTTCCTTGAAGAGGCTGCAAATATCTCATTCAAGAATTAATGACGAGCAGTTGGGCACTTGTTTGAGGGATTTACAAGCGCTTACCTGGCTGGAGATATCAAACTGCAACAACATCACATGTCTTCCACGGATGGAAAATTCAGAGTGCTTAACAAAATTTCATGAGCTACACATTCAGCAGTGTCCTGAATTTTCCTCTCTACGCTCACTGCCAATTTTTGCGGCACTAGAAAGTATATTGATCGAAAATTGCTCCAAGGTCACAATGGAATCTTTCCCTACCAACTTTAACAACAGTTCTCTTAGAAGACTGAGCATTATGAATTGTGCTGAGTTGGAGTCGCTGCCATGTAGCTTCCCATCTTCGCTGCAAGTTCTTCATCTGATTGGGTGTAAACCATCTTTGATGACCAAACTGCAAGTCAAGGATGGAGCAGAATGGAATAAAATAGCAAGTATTCCCTTTAAACAAATCCGCTGATTAGAAGCTTTTTATGCAGCCCAACAGGTATATGGTGTGCCGTTATGAAGTTTAAGTTGTTTGTTTCATCATAAATTGAGAATGCCATCTTTCTTATGAAATAATATTTGTAATCCATGAAACGTAGGATTGTGCCTTCTAGAGTTATATGTATCGAGAATGTCATCTTTCTAATAACATAATACATATAATCAATGAGATGTAGCACTGTGCCTTCTGATGTTATGCTAACAGTATGCACCTTCCCTTGCACAATTTTAAGATCACGGGGTTCATTTCCATCACAGTGAGGCTGACAATTTATATCTGAAATCCTATTATGCAGGACAAAGGATACGAGATGAAGCATGGTTGCCCACAGCTTGTTCTCAGCTTAAATTATTACTTAGTAGTGTTTAAAAGTTGTACTATAACGTATTTATTGTGTCTGTGTGCCCACATTGGCTTAAAGTATGTTTTTCATTTATATTTCTGTAAAGATGGTGTTTGTAAACTGCCATTTGGTGCAATTTATTGAGTTGTGAACAAATATTATCCTCAGCTAAATCAAACTTGTTTGTTTACAACAAACAACAAGTGGGATTGTTCTTTCATCGCAGAAAACTGCCTTCTGATCTGCTTTACAAAACAGAAATACTTGTACTGACTCCCGACTAACTACTAACACTACCGAAAAGGGCAAAATGGCTTCTGCCCCTAATTCCACTCACCCAGAGGAGCTCATAAAAGGACCCAACTATTATTCAGTGTATCTCTTTCCGAGCCCTATGTGAGGTTCGCTGCAGCTGATAAAAAAACAATTTTTTATAAAACTAAGTTGCATTTAGCAAGGGCTCATACCCCCTTTGTAGTTCATCTTTTATAAATGGGACCTTAAGCTTGCAATCAGGCTCCTTGCATTTAAGGAACTGCTTGCTATCTGGTATGGCCTATGGAAAACTGAAATGCACAAAATCACAAAATGGAATCCACAGGCCATCAAAGCAAAACTGCATCCTAAATGTAGTCCCATAGTACCATATCTTTACTTCTTTTCTTGTAGAAAAGGAATATAGCGAACACGACCAATGAAAAAGAAAAATACAATACCTTACAAAATGAGAAATCAAAAGGAGAGGAAATGTAAAGGAACTATACACAGCTTGTGAGGATACAAAAATTAGGCAGAACTGGCAGATACTCCAGCAACTGGGAGCTTTAAAGGCCACAAAGTACCATCCTGGAGCTGAGCAAACAAACCAATAGGGGACAATTAAAATTTCCAAAGGATGTGAACAACCAGATTCTTGATCCACCAAATTGGAGTTATTCTGACACCAAATCACATAAGAAGTTGCGTCCAAATGAATTATAGAGCTTGCAGGTATCGAATTGCTCTTCTCTCTCAAAAAAAGAAATATGGCACTTCATGTTTGCTCCTGGATCATTTGTAAACTTTGATTCTGAAAGCACACAAGGAAGCTGGTCATGTTATTAACCAATCAACTTCGCAGGTTAATGCTCTGACCATAACACAGTCACCTAAGAAGAACGGAGTTCAACTCTTATGCATAGCCTTACACATCAATCCTTAATTGACCTAATTTCCATAGCATGTTTTGAGATGTTTAACTGTAGAAAATTTGCCAGCACCTCCAGGATGGTTATCATGGAACAGCAATACAGGTAGCACCTCAAGATATTGAAGCCTGTATATGCTCTTGGGAAGTTTGTTAGTCATACTGCAGAAAGCTAGGTAATGGAGATGAACCAACTGACCAATAGTTTCTGGTAACTCTGCAATATCCGATTCACTTAGATCTAGGACACGCAAGTTCTTAAATTTGGCCAGAAGTTTACTAGGGAAATGACTTGAGGATAAGGATGAGCTTCCGAGAACTAATAATGTCCGCAGCCTTTCCAACCTGTATTTGCTCTTCAGCTGTGGTAAATAATCAGTTGAGACAGATAGGTGACGAACAGTTGGTGGAATCACAACAGGAATGTCCTCGTTAATTTTCATGCAATCTCGAGCAGAAAAATGCTGCGCCAAAATGTGCATTAGGTCATCCAGGAAGTAATATGTTTGGTGATCTTTATTTGCAGACCCAAAGAAGGACCGTGATAGGAGATCATCAAAGTATTTGTACCCTAAATCTTCCAGCCTTTTCCCTTCTGTTGGTGGTTGAACGAAACCGAGAGCTATCCACATTTTGACCAACTTATGTCGATTAAACCTCCAAGTCATTGGAAATATGCTGCAGTACGCAAAGCAGCGCTGGAGGTGACCTGGCAAGTTTTGATAACTGAGTTGGAGGGAGGAGATAATAATATTATCACAAATTTCTGTGTCCACCATTGCTCTCCATTTCCGTGCGCTCCTGGTGTTCCTTAGCATTTCCCCAATAACTTTAGTGGCCAAAGGTGAACCCTTCACCTTTGCAGCAATGGCTCTCCCAAACTCTAGCAGTTCTGGAGGAAAATCCATAGTTTCACAACTCAACGCTGTCTCCTTCAACAACAACAGACAATCTGCAACTTTTAATCCGTCAAGTGTGATCACGTATGCAGCATTCAGAACCTCTGCTACTAGCTTCATCCGAGTGGTCACCAAGATCCTGCTCCCGATTGCGGCAGAGCTAAGAGGTGCCAACACTTTGTTCCACACGGCCCTATTCTCCAGCTCAGCCTTCCCCTCGTCATTCCAAACATCATCAAGAACTAGAAAGAATCTCTTCGACGCAACCACTTCCCCAAGCTTCTCCTGCAACCTTTCCAAACTATCATCGTAGGATGTATCATCTGCACCACCAATTGACTGCAATATCTCCCTGGTGAGCTCAGCTTCGTCCAACCTATCCCAGACGCAGATCCAAGCTCTAAGATCGAAATACCCTTGAATCCTCGCATCATTGTAGACGCACTGGGCAACCACGGTCTTTCCCATGCCTCCATGGCCAACCACAGCAACAACTGGCGTAACCGGACGACATATTTCCTCGCCATCACCGACGAGCCTGCCGACTATGTCGTCGCACACTTGGTCACGACCAAAGACCCTCCGCTCCGCGAGGACGGAGCCCGTCACGCGGTTCGTCGATCGCACCCCGCACCCCGCTGCACGGCCAAGCCGCAGCCTCTCCGAGTCGTCGCGGACGCAGTCGAGCCTCTCGGCCAGCCGCCGCAGCTTCCTGTCCGGCCCACGGAGGGCCGCACCGACGCAGTCGGAGATCGCGGGGTCGGCCAGGCGCCGGCGGTGGAGGTCGTCCAGGAGGTTCTCGGCGTCGGCCACGGCGGCTCCCAGCTCGGCGAGCCAGGCGTGCAGCGCGGGGGCCTCCGCGCCGCCGGGCGCGGGCCACGCCCGGCGCTCCAGCTCCCGGGCGACGGGCTGGATCCGGAGGAGCGCTGCGGCGAGGCCCGCCAGGCCGGCGTCGCCGCGGGACAGGGAGCGGGCGCGGCCGGCGAGCGCGTCGAGGTCCTGCGACACGGGCCACGGAGCTGGCGGTGGCGCGGGCATCGTCGGGAATCGATTTGGCTGGCTGCGGGGCTGCCTCGTTGCCCGTTGGCACGGCGATGAATGAAGTGGGGAAATTTTGGGCGGGGATTCTTGGTCGTCGCTCTCGTTCCGCTTGGTTGACTTCGCCCAACCCTTGGTCCTAGTCTAACGTCGCTTCAGACTTCAGCTACCGGGCGCGGTGATAGGGCACATACTCCTATATCGAACCTTTGGTTTTCCTCAGGACACATTCTTGTCTCTAGTTACATTTCACTGCTTATGTACTAACCCTCACCCATATATTCTCCATTTCTTAGTTTCTCGCAGATGGGTCGTGAGCCAAGTCAGAGATAGGGCAAGGAGCAATCAGTTCAGCAGCCCAAGGAGGAGACCAAAGGAGCAGAAAGAGTGGGACTGGGTTTTGGGCGTTCCCGACACTCAGGGTTTGAATGGCAGGGCGATGCGGGTGGATGAGGCACTAGCCACCTCGGCAGCTTAGGCAGCAGGACAGACGGCAGGTCATAATTCCAGTTCAGCAGCTCCCTGGGAGTTTGTAGGCATGGCAAAGGCTTCTGCTGTGCTCCACCCCGACCACCCGCTGCAGTGGGTGAGGAGAGAACTTGCCGCGGTGCCTTCATGGAGTTCATGACCAAGTATTTCATCCTTTTTACACGACCTGAATCTGTTTCTTTTTGGAACTGAATTCTCCATTAATGTGCACTGTGCTGGCTCTTCTATCTGTGACCCATGGTGGCCCGGTTCGAGGAGCTAGCTGAATCTGGGGAGCGATTGCTTGTGAGAGTCCGTCACGAGCTTGGTTAGTAACTCTGATATGCTTTCCTTCCCCTTTTCTGGGCACAACTAATAACCCGTGAAGGTTCAGTTTATATGATTCACCATTATGCCTTTACTCTGTATCATTATGAAGGTATTTTGTACTGTTTACAGGTAAATTTTCCTCAAATGTACTGGGCATTGAATTATCTTTTTGCAGAATATTTTCGAAGTACACAGAATCCTAAAGAATCAGATGTCATGAGGCAGATAGTTAAATCTAACTGCACTGGCAGAATGCGGTCATATCTTGAAGCTGGCTGCAGGCTTCACTGCCAAAATATCTCAAACATAAATCAGCGTGAGTTATATAGCCTTGCTAGTGTCAAAAAAATTCTTATTCTTGCACGTTAATGGCTGATACCACTTGCTTATCTAAAATCACTCTGCATATTTTTTTTCGAACTGAAGCAGTACTGACTATGCAAGGTTCGAACAGTATACTTTTATCTCATATCGTGATTCTGAGAAAATTCTATATGTGCTTTCTTTGTTGAACTATGAGCTATAAAGCTAATCATTCATCTTTAATGATACCTCCATACCCCTTAATCAGTTTGGCATTGATTTTTTTACCCCCTTGTACCAGTACACTCGTGCGAAGATGGACTTAAGGATCATATAAACAAAGGTACTTGATCACTTCTTACCTTATATGAGTTTTGTTAATATTTAATCTATTCAATATTCACAAGGAAGCAATAGTAAAGCATTACCGCACTGCAATCTTGGAAAATGTACAAACTGCTTGAGTGGCCAGATATACTCAGATTTGTGCCACAAACATTTGCTTCTGACTTATATTTGTCATGTATTGGTATACATAGCTGTTTGGCCCAATGTCCACAGTTTTTCCCCCTTGAGAATAGGAAGTACGCTACCTTTCCATTAATAGACATAGGGAAACATTTGGCTAAGGTATCCATCGATATCATTTAATTGTCATCTTCGATTAATGTTTTAAAACTGGAGCTATGTGTTTATATGTTTCCTTCTTATCATGGTTGTGGAACTCTTGGCTCTAATTGACATGCTGTTCTGTTATTTATTTTATTTCTAGTTAAGAATTTGCTTGAAGAAAACTTGAATGTCTAGTCGATGATGTCTATGGCACCACACTAACATCCAATTTAAGTGCTCTAAAAGTTTCAGACAGTCATAGCATCGGGAACAAGCTGACTACCAAATCGTGCATCATTGGGGTAGAACTTCCTGTTCCAATATTTCCTTTTACTAGTCCTTTACTTTCAGTGTTCTTTTCAACGGAGAATACCTTGCTGTTTACAATGATGAAGTGAGGTGGAAACTGGTGTTACTTCTGCTGCAGGAGGATAAAAGTGCAGATCAATTGGACAGTGATGTAGTGCTCGTTACTGTGATGGTCATTGTTCACAACATGTTGAAGCTTGACTATACGATGCAGGTAAAGTGCGTCCATGTCTCAGAAGGTTCATTTACTCTTCTGGTTTACATTTTGTGGCATCCCAATTCTGTTTCTTTCACCCTCTTGATTAGTTAAGACTAAATTTCTCTACAGGAAAATATTGTCGGTGCATTATCCCTAAACACGCTGCCATCAGAGCTTGAAGGATACTGCCTCATGTGGGATTTGCGCCCATACATTGATGACAACATGATGCATCTTGCATGGGAAATGTGTCCATAAGTCTCTGGTTTTCGCAGTTATAGCAAGAGGAAGGGGATGGAAGTGGTTGTTTGAGCAACTGAGCATTGAGTCTTGGAGTTGTTTCCCAACAGCTGAGATGGATGCCTCTATACCATTTCTCCACATCGAAGATATAGTCTATTTATGTGTAGGCAGAAATTGATTTGATAGGATTGTAGTCTGTAGATGGATAGTGTTTCAAAAAAAAAGGATTGTACTCTCTCCGTCCCAAAAAACAAGTAATTCTAGAAAGTTTATGATAGATTAACAGGAAGGTAAAATGACCTTGTTTGCCCCTATTTTTTAGCCTGGCACTAATTGATTGTTGAATGCACATGTACCTATCAAATTGGGTAAAATGACTTATTTTTAGGATAAATTTTGAATTGTATAATGATTTGTCTTTTTAGGACGGAGGGAGCAAGTGCGTAGCAATGTGTGCTAATGATTGTGGCGTGGAGAACCCTTAATTTGTCAAACTTAGTTTCTGTTCTTATCATTGGATTGTTCTAATTTCAGGAAGAACCCCTCCTTTTTGCAGAGGAAGACCCCCCAAACTGATGTTTGTCTCACAATGCTACCCTTTCTCTTTCTTTCCTGCCCTTTCCTTTTGTGAGAGGGCATGGGGGTTTCGTTGTTTTGCCCCCAGCAACTCAACTGTTGTAGAAGTCTGGAAAGTCAAAATGATGTTTTGTAAGGAGTACGATATGTACTGCGTCAAAGTTGAAGGCATATAAATTTCTGTGAGGTTGCTACCGCAAAAAGGATATGGTGTGAAATTTGTCTAATCATTCTTTCCGGACCGATTTGCAGATTCAAACAGCCACTTCTACATGCACAAATGGAGTAACCTCCTCTTTGGTGCATCAGGTTGTTCTGTTGTGCGAAAGGTCACCAGGTTTCATTCACTTTTAAAAAAACCATGAGGGGCATATGATCAATGCTCCACCCACTGGCATTCTGGGAGAAATTCATGAATACTACGCTCCTACTGGATCAAGCCACCTGATCAGGTCAATTTCACAGTGATTGACACAAAAGCCATCCACCTTCCAGTTTTGACAGGCAGCCTTTCCCTAGTTACATAGCATAGTTTTACCACCAGAAGTCCTCAGATAACCAGAGTAAACCCAGATTACATGGAGTAGACGACGATACAAAAACCACACGTGACTAGGCGTGTAGGAGGAATAGATTATTGTATGATGGATTGATCGTATTACATTGAGGTCTCGGCCGATAATATGAGAGTTATAAGACTGGATCAAGACATTACAAGGAATCGTAATTCCAACCAACTCTATCTAATCCTATTGTCGTGATATACTCTAACATCCCCCCGCAGTCACAGCAGGAGCACCGCAGACGGTGAGACTGGAGAAGAAGCTGAAGGTAGGAGCAGAAGGACTAACATCCCCTCGCAGTAGTTGGGGAAGAGACGGTGACGCTGGTGATGAGGTTGTGCTAGATGAAAAGAGTTGGAGAGGGTAGACGGAGGGTCTACGACAAGGCTGGACGATCCATGGGTAGTGGCGGCGGTGCTCGAAGAAGATGACGTAGAGCTTGAACAGCTTGATGAAGACCATGCGTGCAGGACGCAGCGACGCGTAGTCGACGACGGGGTCGTGGATGTTGTCGGAGGCGGTGAGGATGCAACGGCGAGGACTAGGGAGGGTGACGCAGCTGCCCGAAAAGGCAACGCAGCTACAACCCTCATGTCGGCGGAGGTACACGCATCCTCGGAACAAGCATCCTAAATCCACACCTACCGCGACCGTGCACTTATCGGCTGATCAGATAGAGACGGAGGGTCCATGTACGCGACGACGGACGACAATGCCGCACGGATCGAAGAGGTGGCAGCAGTGCCGTGGGTTGGGCGCCCCTGCGCGCACCGGCACCAGGCCGGGTCACACAGTGGTGAAGATGCCGGTGTGTCCTAGCCGCCGAGGGCACTCCACTTGAGGAGGCTGTTTCGAGGTAGGTGCATGCGCGGTGGGCGACTCAAACCCGATAAGCGAATCGGGAAAAAAATTAAAAAAGATACATGCATCAGTAGCTTCTGTACAAATCCTTGGGGTGCGCGGAGGAGAAGAATCCCGCCCCCCCGCCCCTCCCCACCACACCCCCCCTCAGCCCTTATCTCCCTCATCACTTCTCTCGCACGCTCAGCACAGGCAAAGATGCCCGCACGCACATGACTAGAGAAGAGAGAGAGACGACGGAGAGACGAGGGTGTGGGCGTAGGAGTCCGGTCGAAGAGGTTGGCGGCGGTCTGGGGTAGGTCCTGGTGAAGGGGTCGCCGGGGCAGCCCGTCCAGGCGCGGCGGCGCACGACGAGGCGGCCCATCTCCAGGCGCGGCGTGGAAGAAGAGCGTGGAGCTAGGCCGCCGGCGGAGGGGGTGGAGACAGGCGGTGGAGGCGCGCGGCGTCCCGGCAGCGTCCCGGAGGAGGCGAAGGCCGCCGCGTGCGCGGCGGTTCCCTTCGGTCGGCGGCGTGGGGCGGGAAGGCTCCTGGCGATGCAGTGCGGAGAGGCCCGCCGGGAGAGGGGGCGCGGTGCGTCAGATCCCCGCGGATCTTCCCGGCGAGGATGACGCCCGACGCGCTGATGAAGAAGAAGCAGGGGCGCGGGGAGGCCACGGGGCGACGAATCCAAGGTGAGTTCCATCCCGATTCGCTGATGCTTGAGGACGATGACGGCGGATCAGATCGATCTGCCGCAACACCTTGAAGACCGCGCCCCCCCGGCGGAGATCGACATCTCGCCGGGGGGGGCGGGGGGGGGGGGGGGGGGGGGGTGGCGGGGGGGCGCTAGGGGACCGTTGCGGAGGCTTGCTGGGGGCGAGCCAGGGACGGCCGGCGGCGCATGGAGGACGAGGGCACCGGGGAGCAGCGGAAAAAAAAATCGAGTTTTGGCTCTATTCCATATTGTACGATGGATTGATTGTACTGCAGTATTGCATTGAGGCCTCAGGCCGGTTTATACGAGAGTTACAAGACTTGGGATCAAAACATTGCAAGGAATCGTAATCCCAGCCAAGTCTATCTAATCCCGCTGTCTGTCGTGATATACTCTAACAAGGCGACGACTAACTAAGCTTCCTCAGTTGCTGCTGCCTTTTCGTTTTTCCTGCCAGTCAGCCTCTTCCACCATCTCTCGCTCAAACTCAAGCTCATCAAGCGAGAGGGTAGCAAACTCGAGCATGCCAGCCCCGGTGTTGGACTCGAAGCAAATCACCCTCCACATCCCACAGCTTTGACTCTGGATCCGTGTAGTGTGCACGAACACCAGGTCGTCAGCCACTATAAATGTATAATATCAAATAAAGACATTCTTTAGTGGATTTAATAAAACTAATTTGATGTTGTAGCCATCACTATTAATCAGAAGCAGCAATTGTCCATGCGCAAGTCATATGTAGATCCGTATCGCCGAACCAAAAGGATGCCTACGGGAGCCTCTGCTACTGTTTGCGAATCGATGGCAGACACATGTCAGTTTCATGTTGATTTTGCGTTTGTTTGACGCGGTGTGGGACAGAGCGCCGACGTGTGCCGGTGATCTGCGTCTGCTTCACGCGCTGGAGACCGGACACCAGCTAGGGTGCCGTCCTTCACTCCTAAAAAAAATCGAGCATCGGTGCTCGCGTTGTCGCCACCAATCCCTTGGGCATTCTCTCGACCGCCGGCGGCCATTCTACTGCCGTGCAGTCTTTGGCAGCCGTGGGCGCGGCCGGTTCGTCCGATCGGTTCGCTGACTCGCGCCTGGGCCACGGCGATGGCCTCCAAGGTGGCGCATTGTGCAGCCAGCGTTCCGATCATCATCCTTTCTCGCCAGCGTCGAACCATACTGTTTCCGCGCATCCACGAACTGTCGCCCCAGCCCTAGCAGCACCCCGTGTCCTCTTGCTCACCAGTGCAGCCGTGGGGGAGGCCCTCCTATGCGTCGGCCGGCGCGGCGGCGCCTGCTCCATTTTGATCCCGCGATGCTTACCACACCCAAGGACATCCGACACTTCCTGTGTCGACGTGGCGACGCTCACGACGCCAAAATGATATCCACGAGCCCACCATCAAGGTCGCCGAGGCATCCTGCCAGCTGGCAGCAGGAGGTTGCCGCTGCCCTGCTTCCTGCTCTGTGCTTGCCGCCCATCAATCTGGCCACGCTTGCCACACCAGAGGTAACTTTACTTTCTGCTAGTGCTTGCACTCTAGGTATTTGATGAAATGCCAGTTCAAGTTCAAGCTAATAAATTCATTGCACCTTCTTCCAGTATATGTTGTAGATTGGTTTACTGAATAATTCTCTCCAAGGTTCAAACTGTATTTTGTTTCAGGTGAACACATAGCAATAGGGAATTGTAGAATAAGCTTTGCTTTTATCAGCGTTCACCCATGCTGCTATCATTGGATCAGGTGGCTTAGATAAAGAAAAGGATAACTCTCATTATCTCATAGTTTGTATTCTCATGCCCAGAACATGGATACCTCTGGAGTTTATGTTCATAACTTAATTCACTTCAGCTATTCATCAGTTGATAAGAATTTACTATTCTGTTTACTTGTGCTGGATGGCACTGCAAAAAAGTTCTATTTCCATGAGCATTCTCTTTTGCCATTGTTGTATCTTTAGGTTGATGGATGCCTACTATGCTTTGGGAGATTGGTAAGAGGAATGCGCTGCTACTACTACTAGAAGGCAAAATCTGTTCTTTCACATGCAGGTACACCATGTACAGATGAGAGATATAGGATCATTCAGAATATGTTTCAACATATCGAAAATACATGTTCAAGTTCGAAATGTACTAATGTTACCGCATAGATTTGTATATTAATTTGGCTCGAGATATTTGCTAGGTTCTATGGATTCAAGCTTACGTGCTTGGTAAAATCTGCTAACATATTATCTTAGATTTTATATAATTGAACACAAATGTAATTGATTTCTCATGCCTGTTCCTTCAATTTACATGTATAGGAAAGTTGACACTATAAGGATCTACACTGTTTAGATGGTATGCCAACTCTGAACTTCTTGAAGCTGCTGCCCTTTAGGATGGGCATATTCCATTTGGTTGCTTTCCATCGTCAACGCCTACTTACTATCCCTTACTCCCTTAGAAATCATTGTTCTGCCTACTTTGAGACTTCTTTTTCTACATTATCAATTGTGCCGTGAGACTAGCTGATCCAGCATGGTATGGTCCAATGCCACCACAAAATGATGTGACTTCCAAGTTGCAGAGCTATTTAAACTTGACAACCCAAATAACTAACTGACATCTCTACCTGAAGACCTTGAAGACCTGTGAACAGGTGGGAGCTGCTTGCGTTTGCTTGCATGGCTTGGTCTCAAATCGCCTGCTGTGGTTACTTTTTTGTGATGAAGACTCCTACTGATCTTCTGTGCTACCCGGTCCTTTCTCTATCACAAAAATATGCCTGCAATTGCCCGAGGATACTTCTAATATGTAATTATATATCACATAAACAATATGTATATGTTGTCAGTATGTCTTGATCTATGACAGTGTGATCCGGTTCATGCTTCCACTGACTGCAATTTGCACTATGCTAATTACCAATTAGCTTCATTGTCCAAGGCCGCAAGCCAACGTGCCAACGTTAAAAACAACCTGGCGGTCTGGCGCGGTCCCAACTGCTGGCGCGGCGAAGCGCGCCAATCATCCTAGTAATTTTATCTCCCCCGACCAAACAATGAAACAAGTATCCATTGCATCTTGCAAAGGTTATGTCGGTCGTCAAGGGCGCAAGCAATGATCGGCAACGCCTGTATGAGATGAACGCCGGTGCCCGGCAACCGGAAGTCAACCTTTCCACCGAGAACGCCACAAATCATTTGTATGGGCATGCAGGATTGCGCACAAAGGAAAATTGATCAACATGATGCAATGCACCAGCATGGCAGCATTACGCAACAGCAAAGCCGCCCAGTTTCCAGTTCTCCATGGCAGCCAGGCTTTCCATACAAAACACCTAGCTTTGCAATCTGCATATGCATAGGATACTACCAAAGGCAACAAATATAATAACCATAGTTAACCCAGGCTACTGGAAGGAAGAGGCAACAACAGTGAAGCAGAAACCCAAGTCAAATGGCCATTTTCTCGATCGCCATTTGGTTTTCTCGAACACCACGATAGTTGTCTTCAAGCATCTCGAGCTCAAGCTCCGGCTCATCAAGCGAGAAGTTGGCGCTCTGAAGCACGCAGCCGAGGAAGTCATCACCCCCCACGTCCCACAGCCTTGACTCTGGATCAGTAAGGTAATACTCTGAGGTCCTCGATAGGAGCCGGAGATTCATGTGCACGAACACCAGATCTTCAGCAGATTTGGAACGTTGTTTGCTCTTCATGATCTTCTGTATGTAACCATAAGTGCTCCAGTTCCTCTCATAGCAGGAAGACGAGGCAGGCTGGGAGAGAAGCTTGAGAGCTAAACTCTGCAACTTGGACGCTGAAGCTCCATGGGTCACCCACCATGTCTTTGGGTCAAGTATGTCCCTGTCGACCATGGAAGCCAAGCTGAAATATTTTGTCCCCAGAAGAGCAAACTCTGCATATTGTTGTTTGATTGTCCTTAAGTCATCTGTTGTAGGAAACAATTGCCTCGTGGGGGCACACGATTAGCATCCTCATTGATCCAATTGACACTGTAATATCTACAAAAGAGAGCAAAAGGTTAAACCGTTAAAGTCATGGCTTTAAAAAAAATCTAGAAAGCCACCTTAGTAACTACTAACTAAGATTCACCTCGGATTTAGTATGTGCGCTAGACATTGAAGTGGAGTTTTGCTCTTGCTCCACCAATCTGCTAAAATGTCATGCACAACAGAGTAAAATGCTGATTCCTCCTCAGGCGTCTTCCCTTCATGCTTATAAATGTAGCCTTTACCTTCTCAATCATATCAGTCCACATTTCAAAGATCAAATGAAAACAAGACTTTCGGGTATCGACCATGCAGAGCATTGGATATATAGGCTCAGTGAAAGCAAGAATGTAGTCAATTTGATCCCACCACAAGTCATCAGTAATTTTTCTCTTCACAATTTGTGCCTGCTCTATATTACCCTTCCTGTAAGCAGACCACTGATTACTGATGACCATCCTCAGCAGAGATTGTTTGATCAACCGGAATCTTTTTAGCATGACAATATCAGAAGCAAAACGTGTGTCAGCAACAACAAGCATCTTCAACTTACTAAACTCTTCAAATATTGATAACTTCATGGTGTGATTAATTATGAAATTCTTGATAAAGATTGCATCATCTACAACTTTCGAAATCCAATGGCAATCTGTGAGGTCGACATCTTCGCTACTCTTAGCAGCACAAATATCCAAGACAAGACTTAAAGTATGAGCTATGCTTGGCGTCCACTGAATGTGACTGTATTTTTCTTGAATCAGAGCCCCAGCAGCTCTGCAAACAGGATCGTTATCTGTGATAACTTGGACAACATTTTCTGGATTAACATTTTCAACTGCAGAAATAAGCCTATCTGTGATATACTCCTTAGTCTTAACCTCATCTTCATTGTTAATTGCTTCCAAAAAGACTGGTCCGCATTCAGTGACAGCTAAAATGTTGATAAATAGTCGCTTTTCAACATCTGACCACCCATCAGCAACAATCGTCACACCTGCCTTCCCCCGTGTACTTTTGATGGTCGCTAGCATGCTTTCAATATGAGTCTTTTCTTGTTGTAGAAGAGTTGTCTTCAGCTGCTTGGGCCCAGGAGGAACATAACCAGGAATGTGGACCAGCGAGGCAATAGAGAATGAACTACGGATGTATGGGTTCCTTGCGACATTGAATGGTAAGCCTGCAGGTGCAAACTACGCACTAAATGACAAGCCATAGAAGATAAAAAGAAAGTTTTCACGTTAAGATGTCAACTTGAAGAATAGAACATCCTTGCAATTTGGGAAGACGAGTGATTTTGATCCTTTTCTACATCTGTGCAATAAGGGATGTCTTTCTTCCTTGTGGCCAAAGCATACGAACTCAGATAATATGGGTTCCTTGCAACATTGAATGATAGGCCTGCAAATGTAGACAATCAGTGAAGGACAAGCCATACAACATAAACACAGGGACTTGAAGCTTAAGAGGTTAACCTGAAGAATAGAACATTCTTGCAATTATGGCATCCAAATTATCTCGAACTTCCATGAGGTAATACTCATCTAAATCATCTGTGCTCTTCTTCCTTTTCTTTGACTGAACCATAGCTTTGCCAGTATCTGGCATGCCACCAAAATAGCTACCAGCAGATGAATATGGCAGAGGCAAAGGCACATCGGCAACCCTGGTTCTTGCCTTTGCCTTTTTTGATTCACATAGCTCATCCCGTACTTGCACACGGACAGTTGGGGTCATTCCTTCACAAACTCTGAGCAAATGTTCCTCCACTGCAGAATAACTTCCAAGAAATGTACGATTGCAATAGTCACATAGGAAGTTCACACTTTGTCCTTCAAGCGAACAATCCAAAATGTTAACGTGTCTCCATAGGGGTTCATCATAGTTTCCAGAATCATTGTCCCCACTATCCATCTCAGAAGCTTAGGTCCTGAGAGGTAGGTCACGATCGTTTAGCAAAAAGATTACAATTGATGCAGGCAGCAGGTACATCATAACAAAATCATAAAGTAATCAAACAAGCCCTGAAGATTCCTCCTTTTGTTGCCTGGTTTGTTTTTTAGAATAATTCAAAGACTGGCTAAGATAATCTATGATGCAGCAATCTTGCTTCTCTATCTATTTACTTCTAAAGATAAGACCTCATATAAAACAATAATTTTTTATTTGGACTGTTCATATGAACAACGGTTACAGTAATGGGCCTTAAGGAAACCAAAGAAACTGATTGAAATGCGAACCGTCTAGCTATCGTCGGATCTAAAATGAGGCCTGAATACCTAATCTCAATCAGGAGAAATCACTTTACCCAGATAACTTCTGCTGGTATTGGTAAGGCTGCAAAGGGAGGTAAGGCGTAACCCAAGAAAGCTCTGAAGCCCCGCGATTCGGAACCGGAAGGTACCTTAAGGAAAATTTTACTCCCGTGACCCAAGCATAAGTTACATGCACGCATGCACATGTAAATTTAATTGCTTTTATTTTCGTATTACGAGCTAAGATTAATAATCCATCGAAAATATATTTATTGAGATCTAACTGTAGATCTAAGATGAGTGATATAAAATTGGAGAAAAAGTAGAAACCAATTAAGGAAAAAGAAGTAAAGAAAGAAATATAAAAATTGATACAAATAAATTATCATATTATATATATTATTAGAAGAAAAGGAGAAAAATAAAAGAAGTAAAGGAATAAAGAAAAAGATGAAGGAAAATGAATAAAAACTAAAGAATAAGAAAAGAGAAAAAATACCATCAAGACTAGGTATAAGTTTCGTGTAACGTGTTGCATGTATGCACATCCAATACACATAGAAGCAGATTAATTGCATGTACATGCTTACTTAAATGGCTTTGTGTGTGGGCATGTGCAGCAACGCATCCTGCTAAAATCTCTTGCCAGCTGATAGTACGTGGCACATATGGATATGGATGGACCAGCTGATAGTACGTGGCACATATGGATATGGATGGACCATATTCGGCCTATTCGTTTGTCTTCGTGCGATGGAAACACACATTGTAACACAATCGATGTACAGCTCCCACGCTTCTTGCCCCGAGTCCCGCGCAAGCATCACTCGGCTGCGCTTGCGCTTCTCAAAGTGTGTGCCACGAAGGTAACATGGGCATCCCTATACATCTTCCGTGCAATGGGAAGCTTCGTCATCGCACGGCCTGCGGTCGGCCAGGAGGAGGCCCATATAAGCAGTAGCATCTTCTTTCACGGTTCCATCCAACCAATCACTATCACCGTTTTTTTTCCTTTCATGTTACTGGATATGCGGTGGTTCTCCCTGCTCATCCAGCCCAGCCGCCCAGCAGAATGTAGGCTACATTATTATTTTCTTTTGCTTTTGTTTACTAATATTCATGAGGAATGCATAATCTATAATTACTTTTTGTCTAATTTCTTATACATTCAACATTCCGAAAGATTAAATTAAACAATTTGCATAAACTAATTCAACATTATAAAAAAACAAGTTCAATCCTTCATGTTGAAATGTTGAAATAATATACCTAAAATGTTGAATTCATGCATTCCAAATGTTGTTTTTTTAAAGTAAGGAAAATAAGTACATATGAGATCTTATTTTATTGTATTAATTCTAACCAGCATACTGGTCCAAACGGAATTGAAAATAGAGTTACGATTTGAGAGGAAAATACATTTCAAGATTGCAAATCAATTTAAACCTTCCCACCCGCCAGCCAATCCCATCCTAACACCTGTCATCTACTATTCACAGCAGCTCACCCCTCACTCCAACCCGCATGAATCTCGGTTGTCCGTTTACCCCTAGCACGAATCTTAAAGTGGAAGTTTGATAATAAACTTTCTTCCGGAAGATTTTCGAGATAACATAGACCTAAGCTGGGCCAGGAAGGGGCGAAGAAAAAATCTGAGTATTTCGGGCCACAGCCCACATGGCGGGGCCTTTTTCCTTGGTTCTACGTTTGTGTCACCAGGCCCTACGGGCCAGAGTTTATTATTTTCCCCCCAGAATAATCTGTTTGGCCACGCACTAAATTATAATGGCGTCACATTTTATCCCGCAACAAAAAACAAAATAATCCGTTTTATTTTTTGCAAACATACTAATTGTTTTTGTCAGGAAATTCTATTAACTCAGCCAAGTTGCTGATCAATAAGTCTCATATACACTTAGATGACATCAATGCCTTAAGCATAAACATATCAATGGCTATAGGATAATACCACAAAAACCAGCCATCATTTTGAACATGGATTAGAACAAATAATTGAAACACTAGTGGTACTAAGACGTTATTGTGACTATCAAATTCACAAGATAGGCAGACGATCTTGCCTCTTTGCCTTATAAGGGCAGAGTATACTAGCCTTTTGTTAATATGGGTGGGCATGTGTCATGTGTGCTTGCATGTGAGTGCTTGGACTCGTATAATATGTTAAAAGATGTATAAGTTAAAAAAAAGTATTTTTAAGGAAAATCCACACATGCAACTTTCATATTTATAGCTTAATCATTTCACAAGTTACTGGTTGTAAGGTTTCAAAACATGACAAAACCTTGTACAAAGCGCCAGGTCTACACTTGTCTTGAGAGAGTAACAAAATACAAAAGCATGTTTATCTGGGCTTGACCCCTTTGTCCTCACTGTGTGGCACTGCCAGCGTGAGCCGCCTGATAGCTGAGGCCTGAGGGGCAGCGGCAGCAATGGTGCATGTTGACATGGCGCCTTGTACAGTTGTACGTGCAGCAGTGCAGGCTACCAGCTGACACTGGAGTCAGGACTCAGGAGTCAATGGAGTTGAGGTATCATACAGAGGGGTCTGTGTGCATATAAATGGTTCATTTCACTGTATATGATTTGGATATCTCCACTGACCAACTTGTGACAATGCAGAGAGCTCCCGCTCTGTGCGGGGTCTGGGGAAGGAATGTCAGTGGCAAACGTTACCCTCGCCTGTGCAATGCGAGGAGACTGCGACTCGAACCCGGGACCTTCCGGTCACAGGCGGTAAGACTCTACCGCTTGCACCAAGCCTGCCCTTCAACTTGTGACTTCTTTCCTCGTTCAATTTTTTATCACTTTTAACAAAAACACCACGCGATGACATGTGCACCTGATTTTTTTTCAGGTAATGGTCATATGCATTTGATAGTTAGTTGATAGGCATCATCCTTCCGCTTTCCTGAAAATGTTTCAAAAAATCTGGGGAATTTGATATCCAGCACCTCAGAATATTCACAAAATTTATAAAAAAGAGTAAAGTGCACAAGCAGTACCCACTCTTATCTCATGATTAGAGCTCCAAGTCATTCATAGAGGGGGAGAGATTGTAGCAATTGCATGGCATGACTAAAGACATATCTAAGTGATGCACAAGAGATAAAGCTTATATGCTAAGTACTGATATTTGAACCTTGAGTGCCATAATAAGTAAAAGTTTAGAACCCAGATTTGCAAATTAAAAGTTCGAGGATCTAGGTGATGCACCTTACTTTTTATGAAAATCATGTAACCACATACCCCGATAATGCATGTCTCTGTCATTTTTTTTTCTCCCTGACCACGCCTGATGCTACCTGATAAATCAATGGTCAGAGTCAAACCTTTTGACTGCCAGGCCTGTGGACCATAGAATAGTGCCAACTGGCAAAAGTGCCTCTTTACAAAAACTCAACACTGCTTTGCAAGATGCAGGAGGCAGACAGGGTGCAGGTGCAGGAAACAGTGAACACACAGGTTGGCCATCCATCAGTGAATGTTGGCTAACGAATCTTACCTGAGCTGTCATTTGATTTTCACGCATACATTCGTATGCTTAGATTTGCTAAATCTCTGGTACAAACTACATACAAGTGTAATGTGAAATGGCTTCACCAAAGAGCCACTGCATAATGACAATAAAACCCCATGCCTCCAGGGTAATAAACTTACAAGTAACAACTACCTCGGCACCAAATTGGTTACATACTTGCATGCAAATTGCTACCAGCACCTCCCAAGGGTGGGTAACAACCAAGCTACAAGAACTATACAGCGGATGCAGTATCCTGCTACAAATTGGTACATCTTATAGGCCTCCTTACTCACTTCGGCAGATGCTAACTCCCATGGAGGAAAAAAAACTCGCAGTCTTGTTTGTGTTCTGGAGACATATGGCTATGCAATTACTTGGCAACGATGAGTTCGTCCAGGGTTTCGCCATCTGTGTTAAGAGGTGAAAGCACCAGGTCATCATCGGCAGTGAAATGGTACCTTTCGCCAATGGCTCTAAGGAGCTGGTAAACCTCAAACATGGTTGGTCGCTCCTTCGGGGTGGCAAGCGTGCAGGAACACGCGACTTTCAGGAACTGCATCAACTCGCCATCAGTGTCCTTTCCTATCAGCAACTTATCCATGGCATCTTGGAGGAGTCCGTTGTTCGAAAGATAACTGATCCATTCCACTAGGCTCCCTCTGAAATTCTCTGGAGCCGTGGAAACGTGGGTAGGCTTCTCGCCGGTGATGAGCTCGAGGAGAACAACACCAAAGCTGTATACATCACCCTTCGGTGTGGCCATCAGAGTGCGTGCATACTCCGGTGCTACATAACCAAGGTCTCCAAATTCCCCGTTCACAAAGGTGCTGAGATGAGTGTCTATTGGGTTCATGAGCCTAGCAAGTCCGAAATCTGATATCTTTGGTTCGTAGTCCTCATCCAAGAGGATGCATTTGGAGCTGATGTTGCGGTGAAGAACTCGAGGATTGCAGGTGTGATGGAGATATGCAAGCCCCTTTGCTGCACCAATGCCGATTCTTAACCTCAGCGGCCAATCCATCTTACAACCTTCCTCTTGGTTTAACTGATCATAGAGTGAACCTTTGGGCATGTGTTTGTACACCAGCAACTTCTCCTTCTTGGCAATGCAAAACCCTAGGAGCGGAACCAAGTTCCGGTGCCTTACCTGACCAAGTGTCTTCATCTCCGATGTGAACTGGGATTCAGAATGCTGTGAATCTTGTAGCCTTTTGACGGCTAGGAAGGAACCGTCAGGTAGCACTGCCTTGTACATAGTTCCTGTCCTCCCAGTACCTATGATGTTCTCTTTGCTGAATTGGTTTGTGGCCTTCATGAGATCACTTAGTTTCATCTTTGAAACTGGATTCTCAAACATAGAGACCTGGATAATAAAACAATGTCAGAGAGAGATTTTTTATACTTTTTTGTGAGAAAGACTACTCGAAATTGCCACTCATGACAAAGAAAAAGAAAAATTTAGTGACAATAAAGTGACTTGCCTTGATGGTTTTTGTCCTTTTGATACTCTTTGCCCACTTATTATCATCCTCATCCTTTGCTTTCTTCTTGGCTGGTAATCTCCGTAGACAAAAGAACACAACTATTGCACCAATTATGACAACAACTACCACGCCAACAACAGCCCCGATGATTGCTGCAGCGCTCTTGCTCTTTGCAGAAGCTTGGCAGTCACCTAATGGAGGCCCACACAGTCCTTGATTACCAGCAAAGCTTGATGACGAGAATTTCTGTAGAGCAGACGGAATAGTCCCTGATAGTTGGTTGTCAGCAACATTGAATGTTAACAGCCGAGCCAATAAGCTGAACTGCCCCGGAATTTGACCACTCAATTGGTTATGTTGAAGATTAAGGGTGTTTAGGTACGTCATGTTATAGATAAGTAGTGGAATTTCTCCTGAGAAACCATTATAGGAGAGGTCCAGCGATGTCAAAAATGGCACTTGCAGAGAGATATCTGAAAGAATAGGGCCCGTAAAGTTGTTGCTTGACAGATCCAACCCCGTCATACTGGTACAATTCTTAAGACCTTGAGGGAATGGACCCTGAAGACCAAGGTTGCTGAGGCGCAATGAAAGAACTCGATTCTCATCTGGGTGCCAGCACTCCACACCGGTAAATCGGCATATAAAACCCGCAGTGTTATTGCCAAAAATCCATGAGGATTTGAGTATACCATTAGGATCAATCACCGATTTCTGTATGTCTCTCAAGCATTGGACATCTAGGTCTGAACAGAAACAAGTAGTACTTAACAGCAGTAGAAGAAGAACACTTAGAGCAAAATGATCTGTCATCGAGCACTTGTGCGGACTGCAGACCAATCCAACCTCTCCTTGATGGGTAACACCACTTCACGACTCAAGCGTCACCTACAAAAATATCAATCCAAACCAAAAAGTTAGAAACACACATGCTGATTGGTGACAGCAACCGTACGGGGACCTGAAAGTCGCTATGCATCTTCTATCTCCCACTACCTAAAATGCAAAATTCGATTCAAACGTGATATGGACAATATGAAGAATATGAACCACACACAGGCAACGTCAGCAAAGAACCGGTCCCCACTACAGGCAAGCAAATAACACGAGTTGCCAATTTCGGTTAAGATTGTTGCAGCAAGAATAAGCACAACCAGATGCATCATGCATGGCAAGCAACAAAAACGAGCAGTCATCTGATAGAAGCAGATCATTCTTCAGTTGTAGTATAAACACAATCAAAAAGGCAGTTCTTGTTTAATATCCTGATCTCATTCTCTCATACCCAGCAGAAACGGCTCCAACCGCAAAAAGGCGCACGACTTTTCACAACAAAAAAAATCTACGAAAAAAAAAATCTCCGGAAAGGGGGCACCATCGAAACACATACTCCCATCTTTCTCTCCGATTTCACACCCAGAGTCCTTTAACAAATCAAAAGGACTATTTGGTTGCCACAAACCCAAAAGAAGAACAATATGCTTGCACGCACAGGGCTTCTCTCCCAAAATTCCTCCACAGTACTCGGCGAAAACGCAAAATTGATCGATTTTCTCGGTATAACTCACGGCTCCTATCAACTTCGAGAACCCTCAACCCGACCAGAGCATGCAAAGATCATCGGAACCATTGCGAACTTGCAAGAACTACAGTAGTTAACCACGAAGGCAGTACAGACAGACAGATGAGGAGAGGAAGGAGGGAGAGAAAGAGGGGAAAGGGAGTCCATGGATAGCTCACCGGGAGCTGCTTCCTTCCGTGGCGGGAATAGGGCAACCGCGCACGGGGACGGAGAGGGAGCGCAGGGGAGGAGGAGGCGACGACAAAGCCGCAGGGAAGGAAGGAAGAGGAGACTGAGAGAGCAGGCAGGGCCGGCGTGGAATTAGAAAGCGAGGCGAGAGTTTTCAAAGCGTGTGGGGGCCCAGCGGGGCCCGCGAGAGGGGCGTGGTGTGCTGCTGAGGTGAGGAGAGGCCGGGACGCGGAAACGCAAGGACTTTCCGGTCAACTCTCCCAGTCCACCCGCCTTTGCTCTGGGTCGTGGGTCCCTTGCTCTCTGCTCCGCGCCTCTCTGCGACTCTGCCCATGCCGCCGTTGCTGGTGCTCGCCCCGCCGGAGAACGCCCCGTCGGCCTCGAGGTCGTCCGGCTTCATGACCTTCCGCGCCTTGCCGCGGAGATCCTGTGCCGGCCGTAGCTCGCGCCATCCGCCTCGGGTGGTCATCGCCCCGCGCCGCCTGGAGCTCGGCGCATCCCCAGTCTCGCTCTGACAGAGCTCTCCGCGCGGGGCCATGGAAGCCGATGGGGGCTCTCCTCTCCTCCTCGCCGAGCGCGAGGTGGGGCTGCAGCCACGGACGAGGTGTAAATTCCTGCGCATCTTTCTCTTTTTTTTTAAAAAAAAGGAGAAAATAGAAAATGTGTATCCATCCTTGTCTTGTCCCTCCAATCAAACTGAAAACAACGGAGGATCCCATTCCTATCCCATGAACCAAACACGAGGCCATCTCATTCTGAAATCTTAACCAAACACATCTAGTTTTTTTATTTTAAAAAAAAGATTAAAACGATAGAATTGGATAGCGGCCATGATCCTGTGTTTTTTTGAGGGAAGGATGCTGCCTGTGTTGGAAGTTGGAACCTTGAATTTCTAGCACGCCGATTATACTGCAAATCAAAGACTCTGGACGGACGTGTAAACAACGGCAGCTCTTTTGTCTCCACGGGCACATTGGATCAGAGATGAGCTCACCGGTTCTGCTGCCACGGCATCACTGAAGCTGTTGCGAAGGCGGGGCGCAGGCAGCCGGCCGGCAGGACGTGAGCCGCATTGAACAGGCCAAGTCCGGCGGGTCCGTCTCTGCCGTCCATGTCCATCCATGGAAGACTGGACTCACACCTTGGAATTGGAAAACCGGTTCGGCCGGTTCACATGAACACGCCAGCAGCCTTGTGGATACGCTTCTCAAACACCCCGGTTTTTCTACCCCCTACTATGCAACGATTTTCAGGTCCATGTAAAAACCCCAAGGACTTGACGGCTTCTGTGTGAACGGCAGCAACTCTTGCACGTCTCGAACGGGTCAGGAAGGAGATGAAATTCCAGTGAACGCATAGTCAACAGCAAACTGGATCGAGAAAATCTTTGATGGTGCCAACTGATTGTTAGTCGGGTCAAGACAAGCTAAGAAATTGGAGGCATGTTCTATGATGCGCATCCCTTTTTAATTTTTTACATTTTTTATTTAACTCTCAAATACAGTAAGTTACTGCTGTTTTTTTTGTCATTTGGTCTTTGTGGTGATGTCCAAGGTAGCTTTGCATCGCTGTTATTCCTTTAGAGCAAATCTTCAAACACTAACCCGTGTCTGGGGGCTCCTTTTGCTGCTTGGTCAGGTAAGATTAGACTAGGCCAGTGGGGGCCACCTGTCCACCGGGAAAAAAAAGTTGGGCAGTCAGCAGAACCTGTGTAGGTGGTAAGCTCTACGTGTTCACACTTGACACTGACACACTGCGGGGGTGTTTAGATGAAATTTTTTTTACCAAAAATATCATATCGAATATTTGAACATATGTATGAAGTATTAAATGTAGGTAAAAAAATTAACTGTACAGATGGGTTGTAAATCACGAGACGAATCTAATAAACCTACTTAATTCATGATTTACGACAGTGATGCTACAATAACCATCCACTAATTATTCGCTAATCATGAATTAATTAAGCTTATTAGATTCATCTCGCGATTTACAATCCATCCGTGCAAAAATTTTTGTAAATAGATTTTATTTAATACTTCTAAATAGTAAAATTACATTTAAAATAATTTGACAAAATCTAAACACACCCGTAGTGTGCCAGTGTTCATATAGGAGCAGGCGTCTGTTGCTAGGATTTTGGATTCCAGATTGTGTTTTTTTTTTTCACCCACACGCCCACACCTCATGCTTTCGATCTGTGTGGACACGCCAATTGCTTAGCGTCTAGGGTGGGGTACGGTGCTGCCGAGTAGCCGGTAGCCGGGGAGGGGCATGACGTGTGTTCTGCTCGGCTCTTTTCAGCTTCTTTCAACTTTCAGTTTTTTTCTCTCACAGAATACTATTGAACTGGTCGAAATTCAGCCCGTCGAAAAGTCATATGGAAACTTAACGGTGGGGGTGGAACGACAGTGGGTTAGGGACCGAGCCAACTTTACCCGGGCCCATTAGCTGGCGCACTCTCTATAAGAATTTTGTGCAAGAGAATCAGGAAAAGAAAACCATGCCCCCGAACTGCGCCAGGGCTACATATTGTGATTATAGCTCCTCCCATCACGTAAAGGAAGGATGGTGCACGGCCGAAAAAGCTAATGAATCCAAACAAGATTATATTAGCTGACCCACATACATCTACTAACACGCAAGCGTATATGCATAGGTAGTAGCAATGCTGCAGAAGATACATAACCTTCCATCTTTTTTTTCCGGCATAGTTGCATGTACATGCACTTCTTCCTCCATTCTCTCACTCCATTTTTTTTGTTTTCTTTCTTTTTTTTCTTTTCACTTAATTTTCGTCCACTTCATTCTTCATTTTCTTCTTTATCTTTTTCTCTTCTTCTCTTATCTTTTTACTTAGTTTTCTTTAACTGAGCCCACCAATACACTTTTTTATCCTTCCTTTCTTATTTTTTAGCCCACGTAACTTTCTTCTTATTTTTTATTTTTTCTATATTCGTTTTCTTTTCCTTATTTAGCCCACCTAATTTTCTTCTCTTTTTTTTCTATATTCACTTTGTATTCTTATTTTGTTCTTTTTCATGATCATATAGATATTATTTTTCTTTTATAATTCTCCATATCCATACATGAATTGAAAATATTTAATTTATTCCAAAACATAATTTTAAATTTTATCTAATTTTTTTTCTTATTTGGAATACTTTCAGGAAATATTTTATTTTGATTTATATGTTTGTTCACTCTTATAGAATAATTATATATCACATGTGTGATTTAAAAAATTTTATTACCTCAAGCATATGCTCTGCATGTGTGTGCCGTGGTGAAAAGAGCTGACTGATTTGTTTTCCATATCGACACATTTGGTACGCGTATATGCTTATAATTCTTCATGTACAATTATTTGTCTGCGTGTAACTAATTTATTCGCAACGCCAAATTATTTGTTCGCCTTGTAGATTAAATTGTTCCGTAACGTTGACCAATTTTTCGCGATAATTATTTTTATTATTTATCCTATACAATTAAATGTTCGTGATGTGTAATATTTTGTTCGTTATACATTATTATTTGTTCTTTATGTTTAACTTTTTGTTCGAGGAAAATATTCATTTGTTCGTGCTCTTAAAATATTTGTTCCCAGTTTCCGAAATTAAGTATTTAGTACTGAAAAAATACTTTTAAAAAATATTGTGCAAACATAGACATGTGTGGTCTTGTTTTGAAGATATTGTCATAAGAAAGATAATGGTGCAATTCAAATTTAATCTGGATGTGTTAGACCAGGGCAGCGGGACTGCACACTTGGTGTACATATTCCTGTAGTAGGGCATGGCGCATGGGCCATACCTTCTCCTCATTATAACTAGTCGTGTAGGGCTAGAGCTAGTCGAACGTAAGGAAACTACCTGAGTGGTACTCGGGTAGGACTCCTCAGACCATCCCTGACTAGGATTTTCATGTAATCCAGTCCCCCCAGACTATATAAGGGCGGGCAGGGACCCCTCCAAAGCATACCTGCATACGCATAACCCCAAGGCAACACAAACCACACAGGACGTAGGGTATTACGCTCTCGGTGGCCCGAACCTATCTAAACCTTTGTGTTCCTTGCACCTTCGAGTTCCTGATCTCGGCAACACCCTACCTACAACCTACCACCTCGGGGGTATCCCTCGGTGGGCTTGGCGGTAAAACACCAACAGCTGGCGCGCCAGGTAGGGGTGTTCATCGAGCATCCACCAGAGAACTTGATGGCTTCCATCAACTTCACCAACGCCATGCTCGACAAGGGCACAACTTTTATCTTCGGCTCGTGGATCTGCATCGCCAACGGCTCGGGTGCCTTTGACAGCCATCTGGCCAACTCCATAGAGCCCGAAGCATTGAGCTGTTCGAGCGGACTCGACGAGTTCATCGACAGTCTCAACGAGATGCAGCCGTATCTCACCACGGAGATCAAGGAGAATTCCGTCCCTGGTGCGTTTTCGACTCGTGTTCCGACCCGATCTGAGGAAGGGCGTACCCGATTCCCCTTCGGACTACGCAACACGGCTTCCACTTACGCGGAGGCCTTATGATCTAAGTCCCTCTCGGACCTGGAGAAGGATCTGGATCTCCTACTCAAGATCGGAGACGTGGATGCCACCGCCAGCCGGGAGGCTCCCGTTTTCGACGCCTACTCGGATTCAGATGATGAGTCCGACTCATCCGCGGTTAGTCATCTAGGTCTTAGCATTACGACTACCACGCAGGGCAGATTCGTTTACTGGAAGGGCATGGAGCCCTCCGAACTACTCGATGATGACGCCCGCCTGGTAGCTACCATCCAGGAAATACCTTTTCAACAAGGCAGACCACTTTCCCCTATCCAGGAGGAAGGATCTGGCTCCACGGCTTGAACCATACTCGTCACTACTGACTACTCAGGCGACTACTCGCCAGAACGCGAGGTCTACATGGCTTCACTCCGCGAGGTTGACGACGACAAGCCAGGTATCGAGTTCGATAACGAACTCGAGAACGAGATCTCGAGCGACGAAAACACCACACACGCTCCTCAAGATGAAGATGAAGAGCAGAAGCGATGCCGCCGCTTGAGGAACTCCAAGCGAAACAAGCGTAGGCGCAACGCTCAATAGCGTGCTCGCAATCCGCAATGGCGAAGAAACCTACGTGGGGAGTTCGAAGCAGCGGCTGCTGAAGAATTTGTCACCCCCATGGGTAACATCGACGAAGGCTCCTTGCTTCTGCAACAAATCCCACAAAGGAACGCAACTCAGCGGATCATGCGGCTTGTCAAACAAGCCGCGGTCCAATTGGACAAGATGGACCCACTGAAATCTGTCCAGCATACCCAATGTCGGAATGCCATGGTAGCTCTGTACCACAGGCTAGTCGTACTGCGGGTGGTCGTCCTAACCCTCGCAACAACCGACAAGTCGAGCAGGAGGTACAATAGCGACAGCACCAGCAAGCCCCAAGACCTAGAGGTGATGGACAACGCGCGGGAGGCCAAGGCCACCAAGGGAACCAGCTACCTCCACCTCCTAGCGACTTGAGGCAGCACATCAACAGCAATCGTGATGCACGCACCGTCATCACTAACCGGCAACGCGAGCGGCTAGAAGCCGCCGCCCGTGAGGATAGTGATCACTTCGCGGCTTTCACTGAAAATATCACTAACTGCGAGATCCCAAAGGACTTCAAGCCCACAAACATCCCAAAATATGATGGGAAACAGGATCCGCGGTAGTGGCTACGATGCTACTCTGTGACCATTGAAGTGTCTGTGGGCTCTAACTCTACTAAAGCCCTCTACTTCCCGATGGCCCTGGAGACTGCACCACTCACGTGGTTGGAGACTCTTCGGCCAAACTCCATCGACTCCTGGGAGACATTGAAGTAGGTCTTCGTCGACAACTTCCAAGGATCCATGATCCTAGCAGGTACTCGACATGACTTGTCGCAGGTGAAACAGGAGGAGAACGAGACCCTGAGGTCATACACACGCCGCTTCTTCGACACCCGCGCCACCATCGCCAACATCGCCGATGAGGAGGTCATCCGCTGCTTCCGCAACGGCTTGGCCATAAAGTAAACATACCGCGAGTTCGGGAGAAATCTCCCGACTACCGTACTCGAGCTCCGCAACATGATGCAGAGATGGGCGGATCAAGAAGACGAGGAGAACGAGCGCTTCCCCAGGCGCAAGAATGACAAGGGCAACAACAGCAACCGCTCCGACAAGGGCCAGTACAACAACTGAGGCGCTCCCCATAAGTGGAAGCCCGAGGATCAAGTGGCCCATGTCGAGCGCAACCCTCGAAGCAAGAAGTCGGGCAAGCTTCAGGATCAGTACGAGAAGATCCTCCACAAGCAATGCCCGATGCACCCAAAGGATAAGCACACAATGTTCCAGTGCACCGTCCTCCGCAAGAGTCTCAACGCACCACCTTTCAATGATGAAGAGAAGGACAAAGACAAGGAGGACGAGGGTAACGACAAGTCGGGACCTCCGGGTTTTCAACACCCGACTAATACTGTCAACGTCCTTCGGAGGCAACGACGGTATCCTCACCAAATGCGCGCAGAAGTTATTTCGGCGCGAGATCCTTTCAGTCGAGCCAGCCGTGCCACGTCCTTTGAGACACAGCGAGGTCCCGATCTCTTTCTCTAGAGAGGATCAGTGGACCAGCTTCTCCGAGCCAGGTAAACTTCCGCTCATCCTGGACCCCATGGTGGCGGGTTCTACGCTGACCCGAGTACTCATTGATGGGGGTAGCGGCTTAAAGCTGCTCTTCCCGAGTACTCTGAAGAAGATGAGGCTGAACATAGGCAAGATGCTTACTCCCAGCTAGGCTCCGTTCTACAGGATTGTCCCGGGTAACGCGGCTACACCGATCGGCTTGGTTACACTGCCAGTTACCTTTGGGATGACAGACAACTTCCGTACGGAGTACATAAAATTCGAAGTCGCAAACTTTGAATCTTCATACCACGCTATCCTTGGCAGGCCAGCCCTAGCCAAATTCATGGCAGTACCCCACTACATTTACCTGGTCCTTAAGATGCCAGGCAGCACAGGTGTACTCTCCCTCCGAGGCGATGTTGAGAAGTCATACGACTGCGACCAGGAGGCAATCAAGTACGCTTCTACTGCGCGTGTGCCAAAGCCTTCATCAGAAGTACTCACGGCCGCACAAAAACTCTCCAAAACAGAGCTAGAGGTGGCGAACAAGGGACCAAGCCAGTCGAGGGTGAAGCCAAACTCCGACGTCGGCATCAAGACCATCCAACTCCAGGAGGGTGACTCGTCCAAGACTGCCCTGATCGGCGGGCACCTGGACAGCAAATAGGAACTCGCGCTCGTCAACTTTCTTAGGGCTAACCGAGACATTTTCGCCTGAAAACCAGCGGATATGCCAGGTGTGCCCAAGGAGTTGATCGAGCATGGCCTAAAAGTCAATCCCAAGGCCACTCCAAGGAAAAAACGACTACGTCATTTTTCTCCAGAAAGAGGTAGGCCATCAAAAAAGAGCTAGCTAAACTACTCGCTGCTAGTTTCATCAAAGAGGCGTACCACCCAGAGTGGTTAGCCAACCCTGTACTTGTTCTTAAAAAGAATAATAATGAATGGAGGATGTGTGTCAATTATACTGATCTCTATAGGCACTGCCTGAAAGACCCTTTCGCGCTCCCCCGTGTTGATCAGGTTATCGACTGCACCGCCGGCTGCGTTCTGCTCTGCTTCCTTGATTGATACTCGGGTTACCATCAAATTTCCCTCAAGGAAGAGGCCCAGATCAAGATAGCGTTTATCACCCCGTTCGGCGCCTACGCATACACGACTATGTTGTTTGGGCTAAAGAACGCGGGTGCCACATACCAGTGGGCTATTCAACTATGCCTTGCTGACCAACTACATCGCAACGTTGAGGCCTACGTGGACGACGTGGTCGTCAAGACCCGAAATCCCGATGAGTTCATCTCTGATCTCGAAGAAACCTTCAACAATCTGTGAAAATTTCAGTGGAAGCTCAACCCGACTAAGTGTGTCTTCAGCGTACCTTAGGGAAAACTCCTTGGTTTCATCGTCTGAAAAGATCACCGCCATAACGAGCATGGGGGCTCCACAGAAGATCAAAGACGTGCAGAAACTCACCGGCTGCATGGCGGCATTAAATAGATTCATCTCCCGACTTGAAGAATGGGGACTACCCTTGTTCCAGCTCCTTAAACGGCAGGACAACTTTGTTTGGACCGAGGAAGCAGCGTAGGCATTGGAGGATCTAAAGCTTCACCTCCAATTGCCCCCAATCCTTACGGCTCCGAATCAAGGCGAGAAGCTGCTACTCTACATAGCTGCAACTACTCATGTAGTCAGCACGGCTATAGTAGCCGAGCGCAACGAGGAAGGCCATGCATTTTGCATGCAGCGGCCAGTGTATTTCGTCAGCGAAGTACTCTCTGAATCAAAGGTTTGTTACCCATCAATTCAGAAACTTCTCTACGCTATACTCATCACCTCCGGGAAGCTCCGCTATTACTTCGACAAGTACAAGATCTCAGTTGTCACTAATTTCCCATTGGCGGATATACTCCACAATCGGGATGCCACTGGATGTATATCTAAGTGGGTAGTGGAACTGGGGGCACTCAACATCGACTTCAAGCCATGCACTACCATTAAGTCACAAGCACTAGTCGACTTCTTAGCAGAGTGGCAAGAAAACCAAGTATCAACACCAGATGACCGGCCAGAGCATTGGGTCATGTACTTCGACGGATCCCTTAAGCTCGATGGCGATGGCGTGGGTGTACTCTTCATCAGTCCAACTGAGGATCAACTTAAATACATTTTCCAGATACTATTTAAGGTCTCCAACAATGAAGCCGAGTACGAGGCACTACTGCACGGGCTACGCCTGGCTATTTCTCTTGGCATCATGCGACTACTTGTCTATGACGACTCCCTACTGGTGGTTCAACAAGTCAACAAAGAGTGGGACACCAACAAGGAGACCATGGACGCCTACGTCGCACTAATCCGTACACTCGAGAACAAGTTCTCGGGACTGGAAATTCGTCACGTGCTCCGCGAGAACAACGTTGGAGCCAACGTACTCTCCAAACTTGGACCTGAACGAGCCAAGGTTCCAGCTGGAGTCTTCGTTCACGAGCTCCACCATCCCTCTATTCCAAGAATAGAGCGTTGCGCCATCGATTAGGGCCTTACGGAACCTAGTCGAGAGGTCTTGATGATCCACGTGGACTGGCGACCACAATGCATGGATTTAATAAAGGACAAGAAATTACCCCCCAACGTCAACCCAAAGAGTTCCGAGGTTATCTGACTAGTCACGCGAAGCAAGGGTTACATTCTCGTGGGAGATAAGCTCTACAAGCGTGACTCAACTTCAGGGGTTCTCATGAAGTGTGTGACTACCGAAAAAGGGCGGGAAATCCTGGAAAAAATTCATGAGGGCGCATGTGGCAATCATGCAACCTCCCGTACACTAGTCGGGAAGGCTTTTAGGTCCGGGTTTTATTGGCCTACGGCTTTGGCAGACGCTGAAGATATCGTTCACCGATGCACCAACTGCCAATTCTTCGGTAAACAAGCTCATGTTCTAGCCCACAAGCTAATCACTATACTTCCTTCTTGTCCGTTCGCTTGTTGGGGTCTCGACATGATTGGTCCTTTAACAACAGCGCCAGGAAGTTTCACCCATGTGTTGGTGGCTATCGACAAGTTCACCAAGTGGTTCGAGTACAAGCCAATCACAAAACTAACTGCAGACAGAGTAGTCACTTTCATTTGTGACATACTCCATCGTTTTGGATTCCCTCATACAATCATCACTGATTTGGGATCTATCTTCACATCTCACGAGTTCTGGGAGTTCTGTGAACGAAGCGGCATCGAGGTCAACTACGTTTCGGTGGCTCATCCGCGGGCCAATGGTCAGGTTGAATGCGCTAACGGCTTGATTCTTGATGGTCTAAAGAAAAGACTCTATGATGAGAAAAACAAAAAAGGAGGCAAGTGGATTAACGAGTTACCCACCGTCGTCTGGGGGCTTCGTACTCAACCGAGCAAAGCCACAGGACAGTCACCTTTCTTTCTCGCTACGGGTCCAAAGCAATCCTCCTAGCAGATATTATGTGGAATTCACCCATATTGGAGATGTACGAGGAAGGAGAAGCTGACGAGGCAAGGCACTTGGAACTAGACTGCGCTGAAGAACTTAGATGCAACGCCTTACTTCGATCAACTCGATATCTACAAGGCGTTCGACAGTATCATGACCTCAACATCCAAGAAAGATCCTTCAATGTCGGTGATCTAGTCCTACGCCGCATCCAAGATGAGACTGGGCTTCACAAGCTCAACTCTATATGGGAAGGACCCTTCATCATCACAAAGGTCACAAGGCCATGGTCGTATCGACTACAGTACCCTGACGGCCTAGAAGTTCCAAACTCTTGGAACATCGAACACCTTTGCCGTTTCTATGCTTAAGAAACTTCTACAAAACCTGTCAGCTGCAGTGCAGCACGGTTCCATAAATCATGGTTGTTTCGGCTCTCCAAACGACTACCGTCTCCTTTTCTCTTAGCAACATTGAGTATACTCGGGGGCTGTCACCACGACTTACACCGATACGCTTGCCAAACTATAACCTTCGGAAACGCTCGGGGGCTTCTCCACGAGTACTTTCTGTCACGGTTACTGAACAAAAGCCTTCTAGGCTACTCTCTTGTACGCACTAAGCGTTTTTCCCGACTACCTTCCCACACAGCTTACCTAAGTTACGGGCCAAAGGTCTTCCAGGATAAAGTCGAAGAGGTTCCAACACCTACACATAGAGGTTCTGCGAACACAACTCTGTTAAAAGTACTGTCTAGTACTCAGTTCACCAGCGGAAACGTTGCTTTCCAGAAATATGTACTAAAGCGCTTAAACGATTATGTTTCAACATGCTACTCCACGAGTCAGCATACAAAACAAGCATTAGTATATTACATAAACAACTGTTGTTTTCCAGTAAAAGAGACATAGTTTTCAGGCTCAGAAAAGTGGAAGGTCATCGACTATTTGATGAGCAACATCTTGTACCTCACTATGGTACTCGTTGAACTGCTCTTCAGTGCATTCTTCTGCGATGCCTTCAGCAAATGGACGTACGTCCATACTCGGGAAGTACACAGCCAGTGCATGTGTAAGTACAACCTTGGCAGTGTTCAGACGCATACCCTACGATGCTCGTTGGAGCATCCACAAGGCACTGAACCAGCGAGCGTCCGTTTGTTGAGGGGTGCACAAACTCACACAGCTGGTACGCAGCAGTCCCGAGTTGATCCAGCTCTTTTTGATGACGTTCCTTGTCATGGTTGAGCGACTGGATCATCTGCATGTCTGCACAAGCTGCTTGTTAGCATCCTTCAGCTGACGGGTCATAGTCTTGTGCTCCTCATCCAAGTCCGAGTACTTGAGCTGGAGCTCTTCTAGAGCCTTCTGCAGCTGTTCCTTCTCTTCTGTAAGTTCGTATATATCACACTTCTAGTCAGTTAATGCTCTCTCAATTCGAGCATACTCTGGACAAAGTATACATATACAACTCAAAAGAAAGGCAATTAGATAACACTACTCGGGCATAAGGGCAGGCTACTAACTTTCTTTCTAGCCGGTCAAGTCTTTGACCTTCCGGATCGCCAGATCGTGCTTCCGCTGCATGTCAATCATCGTATCTCAGTGAGAGACCTTCAAGGCCGTGAGTTCTTCCTGGAGCTGGGCATTCTTGGCCTTCTCGGCCTCCAGGACGTCCTCCGCCTTATGAGTGCGCGGCAGCACATCGCCGATCTGGGTCAGCAGGCCTGATTTCTCCTTAAAGCGTCCAATGAGGCTCTACGCAAAGGAAGCCAACAAGTTAGTATGTTTCTCCAATAGGATGTCAAGCCTAGAGGACTACTCGACTACATACCTTTGTGTAATCTGTGATGTGGCAGCTGAGCTCGAGCATGAGCGAGACCCTCTCCGGCTCCAGCAGCGGATCTTTGAACAGCTCGGCATTTGGTCGAGGAACTTCTCCTCCCTTGACCTCTTGTTGCTGCGGTTCTCGGGAGTCCTTTGGCACCTCATCCTGCTGCTACGCACGAGATCCTTCTGGGACCTCATGCTGCCCCGGAGTACTCGCGACTGCTTACTGAACAGTCTGAGCATCGTCCTCGGGGGCTGACTCGGGAGTAGTCCCGGGGGCTTGGGTATCTGACTCCTTTTCTAGATTCGCCGGAGGCTCGAGATTCTTTCCTCCGCTTGTTGCGGGCGCATCTTCAACGACCAAAGGCGTGGCAGTACTCGCGGCCGCATGCTCTTTTGGCAACGAGCTGTCATTTGTGCTAGCCTGGGCGGAGCTTGAGGTTGCCAGCCCGGGAGTCTCCGACTTTTTACAAAACTGTGTTAGTGCTCGACGCTAACACAAAACTGACAACATGGTACTTCTGCTTACCAACCTTGCAGGCTTCCTGAGGGGGAGTACCTTGGGTACTACCAGCCCTCATGGCGCGATCTTGTTTCCGGAGTGGGGGAAGGCCGGCTTGATAGTCGTGGGCGGCAATTGCCCTGATGCCGGACTCTTCTCCCCGGTTTCTCCAACTACCCCTTGCCTCGGGGGCTTGGGGTTCTCCTCAGTCCCACTACAAAGTTGAAGCGACTAAGTACTCATAAATTTACATCAAGTTAAAGCAGCTAAGCCGTCAAGACTACTTACACTGTATGGCGACTGGTTGCTGTATCTACGACTGCAGCGACCCTCCACTTGCGTGTCGCCACTCGCTGTTGTGGCAGAACCGCCCGAATTAATCCGGCTCAAGTGCGCTAACCATTACCACTAGGGTAATTAGGGCTAACTCGCACTTCAAACGGAGTAACTGGACAGTCTGTCGGGTAAAATCCTGATGCAACCACTTGGATTTCGATTGAAACAACACATACATTAAACCCACACGAAGGTGAGTTTAGAGATTATAACATTCCACATATTTTACAACACAAAGTTTGATATGAATTTATTATTACAAACCAAGTTTGAAAACAGGAAGTACTTTAGAGTTTAAGTGTAGCGGAAAATAAGCGATAACTAGCGACGATACATGACGTCACGATGAAGCCCATACATGACATCATTTCCTCAAGTCTCACCTGAAAGCAAAGCCACAAGCAAGGCTGAGTATACTAATACTCAGCAAGGCTTACCCGACTATTGGTATGTACTTAGCCGACTCCTAGACATGCAAGGCTTTTGGCTTGAGGGGTTTGTTTTGCCGAAAAGCAACTAAGAGTGAGTCCTTGATTTCATGTTTTAGCATCAAATTCTAGTTCATTAACCATTCTAGATGAGCAACTATCCAACATCACTCATGGTGGAAAGAATTATTTTGCGTCCAACAATATTCATCATCATCATTGTTCCACTTCTTACTCTATGTGGTAGAAGTATTAAGCAGTCTCATATACCGCGAGAAATGGACAATCCGAATCGAATTTTACCCTTGCAAGGTGAAATCTAACACACATGCCTAGAGCACCGAAGGGTCACCCAAGCAACTTTTCCCTTCAATCCCCGCTTCACGGAACAGGCCCACCACCCTTGACTACAAGGACGACGCCCTGCACCCACCATTAGCTAGATGACAATAAATTGAGGATGGTGGGGAGTATGCTCCGGCGGCCTCGGTTCAATCCAGTACTTAAGCTAACCGATTATCATATTCTCAGCATGTGGTTAGTACGTTCAAACGCTTAACCACCACTACTACACACTGCGACCTTAGCCATTTTCGCTACACAAATGGGGCCTCAAAGTACCATGAATAGCGTAAACAACCCCGCCCGTCGACCTTATAGTTTCAACATAAAGTAAACAAGCAACTCCTATTTCTCGCGAGTGACAGTTAATCACTTGACTTTTACTGAATCCTATTGGTATGACAACTAGCGAATCTTTCAACTAGTATTCATAGCACGGGTACCGAGGATCATGCATCTAAGGTTTCATTCAACTACTAAAAACTTAACTGCATAATAAATAATAATACAACATTGAATAGCTTTGAAATATAGGTTATGCTCCGGGGTTTTCCATCCTGAGCAAAACTAGCCTTGGGCTCTTCCAAACTTTAATTCGGGTCTTCAAAAACTTTAGTTAGATTAAGATTGCCTTAACGCTGCTCATTCTCGGACTCAAAAATCAATTCGCACGTTGCATCGGCGAGAGTAGTCGAATCTATATGAAATGCACATATTCAAGTTATTAAAGTGATACATGATATTATTTCCTTCACGATAAAGTTGCAGTCCACAAAACATAGATTTTATTGTAAATTTACATAGTTAAGATTTCTTGGCCAATCGTTAATAGAGTACATCTTAAATTAATTAACTTCATTAAATAAGAAGGGGTTGTGTTATATTGAAAGCTCTAGTTTCTAAGCATGATATGGATTAAACACAACTACTGATTTAGATAACTTCTGGTGGTAAAACATTTATGCAGAGTGCAACATTTAGAGAAAAAAGTACTGACATTTTTATGCTGCAAATTAAACATGAAAAATGTATCAAACAGATACTACTAGAAGGAAGATCTATTTATGCAGAACAAACCATGACAGATCTGATGCTCAAAATTTTACTGAGTACTCCTAATCTTGTTATGAGTCTACTGAAAAGCTTCCAGATTTTTCCTAGGCAAATTTCAGTAACAAATAAATACTTTAAACTAGATCTAACTCTAAAAAGATTTATTTCTACAGATAGTTTCTTTTAGTTTCTGAGTCTCAAACTTTTTTTGTAGTTTCCCTTAGTCAACTAGACCTACCTGTAAAAAGATCATTATTTTTCTAGCAAAAGATCTACTGGTTGTGGTTTTACTTTGTTAAAAATGTAATAAATGAAACAACAAGTTCTACTGAAGTAACAAAGCTCAAAGTTTTTGTAAAGCTTCTTATTAGTGACAAAAAGATATCAGAAAAATCTTGATTTAAAAATAGTGCTACAACTATATGAATAAAATGGACATTACAGATCTAGCATATAACAAAAGGTGTTTCAAACATGTAGTGGTAGTACATTTCTGTGCATGAAATTTTTATGTGAAAGTCAAATCCTAGCGCAGAAGCTAACATACAAATTTCAAGTCCAGCCCTGGTCTACAACAGTGGTTACATTTAAAAGCTATTTAACCTTCAATTTATCCTAAAACAAAATATATTGTGAAACTGAGAAAGTGCATGTAATAAAAGTAGTAGATTTTGTTCCACAGATTATAGAACAGTTGAGTTTGCATTTTTACAATTTTTCTATGATTTGTTATCTATTTTACAAGTTCGCTATTTTGAATTCAAGGACTCAAGTTTTCTTTTACAACCGGGTCCTTGTCATCTTACAAAACTCTCCCTAGGAAGATTGAAATCGAAGTAATTGGGTCCTTTGGCTATGGGGGTGGCGCGGTCGGCTAAAATCCGACGAGCCTAGCGAGGGGCAAGAGAGGGAGGAGCATTAGGAGGTCGTGTGCTACCTTGTGGTGGCCTTAGTTCGGGCGGAGAAGGTCCGAGGAGGGCTCCCCACGCGGAGCAGGAACGGCGGCGGCGATGGGCACCGCCGGCGGCGCTCCAGCGAGGGCTGGGCAGGGGAACCGGCCTAAGAGTACCAGTGAGGGGTGAAGAAGGTGGTGGCAGAGCGATTTTGGGCCAAGTTGGGGCGGAGGGGCACCGTCACTGTGTAGCAGCGGCTCGCCGAAGTCGGGAGGAAGGGCCGCGGCGCACAGGGGCTCGAGCTGCCCTTTTTATAGACGCAGAGAGGGGGAGGTCGAGCTGGGCATATGCTGCGCGGTACAGAGGAGTGAGGCGAGCGAGGAGGCCAAAACCGAGGGCGCCGGTGACAGCTGCCCATGCCGGCGGCAATGCATGGCGCCCGGGCGGCGGAGGCGCGACCCGTGGCCTAGCCGCGGCGGATTTGGTGGGGCCAGGGGATTTTCTTCCATCCTCGGGAATCCCCTGGTCGGGGTGGACGCGGGAGCGCTGGCCAAGTGGCGGCCGCGCCCCGCCGACGATGGGACGGCGCAGCGGGAGTAGGGAGAAGCAGTGGAGGGAGGACTCAAATGTAAATAGAGAAAACAGCATGGGTCTGATTGTAAAACTAAGAATTTCTCCCACTTCCCAGGTCAAATCAAAAACTGTTGAATACGAAAGTTTTTCAGAATTTAAAATCCTACAACTTTCATGTTGGGCAAAATTTTCTTTGAGCTTTGGTTTTCGAGCGATTTTAAAACTCCAAAAACCACTATTATTTAAAGAACTTATCATTTCATGTGTGATTTTGTATTTTTCCCCCTAGAGTTCGACTAGACTTTTGTTTATTATGGTAAGATTGATATGCCTATTCAATTTTATGTGCATATTTGAAATGGTTTGCAAGTTATTTAAGTTTCTTGTTAAGGCACACATACACATGCACATATACATATATTTGCAAAGACAACACATGAGGTATCTATTTAAGTTTTTCTTGGTCATTTATGTATGATGTTATGCTAATGATTTTATTTTGGCCATTTAGACACCTTGGGTGTCACAGTTGTGGGCGCGGGGGGTCTACTGCAACGTCTTCCGCGGCCTTCTCGGCAGGCGGATCTTGAGCTGGCTCCTCTAAGATTGGCTCAGGTGGATCAGACCTGAACCGCTCCAAGTCGACCTACATTCAAGCAAAGCAATCAGAATAAGGCAAATCAAAGCGACTACGTCAAGAAGGTATTTGAGTAATTGCTTACCGGGTCCGGTGAGTTGCCCGCGCCGAAGAGCTTGGGGATGTAGGGCCCACCCCTGTGAACAAGCGGGTCACCCGACGCATAATCTCCTCAACGGATGGCACATCCCTGGCCATCCGTGATGGGTCAGGGATCCCTTGGTACTCGAAACCAAGGTGGACGCGTTGCTGGAGGGGCTGGATGCGCCGCTCGATAAACGAGTACGCCATAGACTCCCCAGTAACGCCTTTGTCCTTCAGGGCTTGAATCCGCTTCATCAGCTCGGGGATGTCGCGGCACTCCTCCTCCGTCAGCTTCTCCAGCCAACACTCCTGGCGCTGGGGCGGGGAGTTGTCCCGTCCAGGCAGGCTGGGCTTATGGTTCCCGATGTAGAACCATTGTTCGTGCCACCCAGACAGGCTACTCGGGGTCGTGTACTCGAGGTACAGCGCCTTGTCACGCAACTGCACCCCAGCACCCCCGACTAGCATTGGGTTGCACTCGTCCGGTTGGGGTTTGAGGCGGAAAAGATGGCGAAAGAGATTGAAATGTGGGCGAATTCCAAGGAATGTCTCACAAAGATGCACAAAAATAGAAATGTGCGAAACAGAGTTGGGAGGAAGGTGGTAGTGCTTGATTTTGTAAAAACCAAGAATCCCACGGAAAAAATTGGAAGATGGTAGGGCAAGGCCACGGTCGGCAAAGGGGGTGAACATGACTGTCTCACCCGTCATCTCCCAGGGCGACGAATCGGTCCCCGCGGTCCGCCATTGCACTACTCCTTTCTCCAGGAGCACTCGCTCGGCGACGAGCTGGAGGAGATCATTCTCCCGGACGCTTGAGGGCCTTCACTCGCCGTCCGCCACCGTCTTGACGACTTTGGCCGGTGGCGGCGACTCTTCTCCACCCTCACTCTCCCTCTTCCTCCCACGACCAGTGACATACTTCTTCGGGAGCTTTGGGCGAAATGCCACACAAAGCTTTGTGCGCATGCCCTGGGGAGCTCACGCGGGTGTAGATGAAGACGGGAAGTGGAGATTTGGCTACTTCTAGCTCTGGATTTGGGCTATGGGTTGGTCGATTTGGGCGTGGCGGCGGCGGCTTGGGTTCCTGGATGATTTTACTGCGGTGAAAACAACAGCATGTGAAAACCCTAAGGGGTACTGCGGGGTTATTTATAACCAGCGGCTCCCATTCTTTCTGTTGGAAGTTGAAGAGACTTTCTCGGGATAACGATTTTGAGCGGTTTTTAAAGAGTTTTGTGTAACGGATTTTGGAACTAGCCATTTTCTCAGGGATAGGCTCCCGGGATTACGGGCTTCTCAACTTCCAGAACCAATTAACCCTAAAATCATCAAATTGAATCCTAAAATCACACATTCCATGCCACGACTCTTTAGATCCTTTTTTCCAAATCCTGTAATTTGGATTAAAGGCTCAGGAGCTGCGAGGTACGTGTCATCGATGGCTTATTTTTCAAAAATTCTTGGAAGATACAAACGGAAGATTCAAGACTAATTTGACACTCAGCTTGATTTTTCGATTCAACCTAAGGCTCGGGGGCTACTCCATATGCAGTGCGAGTTCATCGCACCCCATATAAAAGAAGACTTAAAAATTCCTCGGGGCTTGAGCATCTCACAGCCTCGATGCAGCCAAGGAAGTACTCGGAAGACACCTTCTCAAGGGGGCTTAGCAGGGACCTGAAGACACCTTCCACGAGTACTCGGAGCCTGCAGTACTTGGTTATGAAGGGCTCGGGGGCTTGTCAGACCCGGGGCAGCGGGACTGCACACTTCGCGTACATATTCCTGTAGTAGAGGTGGTGCATGGGCTATACCTTATCCTCATTGTAACTAGTCATGTAGGGCTTGGACTAGTCGGACGTAAGGCAACTACCCGAGTGGTACGCGGGTAGGACTCCTCACACAGTCCCGACTAGAATTTCCATGTAACTCTGTCCCCCAGACTATATAAGGGCGGGCAAGGACCCCTCCAAAGCATACCTGCATACGCATAACCCCAAAGCAATACAAACCAGACAGGATGGGGTATTACGCTATCGTCGGCCCGAACCTGTCTAAACCTTTGTGTTCCTTGCACCTTCGAGTTCCTGATCTCAGTGACACCCTACCTACAACCTACCACCTCGGGGGTATCCCTCGGTGGGCTTGGCGGTAAAACACCGATAGGATGTTTGGTTGAATAGTTATAACTTTTTTTAGTCCCTCGGTGGGCTTGGCGGTAAAACACCGATAGGATGTTTGGTTTAATAGTTATAACTTTTTTTAGTTTCGGATTTGCATGCATATGAATAACGTCAGCACTTTCGTCTACTTCTGCATGCATGCGTAAATTCTCTCCGGTAACGCAAACGGCCGCTCGCGCGCTCCGGACGGGGGCGTATCGGCGGGTCCGGCGCTGCCCGCTAACCTGCCCGCCGGGGCTTCGTCCTCACGTGACGCGGCGGGCGAGGTACTGGTACTCACTGCGCTTCCGATCCTCCTGCATCGCTTCGCTACCGACCCACGGCTGTTCCTCGTAAATATTCACGGTTCAAACTTTTGGGGTGCTTAGTTCTTACGTTGGAATTTGGATGCTGCAGGCATTTTAGCCAAATTATTGTCTGATACTTAGGTGAGTTTTTCGGTGGATTTAGCATGATTCTTCAGGTCATGTGGCACTTGGCACATTACGCCTAGTTTTAACTGCAGTGAGTGATCTTTGTAAATTCGAATCGAGAAGCTATATTTTTTGGCGCTTCTAGCGCCCGGACGTCCGATCAAAATTTTTTCATCAGACGGTCCGTCACAACATCGATAAATAACAATTTCAAAATAAAAAATTAACGCTTGCAACATCAGAAAAATATGTATACAAATGACTCTATATCCGATTCGAGGATGGAAAATTTCCACCGCGACATTAACATCATGTTTCATACAATATCCACTGCGCAACATAAAGAAACAATCAATAATTGTAACATCTAATGTTTTCTATGCGTCGGACGCCCTAATCCTAGCATTACCGATATTTTTTTTAAAAAGGAAGTCCTTCACACTTTGTTTCCCACGAAGGGCGTGATTGCCATAAAAAAGCTGCCCCACTTGAAGTATCGTTTAAGTTGAGGACAGAGCACCCTTTTAGAACTGATGCTCATTTTCCTTGTTTCAATAAATTGAATGAAATTGAACATCGTGTGCTCTAAAAGTACACCAAAATAAAACATGGTCATAGATCTCCAAATGGATACAATTGCCAGCATCACAGTGACTGCCAGTATTATCAGAAAATTCTGTTGGACCAAAAAAACTCACTACCTTGCATTAATCTTAGCTTTTCTTAATTGCTCAAAGCAACAACAAGGATGCCTGAAACCATGTTTATTTCCTCCTTGGTATGATATGTACCTGCTATGAATAATCCTACTGGCTTATACAGGACCCTGGATATAAAGGTGCTGATTGGCCATAGCCAACTAGCGGTGCAGCAGCAACCCCTCTTTGATTCAGCAAACACCTGAACCATGCCAACCTTGGAGCGGCCATACTTGTGTTCGTTGCAAGCTTCTCAATGGGTGTCCACAGCCGCTCTTCAAGTCAATTAGGGGTTTGATGAGTCAAAGCAACTTGATGAATAGGTACCTCTTGTGCATTTCATAATATATAGTACCATGCTTGAGAAACAATTTCAGTATTCTAAGTCCACATGCTAGTTTCTTTCCTATAATTACATATAAACTGATGCACAACAACCCATATAGGTTAATCTCCAACATTGTTGTCGATGAGAGTTCAACTAAAAAACAAGCATTTCGACATATTTGTTCGTATGAGTGGTGACAAACTTTCTAAATTGATTGTCATTCATATGAGATTCTTGATAGTGCATTAGTACTTTAGTTATCACCATGTGCATTCTTGTTTGCGTTAAACTCTTAACTTTTATATAGAGTTAGAAGTCAAAATTTGTTAGGCTGATCATACCTGCAGCTGCTGCAGAACGTGGCCAAATTGTTTGCTGAATGTCCGATGAATCTATTTTTTCACCCCACATGCATACCTCACCACCAAGAACCAATCTCTGTTGCTCTGGCTTGTGGATTTTTGCCAGTGGTTCATTCATGTAGAACCCTTCCCACTGAACATATAAGTGATCCAGGTACCAACTTTCCTGTTTGCTTAGAATGCATCTCAGACCAGCAGCAACTGCTTCCTCTGCAACTGTGCCTCCTAGCCTGTCAATGATTATGGAAAAAAGTAGCAGTTGTTAATTGTTGGTTGCTGCACAAGCAGATGCCATGGCTTGTTACTGCAATACGTAGTTGCATCAAATTGTTCATTTGATCCTATGCTCCTTACTACTATTATGTTCGCAATCCCGTTACTTTAATAATTTATTATATTTATACTAGATTCTTTTTTAGATGTACATATATTAAGCATTATATCAGGCAATTCCTTCTGTGAAAAACTATTTGAGTTCGACAATAGACTAAACAGTCCATGAACGTATGGAAACCAACATGTACAAGAATGAAGCCTAAGGGCATGTACATGTTTAATGGTTAGACGTGGGTGCTTAAAGGGAGAATGTTATCAATTATTAAGCATCTGTATAAAAGGTAATTCCTACAATGCAAACCAGTCCTTAAATCTCAATGACCTTTTTAGCACACATCAAGCACCGGTGCAAATCAGGTGCAAATGATGTGGGGGGCAAACACAATGTTTCAGCTAAGCATCTTCTCTAAGAACCCCGATTGTACATACTCAAACAGCAATTCTCTAACTAGGTAAAACAGTTTCGTGTAATGGAAGCTATCAGGATATGACGCACATACCAGTTATGCACCACAGTGTTATGGTCTAACTTGTCTCCAAAGTTGTTAAATGATTCTTCCCTACAAGATGAGGAACTTTCCGTTTCCAGCTAGATGGAATATTTTAATATGCACAATCTAGTTATACCAGTCACTCTACCAGTTAATGATATCATAGCCATATGATATTGCTATCTTTTGAGCTCTTAATACAAAATATCTGTAGGCATCTGTCTCATTCATACCATTTAGAGTCAACCTGCAAAACATGAAAAGGGCTTCTGATCGGATTAGATGACTAATACAAGCATCAATTTGTACTAACGATATTGGACCAGGTTATCTAACCACATATCACGTTATTGAATTTTCTTATTTTAATCTTTCTGAATAAGTGCATTCCATTGTTTAATGTGTGGTGTGGTAGTCCAGCAACCTGAAATCCACAACAAAGAATTATAAATTTCATCACATATGGGTTAACAGATCCGTGTAGTACAGATTTCTGCAAACTTACTTGTGTTGACTTCATCACCTCCCAGATGGATAAACTTGAACTTGAAAATCTTGCTAAAATCTGAAATACAGAAAAAAATCACTAATTCACTATATGCGAGAACATCATGTTCTCATTCCCCATGGTTGGATTATTATTCAGGTCATTCAAAAAGGACTTTTTTTGCTTAATTTAGTATAAATTGACTGGAGAATCGATTCAAATCTAGCATGATTTCTGCTCAGAGTGTGTAACCTTGAAGAATTCCATCAATCACTTGGAATGTAAAATTGTTGCTTACGTCAAGTGGTTCTTTACAGATAGCTGATGGCCACAATGAGGGATATCCAACACCCCTGAAACAGGAGAAATGCACCAAATTTGACATATGTTGGTATGCTTTTTCTTAAAAATATTTATTTATATTATTTCATCTGCATGTTATTTACTGTATGGATTCAAAGAATAAAGTGTGTGTATACAGCAAAAAGATATATCATTTCGTGTCAGTAAAACTTGAAGTCCATGGGAGCATATTCTAGAAAATGACAGCATTGCTTATCAAAAAAAGAAAAGGACAGAATTGCATAGGCTCAGATGTCTTACCATGAAAGGGCATGGCCAGGAACATCTACCTCAGCCAAGACATTGACACCTCGTTTTTCAGCACACCTGCAGTTTCTTGATAAGCCATCCTAAAAGGACCGACACTAGGTCTAGAGGGGGGGGGGGGGGGGGGGTTTGAATAGGCCCTGTTAAAAATTCTGCAAGTTCAAGTTCTAGATGAAAAACTGTTAAAATTGTCGGAACTTCCGACGGAGGGCAGGAACTTCCGACCCCCTCAAGAACAAAATACGAAATTTAAACTAAGATAAGTTTATGAGGAATCTATTTGAATAGAAAGCTTACAACAAGTGTCTTGAGACTTCTAGAGGTGATCTCTAGAAGCGGAAACTTATAAACACATAGATCGGGTCAAATCTAGCTCAAGAACAATATGAACAACAATAAGTAAATAAGACACGGGATTTGTTACCGGAGTTCACTCCACTTAGGAGCTACGTCTCCGTTGAGGAGCTCACAAAGAGCTGGGTTTTCGGTAACCCCTTGCCTCCCTCAATCAACCACAAAGGAGGATTGAGTCACTTACTATTGTTCTCACAAAGAGAAGGGTAATACAAACTTCCGGGGCTCAAACCACAAAGGAATGGGAGCTCACCGGCACCTCTAACCGTCTAGGAGCAAAGCTTCAAGAGTCGACGAATCAAAGGATGCTTCAAGTGCTTCTTGAGATGAAGAAGTGAAGGCTCACAAGGTGCTCTTTTCTCACACCTCAAATCTCAGTCTCTCTCAAATGAATCCTTGCAAGAATCAAGCTCTTTGGATGGAGGAGAGGGTTGTATTGAATGCTAGGGAGGTGTGGTTGGTCGGAGTGAGCAGAAGCAATGAATAGAGGGAGTGAGGGGGTATAAATACCCCACCCCCAAAATAGAGCCGTTGGTGGTTTCTGATGGCTGCTGTCGGATGTTCCGATGTTGGGTCGGATCTTCCGACATAGATTAGGCTCGGATTTTCCGACTCATGGTCGGATCTTCCGGTTACAAACTCCCGGTTGCATCACTCAGAAAGGTCACAAATAACAGGGGTCGAAATTTCCGACGGAACTTGTCGGAACATATAAATTCGGTCGGAACATGACCTGAGTCGGTGGGAACTTCCCTTCGGAAGTTCCGACGGATCTATCGGAACTTCCGACAGAGGCAGTGATAAAGTGAATTTTTCTGAGGTTTGTGGACGTGAGTTTATGTGTTTGTCATTAATGTAATCATCTCATGAGCAGCACTTTTCGACAACCTTGATCAATCAAGCACGTCCCCCTTTATAGTACGGTGATTCCTATACTCAAATTCAAACTAAAAATGAATTTAAAACGTCCTTGAGCTCCAATACCGTCATGAAAGAATTGGGGGGCCATCCTTTGAACTTCTTTCGATTTTCTTTAACTTTATTCCTGCACACTCATTCATTCAACGTATCATATCCTCCAAATTGTGATTGTCACTAATCACCAAAATTAGATTAGTGCCTAGATACACTTTCACATCCTAACTTGGATAAATCCAGTACCATAACTAATAGATCTCTACATTTGAGCACATTGGGCTCATAAATTGGATGGCTTTAAGATTTTTATTGGGTTTTTTTTTCTGTTGAGTTTCCTTTGCAGTCTTTAGTAAAACTTATATCACATACTTTTACTGGTATATTACCATTTGGCATTTAGCAATCTAGGTTAGATTCTCAATAATAAGTGATGAGAGAAATTGTGGTTCAAGTAATGATGGAAAAAAAACCTCAGTGTACAATGTCAATAGCATCATCCTTTGTATATCTCTCAGAATAAGAGTATGCACCATCCCACAATTTTGGGTATGAAGGTATCTCAATGGGAAATGACTGCTCATCCACGACATGCCAATGAAGAACATTCTGCATGATGATAGATTTTACACAGGTCACATCCTTTAGCTGAAACTAATCTCAGAACTTATGTACTAGACAATTCAAGTAAAGGAGAGAAGGCTGATGGGACCAATGAACTTGATTTGTTTGTGGAAAGGTCAAACATACCAACTTACTGTAGGTCATTGAATCGATTACCCTTTTTATTACAGGTACAGGAAGATAATGTCTTGAAGTATCTGCAGCATACAAAGCAAGTTAGAACTGATATTTCTGTCCGAATTCAGGCAGTGTATGTGCAAGAAGTCATCATTTTCACATGAAAAATAGTTGTTCATGAATGCTACACATGTGTTTAGGGTTATTGAATATAGAAAGTGCAAAGTGTGTGCTAACTGGTATTATTGAAATTTCTCTTGCTGATAAGACTATAAAAGTACCTGAAGTATAAGAACAAATGGAAAATAGATGATTCCATGTCGAAGAAATGTTTTTTTAAGGTCAACAGGGGAGGGGGGGGGGGGGGGGGTGGATTCCCCACCTGATTCATTGCTTTGGCCCTGAATGGCCCATCAAGATACAAAGAGTTTTACAGTTTCGTCAGTTTTACATTGCCGATTCAAAGAGTGAGAACCAAGACAGACTGACATGTCTATGATCCATCGGCAGGCGACATCCCCATAATCTAGAGTCTTCATGGGCGGTCCTCAGAACCAATTGTAGTGGGTCTGAAATGGTATGTGTGGTTGTACAGTTCAAGAGGTGAGCAACCTCTACTACCTTTCAGATTTATGGAATGGTTATTGCTTAATATTCGAGCATTTTTATAGTTCTAGAGTAATATCAAGGACAGTGTTGTTTTTACTATATTCCAGTAGCATGCCATGTTCCTCTGTAACCACTATGCCATGAAACTATTTAGACCCTGTTTGTTTCAGCTAGAGATTGTGAAAAGCAGCTTGTGGATTGTGAAGAACTTAATTGTAGAAAGCTGAAGGTCCAAAAGCTGGTAAGTATTTGGCAACCTGATTCTAGCTTATAAACTCTTTCTCTCACTTACATGTGGGCTACGCAGTGGAAGGAGGGAGAAGAGGTGGGGAAAAGAAACGAACCCTTATGTTTGTAATGGCATGGTTGGTAAATGTATAACATAATCTGGTAGAAGTTGGTGTAGAGTGCGTTGTTGGATTATTACAATCTGGCAAGCTCGATTGTAGAATATGATATCAAAAGCTTATTGTTTGTTTCAGCTAGGGATCATAAAAGGCGCAATCCATAATCACTAGTAGAAACAATCAGGTCCTTTAAGGGACTTGTCATTCATGTTCTACTCACTTTTATTTTGGTTATTTATGTAGAAATAACTTGTTTGAAGCAATGGAAATGGAGCTACTTCGAACACCTAGGGGTAGTTGTGCAGAGTTCAGTTTTGGAGACTTTTAGCTTGCACCTGTTATTAACAAAATGGATGCAAAATCTGGCTATAGCATACCAATAAGAAGCCCTCGGTAAGGAAATCTGGGTGCGTCCAGGATACTCCAAGGTGCCAAACGAAGTATAATTTGCCTCGACTTCAAATCAAAGCTACATAATTGGCTAAACGTCTGCAATAACACAAAACTTACCATTAAATGATCTGGATATAATCCTTTTTTTCTGAATTCTGCTATACCATGCATAAGTAGCACTTCAGTTACCTCCAAGGCGTGAAGTGCTCCAAAAACTGTTTGAGCCTGCAAAATATTGCAATATGCCATGAATTATGTCTCAGAACTCTCATAGTATTTTTTTTTGCAGAAAGCGGCACCATGATATTAGAATGATTTTTTCCATTGCTGTCAGACTTTCCTCTTCAGATACATTATACAAAACCAGAGTTTCTACTTCATACTGTTATTTTCTAAGTCAAAAGTACATCAAGTTGTTGCTTGGACACATTACACTGTTGTCATTCGTAACAGTTAGCACCCAAATCATACTTCAGGATCCATGTGTTGTTCTAGGGCCAGTCAAGATGATATGGTGGTGAAACAGGACAGCTTCTCGTATGGAGGGGATGGTAAAAAACAGGTACTGTTAAAAACACATTGGTCATTTTGTTACATCTGTAATTTACACCACATAAAATTATTTTGTGGGGAAGGAAATAGAAAAACACACACAACAGGAACATTTGTTGTGTTAGTAAAAAAAAATGGGGAACGCTTCTATTTCATACATTGACAAATAAAAGCAATATGTGAAGTCTAGAATGTTCAGCATCTGACATCAACTTTCCAATGTTTTGCTAACAGCACAGGCATTGCTGACCTGAATTTGGGCATACAACGGATGTCCAGTTGAAGGCACGAACAGACTGTATGATTCATCCACCCCGAAGTTGAGCTGCAGAAGGCCAATGAGCAGAATCAAAACGCATAGCACAAAAATAACAGGAGTCCTGGTGCCCCATCGGATGCAGTACCTCATCGTCCGGCGAACGGACAACCACATTCATGCCGACGAGCACAGATGACCTCTTGTAGCCTTCAGTGATGACATGATCCTGCTCCACGGCTGCCGCCATCCTCCCGAAGGCATCCTTCAGGATAGCCTTCTCGTCGGAGTAGTTGCTCCCCATCACAGTCATCTTGAGGTCCCTGCTGATGTGACCGTCTGCTTCCCATTGCTCACTGACTTGGGCATCGGCCACAGGTTGACATCTCCGGTGCAGGGCATGATCACCATGAGCACCAGCAGCAGCCTCAAAGCTCCCTCCATCTCTGCAACCTCGCCGAATGTGGTGTCCCCTTCCCTGCAGAGCTGGTCAGCTAGCTGTAAAGAACAGGCAAGAAATGTATGGAGATAAGTAGATTGAGAATGGCTAAGATGGTATGTATTCGTGCTGACCTCTGGTAACTGGATGCAGGTTGTGCAAACTGTTGCTGCTAATTCGTTTTTCCAGCCATGGAGGAGGAAGAGCGGCCTTTTGCACTGTCTTAGTGGAGGAGGGGAGAACAAACAACGCGCCAGGCAATGAGGCAAGGAAAATAGAGCCCACTATATTGCCCGCTTCTGTCGATGATGTTTTGGAAGCAAAAGAACAGGAAGATGATCCATCCCGTTCCTACCTTTATGGGCTGTGGCGAATAAGCAGAGTGCAGATGTAGGTGCGCATTGGCAATCCGTTCTGCTGCACAAAGATAGCTGCAGTCCTAAGCGTGCAAGGATGAATAGGATGATCCAATTTTGGTTTATAGGGAGGGAAGTGGTAGAGGACACAGAAATGGCATGTGAGAGCTGAGAGTTTATAGGGAGGGAAGTGGTAGAGGACACAGAAATGGCATGTGAGAGCTGAGAGGTGGGGTGGTATATAAAAGGGAAAAAGGTCAGTAGCTTAATTAGTTTGTATAGCTAACAAGGAGTCTAATGCTAAATGTACTGCATCATGCATGTAGATCCGAACTTCAACATGACTCTCTTTAGACAATGATGGTTCTAAATGTTGTTGTCAATTGCGTACCAAGTCGGCATTAATATTCAACATTTTCAATGGATTGATTAACGGGCAACACAAAAAAAATCATGAGAGATTTTGAGGTAACTTGTATCATAAACCAAATGAACTTCCTATATGAGAAAATCAGAGTAGTATAGATGCCCAGGACGGGCTCTGTTGAACATTCAAAATTCTGAGTTTATGAAGCCTAAACATCACTATGAATATTACTTCTGTTATTAGAAAACGGCATTACTGGATTTGTCATCGAAAGTGTCGTATGCCTCACTATAAACTATGCTAATTTTATTTTATTAGCTAACACATCAAATGGAACTAATGGTCGGATATGTTTATTGGAGACGACATTGCTTGGTGTCCCAAATAGAAACCAGATGAGACCGGATGCAGTAGGAATGCACTGTGAAGCGATTTTGGTGATGCAGTTATGGACAGCGCTTTCGTTGCTCGCGGTGAACGGAAGCGTTCGTTTCTGTGGTTGAGTATTTGTTCTGCGTCGCATGTGATGGCCGTGAGCCTTGTGGCATGTTGCCATGTCGGTCCGCCTGCGATTGCGCTACTTTTTTTTTTTAATATAGTATACGCACGCACACTCGCTCCTATGAATATACATACGTAACTCTATTTTTATAAGCATCGTCGAGAGACTGAGCTGGTAAATTCTCGAGATTGACGAAGTCACCACAGACGCCTCGCTATCGACGGGAACGTCGCCTACCACTGAAAGCACAACGCCGTCAAAATCTCAGAAAATTAGCTTCTACGGGGAGTGGAACCCAGAACTTCAGGTACTACTGAGACTCTTGTAAATTGTAATCACTAGGCTAGAGGCCCTTTCGCGGGATTCGAACGAACTCTTAAAAACATCTGCTCATGCTCTTAAAAAAATTTGCACGAACTCTTAAAAACATCTGCTCATGCTCTTAAAAAAATTTGCTCATTTTCCGTGTCTAACAATATACTAAGAGCATCTTCAAGAGTTCTTTATATCTCTTCCTTGTCATTTCTCCTCTAGAAAAAAATTCTCTAGAAAAAAAAACCTTCTCCAATAATTTCCCATCGTAATTCCATATCTCCTAACAATTGATTGCCCATCCATGTCTGCGTAAAGATGCACACGACTCCGTGACTCCCTATCGGGCTCCCCGCGGCCTATTTTTCTTCGGCGCGTCTTCTCCCCGCCCACGTCGTCCTCCTTCGCGCCATCTTCCTCCAGGAAGCAGGCCGCCGCCGTTAAAGATGGGCGTGGTGCGGGTCGCTCCAGCGGATCGCCGAACCGATCCATAGAAACGACTCTAAGGCTGGTCGCACGCGGATAGCGGAAAAACCGCTGCAGCGGCGTCCGCTATCTCGTCCGGGACGGTAGCGGAGGCCCTCGCTTCCGCCAAATCAAGCGGGGGCAGCGGACGTCCGCTACCCGCGCCGGCCCCACCACACCTCCAACCGCTTCGCTGCGTGCCTGGAGAGGGAAAAGGGGAGGGAGGGACCGCCGCCGGCCAGTGGAGCTCGTCTGGGTCCGCCGCCTGCCCCGCGACCGCCTGGATCCGCCTCGTCTCGCGCCGGCAGAGGCTCGCGGCGACACGGAGGAGGGCCGGCGGAGCTTGCGGCGATGCGTAGGAGGCCAGTGGCGACGCGGAGGAGGGGGGTGCCTGGATCCGCCTCGTCTCGCGCCGGCAGAGGCTCGCGGCAACACGGAGGAGGGCCGGTGGAGCTCACGGCGACCCGGAGGAGGCCGGTGGCGATGCGGAGGAGGGGGGCCCGCCTGGATCCGGCCTCTGCCGGGGCCCTGCTCCGGTCGCTCCTCGCCGCAGCCGCCGCTCCGCCGCCGACCGCCCCTGCTCGCCGCGCGTGGCGCAGATCGAGGCCGGCGCCAACCCTAGCTCGGCCGTGTGCAGCCCCAGCCGGCTCGGGGCGGATCTGGCCGCCCGCCGCGCCGGCCGCTCGCCGCCGCGCCAGAGGGAGGAGGGAGGAGGCAGCTCGCCCTCGCGCCGGGGGCAGGGCGGCCGCGAGCCCGTCCCGCTCTCCGAGGCCCCGCTCCGAGCCGCGGCGCTCGCGCTTGCCCGCCGCTCCGTCGGCCCGGGGGCCGAGCTGCTCGATCCCGCTGAGGAGGGAGGCCGGAGGAGGAGGCGGCGGGGGAGGCCGGAGGAGGGAGGGGAGGCCGTTGGGGGGCGGGGAGAGAGTGGGGAGGGATAGGGGGCCGCGGGGTATTAAAAAAGAAAAAAATATTCTGACGTGTGGGCCCCACGTTCGGGTAGTTGGGATAGAGGATGCTTACAGAGTATGAACTAGTGCGAAAAAATTAGATAGAGATGAGAGAATTTTGATGACCAAGCATAAATGTTCCTTTTAGATGATGAATATAGAGGACCACGAATGCGGACTCCACTCCGACCCAAGGGTCAACGGATGGCAACTGGAACAACCATTGGTTCGAGTGGTTCGATCCTGATCGAGGGAAAGCTCGCGTCCACGGCGGCGCGCGGCACAGCTACGCTGGCGGGATCGTGCACCCAATCCCAACCTGTTCACCAGTGCGTCGATGCGCTCGTGCGACGCCGCCACGCGGCGCATGGCGTCCACGATGCTCTTCTCCAAGGCGGCGTCTAGCGGAAGCATGTCGCCATGGCTGTGAGGTCGGCGAGGTCTGGGATGCCGGCCGCTAAACTCGCAGCAGCACAAGGCGGAGGTAGAAGGCCTTGCAATACTCTGTACTCGTAGCTTATCCCGCCCTTGGTGCACCCAGTGATGAGCACCACGGGTTGCTGCTGCATGGCCTCGTCGTCGTGGCCATCAGGCTGTCGTTGGCGACTTTACTAGCAGCAGTGTCGTGAAGCTCATTCGAAGCAGTTACTTCAAGCCCAGCATCTTCTGCGCCGGCCGTCGAGTATGCTACTTCAAGCCCAACGCTGGATTACAGGAGCTTAAGCAAAGGGTTGCATGTGGAAGCAACCCACCGCAACGATATATGGATCGACCCACCATATCTCATTTTTTGAGTGAAAATAGAGAATTATTGGTGATGAACTATTTTTTACCTTCCCATACCTATTTAGGGAGTTGGCAAATAACAAATTTTAGGAAGAAAATATTAGAAACTCTTGAAGATGCTCTAATGTGTCTCCATTCTGTTGAGTATCTTTTGCTTACGCCTTGTGCTTTCTCTGCAGCGATCAGGTCAACTAGCTCCCACATGCCAGGCTCGCTTCCATTCCATCCATCTCTTGCTGTGCTGCACTGCGCGGACGTAGTAAGGTCAGATCTTTCCCTCTCGGTCGCCGAGAATTGCCGGCGAGACACGTTCCGGCCCGTGCCTTGAGGCCGGTTATTACGCGCTGCTGGTTGTACGGCACACGAAGGTGCGCTGTGTCAAGTCTGAAGGAATCTCCTGGCAATATTATTGTGGTGCCCGCGTGCGGCATGCGTAACTGCAACTTGTAGTTCTAGTCAGGTTTGTCAAGCATTGCATATCGATGAACAGTCTGTTTGATCTATACTATAAAACTTGAAAGAACTAAAACTATTTCTTACCAAAACTAGGTCCACCATACTTCTCACAGAGGTCCCACTTATTAGCCTAAAAGTTTAACGAAAGAGGGTGTAGATCCACGAAATTGATAGAAGAAAAATATTTCCACCAAAATCCTAATACTTTTTACACCAAGCACTTTCATCTACCCACCCCTTGTCTTGTCCATTACTTTCCATTTTCTTGTACACCAGACCATGCATTGATTGTCTTTCCAAATTTACCCGCCCATTAATTTTCATTTGCTTGTACACCAGGCGTACATGATTTCGAGTAAGACTACCATGCGATGATTGTCTTTCCAAATTTGTGTGCGGTCATTGATATTCTATTTTTTATTTTGCACATTCCATGTTTGAATGCCGCTTTCTTGTGGCGTCATCTCCTCAACGTGCTTGGAGATCAAAGCATTCAAAAATACGGACCTCCTCCCCTCATCATCATTTTCTTTCCATGTTTGGACGTCACTTCCGCACGACATCATCTCCTCATCATGATTGGAGATCAAAGTTTTTCAAAAATACGGATGTCCTTTCCTCGCTGTGATTTTTTCCATGTATGAACGCCTATTTCCCATGGCGCCATCTTTTCACCGTGATTGCAGATCAAAACCTTCCTAAACACTCGCGTCCTCTCTCACCTTGACGAGATCATACATTCCAAAATGTAGGAACATTTCCATTTTGTTAGACAACCTCGGACGATCTCCCACGGCAGAGCTCCTCCGGCTAGCGCCCCTGGCTGAGCGCCTTCAAGCGCCTCCGGTGAAGCGCCCCTGACCGATCGCTACTGGTCGAGCGCTCTTGGCAGAGCACTGCCGGCCGAGCGCACCAGGCCAATCATCTCCAATCCAATCGATGACCACCGGCGTATCACATCCGTGAAGCGCCGGACGGCCACACTCCGGCTCTTCACCACACCACGCCGGTGGCCGAACGCTCGTGGAAGTTCGCCTACGCTGAGGTAACTGGACATGGGGCCTTTCTTTTGATGTTGCTTATTGCATCGTAGTGAAGGAAGGAGACAGCCTGATTGGATCCGAGCGACGGTCCTGCAGGTCGGCTGGCAACAACCATTTTTGGCTCTAGAGGAGAACTTGAAGCATGTGTACTTCATCAAAGTTCTACTGTTCCAAACCTACACGTAATAAATTCATAAATAGAGCCATACTGCATATATCCGGTATATCTGGTGTGCGCGCGCGTGTTTGTGTGTTTTGTGCAAAATGGACCGGTCATATCTCCATATTTAATTCATTTTGTACTCAGATCTCTATCACAACTTATATAATTATCATACAACGCCGAGGACAGGAAGCCCGCAACAAAAGAAATAAGCAGAGTCACTTTGAAGGTTAAAAAAATCTGTTTTGTTAACAACTAAACTGTATGCATTGATGCGAGGCTAGACATGATATAATATAAATTATGATAGAATGATTATTTTGTTTGTTTCTTAAATCCTTCTGCACTATCTCTCGGTGTGGCTGCAGTTTCTTGGCTATAGATTAAGTATAGATTTATATTTTTGATGAACTTATGCACTGAATCTTGCCACTTGATTGTCAACTAATCTGATGACTGCTGCGCAAACAATGGCAAACAATGGCAGTACTGTCATGAAAAAATTGTCAAACATCAGTTCCTTTTTACATATGTGTGGTAATTAGAAAATAATTGTGCAATGAATTGCTTGATCTCTTTGTTCTTTTTTTAGGGATTGCGACAAAAAATCTTGGCACCATCAGCAACTCTCGAAGCTTCTCTCATAAGCACAAAGGTTTCATTTTTAAAAATTAAGAGCAAGAGAAAATAGGAAAGGTGAACCTAGGATTTTAGTTTTCTGTTATGCTAATTTGGACCATGAGCACTGTCACCCATGGTTAATTGAGTTGCACTAAACCATTTTACATGTAATTTGTTCAGCATTTTCTACAGGTTTTAGATGTAAGCTTGGAGAAGAGGTGAAAAGGGGATGCTTTGAATCTGGAGATGGTAAGGGTAGTCGCAGGGGTACAACTTACGAGGATATTGTTCAGCTCATACACCTTGTGAGCAGACAAAAAAGTAGCATCAACTAAGGAACAATTTTTGTGAAAGGCATAAGTTGTTGTCTCATCCAAATATGATGACTGTTGTTGGTGGTCAAGGTTGTCTCTTGTAAACAAAGATGACTACCGAAACATGAGAATACACTTCCCTTTGAGGTGGAGGATCATGTTTCATTCTATCAAGTGAGTGAACAATGAAGTTTATATTATATTATATTCTCCTCTATTTAATTTTATTGTTTTATAAAGAAAATAAGTGATTTAATTTAGAACTTGTCGTTGTAGTTTAGCATTTATATCCTTGAACTTTGAGTGTAAATATGATGTGGTTGCAAGATGCAGCATGTGCTCTGGGCTACCGCTTTACCATTCGACCCTGGTAAGGATGAATTATTATTTTTTTCAAGTAATTAGAAGCATTAATGGCTGCGGGAAATAACTTTTTTTAATTGTGTAGGTATTTTGCTACTATGGTCTGTGGTGTTTTGCTATCTCTAAGGGTTTGACATCTACTCATACATTTATTATGTGACTATGTACAGCTAAAATACAATTAAGAAAAAAATGACTATGCAATTAAGAAAATACTTTTCAGTGTCCACTTGTGCACCTTTTAAAACCAGGATGTTAGAATAACAATAAAGTGTTAGGAATACGAGATCTAAGGCTTATAGAAGAAAACAATTAAAATTTCTATTAGCAATGTTGTATGGTTACCTAATTTATTGCTTCAGAAGAGGATTAGATACATTTATTTTAACCAATCCTAAGTAGAGTAATGCATCAAGGTTCAGTGTTGCAAAGAATTCTTTTGAACTAAGATTATGCTATTCACATCCATGATAGCCAATAGTTTGTGATGGTATTATTTTTATCAAATGGATATCTGAATCTACTAACCTGGCAGGACGGGTGACTATGGCTTGACATAAGGAACGACGGAGGTTGGGACACGATGGCCTTGCCCTTGTAGTCCTCGTCCTCTCCAATATCCTCAAGCCGGTAAACAAACAAAATTTCCCCTTATCCAATTGAATATATATCTTTCTTGATGGGTATGTGAAATTTATTTTGATGTATGAATTTCCATTTAATTTCCATCAACATAATGTGTGTTTTAAGTATTCTCATGATTGTGGCAGCAACCTCTATGTAATAAAGGAGGTTTAGGATTCTATTCCAACCTCAATGTAATAAAGGAGGTTTAGGATTCTGGAATAGAGAGTCAGTGCGATGGCAGGTGGGCAATTTGGATGCATCACTCTGTTTTAGATTGATCCAGTGGCTCGAGTCTTTTAGGAATAAAAACTGAAGAATATTCATACTGAGTCTGTTTAGTATAGATTAGGGTGGATTGCTACGGTATCAATAAAGAAGATTAATTTCTTCATTAGCCATTTGATGTAACAAAAAATTTTAAATATATTTCTTCATAACACGTGCCTCTCCACTAGTAAGATAAAAAGGTTATGGTCTTGTTTAGTTCCCCGTGTAAAGTTTTTAAAATGGAATATTTTCACATTTGAAGTATTAGATATAGACTAATTAAAAATTAATGCAGATTTCATCCGTAAATCGCAAGACGAATCTAATAAGCCTAAGTAGTCTGTTATTAGCATATGTTTACTGTAGCAATACTGTAGCAATTTATTATCTAATCACCGTCTAATTAGGTTCATTAGATTCATCTAGCGATTTATAGTCCATTTGTGCAATGTAATTTTTTTTACAACATTTAATACACCATGGATGTGTCTAAACATTGATATAATTGATGTGTAAAAATTTTGATGGGAACTAAACAAGGCCTATAGAAATCTAAGATTATAGTTAGAGATTATGGAAAGTTGGATACTAAAATTCTGGAGTGCTGGCTGTTTGAATCATTGGATTATAAAAATCTAGGGAGCATTATCTGCTATTAGCTGGATGGGTAGAACCGGATTGTGAGATTATAGAGATTTGGATAGTTAGATTTTGGCAAAATAGCGGTTTTAGTCTCTCAATTTTGATCCAAGAGTCAAGTTCATCCCTCAACTTTCAAATCGGCTAATATAGCTCTCAACTTTCATTTTTGGGTTAAATTCATCCTTATACTGATACTAGATTCATACCCGTGTGTTGCTACGGGCAATATAGTCATAGTTAAATAATCTTATATTTTACTGGCAAGTAACCGATTTAGTGAACAATGTAAATTGCACTTCATTATACTACTGATGTATGACAATCTCAGCCATACATGCAACACATCTAATTTTATTCATGAAGCATACTGAACATCTCATATTCGCTCATTATGCGGCTTGCAAAAAAAATTAAGTGTTACGGGGAGTCCTCCATTTGGTTGTAAAAAGGGTTCACCATTGCTATAGAATCTTTACGTAATAAGTTGCATCACAATTCTCGACGCACTTCATACTGGTTCATATTAAGCACATTTTGACGATCACGTGTTGTTTGCCTCTGCTTATGTGTCATATTTGCATACCATGCCCTATCTTTTGCATGTCTTCCTTCGATTAGCTCATCTGCTAATCTTTGTTTTTGCTCTAATGGCATGGTAACATGATGATCTGACAGCAAAACTACAATAGCAAATTTCCATAAAAATATTTTCGTTATTCACAGTTAGCTCTAATCAGGAAAAATTACCTCTAATAGACGCATTGTTAGGACTAAATGATTGTGCACGCCTTGTTAGTAAACAGTACCTGAAGGTGGATAGTGATTATCTTCAGGATCACTATCCTGCTTGAATGCTTAGAGCTTTCTTTCTTTGGTACGCTGCACGACGCTTCTTATTTATTTCATCCCGCTGTTCAGCAGACATTGCTGCACGTCTGGATACAGCTCAGGCTCTGGCCATCTCCGTTTTATGTTGCTTAGGATCTAGCACTTGTACCTGTGAATCGGATGTATTTTGATCACCTATTGTGAATTTTACAGACAAATCTACTACCTCGACCAATAATTCGATGTCATCATTATTGTTTCAATGATTCTCTACAATATAGACAGATGCTACCTCCACTGTTGGTGTTTGACAAGTCTTGAAAAGAAGTACGTTCCACATTATTATTAACTGGATGCATATATGATAATCTGGTTAGATTTAGAGTTAATCTACGTGACTCATAAATTATATAGAAAGGATAGATATGCACAACATAATAATAATGTGGGCACCAATTTAATGGGCGAAATAAACCAGGGATGGCTAATGATCCTTTCCCAGCTACCTAGTGTCTTTTGATTTTAAATTTGATTTTCTTCCAGAGCTTTGTCTTTTGATATCAGAACATGTAGAATATATAAAACATGATTTACTACTCATGTTAGATTAGTAAGCTTCCCCATATTGTCAGTAATTCAGAGGTGAAGAAATTCAGAGTTGAACAAATTCAGAATTGGAAGGCTAGAAGTTATTCAGAGGTGAAGAAATTCAGAGTTGATCAAATTCAGAATTGGAAGGCTAGAAGTTTGTAGATGATGATGCTCAAGTCTCCAAAGAAAAACCTTGGAAGATAATGTGGAATCGAGAAGTACAAACAATTTTGCATTGGTACCTTGAAATTGTAGAATTGATCAAACTAACTCCCAGTTCGAGAAGCTTGGAATCAAATTGTGGCTTGGAATCAATTAGCTGATGTGCCTTGGAACCAATCAGAAATGTCAAATTGGCCTTGTTTCTTTCACCAAAGGCAGATCACATCACAAACAGAGATAATGAAAATACTTCAGGCGACGTACCTCTACCAAAGACAGATCAACACATGTGAACAGACTACACAACGACCATCCGCCGGCGGCCTAACGTACGTTAATTAAACCATCTGGATCAAGACCATGATCATATTGAATTTCAAATGAATAAAGGAGCGCAGCGAACCCACATACCTAGCCTTGTGCCATTGAAGCCGAGGTGCCGAGTCAAACCTGGCAGATCAACATCGATAGATGACCCCAGACTAAACAACTACCACCCGGCCGGCGCAGGCCTAACGTACCTGAATTAAACCAGCGAGGGATCGTGCATGCATGTGACCAAGAATGAGATAGATCCCGACGTCAATCTCGGGGCAGAGGCAACAGAACCAGATCGATCGCGATGACGGGAGTTCGTCGGGTAAAGGTTGTCCACGATCCGATAGGGTTTAGGGTGGGCGTTGGCGTGGACCGATGTGCGCTAGGTTTAGAAAGGAAGGACGAGAGAAAATAGGAAGTGATCGCGAGGGGAATTAGGGAGAGTGACCGCGCAGCGCGTAAACCAGCCGACGGCGCAAGATGCTTGACGGACCATCGCACCTTGCACCGTGCGCTAAATGAGTCAAGGCAAAGGGGGAATATAGCTCAAGGTAGTATAGTAAATGGATAGATTCCTTTAGATTGTTCTATGTCTATCGACTAGTTCTATGGCTCGTAATACGGTCAAGTATGGCTTTGATACCAAATGTGGCGACCTGGGTTTTCGGAAGGAGAACCCGAATCTCTGTATCATCGTGATAGTCCCAGGATCAGTAGCTATCACATACAGAATTCATCTCAGCCGAATATCATAGTCATACATCGTATAAGTTCATACATGGAATTAATTATTACATAATCCGAAGGATTGTATTACGGGTTTTGCAGTACAAGCCCCTTGGGCTAAAGGGAAACAAACAGAAATCGGAAGCGGTAGCTATTCTTCTAGGCCATCCTTCATCTTGGCGAAACACTCTTCCACAGGCATCTTGAGCGAAGCACGGGCCATCCTTGAATCATCCGTCGACATCGGGATCGCGAATCAGGTCAAACCCTGCATCTACCAACTATTCCCAAGGAGTGCGATAGGTTCACGTCACCATCCGTATGCAAGCTTTAAGTGGATGCAAAAGGTATATGAAATAGCCAACGGATAAGGCTGGGGTTTTCCTATGCAAGCAGCATCATAAGAAGTATCACCAACATCCAACACTGAACACGGGCCATTCCGGCATCCCGGACTCCCGGTTCAACACACACCCTCCAAAACCCACCAAGTCAATGCGAGGACTCCCTCTCCTCGCACCTCAACTGCCCCCGGCAGGAATATCATCACTAGAGGGAGGTAGAAATATGAGTATCACTACTCTATGAAAGTGAAGCCGGATCCAGAGATGTCCATAATCGAGGACGTGGTTATACGTATAGTTTTAACTCTGCAGAGCTTGTACACCTGTACCCACTCGGGATGCAAATCGGTCACGAGCCGATTAAGACACATCCCACAACCATGACTCTCTAGCTAGTACGGTACCATCCTGCTTTCTCGGGTTTGGGTGCTTCCTCCCACGAGAGGTTACCTTGGGACTGTGAATCTCTAACTTGGCCAACTGGTCTCGAAAGTCTCGAAGGCTTGGATCGGAGACCCCGATCGGGCCCGGTGCACCCCGAATTCCCATGGGCGTGCCCGGCTCGCCCCCTTCTGACACACTACTCCTACAGTCCTGGTACCGCACCACTAGAGATGGCTGGAACCCCTCCCCATTCAGGGGTAAGTGGCGTGCACGTTTAACATATTTCCTTCTCCAGGTCCACTAACTCAGGCCTTAAGCGCCGAGGCGAGCATCTTCATCATAAGGTGTATCCGACGCAACGGTCCGCCGATGGCACCCATTACAGGTATAGCCCACTACTCCTCCTCCAACATCCACAAAGGACCAAGTGTCCACAAAGGACCAACCGTCCACTCCGTAGGATGTGCCCAACACACACCCCAAGCCCCTGATCCAACGATCATGTTAATTCGCTCGCCCCCACTAAAGTCCTAATCACCAACTCCTTAAAAGTGTATCTTCACTCACGCCAAGACTATATCACCACATCCCACACATACACATGCTAGCATACCAAGGCATCTAAAATTTATAATAGTGTGTAGGATAATAAGGAGTTCAGGTAATAAAAGGGGCCATGCAGATTCGTCTCATCAAAGCAATGAAGTAACGCATAGCATAACTAGCAAGCAATGCATAATGGGTGTTTAGATTGTAGATGGGCGTGAACCTAGTGGTTCTTCGTAGCTCTTATGGCATTTTCTGATCGTCTAAGACGTCCTTCGGGGTCTTCTGGTCGTCCGGGAAGTCCTTCGGGGTCTTCAGGTCATCCAGGAAGTCCTCTGGGGTCTTCAGGTTGTTCGAGACGTCGGACACTTTCTCCCCATAGGGACCTAATCGTAAATACATATAAATACAAGGGGCAAAGTGCAAAAATGCACAAAACTGCACAAATAAGATCCAACTCACAACAAAATGTATTCTAATGGGTAGAGCATGATTTTAGAAGAATTATGAAACTGGTTTCATAATTTTCGGAGGTTCGATAAATTTATTATGAATTTTCTAAGGTTAAATCATTTTCTTAAAATAATAAATGATTTTCGTAAAAGAAAAGCACACAGTCAGCCATGTGGCAGCACCAGGGTGTGCCACATGTCATGCTGATGTCAGCAGGGGTCCGGGTAGGCTGACGTCAGCATGGCCCCATGCTGACGTCAGCGTTGACTCGGTCAACATTGACCGGGTCAACGGCCAGGTCAGCGGGGTCATGTGGGTCCCTCTAGTCAGCCTAACACAGAGGCTGGTAGGTGGGGTCCGCTGGTTAGCCGGGCTAAAAAGAAAAGGATAAGAGGCTGGCGTCTTGGTTTAATAGGCCGAAAAGAACAGTTGGGCTGGCTCGCGGCCCAACTCGGCTCAGCTAGGCAGGCCGCGTGGCTAACGGCTTAGGACAACTTGCAGGCTGGCTTCAATCTCGGCTCACGCTAGCAGGCCAGCTTGGCGGCTCGCAGGCCACCTAGGCGGAACGACTCGCGGGGTTAGGTCCAGCTGTGCAGGGCGGCTCGTCGTCGTGGGCTGCTTCCTGGGCCTCCTTGGGCTGTGCTGGATCGTCGCAGGTGCCTCCTCCTCTTCCTTCCACTGGTAATGCAGGCCCACACGGCACCCCTCACTCCCTCCTCTCTCTGGCTCTCCGGGCCCGCGTGTCGGCGACGCCTCTTCGTGCTGACAGGCGGGGCCCAGTCATCGGTGGGTATAGGATCCATTGTGGCTGCGTGGATCCCGCGTGGATCCGTGTATGCAGCTAGGTGTGTGCCGTGGGTGTGTGTGTTTGTCGCGGATGGATGCCCGCAGGGTGCCCGGCGAAATGTCGTAGAGGCACCTGCGGGTGCCGTGCCACGACGTCGTGGCGTGGGCAAGGGCTAGACGCGGTCAGTGCGCCCCGGTGCGACGACGGCGGGGTCAGGGAGAGCGAAGGCGGCCGGGCGAGGCAAGGGCAAGGCAGGGCGGTGCGGTTTGGTTTGGTGCGCGCGGGGCTGGCAACCAAGTCCGCGGCGAGGCGAGATGGTGGTCCGGCGCGGCAAAGCCATGGCTTGGCCTTTGGGGCCCGATGGCGAGAATCGCACGCATGCGCGCGGGTCCTGGTTTCCAGGGCCGCGGTGTGGCTGTGCGTGCGCGTGAGGCTCCGGCTCCCCAGGTCGCGGCACGACACGGCGGCAGGCAAGATGTGCTAGGTGACGGCGGCGTGGTGGCGACGGGTTCCTGCACAAAGAGGCGGCGCGACGGCCAGACAGGGAGGGTGAGGGGGGTCCTAGGGCTCTACTATGGAGGGCTCGTCGGTAACGGTCGGCAGCACAGGGGGCGACGAGAGGGGACGACGACACTCACCGTTCGGGCTCAAGGACGACGGTCATGACGCTGTGGTTAGGTGAGGCCGATGCGAGGCGGCGCAGTGCAGTGTCGCGTAGGGACGTTGATGTAGTCGATCGGGGCGCAGCTCGGCGGCGTGCTCCTCCTTGGCTCGATGTCGTTCACGGGCGGCTTCGCGCCTTCAACGTCTTCGGCGGCGTCCTTGGCTCCCACGCTTTTCCCCTTCTGGCGTTGTCGTTGTCAAGATTGGTGATCAAGACTTAGACTAGTAAATTTCTTTTATGCGCGTACGGCCTCAGATGGTTGCGCGGGTGACACGGGATTTAGACTGGTTCGGGCGCGAAGAAGCCCTACGTCCAGTATGGGGAGCTGCTCGTGTTACCCACGCGGGTTCTGTAGTAGGGGTTACAGAAGGGCGAGAGAGGGAACCGGTCCCAAGTCTCTAAGGTGTGCGCAGGGGCTCTAATGGCGCAGGCGTGTTCTTCTTTGCCGGGAAGAAGAAAGCCTGTGTGAGGAAGTGTGTGTGTGAAAAAACTCTCTCCGTCTCCTGGGCCTGGCCTTCCCTTTATAGCTCCAGGGAGTTGACCAGGCATATGCGAGACGTGCGTCGGGGTACACAGAGAGAGAAAGAATGGAGGGGGAGAGGGAACACGGAGTCCAAGGAGAAGATTCGTGCTCCCCGGGCGCCGCGGTTGTCTTCCGTCTCCTTGCTTCGCTGGGCGGCCTGCACTGATCTGGTCGCTGTCCTCCTCGGGAGCCGGTTACGGCGGGCGTGCGTGACGATGGCGGTGGCTTCCGTCCCGTCGGGGCTGACGGCTGCCACGACTGTCCCTGTTGTGCTGCAGGCGGCCTGAGCGGCACGGACGCCCTGTCCCTGTCGCCGGAATCATGGGACGCGAGGATGGGCGGGTGGAGCGTGGACGGTCAGGCGTGCTCCTGTGCCAGGCGACGTGGGTCATGATGGCCTGACAGCGAATCAGAGAAGACTGAACCGCTGTACCATGCGCGGCACAGTCGTGGGCGGGTAGGTGCGACGGGTCACGTTAGCGGCGTGGGCGCCTTTCCGCACGCCCGAGCCGTGGAGCATTTAAGGCAAAGCTGCGCCCGAGACTGATTTCCGTCCGGCGGGCCCACGCAAGTCTGACCCTAACCCCCCGGGTCGGGCGAGGCGGGCCCTCGTGGCGAGGGGTCGGGCGAGGCGGACCCTCATGGCGAGGGGTCGGGCGAGGCGGACCCTCGTGGCGAGGGGTCGGGCGAGGCGGACCCGTGTGGCGAGGGGTCGGGCGAGGCGGAGCCCGCCTGCCGAGGGGTCGGGAGCGTCCGACCACGAGGGACGGGGTCGGGCGAAGCGGAGCGTTTCCTCCTTGTGTTGGGCTGACGATGGTCGCCGTTGCCGCGGGTCGGCCCGGGCCTCCATAATTGTTGCCAGGACAGTCATTAGATGACCGTTTACTTTTCCCCCTGACAGGCGTGGGGCGGCGGAGTCGGGCACCGGCGGACGCCTCTCCTCCTTTTCTTTCTCCTCCTCTGCTTCTTCTCCCCCGAGCTCTCCCTCTTCTTGTTTGAATTGAGGCGGCGGTAAGGGGAAAACCCTAATTGGGGAGTGATAGGGTTGCGGCGGCGGCTAGGGGGTTCTTATAGGGTGCTCGGGCTAAGGCTCCCCGCCACGGACGTCTTGGATTGACGGCCGGGCCTTGGGACGCGCGGATGGTTACATGGCGCGCATCCGAGGGCCTTTGCGTACAGGTCTAGGGTTCCCGGGCATGGGCGGCTGTGGTGAGGCACGGGCACACGTGGGCGTCCAGGCAGTTAGGGGTGTTTGTCGTGGAGCGTGCGGCGTCGTGGGCGTGGGCGGACGGCGCCTCCGGCTTGAGTAGAGACCAGCGTTGGCGTGGGGGAGATGAGGGAAGGGGAAAGCTGCAGGTGGCCCCCACCTGTCAGCGGCGGAGTGAAAGGGAAAGGGGGCGACGTGGAGCTGGGCTGGTGGTGCGGCTTGCTGGGCCGGTTTTCGGGCCGTGCGGGGGTGGCACGCTGGTGTGGTGCGAGAGCGGACCGTGAGCAGTCCGAGGTGTGGGTCAGGCTGGCGCGTGAGGTGTGATGATGGGTTGGGCTGGTGCTATGGGTTTTAGCAGGCCAGGTTGGGTTAGGTTAGGGTTGGTCAGATCCGGGTCGGGTTAGGTCATGGTCCCGGGCTGGACCGGGTCAGGGCAGGGCCAGGTTAGGGTTAGTTAGCGGGCCTGGGTCTTAGGGTTAGCTTTTGAAATAAAATTTGAATGGTTTAATTCAAATTTAATTTCCACACAATTCAAACAAGAAAAAGGGATAAATTCGAAAGTAAATTCAAATAAACAAGCAGATTCGAATAAACCCAAATAAAATCCAAATATCGCACACTAACAATAACATCGTTAATTTAATTCAAAGTTTTAATTTCTAGGAGTTTAGGGGAAATTGAAAGGTCAACCTTAGATTATTCTAGCTACCAACACTTCCACTCAAAAAGTTTTTGAAATTCGCGATTTTTGCGTCTCATAACATTCCAGAAAAATCCGGGATGTTACAAACCACATCCTCAACCCCCGTCCGTGAGGAAAAATGGATTTTACTTGAGGCCATCCACGTGGATTTCAAGCTGCTAATGGTTTGAGATCCAGACTAAATCCGCACCAAACTATTTTAATTAAATATCTTGACATAGACCATTCCATATCATGTGAAACCAAACCAAACCACCCCAAACAAACCACTCTATAGAAATTTAGTTGCTTCGCTCCTGACGTGGAGCCCATGTGTACGTCTAGCCACACTGCTTTGCACAGAGTAGCTTTCTGTCATAGTGAGTCATCTCCGATAAGTTTCAGCCAATTTCGATAAAATTTTATAGTGTGAATGCGAGGTTTTATTTTCAGGGTCCGGCTCTTGATATGGGGATCACGAGTAGGTCTAGTCACATTGTTTTGCACAGAGTAACCGCCAGTCTTGCTCAGTCATCTCCAATAAATTTCAGTCAATTTTGATAAAATTTTATAATGTGAACACGAGATTTTATTTTCAGGGTCCGGCTCTTGATGTGGGTCCACGTATAGGTGTAGCCATACTATTTTGCACGGAGTAGATGACAATCATACCGAGTCATCTCCAACAAATTTCAGTCGATTTCGATAAAAAATTTATGGTGTGAACGCGAGGTTTTATTTTCAGGGTCCGGCTCTTGACGTGCACAGCAGCCGCTTGGCGCTATTAGTATTCCAAACCAAATCAAACTGTTTCATTTGTGAAATCAAACCAAACCGAACTGATTGCTAGAGAAACCAATTTCCACCAAATTGAAGTAGAATCAATGCAAAATCCAAACCACTTCAACCGGTTTCAACCCAAACCATTAGCAGCTTGACATGGATTCTATGTTGTCCAGAATCATAGGGGAGACGTCAATTACCATCCTTTGAGGGTTGCGCAGGATTTCACTAGGTCCTCGCGCGACCCACGCAGCATTAGGGCATTCCCAACCAAAATTTCTATATCGTTAATTATATTTGCATATATGATCTTTTTCCTTACATGATACTACAGTAAACGAGAGAGAATAGACACTACTAAAAAAAGGCTTTATAGTACCGAGTGATGAGGGCCTTAGGCACCGGTTTCCCAACTGGTACTGCGAAGCCGAGACTAAAAGTCTCCACCTTCGTCACCGAGTAAAAGAACCGGTACTAAGGCTCCTCTTTAGTACCGGGTGATGCTTCCACCCGGTACCAAAGCGTTTTGCGCCAAAAAAATATATTAAATCTGGGAAGAGACCTGAGCAAAGACTTGACGCCGATGGACCAAGGCAACGGTGAACAGCAAGTTAAGTTGAGATCGATGAACCAATAAAGTCACATGATGATATGAAGTGGATCATATCATTCAAGGAACATCAAGTCAACCGTTGACTCATGATGATGATCAAAAGGCTTGATGGAGGTTGGTGCTTGTGTGGCATCAATAATTGAGAAGATGAAATGGAATGTGCAAGGCAAAGGTATGACTTGTAGGGCATTTCATTTCACCGGTCAAAGGTATGTAGAGAAGTGCATGACCAGATTTAGGATAGATGGCCGTACTATCAAGAGGGGCAAAACTTGTTTGCATATCGGTCATCTAGTGCCATTTGAGCGATCTAAATTTGTATACGTTGCTTGGATTGAGTGGCGTTGAAAGTTAAACGAAAATGTTTTGAAATTGCTAACTAAGTCTTAGTGGTATTGATCATCCCGTGGGAGATCATTTGGAGTTGGCATGCTATGGAAAGAGGTTTTTCGTTGTGCTCCTAACTATGGGTTGAATCTTGGTTTGGATCTATGGGTTGATCTATTCTGTTTTGGATCCGTTGTTTAGGTGGGATGCGTAGTCCTCTGAACAAGCTTTTCATAGAGTTCAAGATCACCTATTTCGGACATCGGAGCCAAAAGTTATGAGCATTTTACCGAGGATCGATTATGCTGAAAATAGAGTTGCGGACGGTCCGCTACTGGGAGGCGAACGGTTCTGTTTGAGTTTGAACGGAACCGTTCTCGGCTCTGGGTGAAGTTCCAAAGTGTACTACGGACGGTCCGGCGGGCGGACGGTCCGCCGTTCTAACATAAATTTGTTCCAGAAACCTGCTTGGTTCTACGGACGGTTCGTGAGTTGTGAGGCGGACAGTCCACCCGAGCTATAACGGTCGACTCTGACACGCAATTATTGCGTTTCTAGCCGTTGGGTTTGAATGGCGGACAGCCCGGTCCTTGTGAGGCGGACAGTCCATGAATACTCTGTTTTCACGGGATTTGAAGGTAACGGCTAGTTTGGGGCTTCCCTCTATAAATAGACGTGTTGGCCGGCCATTTCGAAGGTTGAGCACCTTAGGGACTTGGTGTCCTTGTGTGAGAGTGCTTGGGAGCCCTCCAACTCACTTGTGATTATTGTGAATCATATCCACTAAGTGAGAGAGCAATTCTAGTGCGTTGCATTAAGAGATTGCAAGAGATTGGCACTAGGTGATCGAGTTGCAAGCCGATGGTGCTTGTTACTGTTGGAGGTAGCCACCTCCTAGATGGCTTGGTGGTGTTGTCTCCGTTGAAGCACGGAAGAAGCTTGTGCGTGGCTCCGGAGAAGGCATTGTAAGGGGTACCGTGCTCACCCCACGAGAGATGCGAAGACCACCACTAGTAGAGCGAGGTGTGAAAAGCGCTAAGTGGTCCAGCCGGATCAAGTGCTAGAGCTCGGTGTGAGCACTCCAAGTGGGAGAGTGTGACTTGTGAGTCACCACTAGCAAGAGGATCGGCGGAAACCTTGGGCTTGCCTCAACGGGGATTAAGTGGTTGGCAAACCACCGAACCTCGAGATAAGAATCACCATGTCAACTTGTTCTTCCCGTTGGTTTGCAATTCCCTTCACTAGCTTGTATTTACTTGTTCTATACTTGTGCTAGTAAGTTGTAGTTGCTCTTGTGTAACTAGTTTACTTGTGTAGTAATTAGTAAAGTAGTTGCTCTCTCTTGTTCTAGTTTGCTTGTGTAGCTAAGTATGCTTGCTTAGTTTGTGTAGCTAAGTAGTTGTAAGCTCTCTAGTTTAGTTTCTGTAGCTTTGCTAGTTGTGTAAGTTCTAATTGTGCTTAGGCTTTGTGTGCTTTGCATACTAGTATGTGTAGGAGCTTCCCGGTGGATTGAGTACTAGTTGCTTAGGTCTCTCATTTGTGGTCCTTACCGACCGAGAGGATGGCGACTTATGGGCTAGATGTTGAGTGTCCACACATTTTTTTATGGCACACACTTTGCACGTTGGAAAAATTGGATGATGTGCAATTTTAAATTTATTTGCCCTCAAATGTGGTGGATCGTAGATGTAGGCTTTTCTCATGTGTTGGATGAAAATGATCTAACTCAAGTACAAGAGAAATGCCTAGATCTCGAGAACCGAGCTACTAACATCATGTTTAGATCTTTGGATGATTGCATATTTAGTGAGATCATAGACATGAAGACCGCCCATGAGATTTGGAGTTATCTCAATGAGAAATATGGGACGGTACCAAATTATGATGATAAGGCCAAGAAGGAGGCGCATGAGGATGTTGAGCTCATCCACAACATGGTGGTTACGGAGGATTGCTCCACCTCATGGTCAAGTGATAATGATGAACAATCCAATTTAAGTTCACTTGACAAGGTTGATGATGATGAATCAAGTGATGCAATTGATGATTCTACTCCAAACACACTTGACTCAAGCATGGATGATATTGCTACTACAAGCTCATGTCCATCACTACATTGCTTCATGTCACAAGGCGACCCAAAGGTATCAAATTGCAATGTGATTGATCTTGATGCATATGATGAGTTCTTGAGTAGATTTGCTAGAATGACCAAACTATTTGAGAAACAGTTAGCTAAAATAACTAAATTGGAAAAAGAAAACACCTTACTCGAAGATACATGTGAACAACAAAAGCATCTACTTTATATCATGAGTTGTTCACATGAGGAGCTAAAATTGACTCATGAGGAGCTTAGTGTTGCTCATGAGAACTTGGTACAAGAGTATGCGTTTCTCACTAACGAGCTTTCTAATGAAGAAATTAAAACTAGAGAGATCTCATTACATGGGTTTAGTGATCAATTGCAAAATGTTGCTAACCCTTGTGATGTAGACAAGAAGCATGTATTCACCTCGTGTGATGATCTATTATCTATGCCATGTTCTTCACATATAGATGCTTGTTCTTCTTCTATGTCTTGTGAAACTAACCTTTTGAAGGAGAACATTGAGCTCAAAAAGAAAGTAAAGAATTTGAGCAAAAAGATAGAGAGGTGGTATGGATCAAAAGTCACCCTTAAGCACATGATCAAGAATCAAAGGAGCTATGGTGACATGAGTGGCATTGGCTTCAACAAGAGCAAAGTCAAATACAAGAGATGGGGCAAGAAAAGATATGAAAGAGAGATGAAGAAGCAAGAACAAGTAAAGATATCCCACTTCATGTGCTTTCAACGTCGTGAGATGGGACATCTTGCAAATGGTTGCCCCAACAAAGAAAAGCTCAAAATGAAGAAGGAAGAAGAGAGGCTAAAACATGTGAAATGCTTCAAGTGCCTCACTCGGAGTCACCTCACCTCAATGTGCCCAACCAAGATATTGGTGAAGCAACAAGAAACTCAACCAAAGCCACAAAATGAGCAAGAAAAGAAGCCCCAACCTCAAGTTCAAGTCAACCATGAAGATTGTGGTGATGTGGGGAAGAAGAAAAAGAAGACAAGAAGAGGAGGAAGAAGGCATCAAATGCAAAATCAAGATGCTAAACAAGTGAAGATATGGGACGCTTTGCCTCAAAGTGCCCCAACAAGCTTGAGAAGAAGGATCAAGAAATTAATGAGAGGCAAGGCAATGAGAAGCACAACATGAGCGAGGAAGAAAAGGCTCTATCAAAGAGAAAGTGTTACTCATGCCGGGAATGGGAATACATGGCTAATTCATGTCCCCTACTAACAATTCTAAGCCTCTTTCAATTGATGCAAATATTGTGCTTAGAAAGGATGGTAATGGTACCTTTTTGGTTGCTATTGTAAAACATCCCGCTACTCACGCAAAGGCCATTTGGATGCCTAAGTGTGTTGCTACTAATGTGAGAGGGTCCAACTCTAGTTGGACACCGTTAAGTAGTGGATAAATGTGTGTAGGTACCAAAGGCATTGGAGACTTGATTCAAGGGAATTCATATTGATCATCATAAGTTGAGTCAAGTATTGAAGCTTAGTGCACATCCAAACCCAATGCCATAACAAGTTAGTCCAAGTGCTACAACATACAAGCGTGACATTTTAAGTTGTGATGATTTATTGAATATATTTGGTGCTTTGCAAATATGAGAGTTGAAGTTTGCTAATGGGTGATCATGAGCTAATCAAGGTATATCTTAGTTGTTCAAATTTATTGAGCGCATATGAGATGATTTGAATTGGATATATATGCATATGTTGCTTGCTATGAGATGTTTGAATAGATAAATTGATTAGTAATCAAGTTTGGATTGACCTGAGTTGGATAAGTTCATAAGATGGCTTTTAGCAAGTGGATTAAATGGATACATATCTTGTGAAAGTGTTCAAACAAGTTGATTTCAAGTTTGGTTCAATTTGAAGAAGAATAGCTCAAGAATTGAAATCTGTCCTAAATTGACAACCTGAGTGAGCAGTGATCTTAGCCATGTTTTGAGTAATCAAATCTTATTGGATTAGCACTAAATTAGGTATGCATGCTCTAGATTTATGGTATAAATTGCTGGGTGAATTTCATGAGAATTGGATAAGAAATGCTTCGGTGTTGGAGTGGGTCTTGTCAACTATAGTGCAGCAGTTTTTAGCATGAAGCAGTGGTAGAAGATTTGAAATCTGGTAACAATTTAGAAGTCAAATGAAGCTCAAATTTTTACAAATGCTAAAAGACTTAGTAAACCACATCTCCACCATATTTCATGATATTTGGATCTGTACATTGGAACTTATGGATTGTTCTTTGGAGGGTACATAATCTGCCAGAAAAGTGACAAATATTAAATTGATCTAGAGTCACTTTAACTGAAAGGTCCTCAAGTTGGAAACATATTTTTAAGTGTTTGAGGCACCTAAGTTTGGTTTTGGATTGATCTAGAAGCATGACAAGAAACGGGTACGAGGCCATTTGATTGAGGAGTGTACTTGGCACATATTTGGTAATCAAATTAGAAGATCAAGACCAAGCTCAAGATAAGGATGAAGTTTAAGTCCTAGTGACAATTTGAGATCATTTGGTAGAAAGAAAAGGACTTAAACAAGTAGAAAGAAACGGACTTAAACTAAGTCCATCACTTGGATCAATCAATCAAGACATTTCAAGTGAGTGTCAAGTATGGTCTTTGGAGAGAGGTCACTTCTCCCTAGTGTAGGGACTTGCCACCCAATTGTGGGTAAACCAAGTGTGGTACTTGGAAGGCTAACATGAAAGTGATGATCCGAGGAACATTTGAGATACTTAGTTTGAAGCAATCAAAAGGGTTGATCAAAAAAGCAAGCAACACCCATAAGAGAGCCATTCATGGGAATTAAGTGATATTCTAAATAGTTCTCTCATGCAAGAATTGATCAGGAGTTGAAGTAAACAAACCTCAACAAGAGATAGTGCACTTGATCATTAGTGGTTCTTAAATCATATGGATGAAGAATGGATTCTATCTTTGATGATTGGTCTTCACCAAGCTTGTAATTGGAATTCACATTGCTATTGGAGAAATGTATTGGAATCTATATGAATATCCTCTTCTCCAACATAGCAAAGGTATCATTGTAATGTGCATGATCATTTCATCCCTTATTGGTATGCGGTTAGTGCATATAGTGCATGCTTATTAGGATCATGCATGGCAAATGAAAGTTTTAAATTCATAGCCTACCACTATTGCTTGAATGGTTAATTGATCTAGTGGTAGTACATGAGTTTGTTCATGAGCTAGTGAACCCAAGTACTTGATTTATTTTGGATTGCCAACAAGTTACAAGTACAACATTGGCAAGATAACCCTTGTAAGCGGTGTGAAGAAGCTTGTCATTGGATCAAACCAGACTTGGAGGCTTAGGCAAATCATCTTAGTTCAAGTCATACTAGAAGCTCATGATTGAGATAAGAGTACAAGAACAAGACAACAATGAAAATGGAATCTAGTTTGTTTGTTTCAAGTGGTATCTAAACTCAAATGGTTCTTCAAATATTCACAAGTGATACAAGTGATATCCAACAAGAGGTACTCAAGATATTAGCAAATGTTCAAGAAATGGTTTCATTGACAAATCCAACAAGTGGTTGCATGCTAAAAGTTTCTTCGAATTGGTATCAAAATTTTCAATTGGTATCAATCATACAAGATGGTGGTTCCACAAGTGATCCTCAACTTTAAGTGAAGATCCCTCACCTACAAGAGCTTAAGTTTATCAAGTGGTATGATACACAATATGACAAAAAGGAGAGATCAACTATGCAAGGGATATCATGCCATACATTTCCAAGGTGTCCATCAAAAATGCAAGTATCAACCATCTACACCCTACTACAACCCTTTGTGGAAGATGATGCATACCTTTCTGGAAATTGATGACAAAGGGGGAGAAGTTAGAACAAAGATATGAAATGGCGCCATGAGGGAGAGATTGGACTAAGATATAAAAGCTTGCATAAAGAAGAAGAAGTTGTTGGACATAGAAGAATTGAATATGGACATAAGGGAATTCAATTCTTGGAACAAGCATCTCATCAAAGCAAGCAAGATTGAAGAATATAAAGGGATCAAATTCTTGAACAAGAAAAGATAAGGGAAGCACACAAGTAGGGGGAGCGAGCTCATGAATACATGATTGATGCATTTGATTTTGCATTACATTTGCTTGCTTGCATTGCACTTGTTTTAAATACCTACATGCTTGTGTGCAAGCGTTTGCTATAACTATGACTTGGTTGATGAGTGTTTTTTAATTGGTATATAGAGCTAAGTCTTAGTATAGCAAGTGGTAACTAGAACCTTGTTCTTTATGTTGATCTCACGTGGTATCTAGTTTTACTTTTATCTAGCAAGGTTTAATGCAAAAGATGTTTTGAAAATTGGTATACACGCTTCAAAGGTACATTTCTATCTTGTATACCTTAGCATTACTTAGTAGTGGTGACACTCTAACAAATTTTATATTCATGCATGTGTGCAAGCTTGAAACCAAACCATTTGAGCACACATGTAGGGGAGTTATCACTACCAAGTTGGGCTTTTATGGTGCTTATTCAAATTTTCACAAGTGGTCTTAATGATGGATAAGTAACATAAAACCCAGACCAAGTTAGCAGTTTACATTTGTGTGAAGTGCTAGCTTGGAATGCACTTAAATTCCATATCTTTGTAGAGTTGCCATCAATTACCAAAAAGGGGGAGATTGAAAGGTCCTTGTTTGGTTTTGGTAATTGAGTGACAACCTAGGTGGACTAATAAGTGTCTATGTTGAGATACACAAGTGATTAGTCCACAAAAAGACGCTAGTATAAGCAACATGTGCCATGATGGAGAAATGGCTAAGTGTTGATACTATGCTCATATAGTGTGATGAAGGAACTCATTGCATATGAGACATGACATGGAGTCTTGTGGCTAGATGGAGAAGATTGAGACAAGGCTTTGCGTCGATGGATCGGTTGTAGTGTGAAGGGCAAGTTGGAGTCTTTGAAGCGACAAACCGCATGTGGCGGGGAAGCTTGAGCAAAGACTTGGCACTGATGGACCAAGGCAACGGTGAAGAACGAGTTAAGTTGAGATCGATGAACCAATAAGGTCACATGATGATATGAAGTGGATCATATCATTCAAGGAACATCAAGTCAAGCGTTGACTCATGACGATGATTAAAAGGCTTGATGGAGGTTGGTGCTTGTGTGGCATTAACAATTGAGAAGATGAAATGGAATGTGCAAGGCAAAGGTATGACTTGTAGGGCATTTCATTTCACCGGTCATAGGTGTGTAGAGAAGTGCATGACTGGATTTAGGATAGATGGCCGTACTATCAAGAGGGGCAAAACTTGTTTGCATATCGGTCATCTAGTGCCATTTGAGCGATCTAACTTTGTATACGTTGCTAGGATTGAGTGGCGTTGAAAGTTAAACGAAAATGTTTTGAAAATGCTAACTATGGCTTAATGGTATTGATCATCCCGTGGGAGATCATTTGGAGTTGGCATGCTATGGAAAGAGGTTTTTCGTTGTGCTCCTAACTATGGGTTGAATCTTGGTTTGGATCTATGGGTTGATCCATTCTGTTTTGGATCCGTTGTTCTGGTGGGATGTGTAGTCCTCTGAACAAGATTTTCATAGAGTCCAATCTCACCTATTTTGGACATCGGAGCCAAGGGCATTTTACCGAGGATCGATTATGCTGAAAATAGAGCTGTGGACGGTCCGCTACTGGGAGGCGAACGGTCCTGTTTGAGTTCGAACGGAACCGTTCTCAGCTCTGGGTGAAGTTCCAAAGTGTACTGCGGACGGTCCAGCCCTTGGGGGCGGATGGTCCGCCGTTCTAACATAAAATTGTCCAGAAACTTGCTTGGTTCTGCGGACAGTCCGCGAATTATTGCGTTTCTAGCCGTTGGGTTTGAATGGCGGATAGTTCGGTCCTTGTGAGGCGGACAGTCCACGAATACTCTGTTTTCACGGGATTTGAAGGTAACGACTAGTTTGGGGCTTCCCTCTATAAATAGAGGTGGTGGCCGGCCATTTTGAAGGTTGAGCACCTTGGGAACTTGGTGTCCTTGTGTGAGAGTGCTTTGGAGCCCTCCAACTCACTTGTGATTAGTGTGAATCATATCGGCTAAGTGAGAGAGTGATTCTTGTGCGTTGCATTGAGAGATTGCAAGAGATTGGCACTAGGTGATCGAGTTGCAAGCCGGTGGTGCTTGTTACTCTTGGAGGTAGCCACCTCCTAGATGGCTTGGTGGTGTTGTCTCCGTTGAAGCACGAAAGAAGCTTGTGCGTGGCTCCGGAGAAGGCATTGTAAGGGGTACCGTGCTCACCCCACGAGAGATGCGAAGACCACCACTAGTAGAGCGAGGTGCGAAGAGCGCTAAGTGGTCCAGCCGGATCAAGTGCTAGAGCTCGGTGTGAGCACTCCAAGTGGGCGAGTGTGACTTGCGAGTCACCACTAGCAAGAGGATCGACAGCAACCTTGGGCTTGCCTCAACAGGGATTAAGTGGTTGGCAAACCACCGAACCTCAGGATAAAAATCACCGTGTCAACTTGTTCTTCCCGTTGGGTTGCAATTCCCTTTACTAGCTTATATTTACTTGTTCTATACTTGTGCTAGTGAGTTGTAGTTGCTCTTGTGTAATTAGTTTACTTATGTAGTAATTAGTAAAGTAGTTACTCTCTCTAGTGCTAGTTAGCTTGTGTAGCTAAGTAGGCTTGCTTAGTTTGTGTAGCTAAGTAGTGGTAAGCTCTCTAGTTTAGTTTGTGTAGCTTTGCTAGTTGTGTAAGTACTAGTTGTGCTTAGGTTTTGTGTGCTTTGCATACTAGTATGTGTAGGAGCTTTCCGGTTGGTTGAGTACTAGTTACTTAGGTTTGTGTGACCTTACTTTTTAGAATTGTGTAGGTGAGCTCTATCTAGTCCGATATTTTAGTTGCTATATTAAAATTTTTTGTAAGGTGCTTGTGATAGATAGAGAAATATAGCCTTAGCTGCTTAATTCCGTATTCATTTTGGTTAGTCGGTATTTTAAGTTTTAGAAAGTAACCAGACCCTACAACCGCTCGTCCCCGAGCTTGTGGTGGAACCGGACTCCTCCGTGCGTGCCGTGCTCGTCGATGCAGCCTGCAGCCCGCGTCGCGGCGGGGGCCGCGCAGTGCACGAGCGGGGGCGGCCGGGGCTGCTCCTCTCCGCGCCGCCGCCGGCCGGGGCCGGCAGCGCCACCCCCTCCTCCGCGCCGCCACCGCAGGCGCCCGCCTGCTCCTCTCCACGCCGCTGCCGTGGGCTAGGGCTGGTGCCGGCAGCGCCGCCCTGCTCCTCCGCGCTGCCGCCGCAGGCGGGGCCGGTAGCACCGTTGCGCGGGGCATCGGGGGATTGGGAGAAAGATGAGAGAGATCCACCGCGCGCGAGCCGTCAGGGGTGAGAGAGAGGGCAAAGAAACAGAGGAGAAAGAAGAAAGGAGGGGGGGGGAGAGAACGGGTAGGTCCCACTTGTCATGAAAAAACAAAAAATAGACACTGATGTGTGGGTCCTACTTGTCATAGTAAAAGTTGGGGGTGTAAATAGGGACTATTGTTGAAGTTGAACACAAAATTAGAGCCCCAGAAAGTTAAGGTCAGCCCCTGCTCAACAAATTAGGGATCTGAAATACGGGTTATTGCTGAAGATGCTCTAGATGAAGGGATAAGGACAAGACAATCAGGATATACAGTAATAATGTGGTGGTAGCCAATAGAATAAAAAGAAAAGTGTGTAGCGCAGTGCACGCACTGATTATCTGCGCGCTGATTTGGCGATTTCTTTCTTAATGAGTTAGAGGCGAACCGAAGCATCATTCGATGCAGAATGGATTGGAAGTGATATGGCACGCAAGGGTTGGATCAGGACCATCACGTCTCGTGTAGAATTTTACAATAAAAGTTAGATTTTATATTCACACCACCAATAACAAGGCAACTAAATTTCCACCAGGAACTGAAGAACAAGCCGGCAAAATTTCCACCGGGCTGGGCCGTATCTATCATCCCAAGCGAAAGGCGAAGAAGCCTGCCTAAGGAATGAGTAAGGGCTGGCTTCCCCAGCAAATCAAGGCCCAAATACTAATGCACCTGGCAGCCCGCGGTCACTCTCGAAAAAAGAAAGAAAGAAAAGAAAACAGGGATCAGATCAGATCAACAGTCCTGGCTCCTGAGCCGACATCCTTGATAAACAACTGCCTACAGGTATGCTCAAAAAAAAAAAAACTGCCTGCAGGTGCGCGCAAGGCCCACGCACCCATACACCATAAAATTGACTTGGTCCTGGCGCGAACAATGCTGGATGTCTCCCCACGCTCCAAGCTTCCCCTATCCCGTTGCGGCATCGTTGCATCATTCACCATCAGCAGTATATATAGAATTTTGATCTCACCAATTCTTACCGCGAGAGAGGATAAAGGAGGGGGACAAGGACAATACGTTCAGGCTACAATAGTACTGCAGTACTAGCCAATGGAATGAACGCATTTTTTTTTTTAAAAAAAAAACGTTTGCAGTGCAGTGCATGCACTGATTATCTTACACGCTGATCCGGCGATTCTTTTCTCAACGAGTTCGGCTTACCAAAGCATCATCCGATGTAGAATGGATAGCTAGCGACGCGGCACGAGGGTTGAATCGGGACCATCACGTGTGTCATATAGAATCTTGCAAATAAAACCAAAATACGAAGTAAAAAACCTCTCTATTTACTTTTTAGGATTTTAAAAACATATTTTGAATCCGCTGCAACCCGCCTCGCACCGCATTCAGGGTAAACCCGTCATAGTAATTTACAATCCATTTTAACCCGTATAAACACACTTCACGATACCCACTCCATAAAATAAATTTTAACCCCCCTCCATTAGCATTAGCATGTCTATCTCTACCTGGAGGAGTGCTAATTTACTATCAGATCTAGTAATCCGACTCAAAGCCCGCACCCTCCCTAAGGATGAAAACGGATAGGAAAAATTCCGTCCTGTCCTGCCCGTATTTCTATGTTTATCCCGCCCCTTTTCGTATTTATGGAAAAATACGGAAATGGGACGGGAAGCGGAAAGGGGTATATCTCGTCTGTATTTGCGGGATCCCGTTTTTATCCGGGATGATCCCGTATTAGTCCCATATTTATAAAATATAGAAAAAATTTAATAGACACATCATATATCCTCTCTTATTTTTCTACATCAACTGGTGCAATTTATGGTTTAATCATAGGAAAAATGATACCTTAATTATATTTTTAAACAATAGCTTGCATAAAAGAGTGTGTAGTGTTATATTCATGTGATGTGAACAGTGATTAAATAGTAATGTATTTCGGTAAATTTTCCGCTTCCCGTCTATTTCTATAATCCATATATTCCATTTCCGCTCCCATTCCCGGCTATTCCGCTCCCGCTCACTAATAAAATACGGGAACGAAAATGATTGAGGGGATTTTCCACCCGTTCCCGCCCGTTCACGTAGTAGCAAATTCGCACGGCTTCCTTTCTGTGCTCCAAAGATGCGATGCGATGCCATGTGCAGCTCCTTCTGGTTACCGGATAAACCAAACCAAACCACTTCATTTTGCATCACATGTTTGGAACCCTCGAACACTATCCCTTCGATACACTTTTGGGGACCGTGGTAACCACTGATCTGCAGACATGATCACTGTAAAGGGCAATGCGATCCAGATCGGCGTTTGGATCTACGCGTGCCGGCGTTTGGCGGTGAGCTACTTCACCTACCCGGCCTAGCCAAGCTGCCGGATCCCTTGCTTTCTTTCTTTCCACCCCCTGCTTTGTCTTTGTGCTTTCCGTTTCCTTTCACAAGCATCATCCCAGACCACCGTGTCCTCTGGCTCTACCCCACCACCACCAGGCCCAACCCCTCCCCCTCTCCGGCCGGCGGTCTCGGATTTTAGCTTTGGCAGCCTGCGTGCGCGGCTCCGGCCAGTTACCGGTGATCATCCGATCAGTGGGTGTGCGATCCCTGTCACCCGCTCGCTCTCCATCCAATCCATCCTCTCCTTGTCACGTTCCCTTCCAGTCCACCTGCGTTTTCTTTTTATATAATCATATCATCCGACGAGTGGGTGGGCTGTGCAGCGGAGCGGCGCGGCGGGGCGCGGCACTGTGCTCTCTGTACCGGCCGCTCGTGCTCTCTGCTCTCTCTGCCTCTAGAGCTTTGGCGGAGATGTCGTCGGCTGCGAGGCTGCTGCTGGCGGCGCTGCTCGCGGCGGCGGCGGTCGGGCCGTGCGCCGGCGCCGGCCGCGTCGACCTGTGGCCAATGCCGGCGTCGGTGGCCCGCGGGGCGCAGACGCTCCTCGTCAGCAGGGACCTCAAGCTGTCCACGGCCGGGAGCAACTACTCCGACGGGAGGGGCATCCTCAGGGAGGCGTTCCAGCGGATGGTCGCCGTCGTGGAGCTCGACCACGTCGTCAACGGGAGCTACGACGGCCGGGGCTCGCCCGTGCTCGCCGGCGTCCGCGTCGTCGTCCGCTCGCCCAACGACGAGGTGCGCACCGACCTCCGAGAGGGCTGCTAGCTGCTTCTATGCATTCTCTGCATCATTCTGATTGGCCTTCTTCAATTTTGCAGCTCAACTTCGGGGTGGACGAATCGTACAAGCTGTCCGTGCCTGCGACCGGGAACCCGCTGTACGCTCAGATCGAGGTCAGTGAAAATGCTGTGCTCAAATCTTATCGGGATGCCTGTGCAAGCAACAATATGCAGTAGGAACTTGGCAGAGAGTGCTGAAAAATCTAGAACCCACAGATATCTGCCCCCTATGTGATGAATGGATGCATGGAGAAGAAAAGAAGTAGTGATTGCTATTTTCATGGGGAACCAGACGACACAAGTGTTTGTGTCACACGCCGAGTTTGATTGAGACTGTATGTCTGTTAGTCTGTATCCAGATGATGACACGGACATCGCATCCGCCTTAGAAATATGCAATGCCCGCTGTACAGATTGGTCGCTTGCTTTCCTTTCTCTGAAGAAGCGTTGCAGGGTTAAGTATCAGATATATAGCCAAAAAATGGGGAAAAATAGCAGTGTGCTTCGATGATACCTGCTTTTAGCGTTTCCTCTGCTCTGCAGAAGCAGTTGCCCTTTCCCTGTACCACCAACTCCACGAACATTGTCTCCTGCACTGGCACATAACGCTGATCATTAACACAGAAATTACCGGATTCCTCTGTCGTAGACAAGTCAGGCAACTACTCCCTCCGTACCAAAATGTAGGTCACTTTGACTTTTCTAGATTCATAGATTTTGTTATGCATCTAGACACATATTATATCTAGTTACATAGCAAATACTATGAATCTAAAAATGCCAAAACGATCTACATTTTGGAAAGGAGGGGAGTAACATCTATGAAGAACTATGTAATATCCATGCAACACCTCATGTGGTTGAAATACAAATAAAAATAATTTGCACTAAACTGATTAGTTTCTTATGACTCATCAAAAGCGGAGGGGAATTTTTTTTTCAAAATGGCACATATCATTCTTATCTCCTGATGCCTGCAATAACTTATTCACTGTAAAAATTGTGACACAGTTGATGCCATGTCATAATATTTTGCAGGCTCAAACAGTTTTCGGAGCGCTTCATGCCTTGGAGGTAACTCAAATGAGACCTATGTATGAGTATAGATAGTTCACCCAGTTATTAGTTCCAAGATATCTAATTGTATGTATTCTTGCAGACGTTTAGCCAATTATGCAACTTTGATTTCAATGCAAGGCTGATCGAACTTCATTCGGCTCCTTGGACTATCATGGACATGCCGAGGTTTCATTACCGAGGGCTTCTTATTGGTATGCTAGTCTGAATTTTGCATCAATTCTGGTAGCAGCAATCATATTCAGAGTAACAAGCTTCAAAAATGAACTTATCGCAGCTGATTCCAGATCATCAATGTTGCTTCTATTGGTTGAAAACAATGCACTTTGTCTTTCTGTTCTTATATAAGGCATTAATTAATATATTCTGGAAATAAAACTGGATACTTAAAGCCGTGAATCACAGGACACTTAAATAACTTCATCCAAGACACCTAATTGATACGGGATAGAGAGCGTAAGTAAGACCGATGGCACACACTCTGTGACACAGTAAAACTACACTGTTCTTGAATACAATCAGTAGAACTATAAAAATACACCAACAATTAACCATGTCATAATAAGTCTGAAAAGTAGCAGAGTTCTCTCACCTCTTAAATTTATGCACACAACCATATACATCATTTGTTCATCACATTGTTATTAATCCCTTGACAACCACCATGAAGAACAGTTATAAGATTGCTTAGCACAAGCTTTACGCTTTCTATATTCAATAAACTTATATGCACAATGCACCTAAACCCAAGTTTTCTTCATGCAAAAAAGTTGATCTAATAACTAGTCTATTATCAACGAATTGTTTGAAGAGAAGCGTCGATATTAACTTGTGTGTTGTATTCTACAGATACTTCAAGGCATTATCTTCCTGTCCCAGTGATAAAAAGTGTAATTGATTCGATGACCTTCAGTAAACTGGTACGTTTGCGTTTCCACATGCAAAGCAAGTTCATTAATCCTTACTGCTACTATTTCCTTTACTGAAAAGTTCTTAAACATAATTTTCTTAAACTAGTTCCGGCTAAGTGTGATCTGCAATCTATCATCACACAGAACGTTCTTCATTGGCATATCGTGGATGAGCAATCATTTCCCCTTCAAATACCTTCGTACCCAAAATTATGGAATGGTGCATACTCTTATTCAGAGAGATATACATTTGATGATGCTATCGACATTGTACAGTGAGTCCTGCTTTTGTCATTGTACTAGAACTATATCTCAGTAATCATTTGACATCTAGACCTAGACTTTTAAGTGATAAACAACAACATGGTAGCAAAACTTTGCAAAAACAACTTTACTTATGAAAAGGAAACTCAAAAGAACTCCAAACGTTATTCACTTTTGCTTAGACTCAACTGTAAAGATCATTTAGCTGTGCTGTCGGATTTCCCCAAGTTAAGATGACTTACCAGGAATTCACAGGTATGCTGAAAAACGAGGTGTGAATGTCTTGGCTGAGATTGATGTACCTGGTCATGCTCTCTCATGGTAAGATATTAATTCGTACAACTCTATTCTTCTCTAGAAATGGATCACAATTTTCAAAGTTACATTGATACAAAATTTAACATTTATGTTTTATGCACTGTAACTCACATTATATTATTAATATGTAGAAAGAACATTTTGTCTTACAGATGAAATAGTATAAATAGATTTAAGATTGAGCATACCTAAAGTTTGTTAAAATTTGCTGCACTTCTCTTGTTTCAGGGGTGTCGGATATCCATCATTGTGGCCATCAGCTACATGTAAAGAACCGCTTGATGTCAGCAACAACTTCACATTCGAAGTGATTAATGGAATTCTTTTAGGTCATGTACTGTCAAGAAATTATTCGAGATTTAGACCCCCAATCAAGACTCGAACGATCAACTAAAATACATCTTCGTGGCTTTGTCACAAAAAAGAAAGCACTTTGTACTCAAATTCAGCAACAACAAAGATACTTGAATGGCCGGAATTGTCAATCATAGGAGAAAATAACATAATGACTGCATTTAATACTAACTCAATGGCATTAACTTTGGTTGTATTTTCAGATTTCAGCAAGATTTTTAAGTTCAGGTTTGTCCATTTAGGAGGAGATGAAGTAAACACAAGTAAGCTTGCAGAAGTCTGTACTCTGTAGTCTGTATAGCTAGTATATGCATGTTAGAATCTATTAATGCTGTATCATGATTTCAGGTTGCTGGACTACCACACCACGCATTAAATCATGGTATGCAAGTCTTAACCAGGAAAGGGAAAATAGGAAAATGTGTTAACTTGATAACCTTTCTGTTTGTTGTCATCGGTACAAATTGCTATGGTCAGCCATCCAATCTGAACAAAAGTTTCCTGGTTTGCAGGTTGATTCAGCATGGCATGAGTGAATCTGATGCCTACAGATATTTTGTACTGAGAGCTCAAAAGATAGCCATATCACATGGTTATGACATTATTAACTGGTAGGGTGATTGGTGTTACTAGTTTTTTTTTTTGAAGATTTAAATTTTCCAGCTAGTTCTAACAAACAGTTTCTCATCCTTGTAGGGAAGAGACATTTAACAACTTTGGAGAGAAGTTGGATCGTAAAACCGTGGTGCATAACTGGTATCTCCTCGCAGCCTATTGGCTGACGCTTGAGAAATATTGACTAGCATCCTTGTTGGAAAATAACAGCTAGCTTCCCATGCGCCCCTGGCTAAATTTCACCAACAAATCTATTAGTGAAAAAATTCATAATTCTTAATTAAAAAGACTTCGTAACTTATATCCGCAGTTCTGAATAGAGGGCTATGGAAGTATTCACACCCCTAAATAATAGGATAACAGGGACATATTTAGTGTAATCACATAATGAAGTAACCAGTTATCTCATCTGCTTAACTTTTAGTTTTTCCTCATAAATTGGCAGGCTCGGAAGTGGAGTTGCAGAGAAAGTGGTTACTGCTGGTCTGAGATGCATTGTAAGCAACCAGGATAAGTGGTACCTAGATCACCTGGATACTACATGGGAAGGATTTTACATGAATGAACCATTGACAAATATCTACAACCCGGAACAGCAGAGATTGGTTCTTGGTGGTGAGGTATGCATGTGGGGTGAACACATAGATGCATCAGATATTCAGCAAACCATTTGGCCACGTGCTGCAGCAGCTGCAGGTATGATTAGCTAAATATGTTTGCATCTTCTAATTGTACCCGTTAAGAGTTTAGCAGATTCATTCTTATAAAATAGCAAAGGTAGTGGACTATCAGTTATGAGGTACATACGACTACAAAAGGATTATTATACAATGAAGCATCTCATATCTGCATCACACTTGCATAGTATGAAAGGCATAATCACTCTATCAGGTTTCTAAACACTCATAATTACAAACTCATTAACACGTATAGTTTTGATTTGAGTTCTCACACAAATTTGAACCTGTTGTTTCTGCATCAAGATGCATTTACTCACCAAATCACTTATTAATTTGAAGAGCGGCTGTGGACACCTGTTGAGAAGCTTGCAAAGGACGCGGGATCAGTTGCAGCAAGATTGGCACACTTCAGGTGCTTGCTGAATCAAAGAGGGGTTGCTGCTGCACCGCTAGCTGGTTATGGTCGTTCAGCGCCATCAGAACCAGGTTCCTGTCTAAAGCAGTAGATATTCGTAGCAGGTACATATATTATTCATAGAGGAGGAAAATAAACATCATTTCAGGCATCCAATTACCACCCCGAGCAATTAAGAGGAATCACAATGTAACGCAGACCAACAGGATGTTCTAATGACATTCTGTATCTGATGTTGATCATCCATTTGGAGATATCTGCTCCTTTTTTTTACTTTCAGTGTGCGATCATAAATAGCAAGATTTGGTTTCATATATCAATGGAGGAAGAAGTCTTAGCATCCATAAAAGCAAAGTGGAAGGACTTAATGCATCCACAACGCCTACCCCCAAACCTTTCTCATGAATAAATTGTTGCATCCATAAGGCAAAGTGGAAGGACCTCCTTTACAGAGCATTTCTGACAAAGCTCGTCAATTCAAATCACCAGATCGCATCTCCAATGCCTAGAGTGATATGCTTACCGTAGAGTGCCGCAGTGACCGAGGAAGCATCCAGGAGACAGCCCCCTCCCGCAGTCCCGCTATGATGTCGCCAAATACAATTGGCAATCGCCATTACAGATCCACATGCTACTTTGCTGGCAGCACCCAAAAGTTGAGACTGAATTTGCCACTGAAATCAATCCCTGCGTATCCGGCTGAGACTGAGACGCGAGGCGTTGAATCGCCTCCCTCAACAGCCTTCAACCCTGGTCTGCTCCGTACATTGAACGGCGTAGCCGCGTAGGAGAAGGCGTAGTACCTCGTTCTCCGTCTCCGCCTCATACGAGAACAACTTCGCGGGGCAACAGCATGATTCGACGGCGCTCGTGGAGCCCGTGACGGCCGTGCGTACGCGGTCGTCGGAGCGCGAGGGGGCGCCCTCCTCATCATCAAAGGTGGGAGCTCTGGCCGGCGGCACAAAGGCCCATTGAACTCGTGGAGTCTGGGCCGAATCTGCAAGGCTGGAGTCAGTGGTGTGTTTCTTTGCGGAGTTGGACTGCCCATCGAAGGCTTCAGGAATATGTAATTTCTTATCCTGGAAGGAAAAGGGGTGAATGTTAGGCGCCGCGCGGGTGCGACGCAGAAGCCCCCGCGCGTGGCGGGGTCCATGGCGCTCCGGCGGTCCGCGCGACCCACGAAGGTAGGAACAATTTCTTCTAGTCATAGGGCTACGAGCCGTTCAATTACTTGTTGGGCCGCCGGCCCAGCTCCCCGCACTTCCGCGACGGAGCGGCTCGGGGTCACACGGGTGACCCGAGTAGCCCCCATGAAAAGGAGGCACGAGAGTCACCCTGCCGTTTCAACGTATTAGCTGCTGCCATGTGTCGCAACACATCTTTTTACCATCCTCTGCTGCCTAACGTGCTTGTTCACGTTTTGCTGTTGTTATCGGCTGTTTTGCAGGCTGCCTTGGTGTTGGACCGATCGGCGATCGAGCTAAGTCCGTCTTGGGTCATCATGTACGACGTCAATGTCTTCCCACCATTTTATACTGCTATCATTCGCTTGTGTAGCACAAAGCCTGCACGGTAGGTAAGAGAGCCACACAAGGTGGCAGAAGACCTTCTGCATGGCTATCATAATGTTGATTTGTCTCTGAGGCCGATCTTAATTTATAAGATTGAGAACCTGGTAACCGAACTGGATCATGAGGATGAACCTCTTCTCTCATCTTATGAAACTCTCACTCCTTTCTCTCTTCATAATAACCCTATTATATCAGCAAATTTATAGATGTGGTATGAAATTTAATACCCTTTCTCTCACTCCTTTCTCTCTTCAAATTTAATACCCATAAAACTTCTTATAAAACTTCCACAATCTGAACATCATATAATAATCAATTAGTTTATTATCCCTAAGATACTTTGCCGTTATTTCTCACCCCGGAAGATCATCCTTTCAAGTGGGGGATGTTTGCACGATTTTTCGAGTTGAACAGCATGAAGATTGACTCTAAAATATAATGCGCATCAACTTCAAAATAGTATATTTCAATTATGTATGTAACTACAAATAGGGAGCCTCTTGTTTATGTTTACTTTTTTTTCTGCTAAAAAGCATTATATGATACTGACCAAGGTCCAAGAAAGTACCCTATAAAGGGATCTTCTAACATAGAAAAACAGTATAAGTTATTTTTATCTAAAATAAATTATGTGTATACTCTATAGTCTTAGTTGAATTTATGTGTATACTTTGTGCTACGATCCCACATGCACCTTAGTTTAGGACAGTTCTTTCCCATTTGTCACCGTAACTTAAATCTAATCGCGCTTGATACATATTTTACTGGAGCGGCAAAACGCGCAGCTATCACTACCGGATTCTGGGTGTTTGCCGTGTGCCTGAGGCACACAGTAAAGGCTTTGCCGTCGGGCGCCCACGGCAAAGCGCCGATGGCAATCAGGCCCGACGGCAAAGAGGACTTTGCCGTGTGCCCTTTATCGAGCACACAGCAAACACATTTGTCATGTGTTTTGGGTGGCACACGGCAAAAAAGGGCAACAAACGGCGGACCAACAGTGACGGCGGCGGGCCAACAACGCATGGGATGACTTTACTGTGTGCCACACGTTACGCACACGGAAAAGTTTCAAAACTTTGTCGTGTGTCTGCCCACCAAGCACACGGTAAACATGGGTATCTTTGCCGTGTGCCTGATTTAGCACACGGTAAAGTGCCGCACACTGTGGTCAGTTATGGTCACTTTGCCGTGTGCGGGACACACGGCAAAGTGACCAAATATTTTTTGATTTTTCTATTTTTTGCGTTTAAAGTTCCCCACTCAAACAAACATAACAAATATCATACATACATATCTCCACAAGCATCACAATTACCAGAAGAACTACAATTTAACCACAATTTCATAAGTACAAAGTTTAGAAGGAGCAAGTTCACAAGTACAAGTTCAAAAGTAGCACAAGTTCACAAATGCAAAGTACGTGAAGTCTATCACTGAGGTGCTGGGTCAAACGGCGGTGGAGGTGGGTAGAACTGCTGCGCGGGGAACATCGGTGAGAGGTCGTGTATTCGATGCCGCCGATTGATTCTAAAGAAAGGAGAATATTTTGCATTTGAGACATGAATCAAGTTCTCTAAGTTTTAATCTGAAACATTCAAAATTCTATCGAAGTCTCTACATTCTCTATGTCTATAATACTTGAAACGAATCTATAAGGTTGTCAAGTGGCTCACAGGAAGAGTTGCAGGAGGCGGAGCTGGAGGGAACACAATCGGCGGTAGGGGTTGACCCATCTGAACAGAAGACCTCGAATGTAAGCGTACATCTGAGCCATCTGCTGCTGAACCTCAGCATGCTGCCTCTCCATCTCTTCCTCCCGTAACCTCCTCTCTTCGGCTAGCGCCGCCTGGTGTGCCGCCGCTTGCGCCTCCAGCTGGGCCTACAAATTTCATCCCAATGTTACAATGAGCAAAAACATGTACAAATTTAATGAACCATGAATAAATCAGAAATAACATGAAGCTCCTGCACTTGGAGTTGTGCCGCGGATAGCCGTGGGCGTATGGCCGGGCTACTGCTCATGCTCCTTGCTCGAACCTGTGCGAGAGTGGGAGTACTGGCCGTGTCTAGAGTGTCGTCGCCTATATAGTACCGGCCAGTACCGGCCATGCTTCTTGGCTCCTCCCACCCTCATGATGAGCTCTCCATCAAGGTTATGGGCGCTCGGATCCCACTCTGGCCCATGGACCTGCCTTCCCGCCTCTGTGTACATGTTGATGCGGTTGTGGATGGAGGGATTGGTGTACGTCGAGGGCGGGTCGTCCGGGTTGCAGATGACCTTGGATGCTTTGCCCTTGTGGGCCAGAACCCATCCCATGAATTTCGAGCACTCGGCGCCTTCATGTGCCTAGGACTGCGAAAAAATAGCAAGTGGATTACAAATTATATTATGCCGTGTTGAGCGTTAGAATAAAGAAATGAATCCACATACCCATTTCTCCCTATATTCGTTGTTGCTAAAGCTGCCTTGATGGTGCGCTGGACCTGGCATCAGCAAACGCCGCTCTCGGCCAGCATTGTGCTTCTCCTCCCACTCGGGTGTGAACAACTTGTCCATTATGTGTTCCCAGCACGTGGAATCATTGCGGCACCGCCACGCAGGCACCTACACGTGATCAATTTGATGACATGTAGATCAAATTAAGCGATGTACTTAATCTGAGAATAAATCCAAATTTATCTCCGAGTATTGCTCCCGGCTCAGCTTCCAATTTCTTGCGGCTTCTTTTTTGATCTTCTGGCCCAGGAACAAAGCGCTGTAGTTGACGACACACTGAACTTGCGTCTCGTAATGCATGTCCTTCACCAGCTTGATGCATCGATTGTGAGCCACAACCGCCGCCGTTCCTCGTAACCTTCCTAACAGAGGTAGACCCAGGTACCTCCCTACCGAGTGGAGACGGCTACCCGGCTGAACGACTCCGCATAAACGACCCGGCGTGCAGGCACTCAGCTGGACGATGGGCAGGATTCTCTGGGGCCAGGATCTAGGTCGAACTGGATAGGCATGATCTTGTGTATCTTAACCGATCGGATTCCTTGTAACAAACCCGAGTAGATTTACCATAACTTGTAACCCACGACAACTCGGATATACAAGGGGGCCGTGGGGAGACCCATAGGGAAGACAATTCAACCCATCCCATTCAGCTCAAACCCTAATACAAACTCCCGAACACAGGACGTAGGGTGTTACGCTCCGTGCGGCCTGAACCTGTCTAAACCTCTGCGTCTTTGTGTTACCATCAAGTTCACGGGCTTTCTACGATTCATCCCGCCTACAAATCTACTGCTTGGGGCTACCCTTGGCAGACTTGCCGGAGTGTAAATCCGATAGTTGGCGCGCCAGGTAGGGGGATCTCCAGGGATACAAGACCCACCACCCGAGGAACGACCCGAGCACTGGAAGATGTACTTCGACGACGCCCTCAACCTCGACGGAGCCGGCGCTGGAGTTCTTCTCATCTCCCTGAAAGGCGAACAACTCAAGTACGTCCTCCAGTTACTTTTCAAAGCAACTAACAACGCTGCCGAGTATGAAGCCCTTATCCACGGTCTCTGAATCGCCGCTTTGCTCGGCATCAAGCGCCTCCTTGCCTACAGCGACTCCAAAGTCGTTATCCAGCAAGTCAACAAAGACTGGGACTGTACAAAGGAAAAGATGGACGCCTACTGCAAGGAGACACGAAAGTTAGAAGCCAGCTTCTACGGGTTGGAGTTCCACCACGTCATCAGAGACTACAACGTCGCGGCTGATGTCCTCTCCAAGCTCGGCTCCAGTCGTGCCCTTGTACCGGCCGGAGTCTTCATCTAGGCCCTGAGACAACCCACGGTCGAGGTCGAGGAACCACCCCCACCAAGCCAGACTTGGTGCCTGCTCAGGGCCAAGAGGTGTTGGTGATCGACCCCGACTGGCGCTCTCCCATCATCGACTTCCTCACAAACAACAAGTCCTCCTCCGACAGAAAAGAACACGAGAAGCTCTCGCGACGAGCTGCCAGCTACGTGGTTATTGGCATCGACTTATTCAAGCACTCGGCCTCCTCAGGGATGCTGTCCAAGTGCATCGCTCAGAACGAAGGAGTTGCTCTTCTCCACGACATCCACTCGGGCATCTGCAGCAACCACGCAGGCGCCTCTACTATGGTGGGCGAGGCATTCAGGTCTGGTTTCTACTGGCCTACGACACTCGCTGATGCCCATGACATCGTCAAAAGGTGCCTAGGGTGCCAATTCTTCACCAAGCAGCAGCACGTTCCGGCTCAGGCCCTGCGGACGATTCCTCCTTCGTAGCCCTTCGCCTATTGGGGGCTCGACTCGGTCGGACCTCTCAAGACGGCCGTAGGTGGCTACAACCACATATTTGTGGCCATCGACAAGTTCACCAAGTGGATTGAAGTCAAACCAGTCGCGGCGACCATGGCACTCAAGGCGGTTCAATTCATCCAGGAAATCTCCCACAGGTTCGGTGTGCCTAACAGGATCGTCACTGACCTGGGCACATCGTTCACCGGAAGCGCGTTCTGGGACCACTGCCTGGGAAATTGCATCGACGTCTACTACGCCTCCGTGGCTCACCCAAGGTGCAACGGCCAGGTGGAACGCGCCAACGGTATGATCCTCCAGGAGCTCAAGGCGCGCATCTTCGACCCACTCGAGAAGTTCGGTCCAAGGTGGATCCAAGAACTACCGCAGGCCGTTTGGGGCCTACGCACCCAAAAGAGCCGGGCCACCGGCTACTCTCCCTTCTTCCTAGTGTATGTCTCGGAGGCCGTCCTCCCGAATGATATAACCTTTGGTGCCCCGCGCATCCAAAACTACGAGGAAGGCGAAGCAGAAATGACCCGGCGCCACGACATCGACCTAGTCGAGGAACACCGCATCTCAGCTGCCTTGCAGTATGCATGTTACGAACAGCAGCTCAGGCGCTATCACGATTGAAACGTGCAAGAGCGAGACTTCAACATAGGCGACATGGTCCTGCGTCGGATCCAGTCTACTACCGGTGCTCACAGGTTGTCTTCCCCATGGGAAGGACCCTTCATTGTCAGTGCAGTCGTCGCCCCCGGCACCTATCGCCTGCAGAAGGAAGATGGCACGGATGTAGGCAATCCATGGAACATCGAACACCTTTGGCGCTTCTACCCGTGAGAGGAGCTCGCAGCTATGTACCCAACCTTTCTATATAATAACAAGAGCATTTTATCGCTTTTTGTCTTTCTATAATCTATTTCTTTTTCACACCTGAAAAATGACCTGGTATAGCCCCTTCCGACTCGTCCAGCACGCTCGGGGGCTGTGACTCGGCCATGCCAACTCGCACCAGCATCGTTCGTGTCAAAAACTAACCTAGCTGGGTGGTGAACTGATCGCAACCCGGTGCATCCTGGAACCGCTCTGTGTCACCCACGCCTATCACGTGTCTGATGACCAGCTCTCTGCACAATGGGCAAGGGCACATCATAGAGTCGGCATCCTAACCACTTGGCCAAATCAGAAAACTCCTCGGCTACAGAACTTAGCGAAAGCAACACTTAATTACATGCAAAATAAACATTATTTTTTGGCCAACACTTGGCCCCATAATATTTCTACCCCACTAATGAATTTTCACAAGTTCACCTGGCCCATGATGCGCTCGGCGAGGGGGGCAAAGGCAGCGAAGTGCGCGTCCCACTCGGCATCGGTGCGGAGCAGTTCTCCGTGATGCCCTCACCCACGGAATCCAGGTCTGCTTCAGGGTTGTGGGACTTCACGAGGGCCATCGCGAACTGCACCGAATCCTTGGACGTCTTCCTGACGAAGGCCTTGAGGCGCTCCCGCGCACCGTGGAGGCGCTACGCCGCCTCCTCCGCCAAGGCAACCCCCTCCAGCTCGAACGCGACTAGCATGACGTCGATCTTGGCCATCAGCTGGTCGAGGTCCGCCCGGCCGTTGGCCAAATGGGACTCCACCTCTACAAAAGATACTCGTATCAGTACGAGCGACTCAGCATAACATGTAATCTTCAAGAAACAAGGACAGTTACCTTGGCAGCGCTGCTTCTCTAGCCGGAGTTTCTACTCCGTGAGAGACTCCCGGCCTTCAGCGCCCTCCCGCAACCGGTGAAGCTCCTCATTCGCCGCCACGACGACCTTGAGCTCCCGGGCCATCGTCTCGTTGGCCTCCTTCAGCTCTGCACAGCCCCAGGCGTCAGCCCCTTGCGGCAAGTCGGGCAGCCAGACATGAAGATGACTGAAAAGCCAAACCTGTCAGCTTTGCCGACTGCTTCTTCGAGGCCTCAGAGTGGTGACGCTTCAACGCCCGCAGCTCCTCCTCCAGCTGGAGGACTCAGCCCGCGGACCCCTCTCCCGCCTCAAGTTGACTGGCAGCTCGCCGACTCAGGTCGACCAGAGCCTGCATAAACAAAGCGTATCAAGCAACATGCCTAGGCAGCTACAACGCAAATTCCAAAGACTCACCTCGGTAGCCTCGGCGGCGCACCGGGCGGCCTCGACCACCGCCTCCTTGGTCACCACTGCCTCTTCCCCAGGCGCCTTCTCCTCAGGCGGCTCCTGGGCAGCAGCGAGCGCGGGGGCGATGGCCCAAGGCACTGTGTGCGGGTCGGCAGGTTCCTCCACGACCCCTCCCTTGGCACCGACCCCAGCAAGACCACCAGAGGCACGACGTCATCCCCCTACGGCGGCTCTGACGCCACCACCTCTTCCTTGGCCCCGGCAGCTGCCGAGCTAGCGGCCGCTCCGATGGGGACGCCTTCCCTTTGGCCACCTCAGTCGAAACGACCTCACTAGTGGAATCCTCCGCCTTGCGCTTGGCGCCGCTAAGCGATGCCCTCCTACAACTCGGCTCATCGACTCAGAATCGGAGCCTAACATGAAAAGGATTCAAATTGAGAAGTGCAAGAGAATGGAAGAGTCACCTCCCAGCCCGCTGCTTCAGCGTCACGACGGAGGGCAATGCCTGCACCACCCGCGCGGGCGACCTCGCTGACCGCTTCTACTCCTCCCCCTGGTCCTCCTCCGGCTCGGGGGTGGTGAGGTTGGCCTTCTCCGCCGCCGCCTCCGCCTCCACCCTGCTTGTGCCCGGAGGGGTCGAGCTCCGGCCCCGCGACGCCATTCCACCCTGCTGGGCCTTCGACACAGCCACCTTGCAGGTGGGGGCCGCTTCTTCGTGGCGGAGCCGGCACCAGCCGCCGGCCCCGATACTTCTCCAAAATCGTCCGACTCGCTCCCGATAGAGGAGTCAGACGAGAAACTTCCAACGTCCGCCGCCGGCAGTGCAAGACCGGCGGGCGGATCAATAGCCTTGCCCTGCTGCCCCTCCGACAGAGGCGCAGGGCACCAGAACGACACAATTTTTTCTTGCAGAAAGCCGAGTGGTGTTACAACCCAACGGGTGACTCGACCACAAAAACGGCTCGGTGGAGAACTACTCGGACCAAAACCACTCGGCAAGAAGCAAAACGACTCTACAAGCAGACTACATACCTCGGTGGTGGGCCGCTTCAGGCAGTACGCCTTCGGGCAGCCCTTGTCGCGGACCTCCCCGCTCGCAATGAGCGTGATCCACCTGTGAGCCTTGCTGCACGAGATCTTGCAGTTCTGCACGTGAGTTGGGTCGTCACGACCCGAGTACTCGTACCCGGGGTGGACCCGCTCCTATATCGGCTGGGTAAGCCACTTCGCGAACGACAGCGCCACCGCAGCGCCGGTCAGCTTCTCGGCCTTGACCTTCTGCAGCTCGGCCAACAACACCTCCACCTCCACCATCTCCTCGTCGGTGGGCTTCTCCTCCCACCTGGCATTCAGCACCGACGGGAGGCCGGTGCGAGGCGGAAGGCTAGGAGCAGGGTTCGCCACCACGAACCACTCCTCCGCCCACCACTTGTTGCTGTCCTTGAAGGAGGCCTCCGGGTACTTCCCGCCCTGGTGGAGCGAGAAGGCGGCGCCGCTGACCACATCCGGCGTACCCTTGCTAGGATACGCCCGCAGATGATAGAGAGCCCTCCACAGGTTGAAGTGGGGCGCGATCCCCAAGAACCCCTCACACAGATGGATGAAGGTTGCAATCTATGCGATGCAGTTGGGCTTGAGGTGCGTCGCTTCTAGCCCGTAGTAGTGGAGCAACCCCCGGAAGAACGCCCCCGAGGGCAGGCCGAACCCCTTCTCGTAGAAGGACCGGAAGATGATCGTCTCTGTCCGGTCCTCCGAGGGGAACGCCTCCACGAAGCAGCTCCGCCAGCCGGAAATTGCCTTCTCTGGCAGCAGGCTCTGCTCCACGAGCGCCTCTATGTCGGCGTCGGTCATGGTGCTTGGGGACTAGGCTAGCTCCGTGGCTGGCGGCGCAGCGGCGGTGGCGTGGCTGCTGCTGGGATTTCGCTGGCCATTCCTGCCCGAGCGAGTGGCGGCGGGGGAAGGGGTAGTGGAATGCTCTAGAGGCGAGAGTTTGAGAGGAGGCTGGAGAGATCTAGAGGGCTCGGAGGCGGCAGAGATGAAAGGGCACAAAGAGATGAGGTCGCGCCGAGCCGATTGCTTTTATATCAGCCGAAACCCTAACGGGCTGATCGGCTTCTCTCCTCTTTTTGAATTTTGAAACAACTCCAGGAGTGTCCTTTCCCCTCCACGAGGTAGAGGGGGAAACGGTAACAAAGGATTTGACAGCGGCAGTAAAAGGAAGGACGGCCCCAAAAAATAAGCTGAGCAGTTGATCAAAAGATCGGAATGGAACCCAGGATCCTCGGAACAGACTGGATCTGCCCGTTATATTGGAATATTCCTTTCCGTACCAGGCGATGTCAAATGTCACGGCGTGTCTCCGTGACTCCGCCAGCGACCCCGCTCGGGGGCTGGGCACCACTATTTGACCCGGCGCGTCTCCGTGACTCCGCCAACGACCCTGCTCGGGGGCTGGGCACCGCTATTTGACCCGATGCGTCTCCGTGACTCCGCCAGGGACCCTGCTCGGGGGCTGGGCGCCGCTATTTGACTCGGCGTGTCTCCGTGACTCCGTCAGCGACCCTGCTCGGGGGCTGGGCGCTGCTATTTGACTCGGCGTGTCTCTGTGACTCCGTTAGCGACCCTGCTCGGGGGCTGGGCGTCGCTATTCGACTCAGCGTGTCTCCGTGACTCCGCCAGGAACCCTGCTCGGGGGCTGGGCACCGCTATTCGACTCGACGTGTTTCCGTGACTTTGCCAGTAACCCTGCTCGGGGGCTGGGCGTCGTTATTCGACTTGGCGTGTCTCCGTGACTCTGCTGGCTGCTCTAATTGAGAAGCTGGGCGCCGGAAGACAACTAGGAATGAAGGGCTTAAGAGGTTGTTTCCTTTTTGACCCTCGAAACGCTTCTGCGAAACCTTCCGAGGCTCGGGGGCTACACCCAACGGGTGCACCCAGGGGCGCATCCCGTTGAAGAAGAAACATGAAGGCAGGAGTTTACTGTAGTCAAGTTGCAGCAAGAGCTCGAGGATGCAAGGATTATTATATGAGCACCGACTGGCCTCATTGTTCGGTCAAGGCTCGATTCGGCGACTCGGCGCTCGGGGGCTTGACGAAGGTAGACCCAGGTACCTCCCTGCCGAGTGGAGACGGCTACCCGGTTGAACGACTCCGCATAAATGACCTGGCCTGCAGGCACTCGGCTGGACGATGGGCAGGATCCTCCGGGGTTAGGATCTAGGTCGAACTGGATAGGCATGATATTGTGTATCTTAACCGATCGGATTCCTTGTAACAAACCCAAGTAGATTTACCCTAACTTGTAACCCACGACAACTTAGATATATAAGGGGGCCGTGGGGAGACCCATAGGGAAGACAATTCAACCCATCCCATTCAGCTCAAACCCTAATACAAACCCCCGAACACAGGACGTAGGGTGTTACGCTCCATGCGGCCCGAAGCTGTCTAAACCTCTGCGTCTTTGTGTTACCATCAAGTTCAAAGGGCTCTCTCCGATCTACCCCGCCTACAAATCTACTGCTTGGGGCTACCCTTGGCAGACTTGCCGGAGTGCAAATCCGACACTTCCTCACACGTGTAAAAATCCTGCATATAAACACAATGTATCCAATCATTATTACAAAAATGTCGAATGAATGCGATGTATTGAGCATTGTAGTGCGAGAAAGACTTACCCACAGCTCGGCCTTCACCCGCTCTGCCTTGTTGGCGATGATCGGGGGTGACGATGTAGTGCTCCCACGTCCAGGCTGGCTCGTACCTTCCAGCAATGTGGACCGGGCCTGGGAAGTGCTCCCTGCACAACAGACCATGGATGTCGTTGACCTTACGTTTGTGAACACCGGGCGCGACTACTCTCCAACTCCTGCCAAAAGTGATTAAGAGAAAATATTAGTTTCTATTGTGATTTCCAGGTTATGAAAAATGAAAAAGTAGTAAAGTTACTTACGCTGGCCCAGAGGCTCGAATCATCGAACGTCCGGCAAGAGGTATAGGCTGTCTGGGAGTCGCGAGGGACCTCGCAACCACACAGCCGGCGTACCCCCTGTCGTGTCCTCATCCTCCCCCTCCCCCTCCCCCTCCCCCCCTTCCTCCTCAGCACTCGACGACTCCGCGGAAGGAACGTTGTCCTTCTCCTGCGCCTTCTCCTCCTCCTCCACCGCCTCCTCCTCCTCCTCAGACGAAGGCGGCTCTATAGGTTGACTCGCTCGACCCGTCTTCCCTGGACCCTTGGGGCCACCCTTCCGTCGACCCTTGCCTCAGGCACCTCTAGGGACGGACCCCTCAGCTCCATCGTTTGCCTTCTTTGTGCCATGTCATCTGTTCACGGATTCTTCGATCGTGTAAAGCCGTTGGATCCTCGGTAAGAACGATAGGTACCGTAGGATTTTCACAGGAATTTTGAGCTGCCTCTTATGACCATCACTAGAGTCCACTTCCAGGTACCTAGAGGATTTACATTTAGGACAGTACTTTGCATCCGCATGGTCTTTCCTAAACAAGATGCATCCCTTCGTACAAGCATGTATCTGCTCGTATGGCATCTTAAGTGCACGAAGAAGCATGTATCCAGCCCAACCATGATATCATCACAACCGAGCGGTTGCTTGGGCAAGGATGTGTCACATGATTTCAAAACAAGCATGAGAAATATAACCTTAGGACAAAAATAACACACTCCGAGTATCACACAAGCTCAAGCTCAAGGTCATCATATGTTACCCAGCAAAAAAAGTGGGTAAAACATGGTATCATCACAGGCAATGGTAAAATTAAACTTTTTTAGTTCAAGAAATTCAACACTAATGGAGTTTTGTATCTAAACTACTCATATACAGCTAACTACCACTACACTAACTAATAGCACTAACAAATTAATTACTAACTAACTACGTGCTCACCTAGGTTCAACTAACAAACTAATTACTACCTAACTACGTGCTCATCTAGATTCTGGATGGCGGGCAATGCAGCGTCGAGTTCGTGGCGGCGACGGTGGCCACGGGACGGCAACATTCGTACGGTGGTGAGCCGGCCGTGGGACGCGGCGCGGTGGCGGCCACGGGCCGGCAGCAGCACCCCGGCGCGGACAGAGGCAGCCGCGGGCCGGCGATGGCCGCAGGAAGCGCGTAGGGGCGGCGGAGGGGCGGCGGCAGGCGGCGGAGGGGGCGGCGTTGGCCGGCCGCGAGGTGCGGGCCGGGGATGGCGCAGCGGCACCCGTGGGGTGTGCGCCGAGGGCGGCGTGGGCCGGCCGCGGCCCGCGGCGCGGGGGCATCCCGGCGCTAGGGGCGCCGGGGCAGGGGGCGGGGAGGCGGCGTCTGAGGCGCGGTGGCGCGGCAGGGGGGGCGTCGGCGGCGGCGGGTGTGCATGCGTGATTGTGTATGCGTGTGTGGTGTGCGTGGTGGGCCATCGATAAGTCCCCGCGCGGACTTGTTTGCTGTTGGATCTGGCCACGACAAATGTCAGCCTTTGCCGGTGCCCTGGATCTGGCACACGGCAAAGCCATTTTTTAAATCATCTTCCAATACGAATTTAAATAAGTTTATTAAAAAAACTTTGTTGTGTGCCCTGGATCCGGCACACGGCAAAGGTTTTTTTAGAAATCATCTTTTTCAAACAAATTTAAATGTCAAAAGTGGTAAGTTTATTCAAAGTAAACTCTGAAAATACGTTGTCTTGCATCATTGAATAATACTTGTTTCGATTATAGTGAAAAATTTGTTCTTTCATGCGCTTAAAGTTCAAATTCAACTCTTATCAACTCATAATTTCGTTACATAAGTTCTTTTCTGTAAATTTGATTGAATGTACTTTAAAAGTACCTAGCCATAAGTTCAAGATTGATGACTACACGAAAAAAGCTACTATTTCTTGCGTATGAAACTCAATTTTAATTTGTATTATTAAGTAAATAAATTGTTTCCCTAATTTTTATACCTAAATTTGATTGAAAGTACTTTAGTTAACTTTTCAAAGTCTTTCAACAATTCATAATTGATGATTCTATGAAGAAAACTCATTATTTCATGTAGGTATAGCTCAGTTTCAATGTATATGACTTGATACGATTTTATTGAACAAAAAAATTAAAATTATCAAAAAGTTCCAAAAATTAACCAAAATTTGGGATGGAACAATTCAGATTGTCTGGTGCATATAAAAAATGATGTCAAACATAAATTCGCACGTCAATTTAACTCGAAATATGAACAGACTCTTTCTCAACTCTGTGGATCTTCTCTGGAGATTCTTCGATGTGTAAGCAGCGTAAGTGACAACTTGTGCGAAATCTTCTCAAATTTTTACCACAGCATCCATGTATGAAATCATGATATCATGATAAAATTTATAATTTTCAGACTACATTTGCTTTTTATAGAATTTTAAAATGATTAGGACACACGGTCATGCTCACGGTTCCTGATGAAGATGTTCAAAATTGCCTACCATTTCCTGGATACAAACTCACAGTGAACTCAATAACGTGAATATCATTTTTTGATTCATTTTATTCCATTATTCAAGACACTTGCAGCTCAAATTTGACTTATCGGCAAAAAATCTGTTTAATGAAATAAAATGACTAAATATAGTAAAAAGATCGAGTAAAATACGAAAACTTAACACGGGACACCAAGAATAATGTATGTATAGAAGAAAATGTTTGGAAGGTAGATTTGAAGTTTTGTGCTAAACTTTGCCGTGTGACCAGCCCAGCACACGGCAAAAGCACGATTTGCCGTGTGCCTATCGAGGGGCACACGGCAAACATAGCATCTTTGCCGTGAGCCTAACCGGGCACACGGCAAAAGCTGACGGCTAACCAACGGCCGTCAGGGGTCGGGCTTTTGCCGTGTGCATGGCGTTAGGCACACGGCAAACACGACCTCTTTGTCATGTGCCTTGCTTTGCCGTGTGTTTTTTTTGACGTCGCACACGGTAAAGTCGATGTTTGCCGTGTGCCTGAGTTTTACCGTGCGTTTCATGGTTGGCACATGGCACATACTCTCTTTGCCGTGTGCCCGAGAAATGGCGCACGACAAACGTCTTGTTTCCGGTAGTGTATCCTAGTAAAGTTTCGGCCCAACGAACATCGATGGCCTATGCCATCCATCGTAGAGCAATCTTTCCAAGTCAGTTGGATCGAACCATTTAAAATGTTTATTGGTCTGGACGAGTAAAACATAAACTGACGAGGTAAATATGATAACTTCTAAAAATAACCAGTCGTTTCCATCCTCTCGCCAACACGCAGAACAAAATATATTTCCTCCGTTTTCCTCCGTTTCAAATTGTAGTTGTAATATCTGTATCTTGCGATGCTAGCCACGCACACAACATCTACCTGATCCTAGATAAGATACCAATGACAAGGCGACAAAGTGCGAGCTTTAATGCTGGTAGATCCCGGACAGAAGGAACGCACGAACGAAACAAACCGGAGCGCATCAGCTCTGAGCTGATGACAGCAGGACGTCAGGTCCTCCAGGAAATTAAAGAGATTAAACGGCAAACCCAAGAAATGATGCTCATAGGACCTAAGAGGGATCCGCATACGTATGCGTTTGGATTATCTCTGTTTGCTTCGCTGTTTCAACGGGGAGGATCGCCGTCCCGACGCCACCTCTAACGGTAATACGGTATGGACACCCCGTCTCGTCCAGTTGAGAATAGTATCGCGCCCAATTAGCAACCACTATCCTGGATATGCAGGGATGCGTGGGGTTCAAGTACGAGGCACCAGTGTGACCTGTGACCTGCAGGAGCCGGGCACAATTATTGGTCACGTAGAACATTATGATAGTGGCATTTTGTAAAGGATAAAATGGCACAAGGGAAGGTAGTACAAGGGATGTAAGTGTAAGGTGGGCCCTACTAGGACCATCCATTCCATATATAATTGTTGCACCAGCCAATTGGAGGACCTTCTAAAATCTAAACAACGCTCCATCCATTCTAAAATATAGGCCGTTTTAGCTTTTCTAGATTCATAGTATTTACTATGCATTTAGATATAATAATATATATATTTAGCTGCATAGAAAAATTATGAATATAGAAAAGTTAAAACGATCTATATTTTGGAACGGAGGAAGTACACACAGCAAGACTAAAGCTTTTACCATTTTGGGTGAACTCTCTCATGTTCCAGCTCAAGTACCCTAGCTATTCAATCCTCGCCACCAAACTTCAAGTACTCTCGAGTCGGTATCTATGGAGAAAAAATTCCACACATATACCTTTTTACTTGTCAACAATGTGAGATCCTCGCATTAATTAGCATGCCACATCAGCAACTTAGTTATATTTTGAGAACTTTCGACTTGATATTTTTGAGCACTAACATGATGACTTCTAATAAATAGCAAGGTGCCCCGCATCGATCTTCAAGCTGTCATAATGCAATAAATTTTCTGGTATAAATTCTTATTGCCTCCCCCTCCCAATCAACTTATTCCAAGCTCTTTTTCAGAGGAACAAACAAATATTGTACCCAGTCAAGAATAGGTGGCGAACTGCCTTGCTCATTTCAAGAAAGAATTTGCTCTAGTTATCCTACGGGCAAAATCAAGGTTAAAGCCCCTCATGTCTGAATGGCTAGAAGCACTTTTGTAATTTGCTTGATTTTCTTTCTTTCTTTCTTTCTTGAACTGTTGTACATTCTGTTCCTTTTTTTCGCTTAATTAATATATAACCAGCAGGGGAACACCCCTCCTATTTTATTAAAAAAAAATAGGTGGCCAACCGTACCGTTTCCATCCTCTTGCCAAATGCCAACACGCAAAACACAAATTGGGCTGTGAGGAAGGCTAGCTGAACCATTGTATAATCGGCCGGCAGTCCAGATGTAGCATCTGTATCTTGCGAAGCAGCCACGCATACAGCAGCCTCTACCTAATTCTAGAGTAGTAAGAAGATACTAATGACAAGGCGACAAAGTGCGAGCCTGTGCTGCTGGTATGTAGGTCCAGGACAGAAGGCATGGAAGAAATAAACTGGGCGCGACACAGCTCTCTGCAGACAGCAGGACATCGATCACGACCTCCAGGAAATAAAATGATTAAACACCAAACCTAAGGGACGATGCTCATAGCACCTAAAACTAATCCTTCTCTTATATTAACTGCAAGGTCGTTGGAATCGTGTTTCGGATGTCTCGCTCAACTAGGATACGATTGTATGATGCATGATTTTAGCGAATACATGTGAGCTATTGGGTCGTTGACAAAGTCGCTACCTGCGGCTGATCTCTATGAGCTACGCAAACTGAAGGTTCCTAATGTTTCGCATGCCAAGCAATTTTTTTTTCTGAACGTTTGTGGAATTTTGATTGGTAGACTACCAGCGGGAACACAAGCAAGTACAACATTGTTTTTGACATTTTAGTTCGCCTATATAAACATATGGTCCAAACTTTATTTTTTTAACATCATAGCAAGTAATAACAAACAGATTAAATGCAATAGCAATATGAAAACTTTGTGTTTCCCTGGAACTTAACTAATCACCTCTGCTTTGATGTTATTTGCAATAGCATAAATTGCACATGTAAACTCCTAATGTAGACTGGTGCACAAAAACTTAAAGTTTGGACCATATGTTTAGTTATGTGGCTCCTAAACCAGAACCCATTCCCTTCTTGCTTTTGTTTTGCCATGTAAGGCCATTTATGTTCTTTGCTATACTCCTACTGCCAACTCACGCTTAGGTTCTTGCAGTTATCTTCCTATATATTGTGAAGCTGATTGGATCCATCATTCATCACTGATATAGCAATATGGATGTAACAAATAGTGCTGTGTGGTTCACAGTGTCTTTTGTTCTCATTGCTGCGATAGCCACAAAGATTGCAAAAGGAAGAACTACGTTTGACTCAAGCAGATGTACTATGCCAACTCCACCTGTCGTCTTCTTATCGGCCGATCGTGGGCCACCAATTCGTTCAGGCCCGGTGGGCCTGTAGATTTATTCAGGCCCAATCCTTACAGCTGGGGGCGTCTCTTACTCTGGCCCCCAATAAGAAGGGAGGCGGGGCGCCGGCGAGGAGCCTCCATGGCGAGGGAGTGCGGAGGCCGGCACGACCCCGCCGCGGCCGCACCCACCGCCAGGGGTGGCCCCACCGCGGCGAGCTGATCCGTTGATGCAGAGCACGGGGAGGATGGAGAAGGAAAGAGTCGGGGGAGGCGCGGATGCCAACGCCTCCGTGCTCCTCTGCCGCCGGCCGCCGGCAGCGAGGCCCGCGTCGTGCTGCTCTGCCCCGGACGCCTGCTGCCGCCTCCAGTACCGGTCGCGCACCCATGCCGCTACGGCCTCGTTGACGACCACGCCCCTCGCGGTGGCCACGAGCGCCATGGTGGTGACGCTCCGCGGCGCATGCTCGAACCCGGCGACGCGCGCCCACGGTGGCGTCCAGGGCACGGGGGCCAGCAGCTGCAGGTGGAACGACGGCGGCGCACTTTGTACAGCTCCACCGTACGCCCATCCGCGGCTAGCTTCGGGGCGAGTACCCAGATCTGCCCGGCGGCAACAGAGAGCGGCGAGATGGCGTTGACCCCGCTGGCCAGGCGGACGCTGATGCCGAACGGGAGGCCCTGCAGCGGCAATCGCCTGCCGCGTGGTGCCGGCCGAGGGAGGGGAGGGGCGGCGCGGGCGAAGGCCGGGGGGGGGGGGAGGGCCGGTGGGGGAGGGGAAAAGAGAGGAGGAGGGGAAAAAAGAAAAAAAATCTGATAAGTCGGCCCTACACGTGGTAGTTGGTATAGAGGAGAGATAGGATGAATGATTGCGGGAGAACTGGATATAGAGGAGAGAATCTCGATAATCAGGGTAGAATATTTCCTTTAGAAAATAAATTTAGAGTATGATGAGTCCGGACAGCCAAAAGATGGCCGCTCCACAACTGATAGAGAGGTCACGGGCATGATCATGCTGTTAATCTTTGGTGGAAAGCACACAAGCACAGCTGCTAGTACGTGGACCGGAGCTCGCCTACTTAGCAGTGTAAGATCCTTGGCAGCAGTGGTTGAGGAGCAAAAACAAATTGTTAGAAAATTCGGGGACCATGTAGACTACAATGTACTGTTAGAGATGGAGACCCTACGTTGCAGCATCAACGAAGCACTACGGATGCACCCTCCAGCAGCAGTAGATTTTCGGAAGGTACACAGAACTTCACGGTAGAAACCAAAGAAGGTCATCAGTATGAGATCCCAAGAGGGCAGACCGTAGCAAGCCCGATACTATTTAACAGTAACCTACCTCGCATTTACAAGGATCCAGATGTGTACGACCCATCCCGTTTCGGGCGTGAAAGACACGAGGACAAAATTGGTGGTAAATTCACTTATGCAGCATTTAGTTGTGGACGGCATACATGTACTGGTGAGGCTTATCCTTACATGCAGATTAAGGTGATATGGAGCCATTTGCTCAGGAACTTTGAGCTTAAGTTGATATCTCCTTTCCCTGCGACAGATTGGGGCAAGTTAATGCCAGAGCCTAAAGGGAAAGTGATGGTAAGTTATAAGAGACGGTCACTGCCTATCACCTAGTTTAAAACTGATGTGGAAGAACTTATTTAGGCTTGAGTGTGTGCAATAAGAGACGACCACTGCCTATCACCTAGTTTGCATATTTCTGTCCATTTGTATGAGACCAACTCGAATTTGTTGGCACTTGAAGGCTAAAAGATGTCCGTGCATGCACCCAGCCTAGCAACATTAGCACATATGACAGATACTTTTTTTTGAAAACATGTTGTTATATTTCCACTTATTAATTTGTAACAGAACTATTGGGCGAGGGTAAATAAGCACTACCAGAAACCGGCAATTTGCCGTGTGCCTTTTCTCGGGCACACGGTAAACAACCTATTTGCCGTGTGCCGGGGAGAAAGTACATGACAAACATGTGGCACACGGCAAAGATTGCAAATACCGTGTGCCCCGAGAAAAATACACGGCATACAAAGGCACACGGCAAAGATGCAACGTTTGCTGTGTGCCTGACGTCTGGCACAGGCAAAGGCTTGACCACTAACGCTCGTTAGTCAGTCAGCCTGTCGCGCCGGTCGGGCTGGCGCGGCTAGACACTTATGTCCTGGGCCCGCCCAGCCTCACCTCCCTCCCTCTCCCACTCCCTCACTCACCAGCCCGAATAGAGGGCTGTTCCTCCGCCGCCGCCCCCCACCCCCCCCCCCCCCCAAATCCGGCCATTTTGGGGTGAGAAAGGTGGGGGAAAACGATCCCCGCCCTTCCCCAAAGGTATTGCTCCCTTTTTTTCTTCATTCCTCCGTTTAAATGCCTAGTTATTTGGTTGTTTAGGTGGCTAGGGTTTGTTGCTTCATTCAAATTATAATTGTGTAGATTTTAGTGTATTTTAGATCGGAGGTTTAGATAGTACGTAGATGTTGAACTGCCCCCGATTTTGATGTATGGGAGTAGTTGCATGTGTAGATTGATATAGTTTTTTCCATTTAGATAGTTAGAATGGCAATGTGGGTTTCATAGTTGTATAAATGGTAATGTAGATTGGTTAGTTTTTTTTATTTTCCAGTAAATAGAGCTTAGTTGATGTATAAGGACTTGTTTATGTTTTATAGATGGACCGATTAGTTCGTATATTTTCCAGTAAAAGATGTTGAATTGTTTGACGGTCCTCCGTCTTTAAACGATATGATCGACCGTATCATTTCCAAACATCGTTGTGATCATGGTGAAATTTCTCTTAGAGGTATAATTTGTATACACTACTATGCCTAGTAAAGTAAATTGTTTTGTCCATTTTATCTTTTTATTTAAAGCATGGTGGTACTTATGTTGTGCTCCTAAAATTTATGGACTTATAATCTTTTTGTTGCTTTGCATTACAGGATGGCGCACCCAACGTTCCCCCTTCTCGAGACCTTGTACGACTCGAAGCACCACGCGCACGTCATAGTTGATCGTGGTGAGGTAAGAAATTAGATTGTTGCATATTTTTTTAGTCAGCCTCTACATAACTCGATTGCTTTTCTTTACAAAATATGTTCGCATTGCATTTCAGGTGCTATAGCCTCTGAGGCCGCGTACCCACTCACCTTTAAGGTGGGACGAGCGGTATGCCCCGTTCCTTCGTCGGGCTGGTTTGTTGCCTCTTGCTTGAGTGGTTTGCGCGGGATTGCCGGTTATGGATGCGGCTCTTTTGTCCGCTTTCATCGATCTTTGGAGGCCGGAGACACACTCCTTCCATTTGCCATGCGGGGAGGTCACCATCACTATGCAAGATGTGGCGATGATTCTTGGACTTCCTTTGGAGGGAAATGCAGTCACCGGAATTATCCGCACAGACGGTTGGAGGGATATGGTGGAGGCCCTTATTGGGATCCGCCCCCCTGCACCTCCTGAGGGAGTGAAGGACAGGCAGACCTCAGGTGTCAGCTCAGCTTGGTTGAGGGAGCATTTCAACCATTGTCCTGCAGGAGCCAATGGGGTGGCGGTCGAGCGGCATGCTCGGGTTTGGTTGTGGCACCTGTTTGGAGGATTCCTGTTCCCAGATGGCAGCGGGAACACAATATCATGGATGACCCTCCCAATACTTGGGCAGCAGTGGGAGATGATTGGCACATATAGCTGGGGGTCGGCGGCACTAGGGTGGATGTACCGACAACTTTGTGATGCATGTAGGCGTGTGGGTGGTGATGCTGACCTTGGTGGTTGTGCCTACTTGCTCCAGATTTGGATTTGGGAGAGGTTTCCGGTGGGTAGGCCTTACCGTGGCCCAATTGAGGTAAGTTAGTAGTCCCTTTCGCAACGTTTCTTTGTTCTTCGATAATTGGATTATGTAACTCGTGACATCTTGATTATGTAGGCATGGTCGCACGCGGATGCGGCATGGAGGCTGACAGTGGCCTTTTTCTGGAAAAATGTTGGGGCGGTTAGAGGGGATCCGTTGCATCGATACATGCGTTACATGGATGACCTAGATTGCATCACACAAAATCAGGTATTACTATTGACATCTCAACTTGGTGCATAGTTGAACTTTTTAATTCCTAGCACTAATCAGTATTACATGTTTAGATATTTTGGACGCCCTACAACAGAGACGAGCTAGAGGACCTTCACTTGAGCAAGTTGTGCACACGAGATGCTCAGCTGTGGAGGAGTGGCGTGCCTTTAATATTTTTCTTTGTTGTTGAGCTCCACTTGACTCACCGTGTCAAGAGACAGTTCTGGAGACTACAAGACTTCCCGTCGGAGCCTATTTCCACTTCACAAGCTTTACATAAGTATGTATATTGAGGTCTACCATAATAGCATGATTTATTTGATACGTTACCAGTACATTAACATTCCATTTGTTCTATGTCTCTTGTAGACCGACCGGAAGAAAAGGTATTCCAAAAATGACTGGCGAGTGAAACATGCGGCTTGGCTGTTACAATGGGAGCAAAGACACAGGATGGAACCAACTTCAGGGGGCGGTCCATAGGAACAACCATTACAAGGAGTACCTACGGTGGTTCCATTCGGTCACAAGAGTTTCAATCAAGCCTCCTTGATCCAACGTCCCTATAGAAACGGGCCGATACAGATGACGAAGACGATATTGTCGACGAGTACGACGACATCACACGCGCCGGAGTGCAGCCGGAAAGGGCCCCTTCGGAGAACTACATGGTACGATGGCAACTAGTAATTTGGATGCATTTTACTTGACCATTGAGGCATGCTAAAACAGTACGAACTCTAATTTCAGGCACAACAGCTAGCACGCCTTGCGAACGAGGATGGGATGGCAATTGCACATGCTAGTGGAGGGGAGAATGGTGGTGGCCACTTACGTGCTTTTGCTGAGGTGAGGGGTCATATCAACGTACCTATTTGCTTATGAGTATAATTGGACATGGGTTTAATTTTCATATTGATGCAGAGGGTACGCCGGAGTTGCAAGCGTATGGCTGCGAAACTGAACTGCATTGTTGCGCCTGACGATCAGTTCGTTCAGTTGGCAGCAAGGGCAGGAGCTTCAAGTGCACGTCGCACCTCGTCCAGTACGCGCATGCCGTATCACTACGGTCAAGGAACCACCACAACTCCTTCTCAGTCAACTTCTAGGACCGGATCGCGTGCGGCTTCATAAGGCAAAGCTGCATCCTCGCGCCAGGACAGCAGTGACTCCGAGCAGGATACCGACTCGGACGACACGGACCCAACATATGAAGTGGTGGGGATGTCACAGATGATGGATGCTCCACTACCTACACAGACTCAGGGGGAGCCTAGCTAGGTAACTAATCCGCATTGTTTTCTTTTTGTGTAAGCTTTCAGTAGAGCTTATTAGTTGTCATTTGCGTCTAGCAGACAGCGGAAGATGATGGGACTGCATCCCCTCCGCCGCGTCGGCAGCGCCGTTCTTGTGACCGCACAGACATCGCGAGCGGGAACGTGCTTCCCACGGCACCCAGAAGGCAACACCGGCCCAACTTACCATTCAGCCCACCAGAGCAGCCCCGCCGCCGCCGTTAGAGTAGGAAAGGCCACCATGATCTTGTAAAAAAACCGTACTTCTAGTCCAGTCATTCACTTTAGTTTCTGTAAAATTTGGTGTATGGATTCATGTGGGTTAGGCTTAATTCATGTATGGATTCATGTGGTTGTGCTTACTTAATGTATTGTTGACTCTAGTGAAGACTTGACTACGCCTAAAAGTAAATTGGCATTTTGAAGCTATCTGGATGTGTTTCAGGAAAATCTCGATGCCATGATGCAGGAAGACAGTATCAACCAAAGTTGTTCTATCCAGCTTCTCTCGCGCCGGCCACGATGGTGCGACAGAACCTGCCATAGGTCCGTGCTGGTCCAAGGTTCTGTCGCGCCAGTTGCTGTCGTGCCAGCGTGTTAATTCAACCAGTACGCTCCGGCCTCGATGGAGACTCATCGCGCCAACGGGAAAAGCTGGCGCGACAGCATAGTCCCGTCGCGCCAGGGCATGTGGCGCGACAATCCTATGCTGTCGCGCCTGCGTAACAAGCAACCCAGGACACTCCTGGCTGGTCGATCCTCGTCGCGCCATGTACAGCGGCGCGTCAAGTTTTCACGGTTGCGCCTCCTACCGCGGTGCGACAAGCCCCTCCTATGCCAGAGAGAATTGATGAAGCATGGAGTCACATACACATATAAGGTAGTGCAATATACCAGTTATTGCTGTCATGTAGAGGACATTCCCTTTGCAGATGTGGAGGAAAAATGCAAAAGAGGTGGTAGATGATGATTTATATGCCTTAGCTCGTGGCCTAGATATTACAGTGAAACATTTCTCCACTTGTTCGGTTCGACACTGGCGACCGTGAAAAAAACATATTATTGTAATGATGATAGAATACAGTGTATGGGAACAAACACTCGACAAAGTTCACAGACAATGTTGACCCCCAAAGTTCACAGACAAAGTTTACAACCAAAGTTCACGGACAAAGTTCACCCCCAAAGTTCACAGACAAATTTCACAACCAAAGTTCACAAGACAAAGTTCACAGACAAAGTTGAAAAACAAAGTTCACAACAAATTTAACAGAGGATGGGCAGGTAGTCGTGGCATCACGCACAATTTTCTTGAGTACTTGCCGCTTCCAGGGTCTCCTCATCTTTGGATTTAGTAATCGTCGTAACTGTAAAGGAGTTGTGTTAGCAAAGAGACGGCTGGACAAGTTCTATTGTTTTAATTAGATAGTTGTATACATAACGATTCAAGTTCAAGTAAATGTACCCATCAACTATTTGGGTGGGACCTTCGTAGTACTGGGAACTAATGTGGTAGCCATCTGGTGTGGAAAGTACTTGGGTGGCATCTTCGAGATCGCCCGGTGGTGTCTCCGGTACTATGGTGGAACCTGTTCCCGGGTCGTCGTGAGGCGAGTCTTGAGGCGAATCTCCTTCTGGTGAATAGGGGGGTGATTCAATAATGGGACCTGCATGAGGATCCGCATGAGGTAGTGCAGTTTTTGGATTGTATTGGTGCTCAAGTATGTAGTTAGGGGCAATGTATAGACTGGTTGTACCATACCTATTTGCAGATGACCTACTCCATATGCACCTCCTTGTATAGAAGGCCCTGCACCCTGCTCACCTTCGGGTTGCTGGTACAGTGTGTATCGGACTCGATAGTTGGGCCGGTCTGCAGCAAGAGTGACAATTGTTAGAGCCAACAGTATAACATTAACAGAGCAAGGTTCTATTGTAACTGCAGTTACTGTTTGCTTGGCGCTGGATTGCCTGTTGTTCACCCGGCCATATGTGCAGGTGGGAATCACCAGCTCCCGATTGTCTGCGGATGGCTATATGTGCAATCATAGGTATAGCTGATCTCGGTGCATATGTGTTCATGGTGATTGTGAGATCACATCTATCCAGCTTGACGTCGCGAACATGACATATGTTCGCGAAGATTCTAGGTATTATTATGGGCTGCACGCAAAGATGCAGTGGCATTCCATGGATAGATAGCCTGAGTACTTCGTTATATCCGTGTGATCGTGGGCGTCTAGCTGGTGTCTGGAAGTTGGGTATGTTGCCATCGAAGGGTATTGTAATGGAACCATGCTCAGGAGTCCATGGATAGATCACAAGGATATGGTTCGCAATTTGGAGGAATGGTGTTCTCATGATGTGAGTGGTTTCGGCGATTGATTGGGCTAGCACCAAGTAATCAAAAAGATGATGTGAGATATTGTCTAGCGGCACCAAGACCTGCGACTGCTGCTGTATTGCTTGCTGTATCGCTATGCGATTGATCTCATAGGGGACATCTGGAGGGATCTCCGGGTATGCTGATACAGGGACCTTGACAAGTACTAAGAGGCCTGCAAAAGCTGGATTACCGAAGTTGACCTCATGCTCGTCAAAGATTGTGAGGTTTGGACGGTTGAAATGCGACATCAGTTGGTCGCCGGGAGCGGCGCAGGGGCACAGGGCGGGCAGGCGGGCGTGGCGGTGGGCGGGGAGGCGGGCGCGCGCGGACCTCTGGCGGCTGCGGGCGCGGCGGTGGGCGGGGCGCGGCAGTGAGCGGGTCTCGCCCCCTTCTCTCCTTCTCGGCCTCCTCCTCCCCTTATCGGATGGCCAGCGGGGACCTCCAGCGAGGCAAACCGCCAGGGCCGGCCAGTGGCGTGGACGCGGCCGGCGGGCTCCTCCTCCTCCTCCTCCTCCGGTGGTTCCACGGGCTGGTCCTCCTCCTTCGGCCAGCGCGTGGTCGGGGCGGGCGGCGCGCAGCAATGGCGGGCGGGCGGGGCAATGGCTGGCGGGGCAAGGTTGTGAGGAGCGCGCGACAGGGGCGGCTGGCGGGGCGCTGGCACGGGGTGGGGAGGCGATAGGGTTGGGGTGGCGCGGGCACGGTAGGGCGGCGCAACAGAACCTGACTAATATCCGTGCTGGTTCAAGGGTTGTCGCGCCAAGACCACTAGCGCGACAGGCCCTTTGCCGTGTGCCCTAGAACTTCGGCACACGGCAAAAAGGCTGCCCGCACTTAGTGTTTTGCTACTGCACTCACTCCACACTCCACTCCACACACCACACCTGCCCACGCCGCCGCCTGCCCGCGCCGCTGCACCTGCCCACGCCCTCGCCGGCCGCAAGCCAGGCCCGCGCCGCCGCCCACGCCCGCGCCGCCGCGGCCGTGCACGTCCGCGCCACCACCCACGCCCACACCCGCAAGGAGGAGGAAGGAAGGAGGAGGAGGAAGGAGGAGACTGCCGTGAGGAGAAGGAAGGAAGGAGGAGGAGGAAGGAGGAGGCGGTCGTGAGGAGGAAGGAGAAGGGGCCGCCGCCCGGCCACGCCCGCGGCATGCGCCGTGAGGAGGAGGTTGCGTCGGAGGAGGGACCGTATGCCGTGACGAGGAGGACGACGAGGAGAAGGGGCCGCGCGCCGTGAGGAGGAGGAGGAGGGGCCGCCGTCCGGCCACGCCTGCGCCCAAAGGTGAACATTTTTTGGCCCCGCGTGATCACATTAGTGACTAGCTATTGATTCATCCGGATGTGTAGCTATTGATCCATGTTAGTTTGTTGCTAGTTAGGTTGATGTGACTAATTTAGATACAAAACTCCATTAGTGATAGATCACGTAACCCAGTTAGGCGTCTCCCGTTCGAAAGAGATACAGTTGGAAATATGCATAATTTTTCATATCTATGACTGTATCTGTTTCGAACTATCCACGTTTTTTGGACAGCCCGAGGATGCGTAAATGGGGTTAATTTCCATGGTCTACGCCGACCCGAGATAGAGTTTCGACATCATCTACCTGTTGTTCTCTGGATACACAATCTCCATACCGGGACGTGTATTTTGAGAACAACGGGGAGATGCTGCCGAAATTCTATCTCGAATACAGGTAGACCATGGAAACCTACCCCAGCTATGCATCCTCGAGTGGGATTAGGACCTATCTTCACCTATTAGAAAGTAAAGACATCATGTAGATGCAAATGAATTTTATATTACTCGCTGATATGATAGAGGATGGATGACCGTACGTGGATGTACACGTGTTGTAAACATGGGGGTGACTTGACTGTGGAATGGATTAACAAGACCGAGCCTTTCTTGGATCGAGCATTTGCAAAGCTTAAAGGGGCGAAGACCACTTGGTGCCATTGCAGCAGATGTGGAAACACGCGTCGACATACACGCCAAGACATGACACAACATCTTTGCAACTGTGGATTTACGAGAGACTATACCCGGTGGACCTACCATGGGGAAGCCCATCGTATGAGAGATGAGGTCGTCAGACAACGCATTGAGGAGCATGATGTAGATGCCGGGGTAGGAGACATGTTAGATGACTTTCATGAAGCACACTTTGATGAAGAGCGTAGGGAGGACGAGTCAGAGGCAACCGTGTCAGGGATAGATCCCCTGGGTACCGCAAGGAAGCTACCCGCGGGGGAAAAGATGTTGAATTCCTACTAGGACTCATACCCTGTAATCCTACTAGGACTCATACCCTGTAATCCTACTAGGAACCCCACCCCCCTGGAATATATAAAGGAGGGCAGGGGTACCTAAATAGGCAGAACCAAAGAGAGAACAGAGCAGCTAACAGGCAACTCAACACCCAAACAGGATGTAGGGTATTATGCTACTCTAGCGGCCTGAACCTGTCTAAATTTGTGTCTTGTGTCCTCGCGTTTACCTTCAAGTTCCAGATCCGGCGATCCCTCACCAAATAATCACCTACCTTAGGGTATCCCTAGGTAGGCTTGCCGATAAAACACCGACAAACCGCGATGGCGTATTACAACATGTTGGCTGCCGCACAACAACCCCTTCACGGGCATACCAAAGTTTCACAATTGGATGTCATTGCGCGCCTGATGGCCGTGAAGTCCCAGTTTACCCTGAGTCGAGATGCACTTGATGTTATGTTGATAGTAATTGGCAGTCTTCTTTCGGAAGGTCACATTTTCCCAAAGAGTATGTATGAGGCACAGAAACTCCTTCGCGCACTTAAGATGCCATATGGGCGGATACATGCGTGCCCCAAGGGATGCATTTTATTAAGGAAAGAACATGCGGAAGCAAAGTACTGTCCAAAGTGCGAATCCTCTAAGTTTGTGGAGGTAGGCTCTGGTGATGGTCATAGGAGGCAGCTCGCGGTCCCCGTGAAAATCCTATGGTACCTTCCGCCTGTACCAAGGATCCAACGACTGTTCATGACCGAGGAATCTGCGAAACAGATGACATGGCACAAAAGGGGAACTCGATATAATTCTGAGAAGCTTATGCATCCATCCGATGCTGAGTCATGGACCCATTTTGACGGGATTTATCATGAGAAATCTGAGGAAGCTCATAATGTACGTGTTGCACTGGCAACAGATCTCTTCAATCCGTATGGAATGTCGGCTGCCCCTTATAATTGTTGGCCCGTATTCGTTATCCCCCTAAATCTCCCCCCGGCGTCATGTTCCAACGACAAAACATATTCTTGTCGTTGATAATTCCTGAGCACCCGGGGAATTATATGAGTGTGTACATGGAGCCTCTGATTGATGATTTGGTCTGTTCTTCGGAGGAAGGGGTTTGTACATACGACCGAGCTACAAAGACAAACTATAGAATGTATGTTTGGTACCACTACTCTCTGCATGACTTGCCGGCGTATGGGATATTCTTCGGCAGGTGTGTGCACGGGAAGTTCCCTTGCCCGGTATGCAAGGCATCGCTGAAGTTCATTTGGTTGAGGAAGGGTGGCAAGTATTCTTGGTTTGACAAACATCGACAATTCCTCCCTCTTAATCATCCATTCAGACGAGATAAGAAGAACTTTACGAAAGGTGCCGAAGTTACAGACCCTCCACCGCAGATGATGACAGGTCGCGAGGTTCGTGCTTAGTTAGACGCTCTCGTGCTCAATGAAGAAGGTGATGGTTTTGTGGGATATGGTGAGCAACATGCCTGGGCACCGAAGTCGGGCTTGTGGAGGCTCCCCTATATCGATGACTTTCTTCTTCCACGTAACATTGATATGATGCACTCCGAAAAGAATGTTGCGGAGGCACTGTGGGGAACAATCATGGACATTACAGATAAGACAAAAGACAACGTTAAGGCCAGAGTGGATCAAACAACGTTATGCGATAGACAAAATCTAGACATGATGCCTCCCAGATCCGGCAAGTCATAGAGAAAGCCGAAGGCAGATTTCGTCCTGACGAGGGCCCAAAGGAGAGAAGTACTTGAATGGTTTCGAACCCTAATGTTCCCTGATGGGTATGCAGCAAATCTGAGGAGGGGAGTGAACTTGTCTACTATGTGAATCAACGGTCTCAAGAGTCACGACTATCACATATGGATCGAGCGGCTTCTTCCGGTGATGATTCGAGGCTATGTCCCAGATCATGTCTGGCAAGTGCTGGCAGAGTTAAGCTTTTTCTTCCGACAACTTTGTGCTAAGGAGTTATCTCCGACAGTGATTGATGAAATGGAAAGATTGGCGCCTGTGTTGCTATGTAAGTTGGAGAAGATCTTTCCACCTGGCTTCTTCAATCCGATGCAGCATATGATTTTGCACCTCCTGTACGAGGCACGAGTGGGCGGGCCCGTGCAGGCCCGTTTGTGCTATTCAATTGAGAGATGTAAAAAGGTTCTTTGAACTAAATGTAAAAATAAATGTAAAATTGAAGCATCCATCGCAGAGGCATACATTCTGGAAGAGGTATCAAACTTCACATCACAATACTATGCTGACAACCTCCCTAGCGTGCATAATCCACCCTCTCGTTACAATGCTAGGGAAGATGAATCAAACCTCAGCCTTTTCCGAGGGCAACTCGGAAGTGCAAGTGATGCGACCATCAAGACTTTGAATCTTGAAGAGTGACGCACTATCATGCTATATGTGCTGACCAATCTTTCCGAAGTGCAACCGCACATACAGTAAGTTCTCAACAAACATTTTGTTCTTGAGTACTCCCTCTTCTGCATCCAAACCCATTCGTCCTCTTTGGTACAGGGAATTTCATATGCAGTTTTGGCGTCCATCAAGGGCACCTACTTGGCAAGAAGCTGGTACCCTTCTAAGACATGGTGCGGAAATGGAAGTCCTGATTTCATTTCTTGGTTCAAACAGAAGGTAATGGGCAATTTAGCTCGTTCGTGATTTGAGATTATAAGTTGCTCATATGCGCGAATAATATGAAATTCTGTCCTGCTTGAGCTTGCAGGGCGAATCCGATATGTCGATGAGTGCCGAGTTGCGACAGGTTGCCAATGGTTGTGCCTATAGGGTCAAATCATTTGGTGCTTATGACATGAATTGATATCGCTATCACACAACAAGGCACGAGCAGAGACGACCCAATCGAAGAACCACAAATACCGGTGTTTTTACTCTGGGCGATGACGGAGCTCGATTACTATGGAAGAATCAAAGAAATATATGAAATCATGTTTCATGGGTCGAAACCTCTAAAACTTGTCATATTCAAATGCCATTGGTTTGATCCTCAAGCCATGAGATGGACCCCGAATCTTGGGCTAGTCGAAATTCGACAGTCGTCCGTGTACGCAGGAGACAATGTCTACGTTGTGGCTCAACAAGCTACACATGTTTATAATCTCTCATACCCGTGCCAATCCGACAACCGTCTCAAGGGTTGGGATGTTGTGCACAAGGTATCGCCACACGGTAAACTGCCTGTCCCAAATAATGAAGATTACAACATAGATCCAAACACATATGTCGGAGAGTTCTTTCAAGAAGATGGTCTAGAAGGGCATTTTGAGATAGACTTAACCGAGGTGATCGGAATGGAAGTCGAAAATGAAAGGCTTGTTCAAGAGGATGCCGGGGATGAGGTTCATAATTTGAAGGACATCGAATTACTTGAGTGATTACGTTTAGGCGATGACAGTGATGATGACAACATTCCTCCTGTAGAGCACGACGTTGATTATATCGACACGCTTGATAGCGATGATGAGACATATGATCCAGCTAATCCCGATCATGATGTGTATTTCTAATACATGTAAGATCCATACTAATTAATTTACTAGCTGTAATGATATATTGTTTCCAATTGTGTTTTATTCATTTTACTAGTTGTACTACCTTATTTATTTTAATTATGTTTATAATACATGTACTGATTGGTTTACTATTTTAAATTGTAGGTGATTGATCAAAGATGGTGGGCCGCAGCGGAGGTGTGATGAGGTCGCTCACGGACGTGATCGGCAGAGGTAGCGGGAGAGGTGATTCCTCCCGGGTGACTCGAGGGAAAGGCAAGGGAAAAAGAAGGGGTGAAGCGAGTTCATCGACGCCTACAACAGCTGAGGACTCCGTCACGTATCGAGAGAGGAGGGGGAGGAGGGGGACTCGCAGGAGGTCACCCTCGCCTGTAGCTTCCCCGTCCGCGTCTGAGGAGGAGGAAGAGGAGGACGCGGTACCTGAGGCGCGCACCTCTGGTGAGGAGGAGGAGGAGGAGGAGGAGGAGGAGGAGGAGGAGGAGGGGGCGGAGCCAGGCACCAAACCTCGTGTCTGGTTGCGAGGCCCCTTGAGGCTCCCGGAGCGACCTATACCTTTGGAGAGACGGCCGATTATTTGACCCTATGGGGAAAAGGTAACTAACTTTGGATGTTATCAATAGTTTTTCTTTTCATATGTTCAAAATAACAATTGAAACTAACAATTTATCTTAATCTCTTGGGTAGGAACTTTGTGATCGTCACTCCAGGTGCTCACGCATGCATCCCCAATGGCATCCTAGGGCTGCTATGCAAGCTACACTACCGTGGCCTGATCCAGGTTAGCGGGCGACTTCAGCCGGCGTCCACGTGGGAGCACTACATCGCCTCGCCCGATGCACCAGATCGGGAAGGGAGGTTGTTTGCGAACAAGGCACAATGGGTGGTGAACGAACCGTGGGTAAGTCTACCTCGCACTACATATGTCAATACATTGCATTTATCGGACATTGTTGAAATAATGACATCGCGTATATGTGCAGGATTTCTATAGATGCGAGGAGGGACAACTGCAAAGGGCGCTCGAAGTGGCACACACAGCCTGTTACAAGCTGGTGGAGGATATGTGTTACGAGGCGCGTGTCCAGGCTGTGATAGACTACATGGCTAGATTCGAAGGACGGAAGGTTAAGAAAGAGTAGGCGAGAAACATGAGGCTGACCCAAGATCAATTTTTGCAGGTAAGTATACAACATTTGATCTTTTCTGAGATGAAGTACTCCCTATTTGATGTCCTTATATGCCATGTACTTAATGACGTGCAGGTGCCTCCGTGGTGGTTAGCCGGGAATACTCAATGCTGGGAAATGATTGTGGACAAGTGGTGCACCGAGGGTTGGGTGGAGATGCACAACGCTTGCCGGCAGCGGCGTTTGATGATGCTAGGTGCACCGTACCATCAAGGCAACCGTCACCTCGGCGAGTACGCGACTAGATGGGTATGTGAATTCATTTATTTCTTGTAATGCTCAATTCTGCATAATTTCTAATCATCTATTTTTTCACAGTCGGCGGCACATGGTGGCCAGCCTTTGTCCCCGCTCCAGGCATGGGCGTGTGCACACAAGGGGAAGGCGACGTCGGACGTCACCTACAACCCGGATGACCTGCCCGAGGCATACAGCAATGCGACCATCCACATCCGCCTCAGTGACTACAGCTCGATGGCCAGGGAGGTCAATGGGCCAGAGTTTGATCCGAGCACACAACCCATTGATGGGGAAGTCGTCAAGAGGGTGGGAGGAGACAAGAAGCATGGCCGGTACTATATTGGCGACAGCGTAGTCGACTCGGCTAGTACTCCCACACTCCCGCAGCTTCGAGCTCGGAGCACCAGCTCAAGCCCGGCCATATGTCAATAGTCAGCCACTACACAGGTCCAGATGGAGGCACTTCAGGTTATTTCTGTTATATCTGACGTACATTGATTCTTACATGCCGTGTATTTTGTATTCTAACTCCTGGGATCAAATATTGTAGGCCCGGATGGAAGCAGAATTTAAAGCACGGGAGGAGCAGATGGAGGCGAGGTGGCAGGCCGAGCGGGAGAGGATGGAGCAAGAGTTTCAACAGAGGCACGAGGCCGAACGCCAGAAACTGGAGCAGGCGCTTCAGTACATGCAAAGTCTGGGCGCGGCGATAGGTCATTTGCCGCCATCATTCATTCCACCTCCAGCTCATGCATCTAATCCTGTGAGTGACGTGACAATCTTGCTCTTTGATTTTCAATAGTGACTTAGCAATTTGAATGACGGATAAAGCTACAATGACTTAGAACTAATGACTTAGGATACAACTACAACGACTTAGTTCAAATGTTCCTAACACATGCAATATCTACACCTATGTGCAGAATCAATCGGCGGCATCCAATGATGGGCCAGTCAATTCAGACATATCACATCAGTACCCGCCTCAGTACCCGCCGCAGTACCCGCCTCAGTGGGGGCCTCAGTTGCCGTGGCCGCAGTGGTCACCTGCGCCGTGGTCGCAGCAGCCGCCCCCGCCCCCGCCGCCCCTGTCGGCCGAGTGACTTGTATGGACTTCTATATGCACGCTTTGTATTTGGACTTGTATGGACTAGTACGGACTTGTACAGACTTGTGGTTGAATGAGTTTAGTTGTATTTATGGATTACTTGCCTGTGATGCTTATTGCAATGCCCGAAATACTTGTAATGTTTATTTTGATATATATGAAATGCCTGTAATGTGCAATATTTGATTGGGGCACCATATACGTGACTGTATAATTAAAACAGGAATTTTACTGGGGGTTTGCCGTGTGCTATTACCCAGGCACACGGCAAACTGACCATTGTTTGCCGCCAGACCTTGCCGTCTGTCTTTGCCGTGTGCCACGTCAGCCAGGCACACGGCAAAGGCGCCGTCACCGTGACCGACCGTTAGGCTATCTTTTTTTTATCGTGGGCCTAACAAGCACACAGCAAATGCTTTGCCGTGTGCCCGAAAAATGGCCCACGGCAAACAAGCCTTTGTCGGGCTGTGTTTGCTTTGTGGCTTTTGCCGTGTGCAACATACGACAAAGCCTTTGCCGTGTGCAAACGGGGCTTTGCCGTGTGTCCCTGGCACACGGCAAATTAGCAGAAACCCGTAGTGAATATAGTTGTTCAGTGCAGAATTCTTCACTAGTGGACAGCTCTTGGAAGTTTTCTAGATTTGCATTTAAATTTTCTATTGTTTGTAGTTCCTGATATCGTACAAAGTTTTGCGCCCTAGATCTCAATACTACAAACTGCACATTGCAATTATATTAAAGAAAAGTGTGAAATGTAATGCGGAATGCAAAAGGGGTAGAGAGATGCAAGCTGTGGCATGACGACTTCTTACCAAGATATAGGAGAGCTTCCAGTCTCCACTAGTCCTTGTTGCACAGCCTCTTGCATGGTAAGTTCCTAGTTGGGTAACTCTGTCTTCTTCACTTAGATGGAGGTAGCTGCCGCCTTTTGCCTTACCCCACCGCCTTTTGCTACTCTCCTATATGATCTTGATGTGTGCGCTCGTCTAAAACACGCTCTCTCCCCCCTCACCTCTGTTCTGCCTCCACTGGCACTAAGCTAGACTCTAGAGGCACCATTGCCGCCACCGTATCAAATCCCTAATCAGCAACCCCAGACCCTAATCAGTAGCCTAACCCTAACACCATCATTGCTAAATATGGTGATCGAGCTAGTGGGTGGGGACAGGGTGATCGATCCCCTCATGTTTCAAAATTTTGCGTGTGTTTGGTTTGGGACTAGGTGGGATGTAATGATCATGTCTCGCATTTAAGGGATGGTATTTTGATGGCTACTGTATGGTATCTTGATATGAACAAGCAAAGTTTTTGTCGGTTGAGCGCTACTGTATTTTGATCACTTTAAATGATTCATACTCTCTCATTTCGTGTCTGTTTTCAATTATATTTAAAGTTTAAACTACTGCAACCCCGTACATTGATAAAGTACTCGCGAACTGTAGTCTATTGTGTTGGGTGCATGTGCATCGGCCGTCCGGCAAGCACTTCAAGATACCTCGGCACCGGCGGCATCTCGAAGTCAGTGAGCCCCTCCAGCGCCTGCACCACCTCCGCCATCGTCGGCCGCGCGTCGACGCCGTGCTGGATGCACCAGCAGGCAACCTTGCACACCCTCCTCACCTCCTCGACGTTCGCGTCCCCTCCCAGCTCCGGGTCCAGCAGAGCCATCACGTCCCCATCCGCCTCCGCCAGCCTCCTCGCGGCCAGCACTGGGAAGAACGTCGCCGTCGCCGCATGGTCGCCCGCGCCGCTGGACGAGGAGTCCGGCGGCTCAGACCTCCCGTGCTCGACGTTCCTCCTCCCGGACACGATCTCGAACAGCATCATGCCGTAGCTGAACACGTCGGCCTTGGCGGTGATCGCCTCGCCGCCGATCCACTCCGGCGCGAGGTACCCGATGGTGCCGCGCATGGTGGTCAGCACCCGGCTGAAGTCCCTGCCGACGAGCTTGGCGAGCCCGAAGTCCGCCACCTTGGGCGCCAGGTCCGCGTCCAGCAGGATGTTCTCCGGCTTGACGTCGCAGTGGATGATGCAGTCCCGGCACTTGTCGTGCAGGTAGGCGAGCCCCTTGGCGACGCCCACGGCGATGTGGTACCGCGCGCGCCAGCTGAGCGTGTAGAGCGTGGTGCCGAACAGGTGCCGGTCCAGCGAGCCGTTGGGCATGAACTCGTAGACGAGCAGCTTCCGGTCGCCGCCCTCGGAGCAGAAGCCGAGCAGGCGGATCAGGTTGACGTGCTGGATGGTGCCGAGCGTGCTCACCTCCGCGCGGAACTGCTTCTCGCCTTGCCGGAGCCCCTCCAGCTTCTTGACAGCGATGGCGGTGCCGTCGAGGAGCTGACCGCGAAACACGGAGCCGAAGGCGCCACCGCCGAGCTTGTCGGAGAAGTTCTTGGTCAGGGACAGGAGGTCCCTGTACTTGAAGCTGGTCACGCTTCCCTCTGCGCTGGTGAGGCCTTGGACTTTTTTCGTTCGCCGTGCCATTGTTGCACGGACGATGAGGATGGACGCGGCGAGCACGAAGCAGACGACGGCGAGTGCGCCGACGGCGATCTCCACGGTCCTCCGCCTGTGGCTCTTCGCATTGGGGAACTCTGACGCGGCCAGCCTCAGGTAGAGGCTCCCCGCGCCGGGCTGGCCGCCGTACCCGTCCGCCAGGTTTTGCAGCTCGCTGTTCCACAGGACGCAGCTTCCATTGTACGTGTAACCAGAGCACGAGCAGTCGCCGAGGCACGCTCTTTCACATTCGCCGGAGCTCGCCGCCCCCACGACGCGACCGCCGTCGGGGAGCCTTATGTCGTCCATGCGAAAGAACCTATCCTCCTTGGTCTCGGAGCCAGCGGCGGCGCTGCCATTCTGGCCGCACCGCAGCTCAGCGTTCCGCACGCAGCCGCCCGTGTGATCACCGAGGCTCCAGCTCGCGGCGTCCCGCGGCGCGAACCCCCTGGCGCAGCCGCAGGCGGTGGCGGCGGCGTCGCTGCAGACGCCGAAGGCGCCGCAGGCGCGCGGCACCGCGCACCGCGCCTTGGGCTCGGCGTACACCAGGTTCCACCGCTTCCAGGCCTCCACCCAGAACCACCCCTTGACCTGCCCGGACACGTCCGTGACGAAGCGGTACACGGTGGAGTTGTCGGCGAAGTTGTAGGTGAAGTAGCTCTCCCGCTCGTTGTCCACGAACCGGAAGCTGTACCCGGCGCTGCCGCCCGACGCGGCGACCTCCGGCGCGCCGGTGAAGAAGCGGCCGTTCCAGTCGCCGGTGAGCCAGTACTCGCGCGTGCCGTTCCACCGCAGCACGTACTGCGGCGCGCCGGCCGGGTCGAGCTGGAGCGTGTACGCCCCCGGCGCGGGGTCCCCGCGCGCCCTCCACGAGGTCATCCCCTGGATGGCGCCGTTGGCCTTGTCCCGCCTCAGCTTCCCGCCGGGCAGCCACGTGTCGCCGATGTGGTCGAAGCTCTGCCACAGCACGTCCGAGACGTTCGCCGCCGGCGCGAGCACGAGGTTGCCCGTGTCGAGGAGGACGGCGGCCGTGGCGTTACCGTTGGTAGTGGTGTTGGTGGACCAGACGGGCGAGCCCCACGGGTCGAGCAGGGCGAGGTTGCCGTCGGCCACGATAGCGAGCCGTGAGGCTGCCGGGTCGGGCACAGGCCTCTCGCGGTTGGCCACCCACACCGGCGTCCGCACGGCGATGTTGTTGTACCAGATGCCGACGTACCAGCTGCCGGAGACTCCTCCGTCTGCCGAAAACATAGTACGTACGAAATGTCAGGCACGCACGCCGTTTCAATTTTTTTTTTTGAAAAATGTTCGCGTGCATACGGAGTTGCGACTAAATTTCTGTACACACACATACAGTATATACACACTCCGTGTATATTGTACCTGGCTGGAAGAAGCCGAGCGCGAACTTGCCGCCGCGGGAGACGAGCTTGGCATCGCCGGAGAGCGGCCGGCCGGCGGCGACGGTGTCCTGGGCGCGCACGGGCAGAGATACGTGCGCGGCGACCAGCACCAGGAAGAAGCCCAGCAGGGGAGACGCGCGCGCAGGACCTGCCATCTCCTCGTTGCCCACGGTCGTCGCAGGTGCAGTGGCCGCGCACCTTCCCCACCGCCGCCGCAGCGCGCGGCAGCAGATATATACCTGTGGCAGCTGTAGACCGACGGGTGAGTCGTCGATCTCGTGGCGCCCAGCCGCCGGCAACTATTCCGGCCTGGCGGTCGCCGGTCGGTCGATCGCGCGTGGCAGGTGAAGCCGTGTGAAGTGCTACTGTGCTAGCTCGACTTTGACCAAGAATTGACCGAGAGGGGGTCAGAAATCGCGGAGAGAGAAACGACCTGGGACGCCACGACCACGAGTCAGCCAGGACTCAGGACAGCAACAAGTGCTTGCTGTTACGGAGTACTCTTCATTTCTTGTTGGCATCGTGTACGGATCGGATGTCCACGCGGTTCCAAAAAAAAATGGCTTTTGCGATCACGGATTCTCCGTTTTACAAAACCAGAATGAGAGAGTATGTTTAGAGCCGTTTTGAAGGCTGGTTACAGAAAACGGCCCTAAAAGTCATTTTCGACCGGCTCTAAAAATCGTTGAGATGTATACTGCATTCTGCATACCATACCAAACGCGCTGCTAGAAATTTCACATAACCCTAAAAATTTATATATGGACAGAAGATAAAAAGAACCCCTTCTTAGTCAAATGATATTTCCATCAATCACATTTTTTGACTAGCAATTATACGTCAGGCCGTCAGGGTTATTAGCTAGGAGATTCATTGGTTAAAGTTGGCTCTAGAGGGTACGCAGCGGAGGTTCGCCGGTCGACGATTGGGCTGTGTGGCAGCGTCGGGGTCAAAAATTGAAAGTCGAGATGCTGAGGGTGTCGCTTGCCTAAGTGTTAGGACAGCGCGAAGCATAGCAATGACCATTCGTTCCCCTCTTGCCGCACAAATCTCAATGCATGAACTTCATATCTGCCCGTGATTCATTCTACCTTGCGTAATCTTCACGCAACTTTAACAGTAGACGTGGACCTTGCGGCCATACAAGCAGGCATTTTTTTTGAAGTTGCAGTGTTAGGCCTCCTCCAAAAGGAGGCAACGTCGCCGGCTTAACTAATTTTATAATCGATGAACAGTGCATCTCAGCTGCCGCTAGCGACTGCCCTTCACACGCACGCGACCCGAGGCAGTACTGGCTACTGTGCCGCCCAGCGACGTCGCCTGTGTCAGCTGCAACCGCTGGAGGAGGCCGAAGGTCGTAGATAGGCATTGGTGTAAACAGTGACTTTCGCAACGGTGGTAGTAGGGGCGCCCCGAGATGAAAGAGGATGATGTTCGATGAGTGAAAATGCGGGAGGAGGCGCACGAGCAAGGGAGGATCGAGGATGGTAGCGGATGCACCGGCATGGCTGGCTGCACACTAGGAAAATTAAAGAAAGCGGTACGGAACCAAAGGAACATGAACGGTCACAAAAAGGTTACAGATGAGTCATCAGATAAGAGACGGCTACTAATCTTTGATCATGGTTGGAGGTTCATGATCAATTCGCCTTAGTTTGCTGACAGCTGTCAAGACCTGGCCTGAAGGTGAAATCGTCAACTAACATATTTTTTTTATGTGCCAGAAATTTGAGGAAAAGTATGCGGAGATGCCTTACAATCGCTGACTGCGCGTGGGGCACTATTATGTTGTTTTGACATGAATGGAGACCGTCAGCGGCGCTTGCTTTGCTGGTTATGATGAGAAAAGGTCATATACCTACCCTGAGTTGGTCTAGAAGTTCTTCTCCCTAAACTGCTGGTCCAAGCCTCGAAATTGTAGTGTGTTAGGTGCTTAGTATATTGGTGCACATCTTCTTTTCAGCGAGCTAAAAAAATCTTTGGTCCGAGAGCTTTTGGGCTTCCGGTCAAGTAGAGTTCAACCCCTGCGACTATTTATCGCTTGTGCTAAAAACTTGGAAACCATCATCTGAAGACTCATCCCTCCATTTGTTAGGTTGTATTCGGACCAACAATGTTTGCTGTGGCTTTTGCGCTTTGACTGGACTGCTATGGGTGGGCTGCTACTGATGCCGTGGGGAGAGGGCTACTATGTGTAGTATTCCTTCTCCAATTAAAATCATGTGTCACCTTGCTTTTTTATTCATTGTATTTTTTATTTGTTTTCTGTTACGTGTAGGTATTTTTTTTCTATTTCTTTTGCCTTTCTTGTTTTAGCACGCGTATATATGCTTATAAAAATATTTTTTTAGGTGTAGGTATATTTATGTTCATATAAAATTATTTATCTACGTGTGACTAATTTGTTAACAATGCCAAATTATTTATTCGCTTGGTAGATTAAATTGTTCCCTAATGTTAACTTATTTATTCGTGATATTAATTTCTCAAATATTCGCGATGTGTAATATTTTGCTCGTCGTATATTATTATTTGCTTATTATGTTTATTTTATTTGGAATATAATCATTTGTTCGTATTATTAAAATATTTATTCCCATGAACCGAAATTCATTATTGAGTATTAAAAAGTACTTTTTTTAAAAATATCGTGTAAATATAGGCAAGTGTGGTCTTATTTTAAAAAGATATTGTCATAGGAAAAGATAATTGTGCAATCTAAATTTAATTTAGATGCTCGGTTTAATACTTAAAACTTTTTTAAATTTTGATTTACATGCATGTGGATGATGTCATCATCCCTATTGTCTTTTGCATATACGAAATCTTCTCTTTGATAGAAGTCCAAACCGTCAACAATAAAAATAGGTTTAATTGTGACCCGATAGCATGCGCTTTCAGGATATATATAGTCTCACCCGAGTTCAACGCAGTAATGGGCAAAAACTTGGCTCAGCTCAGCCTGCGGAACCAGCCTGCTAATGAACCCACCCAACAGCGCCCGGCCCACCTGCTCTGCTCGCGGGCCCTTCGTTCGTGCCGCGGGCTGTCCCCTTCCTTCAAAGTCGACCAACCAACCAACCTGAACCGCCTCATGCGGCGGCCTGTGCGCGGTGCCCTGCCGTCACCGGAGACAGCCGGCCGTTCTTCGAACTGGCCGACCTCTTCGTCTGCGGACACCGCCGCCGCCGCTGGAAGTGCCGTTGCTGTGTTGTCTGGTGCCACGTCATGGACCGGCCGGCAAAAGCTTCCGAGCCCAACCGGGCACGACCGTCAGTCAGAGTCATAGAGCCTCAGAGAGGTGCACCCGTGCCGGCCCGTGACAAGATAGGCCCCGGCCCGACGCCACGCATGCGTCCGTCCGCGTCCGCCGCCGTCTCCGCGCGGCGCGCCGGAGGTCTAGCTTGAAGGCGCGACAGCTCCGGCGGACCTGCGGTTCTCGTAGCGTGTTCCCTGTACGTCCTGCCGACCGACCGGACCTGCATGCCCGGCCGCGCCCGGGCCGGAATGGAGGTTTGAATGGAAGGTGAAATCAGCTGCTCTCAGTCAAGTCGTCGTGGTAGTACGAGCGATTGTACACTGGGTCACTGCCTCACTGGTCGTATGTCTAGCTAGGAAGGAGCCCGTTTCCACGGGGTGGTGGACCGTCCTCGACGCCGCCTCTGACCATCCTGAATCCCGCGCGGTTCATGTGTTCCCCGGACATGAATGAACCCGTGGTCCTTGCAGACTGCATCGTGCATGAGTAGTCGGTGATGCATCTGCCGTACGTACCGGCAGCCGTAGATCGCTGCCGGATCGACCTATACCAAAATGGTGAGTGATTATTGCACATACGGACGCGGAGTTGCTGGTCGATCTAGCTCCGCGACGGGTATTGACTGTTTTGGAGCATCGCCCAAAACATAGCAGTTGTCTTAGTTTCATGTTTGAGAACATACTCCATCCGTAAAACAAAAAGTTATTGTCATTCCAGAATTTAAAATTTGTACCAGAAAATAAATCATTTTACTCTATTTATTAAAAAGTGTATGTGCACGTAAGAACCAACTACTGTTAAATATGGGTAATAAATAGAGTCAAACATGGTCATTTTATATTCTTATTAATCTGTCCTAGAATTTCTAAAATTTGAGACGGAGGGAGTAAGTGTTTAGTTTTCACGTCGCCTACCTGGGTGCAGAACTAGAAATATGCTTTTAGATGAAAGAATTATACTACTCAAGTGCTGAACTTCCGACCTCGGCATTAACTAGGGATGCACACTACTATTAAAGTAACTCACAAATATCTAAATAGTTGTACCATTCTTCCTACCATTGGCACCTAACTTAGCCATTGACTCACTTTATTCCATTCCAATTTCTTCATGAAACTTTCCAAGAAAAATCCAGAATTCGTTAAGGAAAGGATAAGTTAATGTGAACTTTATCCATTTGGTTAGGCACTCTTCATAAATCCATTTTCTAAATGAATTTTGTGCCTTTTGTTAGTCGTCGTCCGAGATCATTTCGATGACCTATATTGTGCTGAAGGTATATATATCTATATGATCCGATTGATTTCATGACCCGCGCGGTAGCAATAGAATTAAGAAAGTGACTCCAAATGGTAGCATAGAAGAATGTTTGGAAAACAATTTTAAAAGCTCATAACTAGAATCTTTGAAATTCCAGCCAGATCTAACATTGGGTGGTGTTAGCAGGGGTGGATCCAAGATCCTAATCTAGGGGGTGCTCATTTTCTCCTTCTTCTACCTCCCTCTTCTCCTTTTCTTCTTCCTCCTCCTTCCTTTCTTCCTCCTCTTTTTCATCTATGGCTGAAAATTGTGGGGAGGCTTTGAGGGTCTCCATGGGCTGCATGGGCAGGGGAGCTCCACTCCTCCCGCCCCTAAGATGGATCCGCCTCTTGGTGTGGTATTGGAGCGGCTTGCAGAGTGCGAGAATGTAGACAAGCTTACCGAAGGAAAGAAAATCAGAGTAGGAAGAAGGATACTAGTTAGGCATAGATCGAGCAGAAGACCACAACTGTTGGATCAATATCCAATAGCCTAAATTCTTATATTGTGCTGAAGGTATATATATCTATATGATCCGATTGATTTCATGACCCGCGCGGTAGCAATAGAATGAAGAAAGTGACTCCAAATGGTAGCATAGAATGTTTGGAAAACAATTCATAACTAGAATCTTTGAAATCCAAGCTAGATCTAACCACAATGAGCGGTGTTAGCTATTGGCGCGGCTTGCAGAGTGCGAGAATGTGGACAAGCTTACCGAAGGAAAGAAAATCGGAGCAGAAAGGATACTAGCTAGGCATAGATTGAGCAGAAGACCACAACTGTTGGATCAATATCCAATGGCCTAAATTCCGATGTGGGAGAGGAGTAAAATGCCTGAGTCCACTATAGACTATTATGACTATTTAGTGCCACACTTGAATTTTTTGTCAACTTAAGGTATGTATTAGTGGCACTGCTAACTGAAAGTATCTTCATTAAATTACCATTGAAACAACGTTGAAGCTTTCAGCTTAAAAAAATATGCGGTGCATCCAAACAATGTGAGTCACTGGCAGCATCGCACGAGCTCGTTTGCTGACGAGTGTCAGCGGAGGGGGGTTGCACGTAGCAGAGCAGCAAAGAATTTGAATCATGATTGATGAGCGTGCGTGTGCCTCCCTGCAGTAGATGATCCTTTTTGCTTCGCTTCTCCTTGTAATCTTGTGCTCACCAGCTTCCCTAGCTAGCTCTCGCTCTACCAAAAGCCTGCAGAGAGCTAGGCTTGTGCTGCTGGCCTGCTGGGTATTGGCGGCCCTCCTGCCGTGCTAGTAGCTCCATCCTGTTCCACTCCGGCTTCACAGAAAAAGGAGGAATGAATGGGGTTCATCAAATGACACGCATGCTCACTGCCACACAGTGGCCAGCGAACACCAAGATCAGGAAGGAATGGTCAAACGCAGAGAGGGTACGGTGCTGCATTATTAGAAAAGCCTATGCATGCATGACGCATGTATGGTGATCTTGGCGCTGTCTAATTCAATGCCATCCATCTTCCTTCAATATTTACATTCATTGCTCTCTCTCTCTAAGTTTAAAATCATGTAAACTAGCAAGCTGGCCGACGCAAATAGCTCAGGTGGCTAGATTTTTATGTTAGTATATCATTTTTTACTTCAAATAAATTATTGTAAATAGTTTTGTTTAGTTATATTATTTATTTCTATTATTATAATGGCACAGAACAAAGTATCATTTATACTTTTTCATCATCATATTCTATACCATACCTGATAGTACTTTTGAGAAGTACAAGGCTCGACTTGTGGCCAAAGATTACACACAAAAAGAAGGAGAAGACTTCTTTGACACTTACTCACCTGTTGCTAGACTGACCACTATTCGAGCACTACTTTCCTTGGCTGCCTCATATGGTCTTATCGTTCATCAGATGGACGTAAAAACAGCTTTCCTGAATGGAGAGTTGAATGAGGAGATTTACATGGATCAGCCAGATGGATTTGTAGCAAAAGGTTAAGAAAGCAAGGTGTGCAAGTTGTTAAAATCCTTGTATGGTCTGAAACAAGCACCTAAGCAATGGCATGAGAAGTTCGACGGAAGCTTGACTTCTGCGGGCTTTGTCATTAACGAGGCTGATAGATGTGTGTACTATCGCTATGGCGGGGGTTAGGGAGTTATGTTATGTCTGTATGTGGATGACAAACTGATTTTTGGGACAAATATTGATGTGATCAATGATGTCAAGTCTTTCTTGTCAAAGAGCTTTGATACAAAAGATCTGGGAGAAGCTGATGTGATCCTAAACATCAAGCTTATCAAGGGTGAGAATGGGGTTACTCTTTCACAATCCCATTATGTGAAGAAGATCTTGAGCAGATTCAGCTACTTGGAAAACAAGCCATCTCCAACACCTTATGATCCCAGTATGATACTATGCAAGAACAAGAAGATCGCTAAGGATCAATTGAGGTACTCTCAGATTATTGGTTCACTCATGTACTTAGCTAGTGCAACGAGGCCTGACATATCTTTTGCTGTGAGAAAATTGAGCAGGTTCATGTCAAACCCGGGTTTAGATCATTGGCATGCACTTGATCGGGTTATGCGCTATCTGATAGGTACTATGAGATATGGGATTCACTATTCTGGGCACCCCGCTGTGCTAGAGGGATATAGTGATTCGAACTGGATTTCTGATGCAGATGAGCTATATGACACGAGTGGGTACGTGTTTACCGTTGGAGGTGGTGCGATATCATGGAGGTCTTGCAAACAGACCATTTTGACGAGGTCAACCATGGAAGCAGAACTTACTGCTCTAGATACAGCCACTGTTGAGGTAGAGTGACTGCGTGAGCTCTTGTTGGACTTGCCGGTGGTCGAAAAACCAGTGACGGCTATCCTTATGAACTGTGACAATCAAACGGTGATAGTCAAAGTCAATAGTGCTAAGGATAATGCGAAGTCATCAAGACATGTCAAGAGACGACTGAAGTCTGTCAGGAAGTTAAGAAACTTCGGAGTAATAAGTGTGACTTATATTTCAACTGAGAAAAATCCGGCAGATCCCTTTACAAAAGGGCTTTCACGGAATGTGATTGAAAATGCATCGAGGGAGATGGGTATGAGACCCATATAAGTTGCCACAGTAGTAACCTAACCTATGTGATTGGAGATCCCGTGAATTAGGACCTGGGAAGAACAAGTTGTTGGTTGACTGAGGAGAGTAAATTTTTAACCATCTCTAAGTGAAGATGCAATACTCTCAAATGCTGTAAGGCATATTGTCTAAACGCCTTAATGTGTTTCTATTGTCTTTGATAAGCAAAGATGTTGTCCTATATAGTATTCTTGAAAAAACACACCTATATGAGTCTAACTGTTAAACGTCACAGTCTATGAGACTTGGGTGATCTCTAGCAAGCTCATGAAGAGACCAGGGAGTATGACATATATGCTCCACCCGTGGGGTAGGCTACTGGCAGCCATGTACTGGTTATGACTTTGTGTGAAACTTACTCACAGAAAACTAGCAACGTAAGGCATAGTCGATTGTCAAGTTGTGAGCGAGCGTAGCTTGAAGCTCTAGGCGGAAGTTCAACTTAACAGTCTTTGCTGAAATGCTAGTATATCAAACGGTAGTAAGAAATAGGCAAAACTCAAAAAGGGTATTTGAGATCTGGTGGGGGATTGCTGGAATTTTAGTGCGCTTGGCCCATTTGCAAATTCAGAAATTCCAATAAATCTCAAAGCCCCATGTGTGCAAGAGTAAGTGGTGCAAGTTTAGTTCCACCTTGCTAGTGGAGGAGTGGGATGGCCAACATAAATATGGAGGTTGTATCCACCCCTCCAAACTATGTGATGTGGGAGAGAAGAGAAACACCACACGCGTGCGCACACCATGCCTCGCCGGGCCGGGCGGGGCTGGGCTGGGCTTGGCTGGGCAAAGGGCGCAGGCGCATGACGTACGCATGAATGGTCTGCCGAAATCCGGCCCCTCACCTTGTGGGTGCGCGGTTTCCTTTTGCAGTTTTTATTTTTGGTGACTTGGGCTCTAAGTCTGTGAGATATGTAAACCTAAACCCTAAACCTAATCGGTTTAGATCGCTAATGCGACGTGAGGTCGGTTTGGCTTTCCTATATATATAACTATCAACCTCCACCGAAATCCTATCAAAACCTAGGGTTTTTGCCTCTATTCTCGCTGCTGCGCCGCCGCCGTAGCCTTCTCCATCCCGAGCGTCGGCGTGCACCGGCGAACGGGAGAGCAGGTCTTTGAAACGCTTCGCATTTGGGATCCTGCACCGGGAGAGGGCGAATAAGGTTTTTGGGAAGCGCTCCGCGGACTGCTCAAGATCTTCACCACGGCTCGTCCATCATCCAAGTCAGGAACTGCGGCGTGCCATCGTCTACTACATCGTCTGCTGCACTCCGTCCGCAGAACCGTCTTCGTCCCGACTGCGCCGTTCCGCTTCCCGACGGCTCCTGCTCCTGCTCAGTACGTACGCTGTGATTTACTCCAGTTCTTAATCATGTTTTCAGAGATCATGGTTATGCTATTCGTACTGCTTTGTATGCTAGAGAATTGCATGCTAGGATTTGTTCTCGCCATATTTAAATCTGTTCGAAATTTATTACTGCGATTGCTTATATTCTCAACAGCATGTACGATGATCTTGGCGCTGTCTAATTCAATGTCATCCATCTTCCTTCAATATTTACATTCATTGCTCTCTCTCTCTCTAAGTTTAAAATCATGTAAACTAGCAAGGTGGCCCGCGCAAATAGCTCAGGTAGCTAGATTTTTATGTTAGTATATCATTTTTTTTTCTTCAAAATAAATTATTGCAAATAATTTTGTTTAGTCATATTATTTATTTCTATTATTATAATGGCACAGAACAAAGTATCGTCTATACTTTTTCATCATCATATTCTATACCATACCTTTTTGAACATAAATATAACATAAAAGAAAAAAACTTTTGCATAGCATATTTAAAGATTTTACATATTTAGTAGCATTATATTTGATTATTTTTGGAACAGAAATGTACATTTTTGACACGGTGATAATAAATTATCCTTAGATTTTCTAGAACAATATCTAGACGAGTGATTGAATTGGTACCAGCGTAAGTAATATTCATAATTTAATTTTGAGTTTGCATTGAAACCTTAATCAACAGTGAATGCATCCTCTTTAGTTTTCATTATATTCAAATCTCTTTTCTTTTCTATATTCTCCAATCTAAACATATAACGGTCCTATTAAATGTATGCTCTCATATTTTCTTACGTCTTGTACATCTTTTCTCCTGCACGACTCATCCGCTCGGATCAACAATAATTTACTATTGCGCTAGGCCGAATAGCCTTCTCCTTTGTGCTCGTTGACTATCTCTTAGTATCGTATATCCTTCTCTCCCTCTCCCATTCTCTCTCTTATTTTGCTCCAAAGTAGCTTTTCCTGCCATGCTGCGGTCATCAAAGATAGATTATTGATTGAGTTTTAGCTTGTTATTGACGGACATACATGATAAATACATCTGATCATTTAGCGGGCAAAGCCGGGCTCGGGTGGGACCCATAAAAAACTCGATTTATTTTAGACCCCAACTATATCGGGCCTGCAAATTCGGGCCCTAACTCGAGGAGCTCGAGTGCGGACCGGACAACCCATTATTCTTCAATGTGAAAATTAATTAATTAATTAATTCAGGCCACAATTGCCCCTAATGTTCATATACTTGTTCTTATTACTGTTCTTTCCAAACGTAGTGACCATGCAAATAGTACGGTTATATTTGTTCTATTATGTTTTCGAATTCTTTATTTAAGATAAATTTAGCTTTTTGTACTAATAAACTTTTAGTACTTTATATTCCGAAGTCTATGAAAAACAAATGGCTAATTTCCTTAATTCTGTTGTTTTCTTGAACCCACCGTGGATTACAATTATATTTATTTTCATACATTTTTAATATTTAATATTTATATTTTTTTTATAAAAAATACTTTAATTATAAATTTCTTTGGAAAATAATATGGGACATACCGAGGACCCACCCAGTCTTTTTGTAGTGTCATCTTCTTCCTTGTGGAAAAATTGATTTATCTATCTATTTCTCTATCTTCTAGTCTCTTTCAATCTTACCGCCATTCACAATTGCCTTGTGTGTCTACCCATAGTTGTGAAGCCTTTTTACCTTCCATCAGGTGTTTCTCGCACCGCTCAACAGATCTTTCTGAATCGCCGCCGGGATAGCAATCAATGGCATAGTGGAACTCATCAGGTCCTTTCACTTTTCACACCCTACCGATTCTATCTGGTGCTTATACATTGCACTCTTGAGATAATAATAGTTGTAGGAGTATTGTCCTTGGACGCTTTGTTTGCAAGTCGAACCATAAAATGTTGCAATGCAATCACTAGTGAGTTTTATTTTTCACGTCATTCGCTTCTCCTAGGAGCATCGTTCAGACATGTGAAGTATTTGCGTCGTTTTGGTTCTGCGTTCCAAAGATACCTGCAGCTTACGAAAGGTGGCGTCTTGGTCAATTATCTGCACTTGACAAATGGGTTTTTTCAGTTGCACTATTTTTACATCGTTGGAGCACCACTGTGCTGGAAATCGTGCTAATATCATGTCCAGTCTGTTTATTTTACTCTTTTCTAGCAAGCATGTATGCCACGTGCGGCATTATGATAGATTTTGGGTTGTCATTCCTCGTTGGTTGAGGTCTCACACTGCTCCTTATCCAGTTCCTCTACATCCTTCTCACGTCGTCTTCTTACATCGTTCTTTTGCTCTTCCATTTCCTCAGCTTTGCATTAAGCCCTCATCTCTAACATTTTCCTTCCGCTCAAGGCTATGTTTGTATTTGATATGAGGCTACGATTTATTTAATATTAGAGTTGTACTCTTGTACTTTACTCGATATTAAATAATATAAGCTGTTACGATATGTTCCCATTGGGATTAATCTTGCATATTTCTCCACCTTTTTCACTAACTAACATGGTAATTTATATGTTCTATAAGCGAATGCTAGAACTTTGTATCATACTTAAGTATTAAACATGCGGCTTTTTAAGGAAACACTGGATGTTGATCTTCTAATAACTTAGCCTACCAATAAATGTAGGTAACAACATTGATCGATTGGTTTTCGTTCATTCTTTTTCTTCTTTTTAATGTAAATATTTGACTGCATAGCGGCTCGTGTGTCTGTGTTATGAAGTCTCATGTTAATTGGTGAAAAAAGAAAATTTTATACCATTTATTGTTATGGGCCTAAATGATAACTCTATTTGATTGGATTTGGTGAAAAGCGGCTCGTGTGTCTGTGAATCATGTGTAGGCAACAAATACCATAGCTGGTTGGAATTTATAGCTGCATTGTCTGGTGGTCACCCGGCCTATTGGACGGGCTCTCCGTCGATGGGAGGAAACTGTTGGATAATGGACGGAGGAGACTCTTGATCTCGCTCGCCGGTAAGCCGGCCGGTCGGGGACCTCGCAAGCAGGCGGCGTGCCACCTCTCTAGAATCTAAGCTCGGATGCAGTATGCTTGCCAAATTAGTCTTCGTGTTAGATGGTAACTAATAGCTGAATATGGATGGCATATATTAGTGACCAGCTCCAATCCATATTGAAATAGCTTTAGTTCTTTTTTTAGTTCCAGATTTAGATATATTGAGTAGTCGTATTCAATATGAATTTCTTGGATTAGCCTATACTGTTAAATCTTTATAAAATCCAATGGTGTAAATCTTTCTCTTTTCTAGATTAACGTAGGAATTTCTAGACCCTCTCGGTGGAGTTTATAGCAGCATTATTTGGTGGTCACCGAGCCTATTGGACGGGCTCTCCGTCGATGGGAGGGAACTGTTGGATAATGGACGGACGGGACTCTTGATCTCGCACGCTGGTAAGCGAGCCGGCTGGGGACCTCGCAAGCAGGCGGCGTACCACCTCTCTAGAATCGGGCTCGGATGCGGTGTGCTTGCCAAATTAGTCTTCGTGTCATATGGTAACTAATAGCTGAATATGGATGGCATATATTAGTGACCAGCTCCAATTCGTATTGAAATAGCTTTAGGTTCTTTTTTTTAATTCCAGATTTAGATATATTTAGTAGTCGTATTCAATATGGATTTTTTGAATTAATCTAGACCGTTAGATCTTCATAAAATCCAACGGTGTAAATCCTTCTCTTTTTTAGATTCACGTGGGAATTTGTAGACCCTCTCGGCAAACGTGGTGACTTCTTTTAACACTCCCTTATTAATATAACTAGCAAGATGGCCCGCGCAAATAGCACGATTAGCTAGTTTTTTATATTTTTTATTTTAAAATTGGATGTCAATAGTTTATTTTCTAATGATGATATTAGAAATGATTTTCAAGATGGTCTAGATATTATCTATATTCTTTTCATCGAATCTATCTATACATCTTTTTTCATCAACCATATTCTCCTTTCTGGAATAATAATTCATGAGAAAAGGAAATACCTTATACAAAAACATATATTTTCTCAAAATTAATATAAAGATTTACTTTTCTTGACATGAATATATTTTTAAACTTTTACTGGAGATGTAAACATTTTTTGTGAGTTTTAATTATCATACATGATAAGTTATTCTTAGATTTTCAGAAGAAGACGTGGGTGAGTGATTCAATGTATACCAACAAAAATAAACAATCTCCTTTCTTTTTTATCCCATCTCTGTTTGTTATAGGTTATAGCTCCATGCGTACATGCTTCTATATTTCATGGATTGCTTCACCTTTTTCCCCAACACGAACCATGTATGGGTCTACAAATTCACAATTACAGCTGGTGAGGTATAGTCGTCTCCTTTCTCCCATTTCTACTCTCCCTGCTATGCCTCGGTCATCGCAGATGCATCCCTAACACCCAACAGTGCGTGTCGTTCCCTCTTTTTTAACACTACTTGCAACTTAAAATGGATGGGTGAGAAATGCAAACATCAACTTTCGTGTTGCTTTTTCCTTAGATCATGTTGGTACTCTCTGCGTGATGTATCTTTTCTTAGTTGTCGTCTAAAATTAAAAATCAGTCTCAGCCGCTATAGTATGCTAATTTCTAAGGCATAGATCTCCCTCCCTCCATCTCTCTCTCATAGGCTGATTCCGTTTATTTTTAAAATTTTGAATTTATATCAATTAGTCATATTTGGCATGCACTTCTTGGGTTAGTCTAGACTCTGGACTATTCGATTTTTATAAAATCCAATGGTGTAAATTCTTCTTCTTTTTTTTAGATTAACGTGAGAATTTTTAGAGCTGAAATAATTTGGGTGTCTCATCTTAAACTTCCTTCATTAGCAACTCAGTAATACAATGATCTTTTCTATTAATAACGTGCAGGCAACATTTTTCTTCATTAGCTTTTACAATAACAAATTGTTTAAACATTCATCTTTTCATTGACAAAAAGAAAAAGAAAGTGAATGCCCTTTGTACATACGCATCTAGTGAAAAATTGAACATGATATAATCATCAGTACTCAGAATACATCTGATGTAGCTTCATCTTATGGTTAAACATCTAAATATTTATTTAAACATCATAACAACTTAAGTTCACGTAAAAACGTTTACAGATATATACAGGCAATACACGTTACAGTAATTCGGCACTCTTTCATAATGAAAACACACCTTTTAATTTTAAATTTAGCTATTTTTCTAATAATAAATACTTTTATCAAGTGCTAATACTATCTTTTTATTTTTATAACTTCGAATTTAACAATCTACTAATTGTATTCGACATGAACTCTTTGGTTAAGTCCTAATTTCCTTATTGTTTTAGTTCTGAATTTAGTTATTTACTAATCGTATTCGGTATGGACTCTTTGATCATGTCCTAGTTTTTTTTAATTTTTTAAATCGGAAATTAGCTATTTGTTAATCGTATTTGATATGGTTTTTTGAGTTAGTTTGGACCGTTAGATCTTCATAAAATTCAACGGTGCAAATCCTTCTCTTTTTTTATTAACGTTAGAATTTCTAGACCCTCTCGACGAACGTGGTGGTTTTTTTTAACACTCTCTTATTAATATAATAGATAGAAGATATTAGTTAACGATCCAAATTCTTTTTAAGTTCGCTATCAATAACGGATTTATTGTAAATGAATTTGACGACAGATTATTAGGAAGACGTGAGTCTCATTCTCTGTTTTTGCCCCCGAACTATCCATCTCTGTGATTTGTTTAGTCCAATAGTAATGTTATAGTTGTGAAACCCAACAAAGTAAGGAACACATGTGAGATACGGAGTGCAAGGCAAAAGAACGAAGGTAAGGAATGGTGCGTGGAACACATGGGAATGTGACGATTTCATTCACTGCACAATTGGATCACTGCCCTAGCTAGCCCCAGCAAATTCAAATTCAGATTCTAGGGCTTGGGCGAACATGCTACATGTCTCTGACTATATGTGTGCCCGACTTTCCATGCACTCCCCGGCAAACGGGAGTCAATGTGTGGTGGGCTGGTGGCAGTAGCGAGATGAGATGACACCCTACATCTAGCTAGCCTGCTTTCCGCTAGCTCGCAGCCGCCGTACGCACTGTATAGATGGTGTGCCTTCCGACTTGACGCAACGTGGGTGGCCGGCCATGGGGTAGGCGGCCTTTTTTTCCAAAGCCTCTCGAGATCAGCGTCGATCGGGTCGGATAGATCCGGAATTTTTTTGGTCTCCCTCACGCTTCAAAAGTCAAATCGAAGAGCTTTCACGCATCAATGCTGCATGAGATTGAATTAAGACGGCGTTGCATAGCAAATCCCGATTCCTTTTTTTTTTGCTGCTATTGCAAGAGCGATGACCTCTTGTAGGTCATGGCTTCCCAACTCGATGATAAGAGATTCCTGATACTAATTAAAATGGTTGTCCGTATATAGCAGTAGTGTTGTTCTATCTCCAGCAAAACCCTCATGAAACGACAGTACCTCGGCTTATAGCTTGGGTTAATAAGCAAAGATCTCATAATTAAATAATGATATAGTACAATGGGTACTACTGCTGGCTCTTGACCTCTGGTGAACGAACTCCTTTCAGCAAGTCCGATGTATGTAGCTAGCAGGCGGTGTCGTCTACCTAGCAGACGAGCTAGCTACTCTCCTGATCCACACAGTAGTGGGGAGTCTACGGAATAGCATGGCATTGTCATGTAGGGATGAAAACGAATCGGATACGGACCGATATCACTGATATTGTATTTATTTTCATATTTTCTATCGGATTCAGATTCGAACATGGATAGACTCGGATACATATACGAATGCGCATTGTTTCGGTTACGAATACGAATAGATATGTCTCGAATACGGAGCGAACCGGATGCGGTTACTATCAGATACGGATATTTCTTCGGTATCGAGTAAAGGTAACATTTATTTATATCACACATGTTATAACATCGAACACCCTACGCGTCCAAATTTTAATTAAATTATGCTTAACAAAAAAAATTAGCAAACATTTGTATGACATTTCTAACTTATTACGTAGATGAGATAGATTCCACTACATGACATTCTAATTTGCAATATAGCTTAGATTGGAGACACTTAATTAACAATATTATAACTTATTACATTGATGATGCTTCATAAGCACTCGAATCAATTCATCTGTTCAAGGAAGCCACGTTCAAACTAAAATCATGTTTGATTAACCAAATGAACAAAAGATAATATACCATTTTGGGCACTAAATTACACAATGTTAACATTCTATTTATTACATGCATAAATATGTAGAAGCAAACAGATTATTGCTAGAGTCAACTAATATACAATATTCAGTTTTTAAAAAAAAAGATGGAAGAAGTCTATTTATTATTGTTGAATTATTGGTAGAGTTCGAGTTTAATTCTCGAACTAGGAATTAATAAGACTTAACTCCAATATAACACTAATAGATAGATTATAGTTTTAGAAAATTTTCGGTAATAATTTTATATTTTTTTATTAGAAATGAATTAATTATAAATTTTTAAAAATTAAATCAGATTTTTATTAATATATATATATATATATATTTGGAATAACACAACTATCAACCAACCAATAGATAGATTATATTTTTAGAAAAAGTATGGTGCTAATTTTATATTTTCTGATTAGAAATGAATTAGTTATAAATTTTTAGATATTAAATCTATTTTTATTAATGTATATATTTGGAATAATACAACTATATATCCATCGAATATTGGTTATATTGTATCCGAATCCAATATTCGATTTAAGTATCTGATATCCGATCCGATATCCGAAACAGTACCCGGATATCCGAAAAAAAACTATCCGGCGGTCGGAGGATCGGTGGGGAAATATCCGTACTATTTACATCCCTAGATGGTGACGCGCGCGATCCGTCGCGCACGGTAATCTCATCCATGGATCGACCGCCCTCATCTACCTGTTTCTCCTGGGGGGGTACGATGCCATGATGAAATAATATATGGTCCATGCATCAGTCGCCCGCCGAGACGGTTGGGGGCTTTAACTCCGTGGCGCGCTCACCCTGGGCCCTCTCTTCTTCTGCAAAAATCTGGGCCCTGCCGCGACGCTGGTCTCGGGTATAGTCGGCGTCAGGCCTCGTGACGCAGCATAGACGACAGGGTCCGTGTCAGTGAGATCGACGGAGCATTCGCGTCCAACGCGCGTCGCCCTAGCGTGTGCGAAGGAGCTACTGCATGCCATGCTCGCCATCTGCAATCTGCAATCTCGATCGAGTAAGCTAGTACTCGCTCCCTTCTACATTATAATTCGTTTTATTTTTTTAAATACATAACATTTCTTATATATCTAGATATAGCCTATATCTAGGTGTATAAAAAATACTACATATATATCAATAAAAATTAAAAAAATCTATAATTTGACATGGACTGAGTATGTGTCTGTGTGTGTGTGTTTGTGTGTAGCTGGTTATGCATTCATCAGGTGTTAGCTCAGCTGGACTTCACCTACGACGTATGTAGTAGTATGTGGTTCACATGAATGAACTGGCATGCTAGCTCGATCTTCTTGTAGTTTTACTTGGCGTTCTTGCTTGTACAGTGAGCTGCGAAGGAATATGCTTTCGATCGACATGAAGGGAACGGCGAGGTAGCGTTCCATGCACACTGAACAGTGGCAGAATAGCACTGTGTGGTGTGGAGGCGCCGGCCGGGCTACAAGACGACGGCATTGAATATCTCCTGCACGACGGCGCCATACTTGGGTTTGAGACATTAACTACGGATGCAGCGAGAGTAGCTCCATGGGGCGCATTCAATATCTCCTGCACGACGACGGCATTCTTGGGAGGCCTGCTCACCTGCTTTCATCATCCGCCATGGCCGGCCCTCTCTCTTTCCTCTCTCGTTCTTTTGTCTTCTGTCACCTCCCTGCAAAATGCCTTCTGCCCTCCTCGAGTCTGACTAGCGATCGAGAGGGAGGGAGCAGCCGGCTGAGTACAGACAGCAGAGAGAGATCGAGATAGACTAGCGTCCGCGTGTAACTGGGCATTCACCACACCCGGCCATGGTTCTCCTCACTCTCTGAGTCCTGACCACCAGTAGCTTTTCTTCGCAGGGGCAATTGGCATTTGCTGCTAGCTGCCTAGCAGCTGTTGCCCTGCTGCACCACTGTATCTGCAGCATGCGTGCTCCACCACAGTGACCACTGCTTCGTGCGGCCAGCGTGCCGCTGCCTGGCTAGCCAAAGCAAGTATGCATGCTGTATTCTGCGTGGACGTGTACGTATGCACACTTGATTTTTAATTTTTCTTTAGCACGGAAGCATCTCTCCAGTATTGTTTTATCTGATTATCTCATACTTGTATAGTTGGATCCGGCCTACAGCTAAACTTTTGGATCGGCCTGGATCAAGATCATAAAAAACCCTGTACAACTCAATCGAGTGCCATGTTGTTAACGAGCCTGCATTGCCCATTCTATTTCTTTCTCAAGTTGCTATGAAAGCTATGCATAGGTTATCATACTTCCTTTTTTGGTCCTATTTCATTCTCTTGTTGCTATGAAAGCTATGTATATTTGGCCTGTTATCATACTTCTTTTTTTGGGTTTCATGCTGCAGTCTACACCACGACACTGGTCAGGATTTGACTTATTAGCTTCTATGGGTCTCTGGTCTCTCTAGCGGAGGAGCCATGCATGTTAGCAAGCTAGTTGCTGCAGACTGTTGGTTATTTGTCCTGCCTCTAGATGGAGCTAAAGTGGAACAAGCACAAGTACAGAAATCCCATTTTATCCCGGTTCCAAACTCAACCCAACCGGGACTAAAATTTGCACCCGCGGGATTCGAACCCAAGACCTCTTGCCTCACGAATAACTTCGTTACCACCCCACCTACACAGCGCACATGACTCTAGTTGGATGCCTTCCTTTTGAACTAACCCGTGGAGGACCCTTTAGTCCAGGTTGGTGGGTGACCTTTTAGTCTGGGTTGGTGTTACCAACCGGGATTAAAGGTTTGTCCCGGTTGGAGCCATTAACCGGGACTAAACGTTGGACCCAGGACTAATGCCTCCATTAGTCCCGGGCCCAACCAAACCGGGACTAAATGGGGTGGATATACTTAAGATTCTGTAGTAGTGAAGAAACGCGCTCTGGCTGTATACATTTAGTATATATTTACTTCAATGTTAAACTTTTGATCTATACAGAGAAATCATCTGTTTAGGCATCACTACATAACTTTTTATATAAGAATAGAATATTTGAATGATTATTTAATACTTATTTTTATTTTTTTCAAGAGGAATACTTTACTTTCAACATAGATAGGGACATCCTTATGCAATCAAAAGGGATTAGCTATGATATATAAGTGAGAGAATGTGTTGCTCTAAGTAAACCATGCATATATGTGAAGTAGAACTTCACATGCTTCATCAAATACAACATCTACATCTTAATATAATAGAATTCAATCAATATCCATAAAATAACTTAATTTTATATTATTCTCACTAGATTAATGCCAAAGCTTCATGTACAAGTACATCCAGAGACAATAAAGTAACAACATAATACAGACACAAACATGGAGCACTGTTTAAGTAGTCGACTATGCGAATGACATCAACAAATCCAACAAACAATACGAAATAAAGGACCCTTTTCTTTTTACCATCTCTATTGTAAAGGATGCTAGAATTTTTTTTATCTTGCACTTAATTTAGTCTCCACGTCCTCAAGTAGTTAACTTAGCATCTGGATCTTTGCTGCATAAGTAATAACATGTATATTAGTAAGTACAGAATCTTGCATCAGAGCCTGCACAATAGAAACTTATAAAAACTAATTATATTTGGCTATCAATGTTTTAGAAAATAATATTTGATTGATAGATCTATACAGATGTTAAAATAAATGGATTTGCTAAAATTATTATGATAACATAAAAAGTAAAGGAATAATTGCAAATATAGAATATGCTTTTGATAAAATAAAAATATTAGTAAGAAACATTGTAAATAGAATTTGGCGTACTAAAGATTATAATAATATCAAACTATTATGATCACAGTCTCCATACTAGTATAAAGTTTATTCCTAAATTGAACAATTTATATCAAATAAAGATATTAGAATTTTGATAATTAACTTTTTTCTAACATATTACATTTCTATGGCTTGTATATATAACATGAAATATTTAAAACATGTAATTCTTACATAAATATACGATGATCTTGCAGCCTCATAAAGATTCAAACAAACAATTTCAAATTAGTTTTCTTCCTTGATAAGACTATGAGTTGATTGATTTTTTCGAGCACATATCTCTTCATTATGAAGACATAGATGTTGTTATACCTTATGATTATTTTAGCTCTATAACTATTTCTATAAAATTGGTAGCACACTCCTCTAAATCTAACCCATTTGGAATTGGAATTCTTTGTCAGCAGTTAATTAAGTTTTCTCTCAATTCATCCATATATGATGGGTCAAATGTAATATGCTTGTTTTGATAACCAATAAACGGGTCTATATATAGCGAGGGACAACATCCAAATGTTACAAGTATGCCTACATTTATTCTAACTTCTTTCCTTTTTTTGTTACCATGAAGATTTTGCTTTCCAAAAAGTTTTCCATAGATAAATATTTCCACAACAATCACCCCTTGCAAATATCTTCACTCCTACGTACAAAGCCTAGATTTGCATAGTCTAGTCACCAAAGACATATACTTCATCCCTCTCCTTTCTAAACAAAAGAATTTGTTTAGTATGGGGAATATTTACGCAAACAGGTCAAGATAGATAGTGAGAGCTTCCTAGAAGCTAAATTCTGAATGGCCTGTGGATTGAGACTCCAATTTGAGCAGGGTATTGTGAACCTAATCATGTGGATAGACAGTAGTGAGTTACAGCAGTGCGCGCAACTCCAAATTAGCATATTATAAGGATTCAGTGATCAAGGCATGCATCTCATCGCTACAATAGAATACCATCGTGCGTGATAACAACGCAAAGATTTACTCGCAGATATATTGTTACAAATATGCCTATATTTATTCTAACTTATTTTCTTTTTTATTACCATGAAGATTTTGCTTTTCAAAAAGTTGTCCATAGATATTTTCCCACAACAATCACCCCTTGCAAATATCTTCACTCCTACAAAGCCTAGACTTGCGTAGTCTAAAGTAGTCACCAAAGATATATATACTTCATCCATCTCCTTTCTAAACAAAAGAATTTGTTTAGTATAGGCAATACCTACGCAAACAGGTTAAGATAGTGAGAGCTTTCTAGAAGCTAAATTCTGAATGCCTGTGGATTGAGACTCCAATTTGAGCAAGGGTGTTGTGAACCTAATCACGTGGATAAACAGTAGTGCTCGCAACTCCAAATTAGCATATTATAAGTATTGAGTGAGGCATGCATCTCTCATTGCTACAACAGGCTACCATCATGTATGCATGATAACAAAGATTTACTCGCAGATATATTGTAAAGGAAAACAGCACCGAAATCACGTATGGAATAATGAAGAAAACCCCATCCTCTGTATGCATGGAACATAGAGAGTCGAACCTGACAAGACTAGATGCTCCACTACTGCGCGGCGGTGGGCTGCTCGTCCCCTCCGGCCGTGCCGGGCTTCAAGAACTGCTCGCTGCCGATCTGCCCGAGGCCAGACACCACAGCGTGCCCGGCGCCCATGGCCGATGAGTACCCGAAGCCGTAGCCTCCTCCTCCTCCTGCTCCGCTCATGCCCAGCCTCGCGGCTGCAGCTTCTCCATCGTAGCTCCTTGCCAGCATCTGCACGGAGGCAAAGTGGTCGGGGTGCGCGAAGCCGGTCCCGCCAATCGCCGCCGCCGTTGAGTGGCCGTTGATGAAGTTCTGCGTGCAGTTGGGCACTGGGTTCCCGGGGAAATCCGCCATCCCCGCCGCCGCCGCGCCATTGGATCCCGCGGTCACGGAGGCCGCCGCCGCTTCAGCCGCCGCCTGCACCGAAAAACACGGCGCGTATGCTCGTCAGAACGTGCACGCGTACACGTACGTGCTAGCAGCTAGGGTCGACATGTACATCTGTATACACGTGACAGGAGGGAGCGGCCGGCCGGTCGGCCGGCCTACGTGTCGCGCGTCTCACCTGGTACTTGGACAGCTCGTAGCTGGCGCGGGCGAGATCCTGCTGGACCTGGCGGAGGCGGTGCTGGAGGATGGAGATGACGCCGACGCAGCCGTAGACGGGATCGCGGAGGCGCATGTCGGCCTCGTAGGCGAGCGAGTTGACGGCGTCCTCGCGCTGGTAGGGGTGGAGCTCGTTGAGGATCTTGGTGACGTTGCTGGCGCCGAAGACGCGGTGCACGTGCACAAACTTCTGCGGATTGTCTGGCGGGAAATAGGGCGCGAACACGCAGTCCGGCTGGCACTTGCGCCGGAGGAACTTGCAGGCGGCGCACGGGGAGCCCGTGCCGGCGCCCGCGCCGCCGGAGATCGAGCCGCCCGTGGACGGCGAGGCCACGGTGATCACGGAGCCCGCGGAGGCCGGCGGCACCGACGACGCCGACGAGGCGGCCATCGATCTCCCCCTGCGCAAGAGAAGAGATCTAGGTAAGCAGGAGCGGACCCAGCACAGGACATGGGTGTACACATGTACACCCGCTAATTCTTGCAAACCAAATCGAAGTTAGTAGGTAATATATTGTAAATGGATTCAGATCCAAATACAAATAGTTTTGTTAGGGTTTGGGGTGCTCCGTCTCGCACAGCAGAAGGAAAGAGAAGAGACAGGCATACCTGGAGGATGCGCTCGTCAAGGGCTGGGCGAAGAAGACAGGACAAATGGCGCCGTCGCTCGCCCAGTCGTCGCCGCCAGGGAAGAAAGAGCAAGGGAGGAGAGTCCGAGAGAAGGGAAAGGTTTAAGAAATAAACAGAGGGAGGAGATTTTGCTCTGAAAAAACAGAGGGAGGAGATGAATTTGAGGGCCTGAGCGGCTGAGCCCTGAGCGGAAGGGCTGTCAATGAGCCGAGCTCGAGTAAAGCTGGACGACAGAACGACTTATGGAGACCACGGGGCAGCAGTATTGACGAGACACGTACAAACTAGCTAGTCTCGTTAGAAATATCATAAAAATTAAATATTATATCATATCAGCAAATGGATCATTACGAGGAGAGAGAAATGAGAGTTTTATAGAGTATAAGAGGAATTCCATCCCTATAACACTCATCTGGTTCGATTACCAAATCCACAGTCTTCGTAATAGTGCAATGAAACTATACACTAAGATTGGTCTAAAAGACGCATTTAATTTGATAAATAAATAGCAAGAGAAGCATATCTGGACATTTAGCTTTATTCCCTCAATTTTCTTTTGATAGTCCTATTTCCAAATTGAATTATTCTCTTTTGATAGTACCATTTGGGTTGACATCTATGGACTAGTATGGATGGTCGTTCGATTCCCGTGCAGAGTAACTTCTTTTAAAAAATAAATTTGTGTACATATATAATAACTTTAAAAATGAGGACTCATGATTAATGAGATGATAAGCAAGGTTCTATTTTATCATTATACCAAGATAAAATAGAACTATCAAAAGAGAATAGAGGGAGTATTATTTGTATAGCTTGTGCAACACAGTAGCTCACTAGCTAATGCAAGGCTCTAGCCTTCAGCTATATTATTTTAACTTTCGATGGTTGGAAATTTAATTAATAGAGGTACCAAGGTGCATGCACATGCCCCACAAACTGAAATACTCGAGATTCATCGAATACCTCAATCTCGGATCGTTGGAGCTTAAGAACTCCAGGTTAGGTCCAAGCTTGACTTGATTCAAGTATAGCTTAGCTTGAATTGAGTTTTTTCAAGTCAAATATAAATAGCTCGTGGGTCTTGAGCTTTTCTGGTAACCCTACTTATTTCCTTCTTCACATGCAGCTCATACACCCACGAGCTTAGAAATCCATTTAACATTGATCTACGCAAGCCAAGGCACCCGTGGAAAAGAAAGATAAGAAATTCAATGCAAGAAAAGAAGAAAATCAAGTATATGTTTGCTTGTTGGCTTGAGCACTTGTTTCTGAAGAACCTTCTTTTGGGATAACTCTTCTAGGGGATAGGGGTGAACGGTGAATGCTTAGCAAGTCAGCAAGTGTAAATCTGCAGGTCATCAAACTACAGTGTCGGAATGAGCACGCATGCTAATATGGTGGGCACCCTCGTCATTGCTTAAGTCAAAGGTCGCGACAGCCAGCATCGTGAAGGATGGCAGGGAGACTTTATGAGGACCGGGGATGAGTGGCATGCACGAAAGTGTTAAGAAGTGCTCAAGGTCAAAACTTATTTGAAAGGATTTTGAATGAGATGTTGTCATGTGAAATTTAATTATGTCATGATGATATTTAAACCAATAAGGTTAATAAATATGCCCTGTAACACTTCAAATCATATAGTGGAGCAAAATATCACACTGATATATATTTTATGAGCTAGCTATGTAACAACTAACATAAGCTATAAATAAAATACTAGACGACCATACACAAGACATGTAAAATTTTTATTATTTGATCTTGAGAAACAATTGCCTAAAGAGGAATGAAATGCATGTTTAAGTAATGATTTGTAGATTGTAAAATAATATATGTTTCAAACTAGCCATAATAACTTTTATTTATAATATGGTTAAATTAAAAAATTATTTTTAGAGATCATGTAGATGCTAAGTGAAATTAAAATAAAAGGAAACGAGGGGGGACAAAATCAAATCAAATAACCACGAAATTTTTACTTGCTAAATGTGAGCAGAACTGCCGAAATAGCTCGTGGTTACTCTTAGAAACGTATGGCTGTAAAATGAAATCAACATTTCAAGTAGAAAAGAACCAAAAAGATTCAAATAAAAAAATTATGTAAGCAGATGAGGGTAGAAAGGGATAGGTTGGCTGGATCCAAGAGGGAGTTCAGAAAGAATTGAAGAACTTTGCCAGAATTCAGATGGGACGATTGGAAGAATATAAACGACGATAGAAGCAGAAGTATGAAGCTCTCGGCCGGATCTGACACCGGCGTACGGCAAGCGCCGAAGAAGAAGGCACCTTGTTTCCTTCCCTTCCCTACCAGGAAGCTGCTCCACCGGAGTCCCTGCCTCCGAGGCTCTGAGTATCCTTCCTCCTTAGTGGTCGCCTCCCTCACTTCTACTCTCACTTTACTTCCCAACAGCTTCCTCCTCATTTCTAGCAACAAGCTTTGCTTTTCTTCTCCTCATCTCATCCTCATATGCTGATTGTTTGGGTGTTTGTTATTGAGAGAGACAATGGATAGAAATGAAAGTGACGAGACTGTGAGGCGTTTGTAATTGTGTTATGTGCTGATCAAGAGGAAGACCCAGGATTGTGTGTAGGTAGGAATCGAGCCCTCCAAAAAAACAGTGTAGGGGCCTAACCACAGTGCCACGAGCCTATAATAACCTTATGCGTGTAACTATATATATGAATAAACGATGATTAGCAGTACTTAGAAACTAGAGTATTTTTGTGATTTATTGCAACCATCTCTGTACAATACATAGCATTTAGAAAGTTTGTGATTACTGCAAACGTTTTCTGCTTTCCAGCATACAAAGCAATTAGTGATTATATTTAATCTATTGCAACCATTTTTTATCCATCCTCTTCATTATCTGGAAAATGGGTGGAGTATAATATTGTAAGAAGAAAATCAAATCTGTTTAATTTGTTACAAGAAAGTAGTAGTTCCAATTGTCTCTCAAATTTATTTATTTTTATTTTATTTTCACTTTTACAAAAATGAGAGATTTGATTTTGTTCTTGGTGCACAAGGCAATGTAGGTTCATGTGGACACGTGCGATATGTGAAGCCAAAATAATGTGTCCTTTAATTTCTATGGAGTTTTCTCCTCATTCATTCTATGGAGTTTTCTCTTCATTCGTTTTTAGCTATAGTCGTTTCAATTTTACATTTTTTCTGCTTTCTTATATAAATAGGTTTTGCCTCCTCGCCGTTTGGTCAATATTTGTTTAAAAGTAAAAAAATAGTATTTTAAATAGCTAGCTATATGATTTAGTAGTAAGCAAATCTCTATTAGCGCTACTAAAGCTCGGTATTTCTACTGTGATGGTCATAGCAGCGATTCCACAAAACTATTATAGTGCCCTTGTAGGCCACTATTTAAAACACTAGCAAAAATTGATTACTTAAGAGTAATTGATGCAGATGCCTCTAGATAGACCTAACCAAAACAACGGGTATAATAATGATATGGTAGATAAAGAAAATTTGGCATATCTTATTCCTTTCTTTCAAACATGGTACATAAGCAGATATTTACAACCGGCCTATAAATGAGCGCTCGCGCAACCCCTATAAATGTCTCAAAGAAACTAGGCCGCAAGATCTTAATATTAATCAAGGCACCGGATGAGACTTACAATCGACGAGCATATCTTTTATCACTAAAGTAATAATCATACAAAAATTCAAGCACCTACAATGCTTTGGAGACTCAAACTGGTTGGATAGATTTCACTAGAAGGAAACAGCTGAGATTTATTTTAATAATTGAAGGCTCTTCTTAAATCCTCCACCTTAATTCACATATGTCGTATGCTAGAAAAAAGAGAGAACTCATAATTTCTCAAAGAGAAGCAAAATATTTTATCATCGATTTGCTGTATACTAATTATTATGAACAACAATAACCATTGGATCTAAGATATTCTACTAAATTACTATATTTTCTATTATATAAAGATTAAATCAAAATTATCCCCAATAGAATAAAATTATCCAAAGTATTAATGTCTTGCATATTCCAAATGCTTAAATAGAGTAATATTGTGAACATAGTATAATATAACAAAAATAATGTTTTGCAAGACTCGAAGTAATAATTGAACATAGTAATAAAATGTAGTCAATAGACAAAGTGGCAAGCTACATATTCATTACTTCCTAATTTTATATAAACCAAGTGCTAAATTGCTCAAGGTGCCAAACTAAGAGATGACATTACCCAAAAATAGATAGATCCATGACACTATCTAAGAGGTGATGCTCAACCCATGAATAGAATAGGATGACTGTTCATATGTGACCCAGGAACCAACACTTTTGCCCAACTGATTATGAGATGTCTTGATTCAGTTGGTATGTACACAGGAAATCTCTTGACTTCAGAACAGGGTGAGAGGGTGAATTATTGTCATGGCTTCAATTTATAGTTACCCTTCTAGCTTTCGGCACTGAATGTTGTATGAATGCTGCTAATGGTGAATGGGGTTATTGTACATCTATGAAGGTGTTTGATATTCTCATTTCCCTATCCCTCTCTATTACTTTAGAATTAACGTATGCATGTGCACAAATATTTGAGCAAATTATCTGGATGAAGAGCACATGTTTCTGCATCACCAAGAGTTGTGTGCATGTATTATAGCCGTGCACTTTGTTACTTTGAGCAAATCTTGAAATGTTTGTCTGTATTACTAATGTTCAATTTAATTAAGCTCCATGATATTATTATCTTTATATATCTGATATTGAAAAATACCACTTTTAGTTTCTATGTATCTAGTGCAAGGATTTTCAATTTGGTATTGCCCATTCATATTAGGATTCACATTTCTCAAAAATCTAAAATAATATTATTGCCGACTCGTATCCCTTAGCAAGCACATGTCGTCAAACCAAACCTCTAGTATGTAGCTAAGCTGCAACAACCAATCATTGGATCATCAAATGACATGATCCATGACTATTTAAATAAATTTATTCTCCAAGCTCAGCTTAGCCTCATAGCCAACCAAATAATGTAGAAATCCAACTGCATGGTTCCACATGTCCAACCGTGACCACCAAGGGGATGCACAATAAATGATCTTAAATAATAATAAACTGGTTTTAAGCAATGCACTTGGTTCTTATAAAGTGAATAGTATTTTATTTTTAAGGTTGTACTAAAGGTGAATATAAGATGTTAAAAGTGTAAACTGGTTCTTAAGGTGTATGCTAACACGGTGGTTAAACCAATTCAACACCAATTTGCAATGCATGGACCTAATTAAAAATTTCTTTAAAGAGTCTAATGTCTTACAACTTTCACTTACTTTAAGCATTTATCATGCCTACGCATTTTGCATTGTATATGCCTAAAAAAGAAAGACCATTAATAGAGATAACATCTTCACTACTGGAAACCGAAATTTCCTTGTGTGCCGGAAACCGTACTTGTGTCCTTGTAAGGTAACCAATAAAAATAATTATCTAATTTATATTAATATAATTTTTACACATAATAGATTACAGATAATTTGATATCGAGGAGTTTCAAAAAAAATTCGAAATCATTTACTACTTTTTATAGTTTAAATAAACTTTTGCGTGCTTATTGAAACTAGTTCTAATTTGAACTAGAAGTATCTCAAATAAGATTGTAAAAAATCTGTAAAAATTATATTTACGAATATATGTTCTATTTTAGCTCATATTCCGAAAATAGATGAAGGATTCAAATGTTTTATAGGGATAACTCAAAGTTCTATTTATAACTTTACTAGAAATAATAACAACAATACCTAAAGATGGTCCAAAATTTTTGTGAATTGGCATGGACTCATTTTGTGGGTGCATAATCTTGAAATAAAATTTTCATAAGATTTTACGAACATGAAACTATGCATTATTCATAAATGGTTACATCTTCCATATTGTTCATATAACTTAAGGCAAACTTTGAAATTTATACACCCTGTAACCTTTTCTTTCTCATATACATTTAAAAGTAGGGCATAATCTTATACTTACCTAAATATTAACAAGTGTGAATTTACATGGCCACTTTTTATGAAAAAATGTTGTTTTTACCTAAATATTAACAAAGTGCAATAGAAATTTCCCTGTGAGTTCGGTATAAATCGACAAGGAAATTGAAATTTTCCTGTGAGTTCCGTATAAACCGACAAGGAAATTGAAATTTCCATGTGAGTTTTTTTGGTACCGTCAAAATAATTGGGCGACACACAGGAAAATTTCGGTTTCCAGTAGTGCTTGTCTACTTCCTCCATTCCAAATTATAGTCATTTCGGTATTTTTAGGCGTATAGTTTTTCTATACATCTAGATATACACAATATCTGGATACATAGCAAAAATTATGGACTTAGAAATACCAAAACGAGTTGTAATTTGGAACAGATAGAGTATTAGACAACACAACAGGACATAGGAGTAAGAGCAACTCCAGCAGATCTTCTAAACAACCCCTTATCTTATGTTTAGAGGGTTAAACAAATAGATGCACTCCAGTAGATCCTCTACTATGCTCTCTATTTTAGGGGGGTCTTCAAATTCCCTCCCCATCCTCTATTCCTAAGGGTTCTCTAGAGAGCCCTCTATTATAAATTAGACTGAGTGTTATTGTTAGAGTTGAAGCAAATTTAAAAATCCCTAAAAAGTAGAGGCACATTGCTAGAGTTGCTCTAACCCTACTAGTGTGCGCCAATCGTCCATTTTTCACTAGGTCCACCTACCACTTTACCCTTCTTTTCTTCTCTAGACATCTAGCTTCACGCCCCCAGAGGTGAAAGCTCCTGCCCGGCATGACGGCGTTAGCTAGCAATCCGGTCATGCGTTGCACCGCCGCGTATAGTAAGTAGCTCCTCCGGATCTTCACAGCCTGGAGAAAGAAGGAGGAGCTTGCCGGCGCGGCCGTGGCCTCGCTCGTCGCCCCGATCTGATGAGCTCGCTGGCCCGATCGAGAGGCGCAGCGACCCAGAAGGCCAGAACGGCAGCGAGCTGCTCAAATCTCATTGTGCCGAACTCCGAGCTCGTAGGCCCCTCGAGGGCATCCAACCTAAGCGGTGGCTGCGAGGCGATCCCCGCGGCTTCCACGCGCGTCTCGGCTCGGCTGGTGCCCTGGCCGAAGCTTGGTTCTCTCCTGTTGGGTAAAGTTGTGGCTTTATGTCCTTTTGTTTTTCTTTTGCAAGGAGTCACCCCACCGGCGTATTGTAAAGTTATTAATTTTTTCCTTTTCATTCTAATAAAACTTTGCGGCAACTCTCTTGCCGCCCTTTAAAAAAAAAAAGCTTGGTTCTCTCCTCCATGCCATTTTGAGCGGTGGCGATGGCGTGGTGTGCGATACCGGCCATTATTGAACCCCGCGCAGCTACCCGTCGCATGGCGTGCAGGAGTCGGTCACTGCTGCTGGCTGCTGCGGCCTGCGGTTGCCCATCCTCACCTTGGCAATAAATCCCCACATGGCGACGGGCGGGGCGAGCAATTCCAGAATTCAGGTGGTGCCGGCCGCCGGGCGCGCGGGCGTGTACGCGCGATCTTCGAGGCTCGTCTCTTGCAAATTACTCGCCCGTCCGCCGGCGTCCAGCACTGCGCTGCGCCTGCGGCTTCACGCAGAGGCCAGAGCCAGCCGCCTGCTGCTGCGCCCCAATTCAATTCGCTCGCACGGCATTTTGTACGCCGCGGGACATTGAATTTGTCGGCCGGGGGCTCGCGCATGCATGATCGCGTCGTGCGCGCATGATAGCTTGTCACAACTCATCACACAGGCGTGGGGCGTGTCCCGGCTTGCCTGCTTTTGCCTTTCATTGACAGTTACCGTGGTCCACGCACGCTACCTATTATACAAGGTAGCTAGAGTGAATAACCCTGGCCGTCCTGGTTGCCAAGATCAGGCGGGGCGAGGCAGGTAGCATAGTTGTCAATTAATACTATTGGAACTGCTCGCAACAATAGACAAATTTTCTTTCATGTGTGATTTTAGTCAAATTTACTGTCGGATTGGTCGAGGATTCATGCTCTGCCCGGCGAAACCGCAACCTTTTCCGGCGGATTGCGGCGTGTGTGGTTTCCGCGTCTCACTTGGCTGATGGAAGCAAAATGACAGAGTTCATTCATACATAGACCATAACTGACGAAGAAAAAGTTCAATTCTAGTTAAATTTAAGGATAGACTACGATACCATGCATGGTCCGGTGGACAAAATAAAGGATATTATTTTTTCAAGTGGTGTGGTGAGAAATAGTGCGGTATATAGGCGGTGGAACTTTGTTATGGGTAGGAAAGTTAAGCATGGCAATAAGATCAATGTTGACCTAGGCGGGAGATTATATTATGGTAGGAAGAAGGCGGACCCATATGGTGAGAACTAGAAGCCGTATGCATCAGTAACAAAGAGGGATCGGATAGACCCTCGCAAAAAAAAAACGAAAAGAGGGATAGACACCACACTTGTGCATGCTTTGTGCAGGAGTTGCCAATGACGGTAAACTAAAGAAGGTGAATAGAGATATCGTAAGTGCATGAGTGCATCCAACAATAGTGTCAACAAAAACGTAGCTTAGACCATGCCAGCGTCGATCGACCCATCGCCACCGGACTCGGACGGAGGGGCGGCGTTTTTTTTCAGCGCAGCGTACGAGCAGTTCGGCGGTTGATCGACGAATTCACCGGCCGGACCGGCCGGCGTACGTCGCCGCAGCCCGCAGGCCAGGAAAAAGCGTGAGCCGGCCAGCAGGTGCCGGCAATAAATCGCCGCGAGAAGTAGAGTCCGCCACCGCCTGCGATCACCGTCCTCTCGATACCCCGTCAAAAAAGAAAAAAAAAAGCTGTCCTCTCGATCGACCCCGCGCGTCCCCGCGGCACATTAATCCGGCCGGGCCGCGCCGGGGCTCTAGATAGCTACCAGCTCTCCGATCCGGCGACGTGAGCGGGCCGGCCGGGCGGTGGTGGTTCTGAGTTCTGACGGTGGTGTGGTCTGCGCTCATGCGTTGGTGCTGCATTGATGCGTGCGTGGACGTGCAGGCCGCGGGCAACCAGCGGCCCCGGAGGGTCCAAGGAGAAGCAGCAGGGGTTAAGGGCGTGTTCGGTGGTTCGAAGACACATTTCATCGCGCATGCAGGCCGCCGGGCGGCCACCACCTCCTTCCCTTGCATGCAGGAGCTTTGCCTTCATCATCCGGGGGTTTTGACGACGTTGCTAGTATATGACCATGGCCAGCTCAGGCACACGTCATGGGGTACTTGCTTAGTTTGAATTGGAGTGTAGGCAAGGTGAAAAGGGAATATGTTGTTTAGTTTGACGAATTTTGTTGGGGTGAATTCATTCCTAATTACAAGCTGACCATATGCTTCTAAGGGATGAGGTAATGATAGATTAACCAATTGTAAGGGGTTAGATGGCTCTAGTAGAAGTAGCACTCCTCAAGTTCTTGGTTCGATTACCTGTGGGAGCGAATTTGGATTTAAAAAAAATATCCCTTGCTGTCACGGCTAGGATTACTTGCAGCAGCTTCTTCTTTCTTTTTTTAACTTCGAAATGCACCTTGTAGCAGCTTCTATTCTATATGCAATTATATTGAAATTCGCTACAACTCAGTGTCGAGTAATTAAAATCACTTCGACAGTGGCTCACTTGCAAATCAAAGTGTTCAAAACATAATCGCACAGGAGTGTACGTTCCGAAGAGGACCTTACGTGTGTGAAGTCTGCTTCCCAGAACCATATATATAGACCCTAAGGTTAGACTACTAATGATCAAGGCATCATGGAATTCATTAGGCCGTCCATATATCCATCACTTTCATATTGAAGAAGAGACGATTGCCCATATTATATACATATAAACTCGACACATTTTCCCTAGAGACAAGAATTTGATCGTGATCCTAACTAGAAGAGGACGTCCTCGGTCGAGGCCTCCATCCTACATCTACACCTTCCTTTTGGCATGCATAGTCAAGGACAAGGCGCCAGTTGCGCTCTTTCCTCAGTGTCGGGTCAATTTTAGCACAGTGGTGGGGCGCTATGAGGAATTAATTGAGGATCTTGAAATCTTGGGCTATGTGGTATTAATCGACCCCTAACTGCTGTTGACCAAGAATACATCAAAGACCAACATGAGTGTACGGTTCATGATATTATTTGTCTTTTTCATGTGTCTACTCCATCAGCCCAAGCTCTAGCTTGTGGGACCTTCAATTGATAAGTGTGAGTGCAACTAGTAAACTAAATGGCTTTTTATTAAATATTTAAAGTTCCACATAGAGTGATGAGAATACAAATTGATTCTCAATTGACGCTACTAGATCCATCTAAAAGTACTTACATAACTAATCATATTATTGTATACAAGATCACATTGATGTCCTTGTAGAGTTATTATATCTATGATTGGAGGAAGTACGTACTCCCTCCAAGAGAATAGTATTTGAAGTAAATTATAAAAACATATCTTTATAAATCATAATGGATCTAATTATGATCATTTGATGTTGTTTCTCTCTCTCTCTCTCTATCTATCTATCTATCTATATATATATATATATATATATTATCCTTCTTTTCTATAGACTTGGTCCAATCTAGATTCTAGAATAATCTGATATAGGACATAAAAATATGTTATGTTTCAGGATGGATGTAAGTACAAGCTAGCCACTACGTACTGCAAACCCTAGAAAGGTATGTACTCCCTCCGTCCCACAAAGACCGTTCGTTTAGTATTCAAATTTTATCCCACAAAGACTGTTCATTTAGATTGTTTTAAATTCCATCTAATTAAAGCAATATCAAATACCAAGAAATATTGTATAGAAAAGGGCATGGAGCCAATCAAATGCTTAAGTAGATGCTACTTTTACGGTTCCAATGCATTTGCATTTATTGAGTACCTAGGGAACCAAATAAACAACACGGTCTTCAATCACAACTGTTATAGTTAATGGGGGTAACATGATCGTTTTCTACTACTACTAGCATGTCTGAAATTTTCTAAACGAACAGTCTTTGCGGGACAAAGGTAGTACTCTGTAAAGACGAATTCTACATACTCCCTCCAGATTGGTAAAGAAAGCTGTTTTGAGTTTGTCCTAAGTCAATCATTTCAAATTTTGACTACAAATAAATCTTTATGTGTTAAGTTGTGAGATGTGAAAATGGTACAAGTAGATTCATATTCAAACATTATTTCATATAAGTATATTTTGGCTATATTTTAAAAATAACTTATAGTAAAAAGTAGTAGTCAAAGTTACATTTCGAAGACCGTGTCGATGTCCTAAACGATATTTTTTACCAACATGGAGGGAGTATGGCGTAACTCGTCCAACCATTAGTTGGTCGGAATCAAGGTTTGGTCTTTATTATTAGCAAGAGAAAAGATCACCCTTACTGTTGGGCTACACCATTGTTGGTATACTGGACCACTAGCCTATAGGGTTCTTATCACTAAACATAGATTCGAAATATTTAGCTTTACACTATTCAGTCCTTGCCTCTCTAGTTGGATCCATAATCACATATTTTCCACGATGGAAGTAAATGCACTCATAGGACTGGTCAATGACCAACGGTCCCGATCGCCATCATCGAGCATACACCTCTAGGGGATATGTCGGCTCAGAAGACCCATCATGTGTCTCGTACTGCTGGTGATCATGGGCGGTTAGGCCGTTACGTCGACCTAGATGTGTGGCCAACAAGTAACCGCAATATATGTGTTCTCAGGTGGTTCTATGAGCAGATGATTTCTTGGGACCTAATAATAACAACTGTAATTTTTCATTTCTGATGCCGTTTTCATAAGTATTTGGAAATATGAAGTACAATAATTCAACCATGCCCCAGAATGCAATGGTTGTGCATATATGATTCCGTAGTCAATTTCCGAAACTGAACATGCCTGCAAAACTCCTGTGAAATTCATTGTACGTTGTTCCAGTTCTGCATGCCCATGCCCCCAATAAGATTTCTAGCCCAGGGCCCATGGCAGACGAGGCAAAGCTATAAATGGCCACCGGCTAGACACTGCAGAAGACAGATCGCGAGAGTCAAAACTTTCACTCGTGCCATGCTGTTGGTGCCCACGATTGACAGTGCGTATTCCATCCCGGCCCTGTTAGTTGCCTCTGGACATCATCAACAGTGCCGTCGTCGTCCCGCCCGTCAAACGGACAGCTAGCTAGGGTTCGCGCCCGTCGGACGAGGCTGTGCGCGCGCGCGCACATCTCGCACGGCACCGATCGGTTCGGGGAAGAAGAAAGCCCGGCCCGTGCAGTGTGGCTTTCCCCGCGGCCTGTGCGTGTCTCGCCCGGTGCCATCTCTAGTCACCACCGGATTCAATGCCGCAATGATGGGGGAGATGGACTTCGAGGCGCGCGTAGCTGAGATCTAGCCGTACGGAAGAAAAGGTAGCCTCGCTTGCTCGTGCAAGTGTTTTTGACGCGATATCCGATATGATAAAAAAGTGAACAGAACGAAAGATTTTACGGGTACACGTATGCTTTCTGCTAATGTTCGTTAGAAAGAAAACCTCCGGATGATTGTGATCGAATTTGTGATCAGAGCCGGCCGGCCGGCGAGAGCGGGCCGGGTGATATTCGGCAAGTTGGGAAGACCGGCTGCAACGCAGTGCGCACGAAGGCCAAAGGCCTAACGCGCGCGCGGCTAGCCTTTGGTGGCGGCCGGCGGCGGCCACGGTCCGCCGGCCGGTGGCGCGCGGCCGGGCCGCCCGGAAGGCCTGCTCCTTGCGCGGCGCGGCGGCCGGCGAGGAGCAGCGCACGTACGGCGAGTCCACGGGGGATGGTTTTGGAGGTTGCTAGGAGCGGCATGCACGGGCGGGCACGCCGAGTTCGAGTTGTGCCCACATGACATGACCACGTACGGCACGCCGGCAAGGTAAGACGACGCCCCTCCGATCCATATGCATGCATGCGACGACGGCGCCATGGGCGATGCCGCATCTCTTACTCTCTTATGCTCTTGGGAGCAAAGCAAGCCGGCCGGCCGGAACGATGGATACCAAATGCATGCATGATCAATTGATCATCGAGGGCATCATTGCATGGCGGCAGCATGGTGCCGTCCCATCACGGTCCCTCCGATCCTTTTCAGTCCTCTCGTGTCTTGGTCGGCCCCCCGAACTTTTTCGCTGGTGTTGCTTCTTATTGGACAAGTACCCGGTGTCCTCTTCCGGCCACGGATCTCCCTGTCTCTGCTAGCTCCGCGTTCCAGTGCTGCTAGCTGCTCCGGCCTTTCCCATAAGTGTTGCTGCTTAACATTCTAATTCTGCTCGTGTGGGGAGCTTGTTGTATATATATGGCCGGATATATACGGCCAGTAGTCAGGCAGGCTGACCTGACAACTGACATATATGCCGTACGTGTGAGATCACACGCCAGAAGTACGTAGAGAGGTATCACCACGTGAATTTGCAGAATGGTGATGGATATATGCAAGAGATCGAGCTGCATACAGTTCTCTATATATTTTTGGTTCCCTGATCTACTGACTAGAGAATTCCCTATCTTGATTCCATATCCTACTTCAATTTTCAGTGTGCTTCAACCGATCCCCAATTTTTTTCCGTACTTTATACCATTTATTATTAGCACTATATTGGTCCTAACTTCCAGGTTTGAAGGATCCATACTCCCTCCGTCCTGAAATGTAAGGCATTTCGCTTTGTTCTAAGTCAAAGTAGTCTAAGTTTGACCAAATTTATAGAGAAGAATATTAGTACCTAACACATCAAATAAGTAAATTATAAAAATATATTTCATAATGGATCTAATTATTCTCATTTGATATTCAAAATATTATTAATTTTTTCTATAAAATTGGTCAAACATAGAATGGTTTGGCTTAAAACAAACCAAAATGCCTTACATTTCAGGACGGATGGAGTACATTATAAGAAAAAAGGGAAATGAGAAAGTATTGGATTCTCGGATGATTAGGAGGATTGGTTTGACCTTCGTTTTGGAAGTTTTCCCCTAAATAATAGAGTAGGGATGGTTTGAGAGATCAGTTTATCCTGCATTGTGAGACGTATAATCATCAATATATATAAGAACCAAGATTCCTGCAATTGTAAATGGATCTTAACATAATAGATGTACTGTACATATATAGAACTTCCATTTAATCATTGATTACCGTAACTATAATTGATAATAAAATGCTCATACTACGAAAGCCACAGAAGATGTCTAATTCCACGTCAACAATTAAAACTTATAGATTATATACTTTGTCCGTTCTTAAATATATATACCATTGGCTCTTTTTTCTTCAAATTTGACCAACAAAGTTTACTTAGCCAATTATTTAAGTAAATTAAAATAAGTATCACTAGATTTGTTATCAAATATACTTAGGTCTGATTGTAGATTTATGTATTTATACAAATACTTATAGCAAAGATGAAAGTCAAACGAAATAAAAAAAAATGGCAATAGTATTATATATTTGAGAACGGATTATTTATATGTAATAAGTGCACGTCCTGCAGTGACATGGCATCATGGCACGCTCGTAGTAGCAGCTAACACTGATAAAAGAAAAAAAAAACAGCTCGTGCGCGATCGATCAAGTCAGGGACGTAATTCTGTCCCTGAACTCTTCCAAAAAAGAGGAAAAAATTGACTTTCCAGCCAGCGTCGTGATGCAATGATAGCCTCGCGGAAAGCTAGTGCGGCCGGGCCGATCGAGATGGTGCCATGTGCCAGCGCACCTCGAACACTACCTGAGACAAGAACAAGCGTACTCCCGTGCCGTCGCCCTCTATGCCAGGGCCGGGCCTGGCCACGCCCCCCGCACCGGACGCGCCTATTGCCCTGCCGGCAAGACGCAATCACGATGCTTTGTTTGCATCTCCAGGCCCATGATGGATTTGATCGGATGGCCGTGCACACACGAGTGCACGGTGGCTGCTACCTGCAGTGGAAGCTGCCGACCATGGATGTGTCGTCGTCGTCTTGGCTTAACGAGCGGCTGGGTGGGAGAAGGAATAAGATCCGGAAGCAAATAGGCGGCCCACGTAAGAGGAGGAGGTCGCGCGAAGCCCCGGTTAGGGCGAAGCTGGCCCGTCAGTGTGACCCGAGTGGCGGCCTGCCTGGCAGTTTCCCTCAAAGTACAAAAATTTATGATCTGTAGACTAGCGAAGAATCTGGTTTTGACTCTCCGTAGGAACGAACGGGAACGAATTTTCTAGTATTTAACGGCGTTCATCAGGGTAGGATTGTATGCCTATATTTATAGGGATGGGTGTGCAAAATTAAAAAAAATTATTGTGGCAGGCAAATAAAAAACCGATGATTTTAGCGCGCAAACATCCTCCGAACACGCATCTAAGTTCATTAGGATGTTGACACGGTCTGTGTGCCATTTCGGCTTCAGGTAAGCAAAGACAAAGGTGACTATAAGCGCGCACAAATCACAACCGGCCTCCTACTTCAGGATTAAAAAAACCCAGATATTTTCAAAATTAGCACTCAAATCGTTAACTTGGCTGCAATACAAACAATATGATAGTGGAACCAGTGAAGAACAAACATGATTGGAAAAGAATTACCTACAGATTTCTCACTGCTTTGGGTTAAAGTGGGAAAACATATTTGAATACAAAAAGGGTACAATATGAATAACAGATGAGAAAAACTATGACAGCCCTACTTGAGAGTTTATAAAATTTACAACAAGTGCCTACGAAAGGAGATGGACATTTTTCCCCTAGTTCTGCCAAAATCATTACACATCAATGAACCCGAACAGAGCGGTAGCAAAAGCATATGCATATGTGAGGAAGGAATTCATGTGCTGTTTTAGCTGAAGTAATTGTCAGGATTCTTTTGAACAGCAAGAGCATCCTTAGCACCTGTGGCATGAAATTGATCATTCCCGTTCTGATTACTCTGTCGCCAGCTTCGCATATGCTTTACATCTGATTTTGGCTGTTGCATTGCAAAACAGATACGACAATGCCACCCTCAGATGTCACGATCACTCGATCACTCATCATCATCGCCTGTTTTCTGCTTCTTCCATTTGTAAGCAGCTTCTAAGATCTTCAGGTTTGGTGCTTGAGCAACTTCATCAGGGAAAATGTAATCTATATACTCCTCATACCTGAAGGATTAAGCAAATGTTATGTCAGTACATATAGTTCCAGCGCTCCAGAAAACAAAAGGAAAGAGATAAAGGCAACAAATTTGCGCTTGCTATTTTCCTGATTTAAAATTTAGTGGATACTGAGTAATGCATAACATAGCTGCACATGCAGATGCAAACCTTTTGAAACAGAAATACTAAAAGGAAAAAAAAACTGAGTAAAGTGCATACGCTATAGTGGAGCCATCTTCCGTAGGGATTGGTCTCTTCCGCTTGACTTTTCGTGGCGCCTTTTTCTGCACTAAGCTGATATCACCAAGATCACCAAAGCTCACCTCCTTATTAAGCCATTCTTCAAGAAGCATAGCTCTTTCCTCCTTCAACTCTGGGGCACTGGTTCTGAAGTAGTCAAATGCCCTTTCAAAGATAGCTGATCATCATAACACAAAGGTGTTATTTTTACTATGTAGTGGGTTAATAATAAATGTAAAAACATATCCGGTTGGACAATGTAGAATTGTTCTCTAACTCATCATTACCTCTACATTTGCTGACCCGCTCCATCTGCTGCTCCTGATAACCAACTTCATTCTTTTTCTCCTCGCTTTCGCTGTCTTCACTTCCCAAGCCAGCTGAGGCCTCAAACTCAGCATAACTGATCCATACCTTCAAATGTTTTGTTCTATCAAGCAGTCTTTCATATAGATCCCTTGCCCTACCAAATTCACTTTCATCAATTTCAAACTGCAGGTACTCCTGTGAGTTGGAAAGCAGGACATGAGTTGGTAAGCATCCATATGAAAAAAAAACCTTAAAACAAACTTAGAAGTACTACCGGGATAAAAAAAAGCACTAAATGAGTTAGTGAATATTGTTAAAAAGAATTAACTGACATTTTCAGAATGTCTCAAATGTCAGTGATAAGGACTTGTGTGCTGCATCAAGTAGTGTACTAGATTTGCAGGATTTTTAAACATCATCTATAATCATACACTCTGAAAATGTATCATCAGGACAGATTTTTCAAGCTAAATGCTACTATATTATGTTTACTTCCTATAAGCCGAGGCAGACAAGTCCAACAGAAAAGAACAACACCGATGTTTGCAGTTACGTGCACTACAGACTGACTTAACACTTTTATGGTAGTATGAATGTCAAGTAGTTAGGCTCCTGAAAAGTGAAAAGTCCAAGAAAACTGAGGTAAACTGCACTTAAACTTACACAAAAGACAAATCAACTACAACATTCCTCGGAAAGCATGAGTAAGATTATTGGATGCAACTAAAACAAACATATTTTCTAATCAACAAAACTAAGGAATGCCAAGATTGTGATATGGCAAAGAAAAACTTGTTATTTCATAAACTAGTTCTGATAGCACAGGTTCAATATAGAAGCATTGATGAAATTATTTGTATAGATTAACCTCATATGGACCTCCACAATCCAATAAAGATTAAAATCTCTAAATATGCATCAGTTAAGCATAATGGCATGACATACGAAAGATCTTGATCAATTAATATATTGCAAACCTTTTCAGGTCTGAAAAATTCACATGGTCAGATTCAATGCTTTCCTGTTCAATTAGAATACTACCAAAAGATGTATTGGATGTGTCGAATTAGGGCTACAAGTCTGAAAAGTTATTGGGCAACAATCAAACAGCCCAATAAACTGTACACATTTGTTATTATTCATCTCCTAAGAAGGGGATACAGAGGAAAGGGGCAGCGTGCTGAAAAATACAAGTGCACAGGAAAAAAAATGTTTCTGCAGGGCCGAATGGTGACACAAACTTTCAGCAGAAAAGAACAAATGCAAACAAATTAGCAAAACCAGGATATGTACAACAACATTTTTAATCCAAAGAATCTTAGCGGCACTTAAAATAGCAATGCAGTTCACTACAAAATAAGTTCCGATTATTTTAGCAACTAGGGAAACACTAATAGCTTATTATAACATCATTTGTACTCAGTCAGTTAGTTTAGGAATAATAACAGAACATATGCATATACAATTGTGCAAAACAAAAAATGGGCATAAGCTAAGAGGAAAACAGCAAGAGAACATACCTTCCACAGAACTTCTGGTGTATCCAGGGCTGGCTGTGCAATAGCAAGCTCGTATATTGATCGAGCGCGATCAGTCTCACTAAGGTTCTTTTCCAATTCAGCATACTTCCTCCAGGCATAACAGTTTGCTGGGGACCATTCAATGTATTTCTCATAGAGAGTCCTACAACGGTCAAAATTGCCCAAATATAGCTCGATTTCAATATATTTCTTAAATATCTTGCCCTTTGGGGCCATCCCAATTGCATTTCCAAGAATTTGTCGAGCGGCCTTAAGATTTCTCTGCCTTATCTCAAACTGCGCTGCCATGAGCCATATCTTTGCGAACGTGAACTTCTTGTGTGGAATCAGCCTCAGGCATTCCTTGTAAACCTCCCTGGTCCGCTCTACATCTTGTGCATCAAGCTCCTCATAAAGTGCATAGTTAACCCAGAGATATATGTACCTCTGCCAATATCGCTTCTCCTCTGCAGGGGGCACATTGGCAATGGCTCTCTCATAAACCTCCCTGATCCTGTCCTTATTCCCAACACTCTCCTCCAGCCGGATGTAATCAAACCATGAGTCATAGTTTAGTGGGTTCTTCCTCACCTCATCCTCATACTGAAATCTCCTCTTGCCCACAATGGCATCCTCAATCCCCTCACGGTCACCAAATTGCTTCTCAAAAGCTAAAAACTTCCTGTACAATTCCTCGGCCCGACCCTTGGGCACCCTGTCCAGTGCATACTTGTATATTGCCCGCGCACGCTCAACCTCCCGGCACCTCTCCTCAAACTCTGCAAATGCCACAAACAACACTTCTGCATCCTCATCATCCGCAAGCAGGTCCGCTGCACGCTCATACACCCGCCGTGCCCGCTCTACTTCGCCGCGCTTCATCTCAAACTTGGCATAGCGAATGAAGGTGTCTGGTCGTGGGTGCTCGGCCACAAACCGCTCATAGATAGCCCTGGCACGCTCGACCTCTCCATACCGCAGCTCAAACTTGATGTAGGAATTCCAGCCTGCTGTGTCGGGCCGCCACGCCATCCAGCGCTCAAACACCTGGCGCGCATTGGCAACTGCGCCAAGCAGCTCCTCCATGTGGATGTACTTGTACCATAGCTGGTCCACTCGCGGGAGGAGCGACACCGCGCGGTCCCAGACGTTCCTGGCGTGGTTGACGAACCGGTTCCGCATCTCGAACTCGGCATACTTGAGCCAGAGCGTGTGGTCGCGGTGGGCGACGTCGAGCGCGCGCTCGTAGACGGACCGCGCGCGCGCGAAATCCCGCTGCTGCTCCTCCCAGCGCGCGTACTTGACCCACGCCGAGACGCTCCACCGCACGCGGCGGATGACGTCCTCGAACTCCTTCCGCTTGCGGAGGCGGTACTCGGAGAGCTCGTGGGTGTCTGTGATCTTCTGCTTGGGCGGGCGTATCTCGGGCTCCTGCCGCTCCCGGGCCTCCCGGAGGATCTGCTCCGCCGTGATCTGGATCGGCGCGGGGGTCTTGTTCTTGACCCGCGTGGCGCGGGGCAGCTTGACCTCCGTGTCGCGCTTGGTGAGGAAGCCAAGGCTGGGATCGGAGGCGGACGGCACCTTCGCGGGGTCCCCGCCGCCGCCGCCGCCGCCGCCGCCGCGGGTAGTGAGCGCCATGACCGGCGTTAGGGTTAGGGTTTTGGGCGGAGGAGGACGACGAGATGGGATGGGAAAGGTAACGGGAATGGGGACTGGGAGGGAGAAGAGGGGAGACCTGCGGGCTGCGGCGCTCGCCGGAAGAGATGGGCTTTTTGTGTCTCCTGGTTGTTTGGGCCTTGGGCCTCCGTCGGCTGCTGGAAATTTTTTTTGTCCGACTATGACGGATGGCTAAGGTCTACTGTAGCTGCTTCCTGCTGGATAGAGACCGAACGAGTAATCACGCTGGGAAAATACCCCCGCTGAACTTTAAAACGAAGAACTGGTTAGCTCTGAATATCTAATGAAAAAAATTCATTTAGAAACTTGTCGGATTTAATAACTTTTGAATGTGAAACCTGAAGCTGGCTAGAAATTAACCGGAGATGGAAGAGGAATCATCAAGCACAAACTTGTCGCAAGGTCAGAAATGCAGCACATTTGCCCCCCCCCCCCCCCCCCCCTAAACTAGCAATTGTCCGAAAATTAATGCTTGTGCATTTTTGCAACCTGTCGCGATATTAAACTCAACTGATATAACACCGGGATTCAGAAAAACGAATTCACCATATTCGTATCATATCAAATTCAGAAAAACGAAAAACTCATTTGGATACTTCACACATCTCCATCCATGTGATTTTTATATCTATACTACAATAGTCTAATGTTCAATCCTTGTGACAGAATTTTCCAGACATTGCACTGTAAGCTGTCACACAAAAAGGTTGAGTAGTGGAGCTTTGCCGTAACAGTTAAAAGTTTCAACACTAGTCCTAATAGTGTACACTGATGCAATTTGAGGCACTAGACTACTATTAGTCTATTACTAATACAAGGCCAAGTCTCCACGTCGTTCTCATGACATCAAAGGGACCTTTTCTTGACCCTTCCCATCTGCTTCACACAAGAATGGTGGCCTTGCTGCTTTGTAGTAGAAGAACGCCATCATCCTCGACCATGCCTCTGCCGACCGGACAACTAGCATGAGAGATTCAAGGTCAGAGAACTTCAAAATCAGTTAAGTACTCTATGATGATGACTCATACAACCTACCTTTCTCACGGTGTATTATCCTCCCTGCGTTGGTGAAGAGAATCTCAGGGAAACCAGAAACCTTCAGTGCATCCACGAGGTCAGGCTCGGCACAGGCATCTACTGCCACACACTGCAGATGATAAGTCCACAGTCAGAATTTGAAATGCTCCTTGAAGCACCATTTACCAAGGGAGTAACTGAAAGGATGTGGCAACGAACTCGGTACCCTTGGTGATGGCAGATTGTGTTCCCAAAACATCTCAATCGCCTTAGTAAGCTCAGCCCTCGCCATCTCATTCTCCTGTGGTCTATAAGAACAAATGTACGTGCCATGTCAAACTAGAGTTGGATGAACGGGTGCTAAACAAAATTCATGGCCTATTCATTGACATTTGACAAATGAAACAAGACAACACACTAGGTACCTAGGAACTTAGACAGAAACATAAAGGTTCAGAGTATGTCAAATCTATTCAACTGCAATGTGCAAGCACCTGAGCAAGAGAAAGGAATGAATCATACCTCTTATATCTGTTATGCACAAGCACAACCATCGGTCCGAAATCGGTGAACACGGACGCATCCCAATCCTGTGTCTTGACATCCCTAATCGGCTTGATGTAATTGTCATCCTCCCAAACAATCTCCTTATCGCTCTGGTGCCCCTTGTCCTCCTCCTCGGCGTCATCCTTCTTCTCGGCCTTGATGGTGATCTTGTCGAAGAACTGGCCGAGGCTGAAGCCCATCCCGTCCTCGGCGTCCTCGGGCCAGTCCGGGTCCTCCTCCTCCACCACCAGCTCGTACTTGGTCAGCAGCTCCCGCATCTTGGCCCTCCGCTCCTCCGGGTCCGTGAGCTCCGCCGTCTCCGGGACGCGGTCCATCATCTCCCGAATCTTCCGGCGCAGCGTCCTCCGCTCCTCGTCTGTCATGCGCACCTCGCCGTCCCCACCGCCCTCGTCGTCGCTGGACTCGGAGTCGGTGTCGCCGGCGTCGTCGCGCGCGCGGCCGCCGAGCACCAGCTGCACGGCCTTGGAGTCGCTCTCCCCCGCCCGCGCGCAGCCGGCGAGCACGAGCCTCCCCCGACGTGGGCTAGAACCGAAGCCTACGAGGCTCGCCGCGCGCGCAGGTAACCTATTCAAGCTCCGACGGGGTGGACCGCGCTGCTCCGCTCCTTTCAGGCGAAACGTCGAACAGGTCGCGGGCAGCGCCATCGTGCTGGCCCACCGCTCACTCGCGCAGTGCGCCTCTCTACTCCTCTCGAGTCAAGCTGTGAGATTGGAGGCGATTCTTGCTCAGAATAGCATGCGTAATCCGCTTCTGCTTCTGGGCTCGGAGAGATATTTGTTCACGCAGTGACGCAGCCAGCGCGAGGTAGACGGTGTGACGGGGGCGTCGCTTCACCCGAACAAGCCAGCGGCCCACGGCCCATTTCCTTCTCTCATCTTCTTCTTCCACCTCTTCTTCCACCTTCTTCCCGAGCTAGAGCTCCCGCCGCCCACCGCCCAGCCCCTCCTCCACCCCACCGGCGCGGGCAGGCTAGGGTACCGCCGGAGCTCCGCGCCGGCCCCTAGCCCGCCCGCGCCGGCCGCCTTCCACCGCCGCCTCCGTCCACCTTCACCTCCCCCGCCCGCACCTCCGGCCGCCGTAACTCCCCCGCCCAACCATAGGCCAACCGGTTGTCCTCCACAGCCCGCGGCTCCCGCCTCCTCGCCGCCCCGCCCACAACCCGCCACTACCGCCCGCTACCCTACCGCCGGCGACCTTCCTTTAGATCCAGGCACGCCGGAGACAACCCCCACCCCGGCAACCCGAACCCCGAAACCCTAACCTAGCACAGGAACAACGACGCTGAACGACGGCGAGCAGCGGCGCGAGCTAGAGGAAGAAGAAGATCGTGCTGGGCTGAAACTGCAAATGGACCGAATTGGAGCGTTGGGCTTCTTCGGGTGATGGTCCTGGGATATGTGGCACAAGCGACATATAGCTGTCGCGGTGTGACGGTGAGTTAGAACTGTTGAACTGCAACAGGGAAAGGGACAGAGCGATTGAATGAATGAATAGGCCCATTACAGGTTGGGCAAAGCCCAGGTCTCCAGGAGGTTTCCTGGTGATGGACCATCTTGCCAACAAGGTCCCCTTCCTCCTCTCGTTTTTTTTTCCTTTACTAACATGAAGCATTAGAAGGGAATAAAATTAACTTACGAATTTCACAGAAACATGTCTGCAAGGAAACACTGAACTGCAACTCATTTTCTTTGTTCTATGCTGTGCTTCCTGATGATACACACGATACATGACCTGAACTGAACATTGGGGCCGCTACACCAACACCCCTTGGCAAAAATGAATGCTTTGGAAAAGAATGGTTATGTTAATTTTACATATCAGGGTGAAAAGCTCCAGCGCTCATAATCTTATTCTCTGATGACCCTCCTTTTGTCAAAACTGAAGCGGCCCAGCAAGGAGCAACCGAAGCCAATAGCCATGGTGCAACTCCAGGAAGGCCCGGGCAGGTGCGGCTGCCTCGCAAAAATGAAGTGAGCTCCTCGGAACTGTGCTTCAGCAGGGAACTTCCCAACTAGATCTACAAAGGTCCCCGCATTAGCTGGTGCATGATGCCTCAACCTCACCATTATTCGCTTGCTCTTCGACAAGGTCGCTGGACATGGCCGACGGTATCCTGTGCCGCTTGAGGACTCGGGATGTGGCGAGCCTTGCATTCTGGTACTTCAGGATGATGACTCTTTCATCATCCAAATCGAATCTCAAGTTTTCTTCAGTGCAGCCTTCCACAATGCTGCACAGGTGCTTCAGGTTTTCAACCTCCACACCATTAACCTTCTTTACCTGATGATTATGTGATATTAGGCAGCTTGATTAGTAGGATATATGCTGGAGAATTTATGTCTCTTCTTGTGTAGTGGGTAAATGGGTACCAGGGTAGTTATAGCAACATACCTGCAGTTCAGCAAGCCTTTCGTAACCGACATTGATATCATCCATGAGAACCTGAAACTCAATTATTCAGTACAAAGATAACGGCAACCCTGTGATGCCATCGAATGCAATATTGAAATATAGAACAGAAACACTGGGAGGTAGTGAATTAATGGAACAATACCTGAGATAAGATAACTAGCTGTTCACCAGCCTTCTTGGGAAGTTCTCTTAGTGCCCGTTCACATAACCGGCGTGGTGAGGCATTATACCAGTCTTCTCCAAATTCATGGAGATAAGGCTGGGTAAGAGGGATAAATACAAAACCAGCAAATATATAGTAGCTTGGTAGTTTATCAAATTGATGAACTGGAACTAAAGGCTGCAACTGCATAATAAAAAACACACATATGTAAAAAAAAATCAGTTACACCTTCAAAGATCAACATATGGAAAGCTATAGGCACTAGCATAACATAGTAATAGTGAAGAAAGAAATGATGTGTGCAAAGAGAAGGCCTGGGTCCTGGGAGAGCTGTACAGAATACCATTTGGTTCAATTTCATGGACTGTTAATGACCTACATAAAAGATGAGTTGGTCTCTGCCCACATCATCCTTTCAAAATACTTAAATAGCTCTGCAAGGGTCAAACCAGGCCCTTGGCTAATACAATGAATTCAGTGGGATACAAACTTAAAGTAGTATGTGATGGTTTCTGGAACAGGTATAGGTGTTGGGCAGGATATTGCTTATATGGGATAGTGTACCGATCTACATTTTTCAAGGTTGAATCTATTACCATGTCTAGCACTAGCAAAATTAGTGTGAAGGTAAACACAAATAGCTACAGAATAATACTACTATATTTGGTAACCAGCCAGCAACCATAAAATTGCACCCGTATAATCAAAAGTACAGATCAAAATCAAATGCAATAATATGCGGCTGACTCACAGGTCTAAGTATGACGCTCAGTTCTTGCTCTTTGCCATCTCTTAATACTTTGAGAACAGCAGTTTCTCCAGGCTTCTTCATGGACACCAGATGATCAAAGGTGATCCTCTCTCTATTCCGGAATGGAACTGCAGACATAAAAAAACGGACAATTAAAGCGGCTGACACTGTGATGCCACATACCTCAAAATAGTTCATGGATAGATTCACTAATATTGCATGGAAAACTGCAAAAGCAGTATGCAAAAACATGCACCAAAGGGTGTGAAATGTATATTTGTCCAAGCTATTGTGCGCAACAGTTGACTCACAGAAAGCATATATAACAAATAAAAAAGGCAAATGAAAAGAAAACAGATATGCAACATAAAGTGGTTGTTAATGCATATTGAAGCATTGCATACGTGGAAACTTAGGCTCACCTGTTCCATCATTTGCTATAGGTACACCATCAAACTCAAGAAGGATATCATCTTTCTTCAAAATCTTGTAAGCATCAGAAAGAGGATTTATTCTACTAACTAAAACTCCAGTCATGTCAGGCTGCATCCCAAAGCACTCTCTTAATTGAATATTTTCGGTAGCCTGGCAAGATACTCCGAGAGTACAAAACCCAGAATATTTACCACTCTCTTCTACTCCAGAAATGAAACGCTTAATCACAGGCACTGGTATGATATAACTGCCAAAAAAAATGGAAAGAGTTAAGAAAAAAAATGTAGGTAAAATCATAGATTCAGTTGGTGCAAAAGGAAAATAGTTAATGGCTCACCCAATGTTTTCTGCCCCTGACAAATTCTGGAAAGCAACTCCGGCTACTTTATCACCCATAATTGCAGGCCCTCCACTGTTTCCTGGATTGATTGCCGCATCTATTTGTATAGCCATAAGCTGCGTAGCACCATGGGCATATTGTGTTGGTTCAACTCTAGAGACAACACCCTTGGTGACAGAAATATTATCTCCACCTGAGCCATAGAAAGTTCAGTCCCTCATTTTGCCATGGTGCTATTTTCTTTAAAGTATAGAGAGAATCTCTTGCAAAACGATTAACACAAGCAGTAACATTGAAGCTTGCTGGCCTGCACAGCTAGTAGAAGTAGACAATCTTTGACACAAGATAAATTTTAAGTCATACGAATTATCAGGTACAAGCATAAACGCATAAATTGACATAGCAGGAAGTCATAGAACATATATATCTGGAGTATGTGTCCTATAGTCTGGCATGTGGACGACTTTACAAGAAAGTTGAAAGGCACTTGCTACAGAAAAATTCCTGGGCTGCTTGTCACAAATTTTAATGATTGGTTACCAAGTTAATAGAGAAGCAACTTGTTTTATGAATTTTAAAAGGTGGGGCAATCATAAAGACTGATTGAGGTCCCCCTTTCCAAACAACATCCTATATTCATGTGTTCCAATTATTTATTAGTTTGCACGCCAATGCAATCAATTAAACCACATTCACTCATCTACAGCAGTATTAACATGTTTATATTCATCAATTGTGCCCTTGCAAAATAGATGGTCACGTGTTTGCTGCATGTGCAACTTGAATTCATGGATGGAATCATATAACTAACAAGTTTGACTTCTAGATACAAAACACTGTAATAAATATCAGACTGCCAACTACTCAATGTCAGACTCATACCTTGAGGGTAGCCAACCACCGCAACGGCTTCTTGCAAAAAGGGAATGTCTCCAAGCTCCAAACTGTTCACCCCATCCCAAAACTCCTCGCTCTCGACAGTCAACAGAGCCAAGTCACATTCGTGACCAACAGCCAGGACCTCCGCCTTGTATTTAGTAGGCGAACCATGCTTCCTCACAAGAACAAAAGTATGATCAGCAACAACATGCGCATTCGTCACGATCCTTCTTCCAGGAATTACAAATCCTGCATAGGGACATGGAATTTAGAGATGAACTACAGAACAACTTATGTTTCAGTGCATTTGAATTTTAGTTGTCATTAAGGCCTACAAAAAGATTGATCTTTCAATAATCTGAAGTTCTAAACCACGTAGTAGTGTTGGTATGCCTACATATCCAACAACTTCCGTGCTCTACAACATATGCTAAACGCCTAAGCCTATACAGCAGGCATTGAGAACACAACTCAGAGCTACAGCACAAATTTGTGCAAATTCTTCCATTACAAAGTTGGGACCAGCAAATTACTCAACTATGAGCTCTAAACTTGCGCTGTAAAAAAGTTAAATTTAGGTCGATTTCAGGAGAACTTGACGCTTAAACGCTCCACAAGCTTACTATCGATGCCTATGACACATAGACACCTACATTCGTAGCAGAGATCCAAACCAAGCGCACAGCAATACAGTACTACGACGCGTGCTGAAATCGGTGCCTTACCGGAGCCCATGCTCTCCCGCTGCGCCTTGTTCTGCCACGGCAAGAAGTAGTTGGGGCTGCTGGACACCGTGAACACCTTCACCACCGAGTCCAGAGCCAGCTCCACCGCAGCGTACGCGTCCGTGTCATGCCGCACCAGCGCCCCCGCCTCATCCTCCACCTCCACCTCCTCGGGAATCTCCGGGGCTCCCCGCGCGCCGCCGCATTCGCCTAGGCGGGAAGGGGCGGAGGAAGAGAAGGAGGCGGTGGCGAAGCCGCGGGCGGCGGCGAGGTGCGGGAGGAAGGCGCGGGTAAGGGTCCGGAGAGGCCAGAGAGGAGGCGGAGCCGCGGGCTGGGGTGTTGGAGGGTGCTGGAGGACGCGACGGAGGGAACGGACGGAGGAGGAAGAGGAGAGGCGGCGGAGGGATCGAGAGGCGGCGAGCATGGTGGCTTCGCCGGAGGGAGAGCCGAGAGGAAGGGGCAGGACCGAAGGTGCGAGGGTTTGGGAGTTTTCGGCTCGTGGGTTTAGGTGGTTGTTTTTTCTCTTTCTTTCTCAAACTCAAAACTTGGTTAGTTCCGTTTGGGTTCAGGAAATCAGTATCAAATATTGTAAATTATTAAAATCCATGTATCTTACAGAAATAGAAATTTTAAGTAGAAAAGTGTGTGCGAAGCAATCAAAGCTAGTCATTTTGTATGGGTTAATGTTGCGAATTAGTAAAGATACAAATAACCCTTAAAAGGAGAAAGTACCTTTTCTGCAGGATAACGCCTCAAGTGAGAAGTACCTTTAGATGGGATGATGATGAAATCACGGTTCTAAGTTAAACCGTTCTCTGTGCAACAATGGAGTTGTAAAACATGGAACCAACACCATTCAAATCCCTTTAGAAAAACAATGTTCAAATCGCAACACGAGCTTGGTTTCCTTTTTAAAAAGTTTTTCTTAAAAAAGGAAAGAAAAATTAACCGTAACAATCTCGATGGTAGGTGATATGATTGTCAATGACAAGGTACTTATAACTTTTTTCCAATTTCAATATCTGGTAGCCAAATCTCTTATCAGCGCTCATAGCGCGAGTGCTCTATGAGCGACAACCATAAATGTGTTGTTTATAGCCCAACTGAAATGAATCTTGACCTCATGGTCTCCTCTAAACAAAGGGTGCCCATAAAGAAGATGCTGCTGCAGCAGATTATCACTCTGTTCTGCTCGCCAGCAGCACAGCATCAGCCGGCTTCTTTCGGTTTATTCTCTCTTACATAATACTAGTATTATTGAACCAGCCGAAACCAGCCGGCTTTTAGACCAGCCGAACAAACTCTCTAACAAATTTTTAGAAGTCTAACTGTCCAAACACAATGAATACTGGCATTTGGCTCACTGCATTATGGCAGCTTTGATTAACACGAAGCCAAATAAACATAAAAGGTAATTTCAGTACTGCCTTCGTTGAGACACCACTCCTACCGAACTAAAAGACAACCGTGTCGAGCATGGTCCCTAGGGCCTGAACTATGTTAGAAGACATCAAATTGGAGACATGCTCTTCCAAATGCTTCTTCGCATCCTGCCGCCCCACGTTCGCAATGGCCAGTTTCTCTGGTGGCAGCTCGTCCTCCTCTTGCACTGCCTTGTTGTACTTCACAGCTAGGTTCAGCATTTCCTGCACGTGAGAAGGCAGATAATGTGAATAATAGAAATCTCAAAAGTTTGCTGCATCAACTAAAGAGATCTTATCAATAGGATTAAAAGCTTGAATATTACAGACCTGCACTGTCTGCTCGTTGGTTTTCGAATGAGTGTCAAACCTCTTCAAAATCAGCCCATCAGTCCATTTCTTTTTGTGCAAGTTCAGCAACATTTTCTCCTCAAGCTCATTCTTTCGGTAGTTGATTGCAATGGAGTAGTAGTGCCTGTTCAGCCCATGGATAAGAGCCTGAAAATACAGGGACAATTTGTTTCAAAAAAAAATACAGGGACAATCTAATTGTTAGAGATAAGTTGACAGCACAAGAGTTCAGAAGCTAGAGCACTTGCCTGAATAGATGGTTTATTTAGGTGCCCAACATTCGATGTTGTCTGTCGTGGCTCCTGGCCAAGCATCATAGTCTGGGGGTTAATGAGACGAAATGCATCAATGACCACCTTTCCTTTGACACTCTGGATAGGGTCTATCACAACAGCAACTGCCCTGGGGTTTAAAGCTTCAAAACTCTGCATGTTCAATTTTAATGTTAGACATATCACACAGCTAACTGTTACTATGAATATTTAGTAGACTTGGCACTAAATGAAAAATAAAGCTTTTGCAAAACTCTCGCACGATGCAAACATATCTATCATCACCTATTATTCTTGAAGCTGTTTCCCTAATCTAATCCAGATCAGCCGTATACAGTGAAAAATGGGGGAAACAATGGCCTCAACCTGATAAATTATAGCTTAAAATAATTCTGAACCTCCAGTTATCTAGATACAATTCAAATCATCAAGAGCGATGATTAGACTCCTCAGCAGGGTTAACTACCACACAGATATTGGCATGGTACGTGGTGTTACTTAATGACAAATTGATGACAGGAATACAGAACTAGACTAATCCTAAGTTGAGTGGCAACTTTAAGGGAGAATGAGAATGGTAAATGCAGGGGAACAACACAAGACAATGGGAATTTAGGAACCATGTATATCAGTGTATGCCAAACGTTTACTCCCTCCAATTTGAACAGCTCCAATATCATATCCATATTTCATTATAAAAACAATACAAATGTTTAATAAATCTCCATGCAGTAGTGAGACGGCAGCTACATCTGTTTGCTGAGCAAAGTTAAAATATATTTTTACAAGTTAGGCAGCATACCTGCTGGGTGTTGATGTCAACTCCAGAAAGCCAGCAACCAAAGCCAGGATGGGAGTGGTACCACCCTACAACCATTTCTGGTCTGTAAAAGAGACAACTGTCAAGAGAGGCACATAACTGATTGGCTACAAAGTAGCAAAAATAATAGTAACATCAGACAAGAGTGCCAACAAAAAAAATGCCATGAAACTATGGACACATTATGATGTTTAAAGATGAGAAGTGATGCATCTTCTGTTACCCAAACAAATGATATAGGAAGGAGCAAGTAATTCATGCATAGGTCAAGAAGATTTCTACCATGATCACAATTTACTCTAATGGAAATATTAAAGATTGTGCGTAGCAGAAACTAAGAGAACATTTTCCATTTTTTCATCTAAAAAGGTCAGTTATGTTTAACGGAACAGATGAGAGCAGTAAATTATGACTCTAGTGGTGTACCGAATAGTAAAATTCAATTCTTCAGAAAATCATAGAAATCAATAATAAATCTTCGAAAGAGTTGAATCAGAAAATATTTTTCAGACTGGCATACTAAGTAATGCTATTAAGTCTAGTGGAATACACAATATAACAAAAAAGGAAAACAAGTATTCTCAACTGCCTAAGAAACTCAGGACTTGTACTTTCCAATTATGCATAGAAGACCCGTGCCACCAAACCACACTCCTAGAGAGTTCCTAACATCCTAATATTGCTAATCAGCTTTTCTAATATGGCATAGCAAGTATGACCAACCCAGTAACCCCAAACTGACAGGAAAAACTTATATGTATTGGGACTGTGGTGCAGTTCAAGTGACCTGATAATGCTTGTGCTATTCAGAATTATTAACTAATACCATGCACAGCATTTCAATAAACCAAGCGCTAGATTGAAATCAAATCTGAACAAGAATAACACCATGATAAGCAGGTCCACCTTAGGTTAGCACACATACCTTCCTGTCTGCTTGAGCATGTCAAGCATGTTGGTCTGGAAGACATGATCAACGGCCTCAACACTGACCCCAGTACCACTCTGTGGCATGGCGAACACATCCACCACCCTGACCGTGTAGTCATCCACAAACTCACCCAGCATAAGGCCCATCACCTCCATTGGCACACCAGCCCTCCCTGTAGCACATCAGCATGAGCGATACAGGTCAAGCAGTCCAGGGTAGTAGGGACTGGGTAGGGTTACTGACCGTGTTTGAGCATCTTGAGGAGTGCAAGGGAGGAAATGTAGACCTGCTCAGAGGAGTCGAGCAGCGGCGAGTCCGAAGGTGGCTGCCCCATCCCAGAGGCGCCGAATATCCTCTGCAGGCGTTCCATGATGATGTGCTATGGAGACACCAGCAAGCTTCTCAGCTGCTTGTGCTTTTCTTGTGAGGCTCTTTTTGGGGATTGGCTGTTTCCTGTCCACAAACAAGAGGAAGAATCAACTAAAGATCTCTGTGATAGAAAAAATATATATGAGATTAGATGAAAGCGAAATTGGTGTAAACCACTAGATAGGCATCAGAGCCTGTGCTTTCTTTTTAACCTAAAACGTATCAGCCTCTGTTATCAGTGATATCAATTAACTATCAAGCTACGACAACCTACCACAAAGAACGAGACATCAAAATCCATACAGATCGAACTACCAGAACACGAATTTAAGATTTCAAAAAAGGAACAAGAATTTAAATCTTCCGCCACATGAATCCAGAGATGTTTCAAATATTATGAATATGCTATCTTGCTTTCCAACTAATACAATAACTCACAGATATATGAGTACATTATGTAAAATGGACCAGTGCAACATTTCTTTCTATAATGAACTAAAGCAAGGAATATGCAAGCAGCTAGAACATATATGTGACTTGAACACATGTGCCAAACTAATAGCAACTCCATTCCAGATGAGAGTAAGCTATAAGACTTCAGTTTTGATGAACAGCAGAACAAGTATTACCCTTGACACTTCTACGATTTCTTAACCAGTATTCACAACAACTGCGCCTCATATTTGTTAGGGCCAGTAGGGTTAAGAAACTATGTGGCGATGGCATCAGCATGGTAAACAAGCCAAATCAATTCACATCGATCTATGGTGAGTACATCTGTAGTGATTAAATTGTCCCTGCTTGCTTAGACAACACATAATCATGTAAACAAATAAACAGATAGTCCGAATTAAACAAGGAGAAAACCGGAGGCTGTACTGACACTAAACAATCACGGTAGGCATGCATGGCTGACATTACAGCACAGTAGCACACACTAAAGAACTAAACCACACCTCATGGGCATAGGCTTGCTCCAGTAGCAACAGAAAACGGTGCCGCATTTGGACTACAGATTATACCACAACAACATCCATGGTCAGGTCGATCTCCTCTAGCAGTAGTGGAATTGAATCGAACAAAGCACAGAGCAATCAATATCTAGCGTATGTGCAGAGGAGTTCGACGTCGATCCAGGGTTGTCGCGGAGGAGAGACCTGAGCGAAGCCGGCGTCGAGGCGGCCCGCGTCACGCGGCGATCTAGGGTTGCCGCTGCCGTGGTGCGGGGACGGAGGAGAAGTAGAAAGGCGTGGGTACCTTCAGACCCCTGGGGAGGCCACCGGTGGAGATGCGCTCGGCGGCGACGGGGAAGCGACCGGCGGTGGAGCTGTCGCCGCGTTGGGGGTCGCACGCGAGCGGACGCCGGACGGGGAGTGACGGGAACGAGATGGACGGAGCTTTTTTTTTCCTGGCCGGCGAATTTAGCCTTTTAGTTAGGCCGCAATGGGCTTCTCTAAGACTTTCCAGATGGACCCACCAAACAGGCCGACCTAGAAACATACTCAGATTCAGCCCAGGTCAAACAGGCCCGGTTTTAAATGAGATGATTTCAGAATAAGGAATCCTCATCGTTCTCTTCCTCGGCCGTGTGTAAACACAAAGGCAGGCAGCGGCTGCAGACCTGCAGTCTTCCTCTTCCAATCGGCGTCGACCTCGACGGACGCGACATAGCGACAGCAAGAGCAGCAGGGCACGCGCTTTGGGCGCCTCGTCTCGCATACATCGCCGGGGTGACCGCGCGAGCGAGCCGCTATGGAATCGGCTCGGCCCAGCAGGATGCCCATCAAATCCCACCGCCCCGACTGGAAATCGGAGGTTCGTCGAGCTCCCCTTATCTCACCTCGCCGGACGCGCATGTGGTTCGTGTCCGTAGGCTGCGCTAGCCCGCGCGCGCAGAGAGGATTTGAGGCGCGATGCTACTGTTGGATTGCTGGGCTAGGAGTCCTGGTGACGGTTGGTACGCCGGCGTGCTGGGCACACTAGGTGTTCGATCGATTGCCGGAGCGGGCATACGCCATAGAACTGCCTGCTATACGTTGTGAAATCAGCATCTGCCTTGCTCTTGAATTGTCCTCTTGAATACCTTCATATTGATCATATGCAATTGATCATATGCATTGCATAGTCCTCTTGGATTGTTGCCTTCCTTGCCATCTGTCACCTGAAAATTGTGCTTATTCCCTGTTATGCTTTCAACAGCTTAGGACAAATTGCCTGCAAAGAGTTAAAAAGGACAGGACCAACTTGCTCTGGAAGATCAGGGCCCAGGGGCGGTTGCCTGCCAATGACATGGTATGAAAAATGGTGTGCAGTTCTTCTTTTCTCCCGATTCAGTGCATTGCAGTTTATATACAACTTGAAAATTATACGAGCTTTGCTTTTTTTACCTGCTACATCGTTCCATATGCTATGAATGCACGCTCCTGGTTCAAATGAATAAGAAGTTCAGCCTGAATTCAATTTCCATGGACAACACAGTTCCTGAATGGTTATGATATACATCTTCCTGCATCTGGATGGTTACCGTATATAGCTATTAAATACACTGGCATTCAGTATGCTGTTGTTAGAATTTAGAAATTATCATACCATTTCTTCCAACCTAGTTGCTTTCTTGTCTGCCTAAGGTGGACCATCTACATCAGCTGGCTTAAAATTGGCATTCAATTTAGCAGTGTTATTCTTCATACAGATTTGATCTGTTGCAGTTTTTGTGTGTTTTGTTATTTACGGGCACAAGATATTCTTCTTTACATATTGTATCCTTTTCTATGTTATCAATGCATGTTCTTGGCTCAAGTGAAAAGATATTCATGATGAACTAATTTTCATTGATGGTGTTGTTCTTCTTCCTGCATCCAGCAGGTTACTGTTTATTACTGAATGTATTGCCCTATAAACTTGGCATTTCAAATATGTCACAATTAGATTTATTATAACTTTTCTTTCCATCTAGTCTCCTTATCTGCCTGACGTGGCCATCTAGGTCGTCTGGTTTGAAACACTTTTCTTTTGCACTACAAGTTTCTCGCACATTGATAAAACATAAAGGGATAGTTAGCACTGGTATTGCAGAATTGAACAATTATGAATGTTTGCCGCTTACACACTAGTAAATCATTGTCTAATTCTGGTTCCAGGCATTCCCATTACTTTAGTAAATATTCCTGTTTAAAAATACATCTCTTGAAGCTGACCATGAATAACATAATTGAAAAGTGTCCTTATCACCTACCCCGCTTGAGATCTACATTTATAATTAATATACTTCGCATCATATATTTTACTTCAACATTTTTCCTTTTTGTATATCTGATTCATCTACATATGCCAACTGACAGAAAAAGGTCGAATCTGTAGTTAGGAACATTATCTCTGATGAGATAAAGAAACTCAAACAGTCAAATGAAGGACAAGAGGACCAAGAAATGGATGTGATCTGGGAATATCAAGGACTGCAGGCTGCTAAACCTGCTGTAATTGAAAGTGAAGATATATTGCTTGAAATGGAACGACTTCTTTATGAAGATCTTAGAGAAGAACTAATCAGAAAAGGTACAATGCTTATAACTTCTGCTAATTTTTCATCCCTGTTTTCTTTATTATGGAACTCTATCTACTTTGTTTGCCTTATCTCAGAAATTTAGCTCTGAAAACTACCTGATCAACGTTTTCTTTTGTAATTGCGTCGGTCACTTTTGTAAAGGTTTTCACTCATCGGTCTGGATATTTCACTTATCAGTTGCTAACTGCAGAACTAGAGGCACTTGATGAGGAAGATGCATACTTAGCTCAAGCTGTTTTTGATCATATGCAACTAAATGACAATGGGGTAGGTTCACTGAGCATTGGTTTCAGAAATCTTCTTGATTAAAATAGACACAAGATACTTTCTGCATACTTGTGACATGCTTTTTATGCTTGGAGCTGTCTAGGTGCATGCCTACCTGGTCTTTTTAAGGGGATGTTATAGTTAATTAATTTTCTCTATGGTTTTGTGCTTCTTGTGCAACTGTTGAACCTTTTTTTCCTTATGTTTATCTGTGTGGGATTAGTTACTAGGTGATCCTCAAATTTGCACAATTACATTTATATGAACTTGTGGTTGTAGGAATATTTCCTAGCTACTGTTCAGGTGTGCAGAGCCGATATTGGGGCTCAGGATGGACCAAATAGAATATCACGCAGCTAAAACTAATACAGGAAACTACTGAGGAGTGATGAGCAGGCATGACATCACCAAAATACACAGTTGCATCTATCTGCATCCATAGAGTTGGCCAGATGCACTATATTGTATAGTGTTATGAATATATCTGGGCAATTCCAAAACAGTGAAAAACTGAGAATGCAAAATTACTGTTTTGTTTTAGTATAGTAGTATCTGCATTATACTATTATGTACAGGAGCAGTTTGCTAATGCAATCCTATTCAAGAGTGAAATAAATATGCACTTGCCTTTTGTACGTAATTTGCATCTTTATTACATCTCCGAGAAGCATTGTGGTATACTGAGACCAAGATGTGAACCTGTGGGTGTGCTGTTTTGTTCTGAACTTAGTGTGCTGGATCGGTTATATTATTTGGATCACATAAGCAGCACATCTGGTTATATGACTGTCTCAACCGGATTTTTTCAGTTGCCCATTTATGAATTAGTCATTTGTGTTCTATTTTGACATTTGTGTGTGCTCAGAGACTTAATGGATGCTATAATCGATGTCAGGTTGCTGAAAATGCTAAGATCTGGTGCCCAGTATGCAAACAAGGAGAGCTACGGGATACACATAACCTCATATATTGTACTCTCTGTAAGCTACGGCTTGACCTTGGGGAAGATAAGGTAGTTTATGTTTGCATCTTTGGAGGTCTTCTATATAAATTTTTCTGAATATGCAGAAGAACTGCATATCATTGCATTATATAGAAGAGGAAGAGTACAAAAGTGTGCTAAAGACCGGCACCTGCCATCCATTATATAGAACTAGAATTAGTGCAGAAAATAACGAAACACACACACACTGACAACTAGTGGGCCGTATTAGCTACGAATTAACCCCTATCATGGGATTAAACCGGGTACAGCTGTCCACAGCCTGTGGAAATTGATGTTTAGCTGCGGGTGTTTATAAATTATTGTAGGAAACTAATTACTGCAATTTGTTCCATCAGATAACGCTGGAGTTCTTACGAGAACGATTGGCAAATGCACATACGGAGCACTTCGACAGAGGATGTAAATCAGCACCCAAGTTCTGTTTACAGACTATGTTTGGCCTGACTGCACTCTACATGCAGTGTGAAGAATGCAGAACTTTTGATATTGTGGTATAAGTGATAGAAACCTGACGTGCATCTCAGAGGACAGGAAGGTTGAAAACACTTGCCTGAAGTTATTTCGTTGTTTCCTGTTAGATTAGCTGTTTAACTTATCCTACAAGATGACTGTAGATCAGAATGGTGGCACAACAGTTTTTCTTCTCAGTGCCAGAACACATCCATCCATGTCAGTTACTCAGTTTCAACTTGAAGTGAAAACAATAGAAGAGACACATATATGTAGTCTCATGTATGTCGAGCTTGTTTTAATATTGCCACTGGTTTACAGTGCACTGTAAATATTCAGTTGACTGTGGTCAACATTTTGTTGCTAGCGTATTCACTCAAAACTGTGGGTGCATTCAACCAGTACTAATAGAAATGCACTTTTATTTTATGTTTGGAGCTTTGGATTTTCCTTTTTTACAATGCGAAGAAGAAGAAATTTCATTTGCAGTTTGTGCAAATGCATGTTAATTGTCTCTTCATTGTAAATACTGTTTTTTGTGGATAATCATTGTAAATACTGTTAAGAGAAGTTCAGAATGTTTTTTATCCCTTTCTGTTTATTGCTACCAACATTAATCAAAACATCTTGAAATTACATATTTTCTCATCTGTTAATTTTTGAGTTCTTTCTTGTTGTGATAACCCAATGCCTGAATGATTAGTGGTGCTGCATGCAGGCAGCCAATCCACAGAACTCTGCCACATGCATGTCACTGTCAATCATGGCTAGCTTAATTTCATGATGGAACACCAGATCTTTTTCCATGTAAAAGGCATAAAGAATGGCTAGTGACTGGTCCAAAAGCCATTGGTTAGTTATAACCAGGTTCTTGCCGACTAAACCAGTTCTTGAACTTGACATGGATTGAAGCACTTTAATTAAGTCTCCAAGGTGAGAACAAGCCGCAGAAGTGAATTTCCAATGGCATATACATCTGATTTATTTTGGTAACTAAAGAAGGAACGCGGTGATGTTTTCAGGAACCTTTTTTTGATGATGTTGCCTGATGGCCACTTCTCAACTGCCACCACCTATTGAGCATTGAGTCATCTTCTGTTTCCAGTATGGCTCATCTTTTCTTGGGTGTCAGTGTGGTTTGTTACCGGATTATATTTTCAGTGGATGCTGAGCTGGGCCCGGTGACGTTTGAGTTTTTTTTCCCGATTCATGACATGTCAGTCAATATCTCGTGCAAAAAAGCACTCACAAGTTCTTGATCCATTCAAACTTCGTCATGTAAATTTTGGGTAACTAGCTAGGGTACGGTCGCACTGCAAACTAGGGTTAGGTTTGGTATATCAGGATTTCTGAACCAGTCAATAAGGAAGAAGTTAGGTACAATATCACATTCGAAAAGACAATGCAGTCATCTCTTATTGCAAGTGCCACTAATCTTGGCGCTATACGTGTGAAGTACAGGAGGAACAGCCGACGAGTGAGGTCTCAAGTCATGCACAGCAGCACCGGTTTCAAAGTTGCTGCCATGCCCCCACAAAATAGTCTGGGAACTTACCTAGCTAGCTGTTGACATCAATATCACGGTCTGCAATCATATCACCAAGCAAAGGATCTTTATTTGTTGCAAGTAACGGAAACACGCTTAGGTTTTACCTATTTCTGTAACAAGTAAACCATGTACCATAAAGCCCGAAAAATCAAATTTTCTAGTTCTAGTGAGGTATCTAGGCTGGTGGGAGGGGGCAAGGAAGAGACTCCTGAAGGATGATCGGAAATGCTTTGACACCTTGGTCATCCTGATCTCCTGGTGGTTATGGAAGGAACGTAATAGGAGGAGTTTTTATCATCGCACACGTAGTGCTGCTGATTTGTTAACTTGTATTGAGGACGAGGCTGTCTCCTGGTTGCAAGCAGGGCACAAACACCTTCAGCTGTTAGCTCTCTCCCTAGGTCGCACATTAGTAACGGTGTAATCCCTGCCAGTGAACATGAGGATAGTCCCCCCTCTCTGTGACTATTCATCTTTATGTAATTAATTCTACCATCTTAATGAAATACGTGCCCAGGCACCATCGAGAAAAAGTGAGGTCTAAGTCATGATGAAATGCGATAGCTCAAGCCCCTGTTCTCCCCAGAAGCTTTTCTTCCCCCGTTTTCCTCTCTCCTCATGAAACGGGGAAAACGTTCGTTCATGCACTTTTCACACACTGCACAAGCAACTGGACACACGTTAAGTGCCGTCACCATGTTTCTATGCACTTAATTCTTCATCAAACCATTCTTTGCTTCGAAGAGGGTGAAACAAATCGACAACCCATGAGTCACGAACGCTGGAAGTTTATCTCGCCAAGTGGACACCAGTATTTCAGAATTTTCTTTTCTGAAGATCAGATCAGTTATATTGGTGACGTCGGTAAGAGGCTAACCTGGATGAGAGTGAGACGAGAGATAGCGGTTCGAGTAGACTACACGCCAAGCTATGGACATGTTCTACGAGTAACAAATTTATTATTTTATTTTATTTTTATATTTATGCTAGAATATTTCTGGAAAGAAAAGGTCGTCCAACTAATCGCCATCCGCAGACCAAATCTCACTGGCTACCAGTACGCAACCGGAAAGCCACTACTACCATCAAATCACACACTTGTTACAAGCAAGAATCCAAATGGCAGCCATCAGCAAACAACCGAGCAGATTAATGAAGCCAAGTCATACAAGAGTATGTGAAGCGTGGAAAACAGAGGCCAATTTTAGATGCGTGGGCACAGCTGTAGATTAATGAGACACGGTGTGCAGTGTGCTGGCCCGCGTAGCCAAAGAGAACACGCTGTGGCATTAAAACAAACACAAAAAATTGTGTAGTGGTGCACAAATCTTTTAGCCCATCCAACTAGTACGCGAAATAGGGGCGAAATATCAAGCGCTTTTACTACAAAAAATCCTCATTGGTCTTTGATGTTCTTCGGTTGCTTGTTCAGGTGTTCTTAGCAAATCTTTTTTTTTTGTCAAAACTCCTATTTTTGATTGCTTCGATGCGCTATGTGCCATTGTGCCTATGTACAATTACTTAAGTAGTCATAGGCCACGGAAGAGAGGGGTGTCGCATAAAAGGGCCGACGGCCGACCCGACCAAACCGAATTCCTCCGACCGAGACCAAAACAAGCACCGAACGCAACCATTTCCCACCAACCAACCCCCCTCCGCCTCGCACGCCGCGGTTCGCAGATGGAGGGCCTCATCCCGCTGCTCTGCAAGGCGATCAAGGACCGACGGAGCAACGCCGCCGGCGGTGGCGCCCTCCCCGCCTCCGCGCCCGTGGACCTCGAGGACCCGGAGCAGAGGCGGCGGTGGCTGCAGCAGGAGCTGCGGTCCCCGGTCCACGCGGCGTCGGCGTCGGCCGCGGCGGCGGAGGGCCCGCTGCTGCACCGGCGGAACCTGTCGCTGGAGGAGCTCGCGGGCGAGGTGGGGCTCTCGCACGACCGGCGGCTGCGCGTGCCGCTGCCCAAGGCCAGGAGCGTCCGCGCCTTCGCCTGCATCGGCGCCGCCTGATGACGCCTCCCGCGCACGCATAGGCGTACGTTAGGGGTCCGTTCGTGAGTGCAGCGAATTCATCAAGCTGTGCAAGGTATACAGATGTGGACATGTGTTGAGAACTCCAGATTTTATACAAAGTTAATCGCTTTTTTCTTTGGGTTGCTTTTCACGTTTATGAGAGTTTGTAGTGGTGATCTTATTTTTTGTGATTCTTGATTCCTCCCTATTGCTAACTAGTATACTCCGTAATTGTTACGGAAGGGGACTTTCGTCTCGGATTTCTTTTATTTTAAGCGATCCAGATAAGGTTTTGCACTCAGTCTGGCAAAGATTGCACTGTTTTAAGCGATCCAGATAAGCTTGATCTATCTTTCAAAAAATATAAGCTTGATCTTGCTGCCTGTTTCCACTGGGCAATATTTCTTCCCCGATGCGAGTCTGTGCCAAATTCCATTTTCCAGCTAGTGACTTCTTGACAAGAAACAGACATGCGAAGAGAGATAACCCAGACTACCAGAATTGTTTCGAGCGAATAGCCTATGGTAAACAACTCCTAGCATGGCCTGCGACAAAAGATCAGCAAGCTTAACCACGGGGTTACAATTACACGACATAGGTGGGCCCCACCATTTCGGACAGATCAGCACTTCCGCTCTCCGCCCCCCCGCGAACACTGGTAAACGTATTGTGATTACGATTTCTTCTGCCAATCGAACACTGGGAAAGATGGCCCACACTAAACGTCAAAGCTAGCGTTACCAGTTGAACAAACTTTTTTTTTTTTGAAGAGCAAACTTTCTTTGGTCCTTTCTGGAGGAAGCTCCGAAACCTCCGGTCGTCTCCACTTGCATTTTGCTCATAGGCGTGAAAACGATGTTGGACCGTGCCCGTGTGTGACTAAGGGCCGTTTTGGTAGAGTTTTATCTCATTTTGATTCTCCATAAAAGTTTCTTCTTTGAGAGAAATGATTTATTAACTGAAACTGAAAGTGATTCTCTATAACTGTATAAGATTAACTTTATGAATCCTAAAAATAGATCCATTATAAGAAGTGAACCAGAAGAAGTTATTTTTTCCAGCTTCCAGCTCCTTAGTTTATTTTAGAAAATCACTTCACAGAATTAGCATAGAATTGTTTCTCTCAGGAAAACTTTTTGGCAGTTCTGGGAGCTCTATCAAAATAGGATCGATCATGCTCGAGAACGTGAGACTGTGTACAAATTAGTAGCCTTATCACGTTCTTGGGGTAGCAGCGGTGGTCTGCTTCTTGTGATTCCTTTCCACATGTTAACTTAAACTATCTTTAGGGATCAAAGTTGTTTTTGTCTCAATTCTCTTTGATTTAATTTAAGAGTAAATTGGTTCCTTGGCTCTAATAAAAGTTAAGCTTAGTTTTTTGGCCTCTTTTCATTTGAACTTGCCTACTTGACCTCAAAACGAAATTCATTTAGGTTCTTAACCTTCCATCCATTCCATCCATTCCGTCTACAACTTCCGTGAACCAGCACATTGGGCACAAGAAAAAAAAACACCAAAGTACCCTTACCCCTTCGAGTCTTCTCGAAAAGTCCCTTGCGATATTCTGGCGGCGGCTGGACCGGTGGAGATCCATCTCCATCGGCAAAGCAGGGCGAAGATGGCGTCGGATCCACTTCCACCGGCGACGCGAGCCAGGGTGGCGCGGGCGCGGCCCTCGGTAGCGCGTGCGAGGACGGCGCGGACGTGGAGCACGGCGCGGGCGTGGCCGCCGGCCGCGCGGGCCAGGACGGCGCGGGCTGGCCGCGCGTGGGAGGAGGGCGCGGGTGTGGCCGCCGGCCGTGCGGGCCAGGGCGCCGCAGGCCTGGCCGCTGAGCGACGACGCCGAGCCTGTCCAGACGAAAAAAATAATTTCATGCTTCAAAGAAAAAAAACTATATCTTCTTTTGGTACATTAATGATAATACGCAGCCTAAAATTTCATGCAAGAAAGAAAAAGTTATATTGTATGCTGCTATAGAGTTTCATTTGATGCTAGGGGTAAAACCGTTAGCTTCTCAAAACTAACGGAAGGGCTACGAGTAAAATTCGGTTTGGGGCCAAATAGGCAATTTTGATCCAAAAAAGTCAAAAAATTAAACTAAATTTTTATTAGGACCAAGGAACCAATTTACTTTTAATTCAAGCGATCCTGCATTGATTTTGGAGTCAGCCTGGCAAAGGTTGCACAGCAGACAGCTTGATTTTGCAGCCTGTTTTCACTGGACACATCGGTCTCGCGTATACAGGAACCATTCCCGCTGCCAACCCGACACCAGTAAAGATCTCTCGGACTGTGCGGCGACGCGTTAGCAGTCCAACAACTTGCCTTGGTCCGTTCTGAAAGAAATTCCAAAGTCTCCTCCTCTCTTCGCTTGCTTTTATCAGGAGGGAAGAAGCTTTTTTTTTTAGCGGAGGAGGGAAGAAGCTAGATCGTCAGGCGCGGCGGCCCATGTTTGTGGCGAACAATTCTTTGGTAGAATGAATACGATGAGCCCAGCAAGAGGTGCTTTGGTAGAATGAATCTCCATCCGGGGTCTGAACTCTTATCTGAATTAATTGGCCCATGATGTGGCAAAGCTGAGCCCGATGATGACTTGGCCACTTGGGATGAGCAGAAAAAATAAAAAAAAAATAAAAAACCCCGCGGTGGTGGCGATGAGCATTGAGCAGCATGTGAGCTGGCTCCCGGTCAGGGGAATCGGTAACGTCCCAGCAAAAGAACTGGCAAACATAAGGGATGCTAGCGCAAACAGGTGTTACCTCAGCTGTGCACAGTTGCATGGAAGCCTCGTGAACCTCTCAACTGAATTCGTTTCTTCTACTACGCAGGAAAAAAAAATCTCAGCCGGACGCTCCCGGTTAATTACTTTTGGCAATGATGGGATCCAAGGAGGATTTGCAACTCGCGCATTAATCTCCATCCCCTTTTTACCCCTTTTCCCCTCCTATTAAACCAAAACCATTGGAGAGAGCTCGGCCAAAACACCCGGTCACCATCCCCAGTAATCTTCTCCCGGCATCAGTTCTTGGTGCGAGAGCCTGCGGTGCTGTAGACACCGTCGCCCTGGTGAACATGTCATCGGGGCTGAATGGCCTCGGGAACGCCATGGCGGCGTCCCAGTCCCACCACCACGACCACGGCGGCAACTACGGGCCGGTGGTCGGGATGCTGTTCTTCATCGCGATCGTCACCGCCGGCTCGTTGGCCCTGGCCCGGTACTGCGTCGGGTCCCAGGCCTTCCAACGGACTGGCTATGACCTGGACGCCTACGTGCAGCGCAAGTTCGCCGTGTGCGTCGGCGCGGGCCTCCGCCCCGTGAAGAAGCAGCAGGCGTGCCAGCCTGCTGCGGCTGCTGAGGAGGTGACGGCGGCGCCGGAGCCCCCTGCGGAACAGGAGGAGGAGGAGGAGGGCGCCGGAGATCCGCAGGATACAAATCAGTGACCTGGGTCATCTTGTTGGAGCTAGCCTCCTTGTCTGTGTTTCCTAGAATGTCATGGTATGCAGTAATAGCCTGTAAGGCATTCTGAGGACAAATAAATGTTTGACCCTGCAGGATGAGAATGATGAAAGTGTGAGGACAACTTTTGCTTCTGTTGGGTCCTACTCTATTTGCATGTATTTTATTTGATGTTCATGAGTTCATCTATTTCATGTTTCAGATGTCGGCCGAAGGTTCGCGCCATCTTGAGTTCATTTGGTGCCCTTCATTCCGGATCTGATGGCTAATATGAGCGCGGGAACCGGGTGTTTGAAAAATCCGCATATATATGTAAAATAATAAATAATGATGATTGTGAGCGAAATGACAACTCGTAATTGTTGTATTTGGTATCGTACGATCAGGATCGGATGACTTAACACGTGAGGGCGGGATCAGAAACAACACGTGCGCACTTGCTTTCACTTTTTATCCCGTAGACATAGAAATAAATGATGATTCCGAGCAACATGATAATTCTTAATTGTTCCATTTGGTGACGTACGATCCAGATCTGATGGCTAACACGTGAGTGCGGGGATCGGAAACGACATGTTAGAAGAATCTTTATACGTGGTTTTTAGTTTATATCCCTCTATAGCCATATACAAATAATGATTTTGAGGAACTCGATAATTGTTCTATTTGGCGTCGTTCGATCAGGATCTAGACGGCTAACATGAGCGCGGGAACAACGCATGGCTTTGAATTTCATACTTTAGGATTCGTGAATCAATGATGATTTCAGAAAATATGGCTTATTAATTGGTATTTTCCACATTTTCTAACTTTTCTAAAACCATTTACTAAACAATAATTTCTTCACAAAATATTTTTATTTTTAACCCTTTTACACCACCGCCAGCCTTATTAGCACTGAGGTTGAACATCTCAACACCACATCTCATGGGCCATGGCCCTAGTACTACTTTTTTTAAACTAAAATCCTAGTATAGAGGAACGTCGAACCTACGTTGCCATATCAGCTGAAATTTTTTCATGGCCCGAATAACTTTGGCCACAACATAACTAAATTTTGGCTTGGTTTAGTGGAAAAGCTCATCGTCTGCAGGTTGGCACCGGGACCGCTCATCCTCATTCAGTTTTATGCATCCTCCCGACGCCGACTACGATGATGCCTCGTGCTCCTTCTTCACCTCGCCAACCCGCACTCTGACGCACGCTGAGATGAGTTTGAGCAGCCATAGTGGTGATTATAGTGAACAAGAAATAAGGTGCGGGCATCGCTCCTGCATACAGAGCCGATGTTAGAGCAGGAAACAAAACTAATCCACATGAATCAACCTGCTGCTGGGATGCTGGCTGAATGAATACTGATGGAATGGAACCCGAATATCCAGCTTCGCTATCATGCCCCAATAACCTGAATTCCCAAGTCCCACCACACCGCCTCCGTTCGTCATGCTCGTTCCCTCTGCGATGACCACCGAGCTCGCCGATGACCAGGGTGAGCTCTAAGCTTTGTGACATCCGGATGGAGTGGCGTCAGACGAGCAAATATATTCGATTTATGTTCGAAGGTGAGATCTGGCGGCGCATCTGGTGAAGATGGTGGTGGCTCGCTGTGTGGAGAAACACAAAGATGTGCAGAGGGCCACGAGGAGGTGGGACTTGGGCTGGATCGGGCAGGCCCTCTCATGCTGTGCATGTGCTGGCTCAACAGCTAAGCCCAAACATGACCTAGCATCATGTTGTAACAGTCCACCGAGGTCCAGCCCCATGGCAATGTCATTGTAACAAAGTTTATTTGGTGCCGTTCGGGGTCAGGATCTAGATGCCTAATGTGATGGCGGACTCGATACATTTGAAGAATTTATATGTGCACCCTTTTGAAACCATGAACAAATGATGATTTCAGACCACATGACTTCTTAATTGATCCATTTGGTGCCACTCGATCATGATCTAACGTGAGCGCTGGAACAATGTATTTGGCGAATCTTCGTATGTGGCTTTCAGTATCACCCTTAGAGAACTATGAGCAAATAAACATAAAAGAAATAATTGCAAACCACACGAGGGCTCACTTGATCCCACACCGCACTCCAAATATGTTTAGAGTTTACAATTTTACAGCTCATTTAAGTATGGTCGACAATCTCCAAGTTTGTTTAGAGTGTTTAGAACACGTTGGCGCATTGCCTAGCATGAAAAGTATTAAAAACAAAGCGAAAAGATTCTTCAAGCTAGCCTTCCTGTGTGTTTCCTAGAAAGCAATGTCTTCGATGGCATTCTAAACCAATAAATTTGATCTTGGGGGGATCAAGAATAATGAAAAAACAAGAGGTGTTCCTTTATTGCAAAATTCAAATTTTTTTGAGAAAGGTTTGCTCCTCGTTCATTTGGTGCCGTATGGACGTCTAGCGTGAGCACGGGAATGATGCATCTAAATTATATTCCTCGCAAAAAAAAAATCTACACGTGACATATGTGTGGTCTCTAATCTACACTTTCAGTTTCACCCAACTCAAACCGGTAATGGTGATTGCGATTGCGAGTTTGTCCTCAGTCCTGACAGCGAGACCCGGTGTGCTTCATCGCTACTTGTAGCGACGCCGACATTAGTGGAGCGTGAAAACTGCGAACCCGCCTCAGGCCCTCGGCATTAACAACAAGTGGAGAGATCTCATTCCGAGCACAGCGGACAAATAAAAGAAGGAAAGAAATTGCTACCATTAGCCAAAAGCCCCAAAACCCAAAATGAACCCTCACATTTTTACATATACGAGCACGAGCTCCCCGGCTCCCCCTCCAGTCCTAGTCGCACGTGCCATGCGCGTTCTTCAGTACAGGCACGACGAGGCGACGGCGGCACGAGCGCCAGCGCGAGCAGGACGGCCATGAGCCCCACCGGCACCAGCAGCAGCGGCAGCGGCGGCGGCGGCAGCGGGGGCAGCACCAGCGGCAGGAGCACCAGCAGCGCGGTCAGGCAGAGGAAGAGCGCCGCCAGCCCCGCCGTGAAGTACCCTTGGTGCCCCGCCGCCCGCGCCTGCAGCTTCCCGCCGCCCCCCGCGCCGCCGCGCATTCCGCCCCCGCCCGCACGGGGGCTCGGCCGCCGCCTCTCCGGCACCATGCCCACCGACAGCCGGTCGACACTAAGCGATCGGGTCGGTCACCTTCTTCACTCACTGCCGGCTGCAACTTTTCAAGAGCGGAGTGCAGCTGGGAGTGATCGATACATGGAAGAAGATATGAACTTTTATATTGCCTCGCCTCTGATGGCTCCGGATCAAGCAAATCTGGTCATGGCGCGACGGCCAAGATGACGGATGCGGATGCGGATGCGGCGCCTGATCGACCTGGATCGCTCTCGGCTCGTGCTGGGAGTGGGAGTGAGCACGGACGAGGAAGATTTGGGATCGAAGGCCCGGTGCAGTGTATGCGGACCGACGCGATCGTACCAGCTAGATATTGAAGGCCGAGGAGTACGTAGCTGTGGCCGCTGCAGGGTCTAGGTGTGGTGCACCTGGGCGGGTGCAGGACGACATGGACAGACTGGAGGCCAAGTTGGTCGTCCCGTGCTGCGCTCGACCGAATACTTTTCCCTGCCATGAGGTCAGTCAGAACTGACGACGAGACACCCTCAATTGGGCGTGCGATGCGAATTCGGGCATTTCTAAAGTAATTATCCAATCCCCCGGATCGAAATTGAAACGTCCTGGACTCGTTCTCGAGAAAACAAAATCTCAAGGACACCTTCGTGTCCAACCACTGACTGGCCGGACGACCTGGCATCATTTTTCTTTGGGAAAGCGAGCGCAACAAGTTGGCCTGCTGGCCGGTCGACCCGATGGTCTCTCTCGCGAGGTGCATGCACCGGCAGCCCCGCACTGCGCTCCGGCTCACTCACGCGCGACCGATCGATGCCAAGAGTCTGTGTCTTGCACGCACGCGAGGTGGCGACTTGTGATCGTCGCGCGACGGCGACCGGACGCCCACCGTGCCGTACGTTTCACAAGTCGGCGACCCGAAAGCTAACCGTGCTGGTACGCTCGCTCGACCGTCGTCTCTCCTCTAACTCCGACGACAATGGCGGTGGCGGCGGCCACAGCGAGGAAGAAGGTGGTGATGGTATATCAATAAGCCTGAAACCTTCGATTTTTTGCATTCTGGGCTAATTTTTCTACGGTCGTTTCGAGAGAGAAGTTGAATTCGGATCGAAACGAAGGCCCAGCAGATTGACCTTTAAACTCAAATCTGGCCCAGTCAAAGGTATCTCCGCCAAATATGGGCTAAGCAACCTCGGATTCCGATCTGGCCCACGCACAAGGACGCGGCGGCCCAGACCGCGCATGCAGCAGCCACGACGGCCGGCCGCCGCCGCGCCGCCGCGGGCTGCACGCCGCGGCATCCATGTGCTCGCGCACCACTCGCGCACGCCGCGCCGGCGTGGCCGAAAGCGGAAAAGACGCCGCGAAACATCATCAGAGACTATCCGAGAGATCTCCGCACAGCCCCCATCCGGCAATTTCCACACAGCGCCAGGGACCCGCACGCGAAACCGCCGCGCCGTGTTCCGGGCGATCGGCGACGCACGCATCCGGCTCCGCCCCTTCCGCACCGGGCTCCCGAAGTCCCAAACCCCACCGGTCTTTATTACCCCTCCACCTGCGGCGCCGTTGCGTCAGCTCGACTCCACCACCGCCCCCTCGTATCTCCGCATCGCCGCGCCGCGCCGCGCCGCGCCGCCGCCTCCCTCCTCTCGCTTTCGCTGCTAGCGCTCCCGGAGGCCGGACCGGACCGAACCCGCCGCGCCGCCATGGATGAGGAGTACGACGTGATCGTGCTGGGCACGGGGCTCAAGGAGTGCATCCTCAGCGGGCTCCTCTCCGTCGACGGCCTCAAGGTGAGCTCCGTACACCTACCTCCCGGCATTCGGACCTCCCCGCTTACCTCCGAGTCCGATCTGCTGCTCTCCCCACTTCCCCGGACGCCGCTCGGGGCCTGCGCCGGTGGGGCTGGTGGCGCGCGTCGTGGTAGTAGATCAGGCGGTGCTGGCCAGTCCCCTGCTTGATCCGGGCCTGGTGCGCTTGTCTAAGCTGTCTGCGCATCTGGCTCCTCGGGCTTTGGTCCGTGGAGTTAGCAGTTGATCCGCACGATCGTGAAATCCTGGGAATGTGCAACGGTCGGGCCCGGTTAGATTCTTAAATGAGGAGGCAAGCTAGTGAAGTTCTAGTGACATCTATCTCGATTCTAGGGCGGTTCACTGCATTGAGTTTTGTGATCTAGCGTATGATCTTCATTTCTGGGGCCTAGAAGTGTTGTTCCCGTGTACCGCAAGATGATAGATGGTGCCTTTCCTCTGATGTCAGGCGACGAGACAGGGATCAACAGTTATTAATTGAAACCGGAGAGAAATTTTGTGATGTGTAACAATCAACTTACTGCTTTAAGTTGACCAATGCTTGATTTGCTTAATGGATTTTGATTTCTGAAGAATTTCTTATGATTCCTTTGCAGGTTCTACACATGGATAGAAATGACTACTACGGAGGAGATTCCACCTCCCTAAACCTGAACCAGGCAAGAGTAATTATATGTCTTTTGTTTTGTGTGTGTTTATGTGTGTTGGCAAGTCCTTCAGTTGGTTTGTATAGTTAACGACTGATGAAGTATTTTTTTATTTTTCATTGTATCCCTTTTGATCCTTCTTTTTTTGTGAACAGCTCTGGAAGAGGTTTAGGGGGGAAGAGAAGCCACCGGCACATCTAGGTGCCAGCAGAGATTACAATGTAGACATGGTTCCAAAGGTATGATGATCCCCAATGGATTGAACCCTTCTATGCACTTATTGTTTCTTGCCACAACCTTATCATATTCGTCAAAGATTAACTGAACATATCATTCCGTATTCTTGCACACTCACTACTTTCTTTATTGTTTATTCATTGCAATACCAGATACCTTGGCACTTGTTAGTTTAGTCCTGACTGGTACATGTATTGCCTGGTATTGGAACATGCCAATTCTGACTGGTACAGGCTATTACTACCTTGTAAACCCTGTTCAGATAGTGTTTCTTGTCAATGTGTTATTGTCGGTAATGAACAATAGCTTGATTCATAATTCAGCCCATGAAATGCTTAAATCCTACAAGGAATATATTCTCATGTTGATGCATTGAGGACAAAGTGCATATATCAAAGTCTCCTTTTCTCTGACCAGTTTATGATGGCAAACGGAACTTTGGTTCGTACTCTCATTCATACTGATGTGACAAAGTATTTATCATTCAAAGCTGTTGATGGAAGCTATGTCTTCAGCAAAGGGAAGGTAATGTCTCAAGCTTAGACTCATCCATCCTACTCCTACCTTGTGGGTCCAATCTATGCTGGGTTTCTAACAAGTGGCTTCTGTATTCTAATTATATTGCTTTGTTGCATGTTCATCAGATTCACAAGGTTCCTGCCACTGACATGGAGGCTCTAAAATCTCCTTTGATGGGTCTATTTGAGAAACGTAGAGCAAGGAACTTTTTTGTTTATGTCCAAAATTTCAATGAAGCTGATCCAGTAACACATCAGGGGTTGGACCTCACAAGGATTACAACTAGAGAATTGATTTCGTGAGTATCTTGTTCATTCTCGCATCATTCCTTTAATCATCACTGCACTGTACTGATAAATCAAGTTAGTACTTTTTGCCATTTTTGTTTCTTAACGTTTCCTTCCATTTTTGTTTCTTAACGTTTCCTTGTTTACCATGTTACGTATTTTATTATTCTCATACCACTCCTCCCCATGTTGCTGCATGCATCTTATATTATTCTTCACCTTCTTTGGCCTCTTTCTGCTTTCATATAATACGATGATTTTTTGTGCACGAGTAAGTATACAAGTTCCTCATTGTAGTGTCATTGATGAAGAACTAAACAGAACTGCATGTTCAGCTTGGCATTTTGTCCTGCATTATAAGTAACCTTATTTGTCATTTCATTTTCAGGAAACATGGACTGAGTGATGATACTGTGGATTTTATTGGCCACGCGCTTGCGCTTCACAGGGATGATCGTTACCTAAATGAACCAGCCCTTGATACTGTAAAAAGGATGAAGGTATGTCTTGAGTGAACATTTGGTAGATATTTTTTCCCCTTCAAGAAAGAAGGTGGTTTCTGTCTACTTATATTATTGTAAATTTGTAACAAATCTACTTCCCTGGCATATATGTCCTTTTGTATATTCCTACCATTTTGAGTATTCTTGGATGGAACGTAATGAATTTCATTGGCTTTCTTCTGTTAGCTTTATGCTGAATCTCTTGCACGCTTCCAAGGAGGTTCACCTTATATTTATCCACTATATGGGTTGGGTGAGTTGCCACAGGTCAGTTGTTTCTCAATTCCTTGCTCTAATGTTAGCCGCTTATACTGCACTTTGATGCATTTAAGAAGCTTCCATGCTAAGATGCTGTCTTCTGGTTCAGGCTTTTGCACGTCTAAGCGCTGTTTATGGTGGTACTTATATGTTAAATAAGCCAGAGTGCAAGGTAGTGTCTTGTTTTTTTCTCTCCTAGTATCATGTCTGAGAGCACAATTTATCCAATATGCTCTTTTCTGCTTTAACTATATGATACAATTGCAGGTTGAATTTGATATGGAAGGGAAAGCTTGTGGTGTTACTTCAGAAGGTGGAACGGCTAAATGCAAAAAGGTTGTCTGCGATCCTTCTTACTTGCCTAACAAGGTAAATGCCACCTTGCCCATATAAAATCAAACTATTTTATTTACATATATCCGGAGCAATTTCACTGATACGTTCATATATTACCAATCAAATTCACTGAATTTTGAACCTTCCTGCTCTAATACCTCCATTGGCTGCTTTCACATATGGTGCTACATACTGCTCTCCTGCTTTGGGTTCACTTTTCTGTTTGTGGATAGGTAAGGAAGATTGGAAAAGTTGCACGTGCAATCGCTATTATGAGCCACCCAATTCCAAACACAAATGACTCCCACTCAGTTCAGATTATTTTGCCGCAGAAGCAGCTTGGGCGCAAGTCAGACATGTGGGTCTCTTCTACTTCAAATAATTTTCATTGGCTAAGTGTCTTAATTCAGTTTGCATCACTTGGTTATGACACGCATTCTGGTAATGTTTCTTAGGTATGTTTTCTGTTGTTCATACACACACAATGTTGCGCCAAAAGGGAAGTTCATTGCATTTGTGTCTGCGGAAGCCGAGACTGATAATCCGCAGTCTGAGCTCAGGCCTGGAATTGATCTACTTGGTCAAGTAGATGAGCTGTTTTTTGATATGTATGACAGATATGAACCTGTCAATGAACCATCTCTTGATAATTGCTTTGTCTCAACGGTAAGTTTAGCATTCTGTAATAATAATGCGATTGCTAAGTTTCATATATTTTAGATGTTTATGGAGGTTTTCTTCTTTGCAGAGTTATGATGCTACTACTCACTTTGAGACAACTGTGACAGATGTTCTCAGTATGTACACAGCGATTACTGGAAAAGTAAAGCTTCATCGTCACACCTTTTTACATTTGGAATGCCTTTTTTTTCAGCAAAGTAGATGGATCAGATATTAATTTTATCAGTGCCGCATAAGCCTGAGAGTTCAAAACCTGCTTCCAAGTTTTGCTAGCTTTACGCCAAATTTGGTCAATTCTTTGCTAACCTCCTGTTGGTAGTAGAGGATTTGCCTCAAAGAAAATTAATCCCCAGTAGACATCTAGCTCAGCAATTCGCCACTATTATTCCATGTTTGCTGGTCGAAAGATGGATTGCACATCTTAACTTTCTGCCTGCTCTTCTTGCAGACCGTTGATCTCAGTGTTGACCTGAACGCTGCCAGCGCTGCTGAAGAATACTAGAGATCTTTTCATTTACTCAAGACACCATACTTTTAAGAAGAACAGCGCTAGGCAGGCCTTGCCTGGTGATTAACCAAGTTGCTTCAGCTCCACCATATTGCGGTGTTCGTATCCATGCTTGCAGCAGCAGCATTGTGCAAAGTTATTAGTCAGATGATGGTGGTGGTTCTTTTGTTACTTGCATGATGACCGAATGGGTGTAAACTTTAAACTGTGCTCAGGTTTGCTAGAACATCTTCATACTCGTCAATGTTGTATCATAATCACTTTTCAGTTATGCATCTCGGTCTCTTGCCCGCAGCTTCATGCCCCAACAGTGGTTCACGGGAGAGCCAAAGCAGGCACCCTAGATCCGGTTTGTGCCGCGAATGTGACAAAGCATGTTAACTTGTGTGCCGCTCTATATCTTCATGAATTTAGGCGAATTTAGGACTTCCGCTTGTGTCACCTAGATGCTTATGTGGCTGAACTCGACGGCCATTCCCCATCCTGATACAGGCATACAGCGAGCTCCGCCTCAGCAAGCTTGGCAATATTCATCTTCCCCGAGGTTGCCACCAAGACCGGCGTTCTCCAGTTTCCCTTGCTGCCCAGCGCAGCGAGCTTGCTAGGTTGTGCTGCTCGTCTGAGGTCCAGTTTTCGTAGCGTCCGAGCGCAGCGAGTTCGACCACTAAGACCAAGCCACGGCCGTCCAACACTTGCTGGGCAGTACAATCACCGAGCTGTACTGATTTGCACAGGTACAACCAAATTGATTATGTGCAACCAAAAGTTGGATCTGAAATTACATAAGCCAAATGAATAATTGGGCACGCCGTTGCCTTTTCCTAAAAAATGAATAATTGTGTAACGTGGTTGGAGTTATGGTTCATATTGCATCATTCCAACCAAACTAACAATTCAGATTGAATTTACACAGTAAGCCTTACCAAATCAGTACCGCATGTACAACCATTCCGGTACAGCTTAATGGTTCGACTCACCAAATTCGTCAAAACGGTAGTACCTGAAGCATTTCCCAAACAAAAGTTAACTGAATGTATGAATGCATTCTTCGCGTAGCACTCAGCGCAGTTCTCCTTTTATCGACAGATTCTAGACTTTACTTGTCAAATTACTAAAAATTTCTTCAAATGTCGTCTCATCCTAATTTTCCAGTTTCATCCCTAGATAATCAACATTTAAGTTAATGCCACCTCTATAATAATAGTAACCGTAGTCCGTAGACGATATGGGTCCGGTCCCTGTAGCCACAATCATAGTTACATCCTATGCCTACCTACTTACTAGGTGGTGTTTAGATCATTTGCCAAAAAAATTTAAAATGGAATCTTGCTATTTAGAAGTATTAAATAAAATCTATTTATAAAACTTTTTACACGGATGGATTGTAAATCACGAGACGAATCTAATGAGCCCAATTAATCCATGATTAGCGGATGATTACTGTAGCATCATTGATTATGGATTAAGTACGCTCATTGATTCGTCTCGCGATTTACAGCCTATCTGTGCAATTGATTTTTCTTTTTACCCACATTTAATACTTCATGCATGTGTCCAAATATTTGATTTGACATTTTTGGTTAAATTTTTTTTATCTAAACAACACCTGATATGCCTTGTGGGCGTCCATAATGCTTGTCCCCCTGTGAAAATGTTGACCAAAACCTCCGGCCTCTGGCTAATACCACAGTATCATAGGACATATCTCCAGTAGCGGGTTGAACCGTCATCTGAAAAAGCAGCCACATAAGCATTCGCTTGAATCGAATCCTAGGCCAAACCAAACTGTGTCCCACACTCCAATAAAGAAAAGCACAGGAGAACGAGACCAAGAGAACGGGCTTTCTCTCCTAAAGCTGCAAACACTTGACTCCCCTCTCTCTCCTTGATGATTCGCTTTATCTAGCGGTAAATTCGACTCATGCATGCGCCAGGTCGAATGAACATACACTTTCAACTTCTCACAAGAGAAACCCTAACTGATTAATGTTCGGGGGGCAAACAAGATAGCAATGGAAGTCAATATCCCTCGTGGGTCGTAGGAGATTGTGATAAGAAAATTTAGAAGATATTTAACTTCAAATATGACTGGCATAGCAAAATATGTAGAGTGATAATATCAAAAGACTAAGATACACTCTTTATTAAGTGCACATACAATCTCATTCTAAGAACGAATATTTGTTTGGTAGAGGTCCCAAAGCACCTCTAGGTAATTATGACACCCAGTCCAATTTGAATGTAGCCCAATAGTGGTCCATAAGTGTTGCGCATATGTTTAGTACCACCTTGCTAGCTGAGCAAGGGTGAAGTCTACTTATAAGCCTTTGTCTTCCAGCCATAGCACCTTTGGGTTAATCTTTTATACAAAACGAGGACGAAAGTGTAAGCAAAGTGTTATGTGTATGCGGGCCCGCCCCTCGGAAGGGCTGGGCAGTGCGGCTTTGGAGAACAGGGTGCGACATTAATTGTAGGGGAACTATATCAAATGTTTTTTTGAAAATAAATTCAAATTGTAGGTCGTTTTGACAAATCTAGATGCATATCTTTTGTTATGTATCTAGACATAATGTTTATCTAGGTGCATAGCTAAAATTATGCATCTAGATTGTCAAAACGACATAGAATTTAGAACGGAGGGAGTAATTCTCTAGAAATATATAAAAATATATAGAGAGGCTAGGAGCTTAAAGATGTCCGTCCTTATTCATTTGCACATAAAAATAAATTTTCTCAAAAGTTAACCGGAAAATATGCACTGAATCACTTTTTTCATTCATATAACCCTTTTCACGTCGAATCAGAAGTAAAAAGAAGTTTTACCAAACTAGCCGTAATTATCACACGTGTCCTCTCGTCACCTTCGACCAGTCCACCCGCTACACGTATGTACTCGTATAAGAAATCGTGATCATATATTTGATTATCGAGACAAAGACCGGATCACACTCGCAACGTGTAGACCATGAAATGGCTCGAAAATTGACTAATCAGCCACTGATCCTTCACACAAATGGCGAATCACGAGCCGTAAACTAAAAAGAAGGGAGAAGCCGCAAATATTGCACGAGCCGGGAACCTGCTCGCGAAAGCGACCGGCATCCCATCCGCATCCGGCTCCGGCTGCTCCTCTCGGATTCCCAAACGCCAAATCCCATTCCCACCTGCCCACGCACCGCGCCGCTCGCTGCCTTTCGTCAACTCCACTTCTCTTCGCCCCCGCGTCCACCTCCTCTTCGCCGCCGCCGTCGCAGCAGCAGGCAGCAGCCATGGATGAGGAGTACGACGTGATCGTGCTGGGCACGGGGCTCAAGGAGTGCATCCTCAGCGGGCTCCTCTCCGTCGACGGCCTCAAGGTGAGCCCACCGATCGCACGCTCGCTGCCCCCAGCTCCGGCGCGCACGATCCGCTGCTTCCGTGCTCGGATTCCGTGTCCGCGTACCTACTCGGCGCTTCAAGGTCGCTTTCATCATTATTAGGAGTGGACTGGGTCGCTGGAGCACGCGAGCTCGTAGATCGGGAGCCACCGCTCGATTGATCTGGCCGCTGCGCTGCAATTAGATGAACGCTTTGCTTTGCTATTGCGTGCTGACCTATAGTACGCGCGGGTGTCTTTAGAAGCCACCGATTACTAAGCCCTTGATGGATCCACAGTGAGCAGCCATTGATCCGCGAAGCTAGTGAAGTCTGAGCTTAGCCAGGTGAAATTATCTAGATCGGGGCTCGGAGGCGCTTGCTGAATTGAGAGGTGGCATCTTATTTAGTGTTTGCTGGTTTTTTGGTGGAAGAGCATGTATTAAAGCCAGATGAGAGGGAGAAGGGTCTTCACCTGAAGGAATCCTTTCATTTAATAGCACCTTAGAATCCCTTGTGTTGGGTTGCTTGCCCATGCTTGCATCTTTTTTTAACCAACCATTTCAATTTCTATGTTGACCGAATAAGTGGGGTTCACAATTTTGTCGCACATGCACAAAAATGGAAGCGACAATGGAGGGTTAGGGTTAGGATTTCTGTGTTTCCCAAGTCACCCTGACCTTAGGCCTCAGCTTCAGGGAGTAAGCTGGGAGTGTTGGACTGATGATGGGTAGCGGCGTACCTGTGGTAGTGGGGCAGCAAGGGTATTGCTGTTAAGCAACTGGTCTGAAAAGGGGTAGACTGGGTCCAGCTTTGGAGCACTCTGGCAGTTAAGGCATAAGGCAAGGAGGTGGCAGTGACAATAGCGGAGTTGTAGGGTGCCCCAGATCGCCATCAACTGCAGATGGTAGCAGCGCAGCCTGTGGCATAGGCTACCTGCAGCAGGTAGAGGCATGGCAGATGGGGTGTGGGAGGAGGTTCCTATTTTACCCCTGTGCTTAGCCACAGCCTATATATGTATCCAGACTCCCCACTGGGCCTCTTTGAGTTGAATGAAAAATCCAGTTGGGCCAACAATTGGTATCAAAGCTAGGGTTTCATTTTTTTCTCCCCAATCCCTATCTTCTCTCTCCTCCCTCCCGTGCTCCACCCCGATGGCACACTCCACCCGGCGGCGCACGAGCTCCCTCCACCCCGGCGTCTCCCTCCCTGCCTCCCTCCCTCCGCGCGGCGTGCAGCCGGCGCAGATCCAGCAGGGCGGACGTGCGCAGGCGTGCAGGTGGCGCGCGGCAGGAGCAGGACGCGGCGGGCCAGGCGGCGCGCAGGCGGCCGGGCGACGGTGCGCGTGCAGGAGGCAGCCCAGCGGGCGCACGCGTGTGGGCGCAGACGGCCGGGCGGCGGCGCGCACAGGGCGCGTGGAGGAGCAGCTCGGGCGCGAAGCAGAGGCCTCGCGCAGCGGTGCGAGCGCGCGAGAAGGAGGACCTGCAGGCGGCAATGGCTCCTTCTTCAACCTCCCTTAGCTTCCCATGGCCGGCTCACGCGGGGCTGCCGGCGGCGACGGTGCGGGCGGCACAAGTATGGCAGGTGGCGCGGATGTGGCGGCCGGCGCGCCGCCGGCACCCGGCGCACCACCAGTGCGTGCAGCCTCGACGACGTCGAGCACACGGCGTCGAGCGGCAGGGATCGCATCGAATGCGTCTGCTGCAGCTGCGTGCGAGGCCGAGCAGGTGGCGGCGGCTGCGGCGGAGCAGCGACGCGCCGCTCGCGTGCAGCGCGAGCGTGAGGCTCTGGAGGCGGAGGAGGCGGCAGCGGCGGCTGTCGCTGTAGCGGCCGAGCGACGGCGCGCTCCTCTCCGGGCGGCGGAAGAGGTGGAGGAGGCTGAGCAGGCGGCTGTGGCGGCCGCAGCAGCTCGGTGCGGGGCCCGTGTCCCAGCAGCCCAGCGGGTCGTGGCCGAGGCCATGGCCGCGCTGCACGAGGCGGAGGCCGGCGACGCCAACCCCGGCTCAGGCGCCGGCGACGACGGCGGCGCCGTGGAGACGGAGGACGACATCGACGTCGAGGCCGAGCTCCGGCGACGGGCTCGCCAAGGGCGGCGGGGTGGAGTCCCCATCGTTCAGACGATCGTCAAGGACTCCGGCGGGCCGTGGCCGGTGCTCACGAAGACGAACTACGCCGAATGGAGCTTGATCATGAAAGTCAAGCTGCAGGCGCGGCAGATGTGGGACGCGGTGAACGACGGCGATGTCGACTACCACGACGACCGGCGTGCCCTCGAGGCCCTTCTCGCGGCCGTCCCGCCGGAGATGGTGCCCGTCCTCGCCGACAAGCCCACCGCCAAGGAAGCTTGGGAGGCCATCGCCAAGGCACGTGTCGGTAGCGACCGTGCACGGCGGTCCACTCTCCAGAAGCTTCGGTAGGAGTGGGATCGCTTGGCCTTCCGGCTGGGCGAGGACATCGACGACTTCGCCCTCCGCCTCTCCAGCTTGATGCAGCAGTTGAAGCGGTTCGGCGACGCCGACTTGAACGAGGAGCGGGCCGTCAAGAAGCTTCTCCGCATCGTCCCCAACAAGTACACTCAGGTCGCCTTGGCGGTGGAGACGATGCTGGACCTCTCCGAGCTCATGATCGAGGAGGTGACGGGTCATCTCAAGGCCGTTGACGACCGCTAGCTGTCTCGCGTCGAGCCGGCCACCACGACTGGCAAGCTTCTACTCACTGAGGAGTAGTGGCATGCTCGTCAGGGTGAGCGGAAGAAGGGGGAGGCTTCAGGCTCATCGAAGGGCCGCGCACGCCGACCACGCAAGAAGGACCAGGCTCCTTGTTCGTGTGATGGCACGGGTGGCGGCGCCAACGGCGAGCGCAAGGCTAACCGCGACGACACCTGCCACAATTGTGGCAGGGCTGGCCATTGGGCCAAGGATTGCATGCAACCGAAGCGTGGTGGTCAGGCTCACGTCGCGGAGGCTCGTGTCGACGACGAGCCGGCCCTCTTCCTGATGCACGGGAGCGTCGAGCTACGCTCCCCTCCCGTGCCGGCTGTCACCGCGCTCCTCCACTTCGATGAGCCGTGGGCTCACATCTTCCTCGGGAAGGGCATGGACGATGAGAAGATCGACGGATGGTACCTCGACACCGGCGCCACCCACCACATGACCGGGCGACGCGAGTACTTCTCCGACCTCGACTCCACTGTGAGAGGCTCCGTCAAGTTCGGGGACGCCTCCGCCGTGGAGATCGAGGGTGTCGGCTCCGTCATCTTCGTCGCTAAGACCGGGGAGCATCGGCTGCTCACCGGTGTCTACTACATCCCCGCGCTGCGTAGCTCGATCATCAGCTTGGGATAGCTGGATGAGAATGGGTCGCGTGTGGAGATCGAGCACGGACTGCTACGTATCTGGGACACTCGTCGCCGTCTTCTCGTTAAGGTGAGGAGGGGGAGCAACCGCTTCTACGTGCTCCACGCAGAGGTGGCGCAACCTCTTTGCCTTGTAGCTCGACGCGACGACGACGTGTGGCAGTGGCACGAGCGCTTTGGGCACCTCAACTTTGAGGCCCTGAGGTAGCTCGGTGCCAAGGAGATGGTGCGAGGCGTGCTGCACATCGACCACTTGGAGCAGTTCTGCGACACGTGCGTGCTGGCGAAGCAGCGGCGCCTCCCCTTCCCACACCAGGCGAGCTTCCGCGCCAAGGAGAAGGTGGACCTTGTGCACGGCGACCTCTGTGGCCCCGTCACATGGGCTACTCCTGGAGGCCGACGCTACTTCCTCCTCATCGACGACGTCTCCCGCTACATGTGGGCGATCCTCCTCGACACCAAGGCAGCCGCTTCGGACGCCATCAAGCGTCATCAAGCCGCTGCGGAGAAGGAGTGCGGTCGCAAGCTCCGTGTGCTGCGCACGGACAATGGCGGCTGAGTTCGCGGCGTACTGCGCCGACGAGGGCATCCAGCGCCACTACTCCGCGCCGTACACTCCGCAGCAGAACGGCGTCGTCGAGCGCCGCAACCAGACGGTGGTGGCCACCGCTCGTGCCCTCCTCAAGCAGAGGGGGATGCCGGCCATCTACTGGGTTGAGGCGGTGATGATCGCCGTTGACCTGCTCAACCGCTCGCCTACCAAGGCACTCGACGGCAAGACGCCATACGAGGTGTGGCACGATCACACACCGGCGGTCAGCCACCTCCGCGTCTTCGGCTGCGTCGTGTTCATCAAGGAGCTTGGCCACGTTGGCAAGCTCGATGAGAGCATTCCAGGGGTCTTCATCGGCTACGAGGATGGCGTGAAGGCCTACCGCATCCTCGACCCTGTGAGGTTGGGCGTGGGACAAGGTGGTGGACGACGGCTCGACTTCGACGATCAGCGACTTCGTCATCAAGTACGTCCACTTCGAGGGAGCCGGGGGAGCTGGCAGCTCTTCTTCACCGAGCGTGCCTACCCTAGCTCCGGGATTGCCACCAGCTCTGGCGAGCCCTCCTCCACCGATACCGCCGGCCACGCCCCGTTCTCCTACACCGACGCCTCGTACGTTTACTCCGATGCCTCGTACACCTACGCCGGCGCCCAGTCCTCCAGGCTCGTCACCGTCAGCTTCGGTCGGCGACGAGCGCTCCTCGGTGGAGTTTGTCACGCCGCTCTCCAACGACGAGGACTGCGTCGACGCGTACCATGACGGCGAGCCTCTGCGGTACCGCACCATGGAGGACATCCTCGGCGAGCAGCCGACGCCGGGACTGGTACCACACGTCTAGGAGGCGGAGCTGCACCTAGCGCACGATGATGGCGAGCCGCGTTCCTTCGCTGAGGCGAATGGACACGTGGCCTGGCGTGCAGCGATGTAGCTGGAGATGGATGCCGTCGAGAGGACCGCGCGATCACCCTTAAGTGGGTGTTCAAGCTAAAGAAAGATGAAGCTGGTGCGATCGTCAAGCACAAGGCCCGACTTGTTGCATGTGGGTTCATGCAGCAGGAGGGAGTCGACTTCGACGATGCCTTCGCACCCGTCGCACGGATGGAGTCCGTGCGTCTCCTCCTCGCACTCGCAGCCTAGGAGGGCTGGCGCGTCCATCACATGGACGTCAAGTCTGCCTTCCTCAACGACGACTTTGAAGGAGGAGGTCTACGTCCACTAGCCGCCGGGATTCGTCATCCCCGGCACGGAGGGCAAGGTACTTCGCCTGCGCAAGGCCCTCTACGGCTTGTGGCAGGCACCGCGGGCGTGGAACTCCAAGTTGGACGCCACTCTCAGGTCCATGGGGTTCGAGCAAAGCCCGCACGAAGCGGCCGTCTACCGGCGGGGCAAGAGCGGCAATGCCCTGCTGGTGGGCATCTACATCGACGACTTGATGATCACCGGCACCAAGGACGACGAGGTGGAGGCATTCAAGGAGGAGATGAAGGCCGCCTTTCAGATGAGCGACTTGGGGCCCCTCTCCTTCAACTTGGGAATCGAGGTGCACTAGGACGACTCCGGCATCAGTCTCCGACAGACTGCCTACGCCAAGCGCATCGTTGAGCTAGGTGGGCTCACCGATTGCAACCCCTCTCTCACTCCAATGGAGGAGAGGCTGAACCTGAGCCGCGTCAACACCGCGGAGGAGGTCGACGCCACGGAGTACCGGCGCCTTGTGGGGAGCCTTCGCTACCTCACCCACACGCGGCCGGACTTGGCGTTCGCCGTCGGCTACGTCAGTCGGTTCCTACAGCGACCGACGGCGGAGCATCTGCAAGCCGTCAAGAGGATCATCTGCTACGTCGCGGGCACCCTCGACTACGGCCTGCACTACCCGAAGTGTCCCGGCGCGGCACACTGTGGGCTACAGCGACAGCAACCACGCCGGCGACATCGACACGAGCAAGAGCACGAGCGGGACGATGTTCTTCCTCGGCAAGTGTCTTGTACACTTGCATACACTTGCCAGCTGGCAGTCGGTCAAGCAACAGGTGGTGGCTCTGTCTAGTTGTGAGGCAGAATACATCGCCGTTACTTTTGCTTCGACGCAGGCGATCTGGCTTGCTCGACTGCTTGGTGATCTCCTTGGCAGAGATGCCGAAGCAGTGGAGCTCCGGGTGGACAGCAAGTCCGCTCTAGCCCTGGCGAAGAACCCCGTCTTCCATGAGCGCAGCAAGCACATCAGGGTGAAGTATCACTTCATAAGGGGCTGCTTGGAGTATGGGAGCGTCAAGGCCAACTACATCAGCACGCAGGACCAGCTCGCCGACTTCCTCACCAAATCACTTGGGAGAGTCAAGTTTCAGGAGCTGTGGTCCAGGATCGGGATGGTTCAGGTGCTGCACAAGCTTCCTCTCAAGACCTAGAGGAAGATCGATGGAATAAAGGCTTTAGTTGTTGGTGCCTATGAGCACTTTGTCCTATGGGTGGTTCGTGCCTACGTGCACCTTATCACCGTTTCATGCTTTCTATGTAAAAGCTGCTAGACTTAGGGGGAGATTGATAGTTAAGTCTAGTAGCTCTATTAGCGTTTATTCCTATTTTACCCCTGTGCTTAGCCACAGCCTATATATGTATCCAGACTGCCCATTGGGCCTCTTTGAGTTGAATGAAAAATCCAATTGGGCCAACAATAACATGGGCTTGCAATGGCACACTGGAGATGGTTTGTGGGGTTGGCTATGCGTTACACTGTGAGATGTCAAGTCCCCCGTAATAAGTCAGCTACCATGACTCCAAACCGAGGATGGAATCAAAAAGTTCCTTTCGTGAAAAGGATGCCTTTCATGAAACAGTGAACCCTTAGATCTTAAATGCCATATAGATGCTCTGATAACAGCTTTAAAGTAGATGATAATGAGAATGCAGTATGAGGAGTCAATTTTAGGCAAATACAGGAATGATATCTGGCGTTGCCACAAGGCCCACAACCCCTCACAAACACCTCTCTCTTTTCTCTGTGCATTATACGTGAATGCATTAGTTAAATTATTATATGCCCACCTGGCCTTTAATTGCTCTTGAGCCGTATGCCTTTTCTAGAACCTTACTTATAGTTGTTCTGTTTTAAAATCTACATGTAAGTGTTGGAAATTACACTTTTGAGGACACCATTATGGACGTGGTTGCGATGATATTGTAGGTGTTGCACATGGATAGAAATGACTACTATGGAGGAGATTCCACTTCACTCAACCTTAACCAGGTAAGCAGCTCCTACTACTATTGTTTATGTACTGACAGTTCTTGATTTGTGGATCCATTTCTTGTCATAACAGGCTTTTATGTTTTGCTGGAACTTTTACATTGACACGCTTTTGACTCACCTTTTGGGACAGCTGTGGAAGAGGTTTAGAGGGGAAGACAAGCCTCCGGCACATCTTGGTGCAAGCAGAGACTACAATGTGGACATGGTCCCAAAGGTGCAACAGTCTTATCCTATGCAAATATCTCTACACCTTTATTAGCACAGCTAATGTATGCAGAAATGCATTTGAGATTACATAAATATTACACCAATGACCAACCCATGATCGTGCATTGGTTCTATCTTGGCGGGAAAGATTTGTAGTCTTTTTTTTATGTGATTTATGTGTCAATTTTTGCTGATTTAGGCATTCAGAGAACTGCGAAAATCCCTTGCCGAACTGCTTGAAAAAAGAAGTCTGCAAAGTATTCCTGCTAGATTTATGACTTGTTTGTTAATATTTTATACTAGTGTGTACCATAATTAATTTTTGTTGCTTCCTTGTAAAAAAAAACTGTTTCTGTTATCAGTTTATGATGGCAAATGGGACATTGGTTCGAACCCTCATCCACACTGATGTGACAAAGTACTTGTCATTCAAAGCTGTTGATGGGAGCTACGTTTTCAGCAAAGGGAAGGTAGTCTCTTCAGTCTATGTTCTCCTTTTTATTTTTCATCAACATCACTTTTCCTTAATTTTCTGTAGATGGTTTAGTGGTTTTTAGATCTAGTGGGCTAACATGCTTTTCTCTGTTATCATGTTCAATCAGATTTACAAGGTCCCTGCAACTGATATGGAGGCTCTGAAGTCCCCTTTGATGGGCCTCTTTGAGAAGCGCAGAGCAAGGAACTTCTTCATTTATGTCCAAGATTACAATGAAGCTGATCCAAAAACCCATCAAGGATTGGACCTTACTAGGGTGACAACTAGGGAACTTATAGCGTCAGTACCTTCGCTCTTGTTGCATTATATTGATTCCATTTCCAGTTATATGCCAGCACTCCAATAGACCAACTGTAACACCCAACCCAATTTGTCTTAGATATTCCTAGTAGTGTTGGGGACTTGGGATTGGCACCATGTGGACACGTGGCTAATTGTTGCAGCGTCAGAATAGCATAATGCTCGAATAACCCTTTTAGGTAAATGAAGGTGTGAGTTATGGCTTACCTAGAGTATTACAGTCTCACCAATATGATTTTCACAACAATTTTTTGATTTCATTGTAGACAATTGCTTAGTCTTGCATCTTACCTATGAACCAAATTCATTGTAGTTAGCAACAAGGTTTTTTCCCTAGTGGCGCTCTTGCTACCTTCAGGGTTGTGCTGCTAAAAAATCCGATGTGAAAATTGCTGCCTTTCAGATTATACCATAGATAGCATTTAACCTTTCATATCAGTGTTTCAAAGGTGTCGCCTAGGCGTCCGGGCAGACCCAGCTTGCCTTGGGCAATAGTCACGCCTTGTCGCCTAGGCGCCGCCTAGGCGTCCAGGCGTACCCAGGTCGCCTTGGGCCGCCTTTAAAACACTGTTCCATATGTTGTTAAAAAGATATTGCTTGTGCATGTTGCCCTTGTGTTCTTATGTAAATTTTGCATAATTTGTGGGTTCATGGTCCATATATCTGTGATGCATTTTGGGAATGCAAAATTTTGCAATTGCAAATAAGGGATTGACCTGTTGGGCTTACCTCTTTCTGGTCAATAAGTAACTCCATGTTTCTATGTGTATTTCTTCAGCAAATACGGTTTGAGCGAAGATACAGTGGATTTCATTGGGCATGCACTTGCTCTTCATAGAGATGATCGTTATCTTGATGAACCGGCACTTGATACAGTGAAAAGGATGAAAGTAAGTTTTGGCCAAAGCTGATTCCTAATTATTGCTACAGATAAACTTCATGGTGCTCTTGTTTGAATATGCTGGCTTTATATAGTTCAGTCAAATTTACATGTTCTGTGCTTGCAGCTATATGCAGAGTCTCTTGCACGCTTTCAAGGAGGCTCACCGTATATCTATCCACTATACGGGCTGGGTGAGCTACCACAGGTCAGTCATAATTCAATCTATTTATCCAATACATCTCAAGTGGGGATCATGTTCCTTGTTGATTATACAATGCTTGTTTTTGGCTACAGGGTTTTGCACGTCTGAGTGCTGTTTATGGTGGTACTTACATGTTAAACAAGCCAGAGTGCAAGGTCTGCTTTATTACCTCTCTTGTCATGGCTTGCATAATTTGGATGGCAAGGAAGAGCTATCATTTTGACCTGTGTTTGCCTCATTTTTATAGGTTGAATTTGATATGGAGGGGAAAGTGTGTGGTGTTACATCTGAAGGTGAAACTGCAAAGTGCAAGAAGGTGGTCTGTGATCCTTCGTATTTACCCAACAAGGTGAACACTCCCTATTTCCATAGTAAAAGGGTTATTTGGTCATTATGGTGCCAAATACTTGTATTTTGATAGATGAAAAGCTAATTTACTGCAACTTTGTGACTTTTTCTACCTCAACAGGTTAGGAAGATAGGTAGGGTTGTACGCGCAATTGCTATCATGAGCCACCCAATCCCTAATACAAATGAGTCCCATTCAGTTCAGATTATTTTGCCACAGAAACAACTTGGACGCAGATCAGACATGTGAGGTCTTCTCTGATGCTCAAATGTTTTCCTTTTCACTAGTGCACACTTGTATTGAATGGATCATTATGCTTGCCACTGTTATGATATTTCTGTCCGTATTCTCTTTTTAGGTATGTTTTCTGTTGCTCATACACACACAATGTTGCGCCAAGAGGAAAGTTCATTGCATTTGTGTCTGCAGAAGCCGAGACTGATAATCCCCAGTCTGAGCTAAAGCCGGGACTTGATCTACTTGGCTCTGTAGATGAGATATTCTATGATATTTATGACAGATATGAACCAGTGAATGAACCAACTCTTGATAATTGCTTTGTCTCAACGGTAAGATTTGTAGTAATACCAAAATGAACGTTAAATTTCGTTGCTTGGACATTCTACTAAATCATTGTGGTGGTTTCTCCTTGCAGAGTTATGATGCCACCACACATTTTGAGACAACTGTGACAGATGTTCTTAACATGTATACAATGATCACCGGAAAGGTAACATGCATTTCATATTTATTTTCTTGATTGGACTGTATGTAACCAGGAATAGTCTTTGGTTAGTCTAATGTGTGAAAAATGTTAGTCAAACACTTAAACCTCATATTTGCTTTTAAAAGATCTGAAATGCCTTTATGCTTTTATGCCAAAAACACATATACCTAGATTATATTTCCTCACATGATCTTCTGTTACAATTGCTGAGCAAAAGGTCTACCTTTGTGCCATTCTTTTAAAGATCGTGTGAATCTAATCACTCAATGCACTACTTTATGCTGCAAATATGGATATATCCTTTTGCACCCTAACTCCGCTCTCATTGCAGACGGTTGATCTTAGTGTGGATTTGAGTGCTGCCAGTGCTGCTGAAGAATACTAGATTTCTCAATCATTACCTCATGTTCATCAAAGAAGCACATCGTCGGGGACAGCATGGGACAAGCTTTAATGAATCGCTAGTCTGAGTTTCTTCCAGACCAGATTACATCATGTGTTCTACTGTTCTACCCAATGCCTACTGGATACTCTTTGCTAGCAGTATTATGCAAAATTATTGTCTCAAGCTGATGGATGGTGATGGTTTAATTTATTTACTAAAGTTGATCGAATGGTGTAAAGCCTTAAACAGTGAATGCAGTGACAGTGACTACCATCATGGCTTCGTGTGATGTATAATGTTCAATTTGGATGTATGGTTCTTAAATGCTGTCTTCTTCTGCTTGATGTTGTCGAGTGCTTGTTCTACTGTACTGAATGAATGAAGTTTCAGTGTCACATCGCGTTCAAAGATTTTTGGAGCATCCATTCCAAAAAAAATCTTTTTGGTCTGGTGTGGCAAACCGCACCCTTTGGCTTTTGTGATGGAGATATTGTTCGCTGCAAGTTGTGATTTTTTGTCTGAGGTATGGCGATTGAAATTTGGAGGCACACTGTATGGTGTTGAAATATCTGGTTCTTGTTGAACTCTGTTTCTTGTTTACACAAATTTGGTAAAAACTACGAGGCTTTGCTGCTGCTGCTGGTGGTGGTGGTGGTGGTGGTGTCGTCGTTGCAATCAAGGGCTTTGTTATTGATGTTACTCATGCAACCACAGCTTTAGAGCATACTATCGCTCTTCAGATAGAGCAAATTGTTGTCGCAAGTTCATCCGATGGTGGTGGTTTTACTAAAATTGATCAAATGGTGTAAAGCTGTAAACAGTGACTGCAGCGGCTATGACCATTGTGGCATGGTGTGATGTATCATTCAGAAAATCTGCGTGTCTGGCTTTTCATTGTTGTGCTTTTGTCCCTGATGTTACTGATGAGTACTGTCCGAGCTGCATGATGCAACAGCATCCACTGGCAAAAGTCGGAGGGAATTCTCTATTTTCCATCCGAAATCAAGCTGGTGTCCTACTTGCCACATAGAGAATTCTCTCCACAATTTATGTGAGTTTTAGCATGTGCAAGTGGCAGAATTTTGTGGCACGAGGTATGACGGTGAAAGATTTTGGCTCTTGTTGATTTTCTGTGGCGCTGGTGGTATGATGTTGGAAAGTTCAGCTCTTGTTGAATCAATGAATTTTGTTCCTACCTTACCCCAACTTGGTCCCATAAAAACCAAAGGCGCTGCTGCTGTTGCTATCAGTCTCGTGCGAGAATCTGAGCGCTGTTGTGCTGCTCCTAGAGTGATCCATTCTGATGTTACCACTGCGCAGCCATTGTCAGATTTGCAACAAGGCATCATCAAAAGTATCAGGTTCATGATCATCTGAGTAAGTTTGGATGCAGATGACTACTTGTGTGATTACAGATATATATCAGCACTATTTATGTCACGTCTATGCTTTACAACACAGGAAAACTGCACATGATGCGAGCCATTGCTGTAGAGCATACAACACAAGTTACTACCACTTCGTGTTTCCAACTGCCTCATTGTTCTTCCCCAGCTGCCCATTTCACCATTCCAATGCTAAACCGCATCGGCGCCATGCGTGGATTCGACCGTGGAGTGGCACTCCCTCAGCCCTGATTTCTTCTTGGCCTTCTCCGCCCAGCCCAGGACGCCCTGCTGCACGTGCTCGTTGAAGATCTCCTTCTTGTAGTAGCTCCCCATCTTCGAGCACAGAGGGAGGCCATTGATCAGTAGTTTGAGGATAACAATTGTATCTGCAAACGATATCGAAGAACACCGATGACGCACCTGGGTTACAATTGCATACAGAGGCAGGGTGCTGTAGCTGCAGAGAAGCTGGATGACGACTCTGCAAGTACAAGGATGGGTGCAGGAGTCAGAAGAACACACTCATGTTTAGTTCCCGCGAGATGCAAGAAACTGGAGGCCATGCGAATTACCCTAGAACAAGCCTCGGCACCAAGAAACCGACATGGTCCATGAAGCAGGAGTGCAATCCATAGGTCATCTGGAAAAAAAAGATGAAAGATGATAGCCGTTACACGATGGCATCAGAGCTGAGCACGCTTTTGGAGATGGTGTGTCACAATGGTTACTTACCAGTATCCAGAAGAAGAATGAGAGCTCAAATGCGTTCTGGAAGAGGATGAAGTGGATCAGGTGCAGGACGATTCGTGGCTGCCCGAACCAGAAGTGCTCGTCTGATGGCTTCACGACCAAATCGCCCTCGACCGCCGTTTGCTTCGTGGCTACATCGTAGGCAAGCTGAGAGATGATGTGCTCCAGCTTGGTGCCAACAGCCAGCAGGAGCTGCAGGAAGCATGCAAGTGCAACTAACTGTAAGGACCTACTCCTGGATGCTAAGGCAGTGTGGTCGAGGAGAATCATTCAGATCATGATTCTGTTTGTTCGGACTTCGGACTATGTAAATAAAAGGACTCTGAATCAACGACATGCTATATATGTACTTTTTTTTTATGAAACGCTACATATGTACTTACAACAAGGGGAAGGAAAGCCATCCAAAAATATGTGTGCCAACCTGCAGAGTGACAAAATGGGATGAGTTGAAGTACTGAAATATTACTTCGAAAGTACATACTTTTTTCAAATGTTAAAAGGGCAAACTGGTTCTGCAAGAAGATTTTTCAGGAACAGTAGAAACCATAAAAGATCTTTTTCGTAAAGATTGAAATGTAGATTTACCATTGACATTCAGCAACAGAAATATGACCACGAAGATCCACAAGCTCCAGCTGGAAGGAGATAGAAACAGTATGGTCAAGTAAATATATTGACTCGCAAAAAAGTTTGTTAAAAGAATATATAACATTATTAGGATTACCTTGTACTGACTATTTTCTTAAAATCAGACTCCAAAGCTCTCATCATGTATCTATGGAAATCAAATTTTGGATTTCCGCGGCAGTGAGTCTGCAACTCAAAAGAATGCATGTTTATACAACAGGGAAAGGTCACTACACCAGCTAGAAATCAAACGATGCTTACCATGATAAAACCAAGACGCATTGTGGTGTAGTCTGATTTAGCTACTGAACCGTAAAACTGCTTAACAAATGATTGCTGTGAAAAAAAAGGAGAAAACGAGAAGGCTGATCAGTTCACCAGCAGACAATATTCTGCAAACATTAACACATTAATACCGGCTGAATTACGACCCTACAAGCACAAGGATGGATGGAGGAGTCAGAAGAACAGCAAAGGGCAGCGCACGTGCCGTCGTCGTCATGTCGAGATGAGAACGAGAAGAGTTCGGCGGGCCGGCAGCCAGTGACATGCTTTGGCTGCTAAGCATGTTCTATACCAGCTATAGCCTGTAGGGTTTAGGATGGCCGGATGGTGTTGATGTATGGATGGGCTTCAGCTTCACATGGGCGTTGAAATGAGAGGTTACTGACACGTATCGGGCATTCGGGCAGCGGAGCCAGAAACACCTGCGCTGTGATTGAAAACGGAATTCTTTGCTGCTTCCTTGTATTGTTCAGAGCTTGATTAATCTCTTCGCGTACATCCATCCCAAATTCCTAATCTAGAGTAGAGAATTAGGCGCACAGTTTTTCATCGCTACAGTAGAGATGCTAGCTAGCGCGCGTTACGCGGTGAGTTGGTGATTGATCTCATCGCTGGGGATAAAGAACAGGGCATCATCTCGTGATTTAATTCAGCCGTCACAGGATCGATCGCCGAAAAATTGGATCTTGTTGGCCGCATGCAAGGGAGAAAGACAAGGCTACCCTTGAAGGTTATGTAATTATCTAGGATGTTTGCTTGCTTTAAGATTTGTGCATTTTTTTTCAAAAGAGGAGCACTGGAGCAGATCTCATAATGTACTTGGCGCAGCTGCACAGGAAAACTTGTGTACGCCAAACTGACAGCTCAGATAATACAGAACTACGAAAGGAGTCCTCCTTTTGGATAGTGACGTCGTCTATAATTGTAGAACATAACAAACCGTAATACTACTAAACTAATTTTCAAGACATACCTATCATACCATTTCCAAATGTCTTTTTTGGCAAAAAAAAGTTGGTAATATAGTTTTTTTAAAAAAAATTGAAATATCACTATTTTCTACTGCAGCGAGTATATGCAACTTTGTAGTATACAAAATAAGATATGACAGTTGCGAACGTGAGTGCATTACTTACCAGCCAACACAATGTCATAGAATCTTTGCCAATCCCCTTGTAATGTTCTCTAATGAATGAAAGCTGATGCATAGGTAGCACTTTCTTAGGTCCTGCAGTTTCATATGAATTTATAAGACCCACAACAAATAAGCAGATCTCTTTTCTTGTGACAAGACAAACATTTATGTTCCTTGAGAAGAAAACAAACGTGTCACAAAAAACAGCTTTTGTTTTAGGATCTGTCCGTTCCTGTGTGTTAACGGAACAAAAAGGCTGCTTCAATTCAAGCCACAAGAATATGAGCAGCCAGCTAGATATAGGTCCTGATAGATACCGTTTCCTGCGTCATTGTTTTTCTGAATTTCCTCCTCCCACTGCTTCCATTTGTGTATCTGAGTAACAGATAAACACAGCACGTAATCAGCAGCCGGTAAGAGCATCGCAACAAGAGTTCTGCGCTTAGCCGCGACCTTCTTTTACCTTTGCACCTCCCAGAAGCATGGTTGTAGCGCTGAAGACGACATGCGCCACAGCCAGAACAAATATGAAGATGTGCAGCTGATGCAAGGCTTCTTCCGACAGCAGTGGAACTTTTCCCTGTCAAAACAAATCACAACAGTCGTTACGATTCACTTGTTACACCATAGGTCTGTTTTTTGCTTGATGTTTTCATTATGGAGTATTTGAATAAAACATAGACAGCACTTATTTTATTTGCAGAAAATCCGTGTATATATGAATGATGAGTTTTATCTGAAACGCATGGTTCAGTTCAGTCAGCCAGTTTATCACCTCCTTCTGGCAGAGCCCGGGCTCGGCTCCAGCCCCGCCCTCGCTCAGCACCCGTGCCCTGCTGATCCCGGCGAGGATCTCGGCGGCGGTAAAACGCGCGGCGACCCCTGCAGGCTGGTGATCCCCCGGCCTCTGGCACGGCAGCATGTAGGCCGTCCAGCTGGGAGGGATGCACGTCCGCTGGATCGTCCCCTGGAACGCCGTCATCAGCAGGGAGATGAACCCCAGAAGCATCAGCTCTGCATCACACCACATCATCAGCAGAGCTAAACATTTTTTTCCAGTCAAGAAAGTTACAGTCATCTCTAGCTGGAAAGAATATGTTTTTTTTTGTCTTCTGTCTACCTTCTTTGACCTTGAGCAGCGCCTCGTAGAGCGACCTCTGATCGTTCTTCTTCAGCGTCTACAGCAGGAGCACGCATGCCACATCAGGAACTTCGGCGTCAGCAGCAAAAGAAAACAGATGGCAAGTACTCCGGCCAGCCCAGAGTCTACGTACCTTGCCGAGATGATGGAGGCCGCGCTCGGCGGCGAGGGAGATGAGCACGATGATCAAGCAGACCGCCGCCACGATCCACGTCGGCGTGAACTGCAGCGCCGCCTCCTCGGCCTCCGCCATCGTCCTCTCCTCTCCCTCGCTCGCCCCGTCGATTCCTCCCAGCAAAGGCTGTGACCGCGCGCGCTTCTCTGCTGTTACGTTCGTTTTATACCGTCAGAAGCACGTGGGGCCGTCGCCAGACTACGGAGGTTGTTCGCGGTGGGGCCCGCGGCGCAAGGCGCGAACGGAATCGAAGAGCTTTCAGGTGGGCCCGGGAATATATGGGACCGGTGGACGGGAGCTGACGGGAGAGGAGCCGGGCAGCCGGTATCTGTATCACAGAGCTTTAAACCGGTGGTGGGATGCGACGGCAAGCGGGCAAGGATGAAGCTTTGTTGCACGGCCACATGTAAAACAAAATTATTTTCTTTTGCAAAATACAGCTGTAGACAAATACGTCCAAGTACACTTGTATGTTACTCTACTTCTGTGGACGTCTCTGATAAATTAGGAGTACAAATTATTTTAAGATTGGTGAAGTCACCATGTAGACTCACTATCACAGCCACAGAATTTCACACTGACTGGTACTAAGTGGAGGTGGGTGTAGCGACCAGTACTAAACGGTCCACCCAGAAAAAATAAAGAAAAATCAGTCACACCCGGGCAGGCCCGCACACGACGCGAATTTTCACGCGTAAATGCGCGTGTGCGATCGTGAGGATTCGAACCTACAACCTCCAGCCTCGCACGTAGTTTCTTTACCATTCTACCTATGCATCACATGTGACTAGGTGGGAGATGCATTCCTTTTGAGGTAACTCGTGGAGAACCGTTTAGTACCGGGCCAAGACACCGGACGGTACTAAAATGCGACATTTAGTACCGGTCGGTGTCATTGACCGGTACTAAATGACTGCGTTATTTTAGTACCGGCCCAAAACACCAGCCGGTACTAAATTTCGTATTTTAGTAACGGCCGGTGTCTTGGTCCGGTACTAAAATGGCTCGGAGGGCATTCAAATTTGGACCTGGTACTAAATTGGCTCCGAGGCAATATTAGTACCGACCAAAATATGTCCAATACTAACGTGCAGGATGAATGCCCATTTTTTTATCAGTGTATCGACTCTCGAGGATCTAGTCGTGAACTGCTAAAAGATAATTAGATCTTGTTAATATTAAAAAAAATGCAAGATCAATATATTGCCAAGAAGATCTTAAATTTTTTACAAGCCACTTCAGATTGCTTTCTTGCAGATGTTTTTTGTTTAAATGTCTATGCGTGACTTTTCCCAAAGTCTGTTATATTTAGCCTAAAAAACAACCTTGCCAAAAAAAACAATGTGTGGGCATGAACAAACGAGTACAAATCTTAGCAAGATAGTGTTGCATCCTGAACGAAAGATATTTTTCAGTATATATGATGTTCATTTTTCCACATTGTACGCAATGATCCTTTTTTTAATTTCATTTTTTTAGTTAGAAGGATCGGAAGGAGCATGTGTGCATACCACTAAGCGCACCTCGTATACTCCCATATGGGTACACCGCATATAGGATCATCCTAGCTAATAATTCACATGGATGGTAGATAGTCATCCTACATTCCTACTGGAGGTCATCATCCCAGGTGAGCTAGACCTAATAATTTTTTTCTTAGGGAGATTGATATTTACTAGTTAATTTATCTGGAATCATGTGACTGCATCATATCTAATGTCATGTATTTGTCATAAATGCAGTTGTAAGTGGAGTTTTGATCAAATATATATCCTGTGAGGTGATGCATGTAACCAATGAACTTGCATTATTGTTTGCTGGAATCCACGTCTTAGCCTCTTAAGTCTTAAGTGTTGATCTCTCTCATATTAAACATCGACTATTGTACTGTAACAATTAGACAAAGAAAGTCCAACACTAGCTAGGTCAATGCCAACAGACTTTGTTTTATCTCTTTCACTGTCATACTCAGTGTTATGTTTTACTATCTAAGAATATTAGGACATGTACAACGGTTAGAATATATGAGTTTCTTATTTTATACTCCATGTTTGATGGGAGAACTCTACATTTTGCTACTAGTATAGTATCTTGTGAAGAAAAAATTTAATTAGCCAGTCGGTGTATTAACCTGTCTCCTCTTATAGTAAAAATCAATTGATGATCTGACGTCAAGCTTAAACTTCACATATTCACAAAAACTCCATGTCCTCTAGACTTTATAGAAGCCCTTGCTAGAACTAAAGTAAATTTTACCGGCGGTTCTTAAACTTAACTTGTCTCGAGTTCTCATCTCGGTCCCAGTACTCTTAAATGCACATAATAGTCCTTAAACTTGTTCGGCGCTCTCATTCCCGTCCTTAAACTTGTCCGGAGTTCTCATCTCAGACCCAATACTCTTAGAATGCACGTAACGGTACGTCCTTAAACTTGCCCTACACTCTTATCCAAGTCCATATGCTTCTAAATACATTATTTGTTTAGAATTTTTTTGCAAATTGTTTCAAATTTGTTTGGATTTCAAATCAAGTTTGATTCCCCCTCAAAGTGGATCCAAAATTTAATGGATAAAACTTTTTGTGATTTTCTTAGGAGTTTTTAGAGCAAAGTATAAATGATTTTAGTATTTTTTAATTCCTAAAATAAAATCAACTATTAAACAAATGTGTTAAAATAAGAAATCTAAAAATCAGTAAATATTATATCTAAGATGATTGCCTCATGAATTTTTGATGAATTTTAAGTGATATTAGAACTTGATTTGAGATCTAAATGTTTGAAACAATCCAAAAAAATGTATTTTGGAAGTATATGGACCCATTTGAAAGCATGGGAAGTTTAGGGACCATTATATGCATTTTGAGAGTATGAGAACCAGGATGAGAGCTCGAGATGGGATGAGAACACATGATAAGTTCAAGAACCATTATGTGCATTTTAAGAGTACCGGGACCGGGATGAGAACCCGTGACAAGTTTAAGGACCGCCAATAAAATTTACTCCTTGAATTATTAGGCTATTTTGCTAAACCATATTCTTCAGAATCATATCAATGTAAGGCATACTTTTGCAAGAAGCTAGGACCATGATATGACTCAACACATATGGTGGCATCTTATAAACATGGCAACAATATTGTACACCAGTAGACACATATTGTTACAAAATATTTCTTTTGAGGAAGTGAAAATCGTACCAAAAGTCAACCAAAACTCAAAAAATCATCGACAATGAAGCAAAATTAATCTAGTATGAGAATGTTTTTAAGAAAAACATATATATTCTTATCTCCATTACTCTCTCGTGAGCCAGTTGATAAGTTACATGTCTATTAGGAATGTGGTTTTTCCATAGGTGCCGGCTCGAGCAGGTGAGTTTTCTACCGTTGATGTAGCTTCACAGATCGTGCTGCCAGATTACTGCAGTGGAAGTTGGTCCCACCAGTACCACACGGGCCCCATGTGACGCTGCCCAGGAATGCCTCGCCAGACATGTTTTGCAAATGCTCGAGGCACAAGTTGAGGCAACTGGGTAATGGGTCCCACTTCACCTTGGATTCTCTTCCCTGGTACTTCTCCATGTTTGTTCTTCCCGGTGCCCTTCTTCCCCTTCAATAGAGCTCAACAATGGAGTCTTCCTCCTCTCTCTAGATCCGATTTCGGCGGAAGTTGGTACGGTACCACAATAGCGGCGAGAAGAGAGGATACAGGTAGTTGCCTGGATCCAGGTTTCTCTACCCCATTCCATTTCACTGTATTGTCTTTTCCTGGATCTTTGAAGTCGTTGTTGTAGATTCAGAACCAGCAAGGCAATTTGTTACAATGGAGTAAGCAGCCGCTCTCAGATGCTATCCCTTCATGGTCGATTCATTCTTCTGAATCTTCAACTATCAGATGGAAAAACCAAATCGGTTAGTGTTTTATTTCTATTCCATTTTCAAATCTCGTAATTCCAGCGTCCCCCCTACTCTGAAAAGTGCTTTTACCCTAGGTTTTTCTGACTATTTTTTTTCAGTGAGTGGGTGACCTGAATGTAATTTCAGTCAGTGGCCGTATGGAACAAGATGAGTCCTCCAATCGATATTCAGGAGTTCCAAGCAAGGATTATGGTGCAGGGAGTTACCTGGCTGAGCAGAACAGTTCAAGCATCGGTAAAGTTCATCAAGCTTCATGTTCATCCGTTTGGTAAACATTTTTTCCTAATTAGACAATCATTTGACCAATGCTTATCTTTTTTGTTTGGTTAATGTGCGATGATGTATTCTCTATTGGCAAGCGTGAAAAATGGTGGTGATATCTCCATCGGAGGTTCAATTGGCGAAGGGATTGGGAACCAAGATGAAGCAGGGCAACATGTTTTAGAAACTGTAGAGGAGGGAATGTTTGCACCAACCAGACAATGATCAATACAGATAATGAATCTCAACCATGGCCAAAGAGGTATGCACTTACTGATCATTTTTTTTTGTCGAAAACTATTGAATTCATATCAGCATTGATTAACTGAACTGCATTTGGTCTTGTTAATGGATAGACCAACTAGGATATAACCTTACAAATTCGGTGTAGCTAGGCTGTAAAGTTTCCAAAAAAAACATAATTAATTATTATGAATGCAGTTGTCAGCTCCTTAGCCAATCAGGTAGCCTTCATGGAATGCTTGGAATGGCATATATTGAATTGCACATGACATTATCAGTGAGGCAGTGAGCTCCTTATGTATACATGAACCATTTGAATCTTGATTTATTTGTGTGTGTAGTGCTGTGATACTAACCTAGTAGAATGACTTCAATCTTTACTATCCTTGCATTTTTTTAATTGCAGTAAGAGATTACCGAAGGATGCACCTGAAGAGTGTACCCCAACTTAGATGGGTGCCATCGAGAGGGCGCTGCGCAATGCTTCTAATAGAAAGGGTAACTATATATTTGAGCTACCACCTGGGATGACTTTTCACAGCTTGAACGAAGGTCATGAGTTTTATCTCTTGGGAGGTTGGATTTGGTACCAAGGAGATAAATATGGGAAATTAATGCAAGAATTTCAATGTCAGTGCCATGTACGAGCTTGCTTATCTTGTTTTTACGAATTGTAGTGCATGTTTGTATTCTTAATCTGTAAGAGAAATAATCAAACCAATTTTTTGTACCATGTTCTTTGTTTCAGGGTTCTGACAATCAAGAAGGTTAGCAAGAAGCAGAAAAAAATACAAAGTGTTATGCCACTTGCGGCCTTGATGATCATAAGACGTCGAAATGTCTAGCCAAGATTGTTGGTATTACTGACACAAGGGTGTAGGCACCGTATCTGCTAGAGTTCTTGATATGTAGATGATCTTAAGCAGATGGTGTTTTTTGTACTTCAAGGTCCTTACGAACATTGCATATGTAGGTAGGGACCATCATTAACATGGTCCACTGCTGTGCTAGTTTGATGATTTAGCTAATTTCGAATGGATGGAAAACTTAATCTTTCTTGTAGCTATCACAACTGTAGCTAATGTCAGTACCAATTAATGTACATCTATCACATTTCATTTGATGTGTTACCAACCAGGACCCTGGTCGTGCAAATTTGGTTGGTTATATTTAACTGAGATGGTGCTACCTATTGGGTTTGTATTGTTACATTTGAGTGAGATGGTGCCACCTACATAATCGTTCTATTGTATCCAAGCTGCCAGGTAGCATGGTTTATAGAATTAGCAATGGATTTTTTAACAAAACTAATATCAAACCTCTGAATAGTTTTGGTGGGACATGCCAATAGAGGTTCAATGTTTAAAACAGACCTGACCAAATTAAGATGGTGTTCACATCAGAAGCATAAAACAATGTTACTGGCAATCCACCAAAAGAATAAATCCACAAAGAGTTTAGGTATGGTGTGCTACTAAAATGCCAGGCAATCTGCAAAATGTGCTGATTAGCTTTTACGACATGAAACCACTCTCTTCAAATATCCAAGAGGTCAATCAGCAAGTCTTGTATGTCGCCCGCATTCCCAGCCTTGCTGAGAAGTTGGTAGAGTTAACTCTGCAAGATTCAGTCCATGATCAGGCTGAGAAGACCATTGCTATGACCTTCAATATCAAATGTTTTAAGCTGGCCTCTGAACAGAACTCCTGAAACAATTAATACCAGCACATCTTAGCTTCAAACAAATCTATTTGTTGTGGATCTATAGAACACTAAACCATACATACATCTGACTGATTTTGGGTAGTGGGAGCCTTCATTCTCCTACCCTGGGAGTAACATAATACTGATTCATCGTTTCTTGGCTGCACAAATGCAATGACAATCATGTTCGAATCAAAGGCAACAAAGAATAATAAAGGCAGACTAATGCTGAAAAAGAACACGTGAACTAAAGCAGAAGAAGGAACAACTAATGCTGAAAAGGTACACCTGAATAGATGCAATCATGTTCGAATCAGAGACAAAGTACCTTGGATAGACCAAAGCAAATCCAAGGACATTTGTCAGTCTGTATTACTATTAGTTGCCTTAAGAAACCATCATCATAAGAAGCAGCTCGGAGCAATGCTAAGTGTATATGGTTCAAAGCTCCAAAGTCTACATTGTCAAGTTACAGCACCTGAATGCAAACAAAATGGTACAATTAGGTATAGTTCTTAAACAAAGAATGTGAAGATAGAGCAGCAATTATGCCAACCTAGAGAAGGAGGCTGCACCCATGCAAAATAATTGAATCTCAACCAGAATCAACTTATTGCTGTGCAAATTTGGCTGCTTACGCTAAGCTCGATATTACATATGCGGACCAATTGTATATAGCAATCTTGTCTGGCTCAACCAAGCAACCAAAAATGGTACGGGAATCTTGTTCTCCTCGGAGACAGGGTGGCAAGATAGTTTTCCAATGGAGTACAGGAGAAGCAGATCCATAGTGGTCGGGGAGCGGGCTTGGAGAAGATGGACTGGTGAAGCGGGAGGAAGAAGGATGTGCCGCTCGGGCTGGAGACGAGGTTGAAGAAAGTACTGACAAGTGGGACCAGGTGGGGGTCCGAATGCCTGGTGCGTGAGGCACAAATACCCGACGAGGCACAAGGTGGGCAGGGAGAATATTAAAATAACCTGCAAGTGGACTGTGCACAGATCACGAACGGAACCATCTGACGGCTGGAAACTTCACTTCCCGAGCCGGTACCGCCGGAATACATTCACCCGTCTATTAGGTATGTATCTATAACTTCACAAAATTTATACAGATGAGTAAAGTAAATATTTGGTTTTTATAGATCTCTGGCACACCACAAATTTGTAGCATATTATAACACCTGCTATATGTGTATTTTTTTTGCCATATTTCATCAGAAGTAGTGCAGTTTCTGCTGCTACAGTAAGTATAATCTGCTAAAATAACTGTAAAACTATATATCCAACATTTTTTCTCCAACACGGGTGAACTAGAATTTCATTATTACTATAACACAATGAAATTACAGAACATTCTTCTTCATTGAAGTGCAATTGTTATAGATCTTCTTGTTATATTTTTTTCACCATACAAGTATACAACATTTCTGTTTTGTGCAAAAGAATATAACTCTGGATAAGAATTCATTGTACAAGCCCGCACTGAATATCATTTCAAAAGAACACAATTTTCCAATTTTTAGGGGTTACCACTGGTAACTACCAGTGCCCTATATACCTTTGTGCATATCAAGAAGTTTTAAAATGTCTCTTCACTATAATGAGACTTCTTTAGTGATGCTAGGTAATTTCCCATTAGTTGCTGAGCTCTGTGTTTACTGAGTGTGCGGAGAGCAGCATCCAAAATTTCCTTTGGGGGTAGACTGATTGTAGCAATTGCTTCATGATGGTTAGCGATCCATACTGGACATTTTTCAATTTTTGCTTCAGTGTGGAAGCATTTTCTATCACATGCCGCAAGTAATGCAAAAATTTCTATCCAAATATTGACTGATTGTAGTAATTTATTGCTTATTTATTTGCTACTCACTTCTTTTCAAATTATTTTTTAAGGGAATCGGCAATGGAGTCCCCTACCTTTTTTGTGTATATAAAAGAAAAAAGGTGAGTATTTACTCGTTTCATTTCAAATTATTAGCGTATATATAGATGCATAGTAAAATTTATATACTTAAAAAAGTTAAAATGGACCATAATTTGAACCGAGAGAGTATCCTGGATTCTCAACGGGCATCTTTTTGGGGGGTGAATTCCATTGTTCAAGTAGGGCTTAAAGTGAACTTGGTTAGTTTTGGGGGTGGAAACTCCATCGTTTGGGTGGGAGCAGGTGAGGGTATGCTTTAGAACCACGCGAACTCTGAAAAGACAATTTAACTATGCTTGCAAGACTCAAAAAGGAAGAAAAGATAGCCAAATTGGTGGTTCATTTGCGTGAACATTACCTCGCATGGTTGTAGCGAATGCCCTCAAACTATATTTCAGACATATTTTTCAGATTCTTTTGAAAACTTCGGCACGTGTTTATAACGAACCTGTAGATCTTTCAACTTTTGGCGTGTACGTAATTTTCAGCTGATGCCCTCCCGTGAGTTGATACCCTGCAGTCCTTTCTCTCAAGTGGACCGCTCCTTTCCTCCATATGACTCCATCAAGCATCCAACTTTATCAGAGGCTTCTGCGACACTTTTAGGTGCAAGCGGCCTTGTCGCCATTGCCAATGGCATCGGCGACTAGGTGGACCTGTCACCTGTGAGGTTAGGCACCACTCGGACAGCTGCACAGACCACAAGCCCATAATAACTTCAGGCTGCTGTGACAAATAGCTATCTGCAAAAATGGTGGCATATGAACCTGCTACATTATTACAACATGGGTACCCTACTGTTCGATCACTCTGTGTTCCCAACGGCCTCAACGTCCTCCCCAGCTTTCGCCATTTCAATCTTAACAGAAGGCCCCGCTGAATCGGCGTTGCTAGTCGGTTCGGCCTTGCTCGCAGCCCCCTTCAACCCCTTCCTCATCTTGACCTTCTGCGCCCAGCCCAGGACGCCCTGCTGCACATGCTCGTTGAAGATCTCCTTTTTGTAGCAGCTCCCCATCTTTGTGCACAAGGGAGCAAAACGTTTAATCATCAGAACAGGAGTTTTGACGATAACAGTTGGGTCAACAAACCGTGTAAGAATGCTAACGCACCTGTGTTACAATAGCATACAGAGGTAGTGTGCTGTAGCTGCAGAGAAGCTGAATAACAACCCTGCAAGTACAAGGATGGATACAGGAGTAAGAACAGATTGAGGTGTGCCTTTTCCCTATGGGGTTAGGATAAATGGACAATAATCTGGACGCATTTGAAATATCTGGAATACCCGATAACAAGCCTCGGCACGATAAAACGAACTTGCCCCATGATGCATGAGTTGAATCCGTAAGTGCTCTAGAAGGAAAAGGGAGGGTACACAATGTTGTTATGATTAGTTATCACATCTCCGCGCACTTTAGGAATGATGCATCACAATACTTACCAGTATCCAGAAGAAGAATGCAATCTCAAATGCATTCTGAAAGAGGATGAAGTGGATTAGGTAAAGGATAATCCTTGGCTTGCCGAACCAGAAGTGGTTATCTGATGGCTTTACAACCACATCACCCTCGATTGCTGTGTGCTTCTCAGCTACATCATGGGCTAACTGAGCTATGACGTGCTCCAGCTTAGTGCCAATAGCTAACAGAAGCTGCAAGTAGTGAAGAGCTAACCAGTAAGCACCTAATCCTGAATAGGTGAACAATTGTTAAGGATCATCTACAGTTAATCATTTCTGTTCAGAGTATGTACAAGTCCCAGCCTATAATCTTAGTAAATGCTTCATTTCATCATGAATAAGAAAGTTGGTACCCGAAAAAAGGTACCAGGTTTAGTTCCCATTGTAAAGTGGAAGCTAAAAAGGCCGAAAGTAAACATCAATCAGCTATGTGATTTGTAACATCTCCAATGCAAGAGTTGATTGCACTTTTCAGTGGTCTTCAAAATTTAGAGAAAACTAGATTGGCACTTTAAAATAACACATCATTAGCACTTACAAAAAGGGGAAGGAAGGCAATCCAAAAGTATGTATGCCAACCTGCAGATTAATGAAACAAGTTATAAGTTATTTTGAGAAGCTTACCAAGCTGCATGTTGAACAGGAAATCATCCCGCGGAAAGATAATACTGGAAAATAGAAATAATATAAGTGTTTTTTTACAAAGGATAACCAAGCTTTACCATTAACATTCAGCAACAGAAATATCACCACGAAGACCCACAAGTACCAGCTAAAAACAGGGTAGAAACAGCACGGTTAAGTTTATCAAGGAAAGCAGATTTACAAGAAACTTAAAAAAGAATATATAAACATGTGTACCGCTCTTTGGGTTACCTTATGCCTACTACTTTCTTAAAATCAGCCTCTAAAACCCTCACCATGTATCTGTGGAAATCAAATTTTGGGTTTCCAGGGCAATGAGTCTGCAATGGGGGGCAAAACTCATGTTTACAGACAAGGAAAGAAAACAACATTAGCTTATTGTTTGGTCCGATGCTTACCATGATAAAACCAAGGCGCATTGTAGTGTAATCTGATCTAGATACTGATCTATAAAACTGCTTACCAAAAGAATGCTGAAAAAGAGAGGAAACAGAATGCTAATAAGTTTCCCAATGTCTTATGTAAAAATTTCATCAATGGTAACATAAAGCAATCGACACAAGAGTACAGAAGAGGTCGTGTATGCAAACTTGACTAATAATCAGTTCTGCAATGTACAAAAAAGATATACGGTAAAACAGCAAATGGACGCATTACTTACCAGCCAACTCAATATTCTAGAATCTTTGCCAATACCCTTAAAACGTTTCTTGATGAATTCATGACGGCGCACATCAGTTACCTTCTTAGGACCTGCAATTCATGACAAAAGTGTTTCTTATTCTGCGAGCAAAAATAAACAGATCATAAACAAGATCCCTTTTTTACCATCCTTGTAGAAATATAAAGAGGAGTAAAGAAAGGCCTTGCTGTCAGGTATCACTGATTAACTAGGGAGGCACCAAAATTTAGTAACTAGTACTGGAAATACCACATGTACCAAATTTTGGTACCTCACATGTGTTCTGTACCTTTCCAAAGACCGTAAAAACCCTAAAAACAAAGCAGCTCTTTGTATCGATTTGCAGTTGAAAGCAGGGGAAAAAAAAGACTACTTCAAATGCAAGTGTGGAACTGCAATGAAAAGTGAGCAACAGGCTAGATCCTGATACCATTTCCAGGAGCATCTTTCTGGATTCCATTCTCCCACAGTTTCCATTGGTGTATCTGAGTAATTAATAAATACAGTAAAAAACAGCTAGCAAAAGTAGTAAGAGTTCTGCACTAAACTGCAAAGCATGTCAAAAGATGCATACCTGCGCACCTCCTAAAAGCATAGTTGTAACGCTGAAAATAACATGTGTGATCGCCAGAACAAATATGAAAATGTGCAGCTGATGTATGGCTTCAAGGGACAGAAGTGGAACTTTTCCCTATAAAAAAGAAACAGTACAGCTCGGATATACCATTAAAATATTACTAAAAAGAAACATCTCGATTGATGAATCCTCCTAGCATTATTTACTGCTTAGAGAGAAACGAAAGGAATGAAGTACAATTGTTGCAAAAATCTAGTTGCTGGAAGGTTTTTTTTTTCAATCTAGGACTACACTAAAAAGGAGTAACAGCTTAAGCAAGCACAAAGCGATAAAACACCTGAATGTTTTAACTAATCATGTGCCATCTGATCCCAAAAAATATTCTCTTTAAAAATATAGTACTATAATCATCAGTTTGACTTGTCTAAATAAATTCCCCATCTAACAGAAATTGACAGAATTTGTACTAAAGAAAGGCATCACGCCAACCTATCCTTTTGTACCAATGGAGCCAACTGCTACTAAGTTGTATGTACAGTCTCTCCACATGAATTCAACTATTTCCTTTTTCTAAAAAAAATGAATTCAACTATTCCAACCTGGTATTCAGCCCTAATGTAGAACCGGACAGCAGAACATGGCTTCATCACATTCTATGATTGAAAAGACATTCATCATGTCATTTTGGCCCAACCACCATGTGGTATGCTAGCTATGGAAGTTAAACAAATTATTTGGTAACTGCAAGTCAATACCATAACTAAGTGTCACTAAAACAGACTACCATGGATCAAGCAGAAACAAATGAATTGTCATGGACAATAAGCATTATCCCAAAAACCAGTTGCACATTTTGGTCACCTTCTTGCAGTGGTCAGCCCCAGCGCCGCCTTCACTGAGCAGCCGCCTCCCGATCCTGCCAAGGATCCCGCCAGCAGCGAAATGCTCCTTGGTGGCGCCAGCCTCACCAGCCTTCACATCCAGCCTCTGGCATGGCAGCATGTGGTCCGTCCATCCGGCGGGGATGCATGTCCTCTGGATCATCCCCTGGAACACCGTCAGCAGCAGGGAGATGAACCCCAGAAGCATCAATTCTGCATCACACAAAGTCAAAAAGCTAAAGTTCCTGCGGTAAACATCTTTATCTTATCCGGAATCCCAGAGAAAATGGAAGGAAGACCAAAATTTTGCAGCAGGGCCATTGGTTGGGTTATCTCACATTCGCAGAATTGAAAAAGGTTCCTTCTTTTTCCGAACTAATCAAACAAGTTTTTTTTTTCAAGATGCATTTTTGCAATAGAGGAGGCACACCCATCACAATCAAACCGAACTAGCCAATCACCCCAGTTGAAGGGTATCCCGTATCCATGAAAGAGGAAAGAACACAACTTTTAATCTTCGATAAGGATCGAAGCGAAGAAAAGGAGGAGAAATGGGGCGCAGTACCTTCCTTGACCTTGAGCAGCGCCTCGTAGAGCGGCTTCTGGTTCTTCTTCTTGAGCTTCTGCAGCAGGACAACGACAGGCCGCGGCGTCCCGAGATGAGATCAGCGCCACGAGGCAGACAGAGCGCCACATGCAGACAGCGGGAGATCGAGTAGCGTACCTTGCCGAGGTAGTGGAGGCAGCGCTCGGCGACGAGCGAGAGCAGCACGATGATCGAGCATACCGCCGCCACGATCCACGTCGGCGTGAACTCCAGCGCCGCCGCCTCCCCCTCGGCCGCCATCCCCCCCCCCCCCCCCCCCCCCCCCCCCCCCCCCTCCTCAGGTCACGGGTCGAATGAGAGGGGGCCTCCCGCTCCCCACGTGAACCGCCCCTCGCCGCTCCCGGAAGCAAAACGCTCGGGCGCGGCGGCTGTGGGGCTGTGGCGGCCGCGATGGAATGGGTGGGAGGTGCCGAGGCGGGGCCAGCAGCGGTAGGAGTCCCTGCTAACCCGAAACTGCTCGAAAAGAGGGAAGAGTTGGAGAGCTCGACGCGTTTTTTCCCCCCACCCTTCCGTTTTTGTTTCCGCGCAGGTGAGCTCCGTTCAAATGCTCGCGAAATCGCAGGGGCGGCACGTAAAGAAAACGGAGACCGTGGTTAAACGAACGTCTAGACGTGCCTTGGGAGCAAGGGCAACAGACCGTGGCGCGCGGTTCGAGGGCGTGTTCGGATCAGGGACTAAGTTTAGTCCCGTAACGTTAAAAGAATTTATTTAGAAGTATTAAATAAAATTTGAATATAAAATTAATTGCAGAACTTTGAGGTTAAACTGCGAGACGAATCTAATCTAATAAGATATATTAATTTATATTTAACGGATGGTTACTGTAGCATCATTATTGTAAATTATGGATTAATTACTCTTATTAGATTCGTCTCGCGAATTAGCACCCATCTGCGAAAAAAATTTGTAAATAGATTTTATTTAATATTCATAAATAATAAGATTCTTTCTGATGTGATGGGTACTATCATGTTTGATTACGGGCCTGTTTGGTTCCTCGGGACTAAACTTTAGTCCCGTCACATCGAATGTTTGGATACCAATTAGGAGTATTAAATATAGGCTAATTACAAAACCCATTGCATAAATGGAGGTTAATTCGCGAGATGAATCCATTAAGCCTAATTAGTCTATGATTTGACAATGTTGTGCTACAGTAAACATGTGCTAATGATGGATTAATTAGGCTTAATAGATTCGTCTCGTGAATTAGTCTCCATTTATGCAATTGGTTTTACAGTTAGCTCATATTTGGTCTCACTAATTAGCATCGAAATGTCCGACGTGATCCGAACTAAAAATTAATCCCTGGATCCAAACACCCCCTACAGAGCCTTAAAATAAATCTCCGTCACATCGGATATCTGGACACCAATTAGTAGTATTAAATATGGACTAATTAAAAAACCTATTGTATAAATGGAGACTAATTCGCGAGACGAATCAATTAAGTCTAATTAATCCATGATTTGATAACGTTGTACTACAGTAAATATGTACTAATGATAGATTAATTAGGCTTAATATATTCGACTTATGGAATAGTCTTCATTTATGCAATTAGTTTTATAGTTAGATTACATTTAGTCTTCTTAATTGACCTCTAAATATCCGATATGATACGGATGAAAATAAGTTTGTGGATCAAACAGCACGTTAGTTCGTGGGAAACGCCCCGAGTCCCCGAGTCGGCCTGCGAGAACCGAGCCGTGTGCCTCGCGGGTCGCGGGATCACGGCGCTTTTCTGCCTGCCCGTGACATGCGGGTGCGGTCGGCGACTCCACGCGAGACGGGCACGCGAAGCGAGAGGCCGACGGTGGGCCCCACCGCCCGAGTGGGGATGCGTTGTCACTGTGGGGGAGGATTTGGTGGCATGCGCGCGTCGGCTCCTCCGGACGCGTGCTCTGCTCCCCGTCACCTGGCCCCTGCCCGCTCACCGGCTCACGTACTTCTGGATCCTGACGGCCCTCTCCTCCACCGGCCTGCCGGCCGGATAGCCCGGACAGGTGGGTGTGAGCAGGTGGTGTGGGATGGGAGTGGAACCGGTGGACGGCGACGGCGCTGCTCGCATCCATGATCCATCTCATCTCTTTTTTTTTTAAAGAAAGAAGCTCTATTCATTGCTCAGTGATTCGGTTACAATCAAGAGCAATGATTTGCTCGACACAGCTAGGACATCTAAACCTCCACACAGCTGGGTGCTTAGTTCTTCTGGCTAGCTGCGCCACCTCATGCGCGGCGCAGTTGTATGAGCAAACTCCCATGCTGGCAGTGGTCGCCCAACTTCCATGCCCTAGCAGTGTCCAGCAAATGACCATTAGGGTAGTACTTTGCCTTGAGAACCCGTGCACACAAGCTGTCTGGCCACTCCACCAGTCTCCATGCTTGTCTGCCAAGTAATGCTTGATTGAACAGCTTCAGATCCCGAAATCCTAAGCCACCATTACCTTTCGGTCGAGTAAACTTCTCCCAGGCAATCCAGTGGGTTTTCCGGGTTCCTGCAAGTTCCCCCCACCAGAATTTTCGGATGGTCATCTCCAGCCTGTTATGAACCGAAGCAGGTAGCAGGAACACACTCATAACATACACCGGAATCGCTTGTGCAACCGATTTAATGAGAACCTCTTTGCCAGCTGTTGATAGAAATTTCTCATCCCAAGCATTGCATCTTTTAACAAGCCGATCTAATATAGCCTGGAATCTGTTCGGGCCCAGCCGCCCTTCAGCCGTAGGTAGCCCCAGATACTTCGCCTCAAAGGTAACTGAGTTTACATTTAATTGCTCCTTGACTGATCGTATGACAGCCTCATCTTGCTTCTCATTGAACAAAACCGAGCACTTGTCGAAATTAACCGACTGCCCCGTGCCGCTGCAATATAGAGCTAGGGCTCTCTTGACCCGTGCTGCCTGCTCCGACGATGCTCTGAAAAAGAGCAAACTATCATCTGCGAACAACAAGTTTGTGATTTCCGGCGCTCTCCTACGAACCCTCACTCCTTCAATTGAACGCGTCGATCCCTCCTTCTGCAAAATCCTAGACAGGCCATCAGCAACAAACAAGAATAAATAAGGCGACAACGGATCACCTTGGCGCAGATCACGCGACGGGCTAAACGTGTCCAGCGGGACACTATTGAAGCAAACTGTATAACGAACAGTGGTGACGCACTCCATCACCCACTATACCCATTTTCGATAAAAGCCCAGCTTCACAAGGACTTGGTGTAGATAGTCCCAGTCCACCCGATCGTACGCCTTGGCAAGATCCAGCTTGTATGCACAAAAATTCTTCCTGTCACTAGTCTCCTGCTGGACAGCATGAATACACTCAAAAGCAATTAGCACATTGTCAGTAATCAAATGGCCAGGAATAAAAGCACTCTGATTTTCAGAAATAAGGCCGTCCAGCAAAGGTCTAAGCCTATTCACCAAACACTTGGATACTACCGGATACTACCTTGTAGACCACATTACACGGACTAATGGGTCTGTAATCTTTCAGCCGTTCAAGGTGAGGGATTTTTGGGATTAGCACTATAGCCGTATCATTCACCCCTACATGCATTTTTCCTTCATAAAAAAATTGCTTAACTGCAGTTATCACATCATCCTTCATAAGGCCCTAATTACGCTGAAAAAATCTCGCCGGAAAACCATCCGGTCCCGATACTTTTAAAGGCCCAATTTGGAACAAAGCATCGCTAATCTCCTCATCTGTGAAGGGTTTACACAGACTTTCATTCATCTCCTGAGACACACTTGTTGGGAAAAGATCCACCACCTCTTGCGGAGCCATGGAAGTATCTTTAGAGTATAATTCAGCAAAGTAATTATTCACCATACCTTCCATGTTCTTGCGGTCAGTGCACCATTCGCCATCCTCTCCTCTCAGCCTCCGTATCTGGTTTCTTCTCGCTCTCCATGAGGCACGCTGATGAAAGAATTTAGTGTTTTTGTCACCCTCTTTCAACCAAGACACACGAGATCTCTGCAACCATAACATCTCCTCCCTATAAAGTAACTCGTTCATGTCCCTGATTGCCTCTCGCAGCACCACGCCCTCCACATTTGCCGCCTGCAAAGCAGCCAGTTTCTCGCGCATCTCCTCCAGCTTCTTACGTACCGACCCGAACTTTTCTTTGCTCCACTGCTTCAGCGATCGCATAACACCTTTCAAGGCATTATGGATTGTACCCAAGTCGCCCCTCATGTGCTTGCGTTCCCACGCCTCGCCGACACAATCATCCAAAGAGGTTTCCCGCTCCCACATGATTTCATAGTATGCTTGACGCTCCCTTTGCACAGGTGGGGCATCCTGCACAATGCCTACAAGTAGCGGACAATGATCAGAACTTGGTGAGGCGAGATGAGTGACCGATGCGTCATGGAACCTGTCCATCCACGCCGTTGTTGCCACTCCATGATCTAGCCGCACCTTGACATTACGATGCCCCGACTTATTATTGTCGTACGTCCAAGGAATCCCCGCAAAACCCATATCATAGAGATTACAAAAATCAAGAGTGTTACGAAACTCCTCCATCTGCCGCTCCCCTCGCAGGGTGTTCGAAAAATGCTCGTATTGCCGCATGGCCTCGTTAAAATCCCCCACAACCATCCAAGGTTCAAAGGTTCGGTTCTTTAGGCGCTGCAAAATCTCCCAGATCCGGTGACGATCCTCAACCCGAGGCTCACCATAAACAAAAGTGACCCGCCATGGGTCCGCCGACGGATTATACCTAACCAAGACATCAATATAGCGATCATCCATCGATAAAAGATTAACACAAATATTTTCATCCCAAAAAAGAGCAATGCCACCTCGCTTGCCTTGACTATCGACAGCTAGACAACCTTTTAAGCCAAGCCTCCACCTAAGACTCTTAACTCTACTCTCACTAATCATAGTTTCCAAAAGAAAAACTAACTTGGGGTTGTGCTGATGCACTAGGGCATCAAGATCGCAAACTGTCCGAGGGTTCCCCACCCCTCGACAGTTACATACAATGGCATTCATGGCTCCTGACAGGGCTCGCCATGAGCTCCCGTTAGGGGACCCAACTTCTCTTCCATCAGCACGCCGGCCTCACCAACCTTCAGCACTTCCTCCTGTTCACCCTTCTGTTCTTCAACTCGCCCCACAGAACCATCACCCATTGTACCAGCCAGCCCAAGCAGCTCAACGGCCACTGCTTCCAATCCAGTCTTCAGCGACTTCTTCAACTTCTTTGGCTTGCCGATCTCCTTTACAGGACTCAGCCCTTTCAGCAGGGTGCTCTTCTCCTGAACCGCCTTGGATTTGTTTGCCTTGATAACCTACAAACGTCCGTTTAGCTTGGTCAGACAAGCACTTACTGACGCCACCTCTTCGCCCCCTGCTCCGGTCATGGAGCGGTCACTAGAGCTCACATAGGAATCTAGGCCCGAGACCCGAGTCCACTGCCTCGAGTCAACCGCCTGGCTCGACGCCCTTGTTCTTCCATCCATCGCCATTTTCTTAATGCTATCAGACAAGACAGTGCTTACTTCTTCTGGCAACATTCTTGGGTCACGCACGGAGGCACCACCACCGCCCAAACGCAGCGGTGCACCCCTCCCAGGGATGATTTTCCTTCCACCCCCACCATCAGCATCTGATCCACTGGAAGCTCCGTGTATCCTTGCTGCCTTTTGTGCGTTGCAGAAATTCAAAGCACGGTTGGCACGTGGTGGCGCCGCAGGAACAATAGTTACCTTCTCCGCACCTTTCTTCAGGGGCGATTTCCTCATCCACTCGCCAAACTTTTGACCCTTCTTCCTGAGGAGATCTCCCTCCCGAACTTCCTCCTCTTCCTCCGAACAATCACGCTTTGAATGGCTCATCCTGCCACAGATGAAGCAAAACCATGGGACATTTTCATACTTCACTTCAAAGTACATGAGCCCCATACTCTTCACTGATGCTTCCACAAACGGCTTCAAAGGCTCCTCAAGAGGCAAGGTAACTCTTGCTCTCAAGAAGTCACTGCCAGGATCTACAACCTCCAACACACGGTCGCTGACATTCCTTGCCAAGACACTTGTGAAGGCTCGCGACAGCAGCATCACCGGCACATCATAAAATCGAACCCAGAGATCAATAGAGTCTATGATCACCTCCGACGGCCTGCAGATCCCATCATACAGCACCACAATTAGGGCATCACATTTGTAGCACCATGGCCACCATGAATCACATAGTTGTACTCTTCTTCAATTGCGAGTTCCAGGATAAACCTGTTATCCGCCAGCGGCCGTACAGGGATAGGCTTTGCCAGACTCTAGGCCGCGCCCATCTCGTCGAACATCCCCCACGACCTCTGACTTGAATAGTAGAGGGCCATGGCAAATCATCGTTTTGCTCCGCTCTCCGCCCCCTCGAAGGGGTCAAAGTCGAACTCCTCCTCATCCTCCAATGGCGGCATGACATCTTCCTCGGCCTCCTCATGCACATCTTCTGTGTGGACGTCCTCTGCACCCGCCCCCGGCACCACCAACGCGTTCATGTCATCCGCCGTCGACATCTTTAGTTGAGGCGCTTCACAACCAGGGCAAGCGCGTGCAGATCGTCAGAACTGGAACGGCTTCGGGTGGGCAGATCCCTCATCGGGCTCCCCGTATCACCCCCACCGCTCACAAGAACGACAACCCACAGCGTTGGAGAAACCCTAGATCAGAAACGAAATAGCACAGACGACAGACACGAACCCGGCCTTGGCACCTCCTTTAGCGCCCGGAATCCCAGCGGAAACCGACTCGGTAGAGCAGACGTAAACTTCCCGGAGAAGTAACTCGGAAACAACAGACAAACACTTATCTCTCACGGAACCCTAGACCATCGTATGGCACTAGGACTCGTAGAGTACGGAAATACCTCTATCCAGCGACGCCAGATGATCCCCCGTCAAGCCTGGAGCAGAAAGAAGATCAGCAGACCCCCACATCACGCTAGGGTGCCCGTTAGAGATCGGAGAACCCTAGTTCGCCACGGAGTCGCCGCCAAGTCGCCAAACCGCCTCTCCGTAATTTCCGGGGCCTCCCATCTCACCATCCGTCTTCAGATTAATCCATCTCATCTCCTCCCCGGCTTATGGCCACACACGCAGTTTTTTTTTTAAAACAAAACCCACGCGCAGTAGTATTGTTCGGATAAACCTGTAGCCGCATAATGTTTGGAGGAGCTAAAGTTGAGTTTCATATTAGTACTCATGCACATGCTAAAAATTTTAAATCTTGACTAAAATTTAATCCAGCCTATTAGCACTTCCGTTTGGATAAGCTACTACTAAAGTTTAACATTTTCACACACTAACACTTGGATCCAAACGGAACCTACTTAAGTGCGAGAGCAGGTGAAGACAAAACAGTGGCCTACCAAGTCAACCTTCCCAAGGGTTATTGTACTGTGTGGCCACATGCCACGAGCAAAAGCAGCTCGCCAATCTCTTGATCCCAATCAAGTGATATGAATTCTAATGAATGACGTTTGTTTGCCGTCGTTCTCCGTCGGAATGAATGTCAAATAAAAGAAGAAGAAAAAATGCCCCACCTTGAGCTTTTCCTCATAAATCGGCGCAAGTGACCTGAACTCGCAGATTACACAAAGGTGTACATTTGGATGGGTAAGTAGTAGTACGCTATATTTTCTATGAGGACAACGACCATATATAGCTGCCATGCTTAAGTGCTAAGGAAATACTAGCAGAGGATGACTAGTAACGATATTGAATTCACATGCATGGACGGCTTGTCATTTGTCGAGGCGGAGAAAATTGTATGCACGCCACGCCGCGTTTGTAGAAAGAGATGGAAATTGTACGATCCACTCTTATCTAAAGCTCCGTTTAGAGCAGAGGAAACTCGCTACAATAATTACTCCCTCCGTTCTAAAATAAGTGTAGTTTGAGATTCAAAATTTATTTCAAAATGTAGATCTCGCTTTCCAATATAACTCTATCTCTATCTCTCTCCTCTACCTCTCCTCATTTTATGTACACTTTCTACTTTTTTATCCCTTTTTAATTCTGGTGACCAACTATTAAAACTACACTTATTTTGGACGGAGGGAGTAGTTCCAGCCTTCCGGGTGCTAATTTACCGCACAAGTTTCAAAATGTTCAAGGGCACTGACCGCTGAGAAACTCACGCGGATTTTATTCACCACGCGCGAATGGATCTCGCATAGGGATGCAAGTTATATTTATTTTGGGTCATTGGATCGATCCAAAAATTTAATATGATAAAATAAAATAGGATGGTATTATACGTAATTAATTTAGGAGGAGAAATGAACTAGAATAATATAGCATTGTAGTTAGTCAGCTGACCTAGGTACCCATTTACATCCCTAATCTCGCAGCATCGTGCCAGACCGTGCCGCTAGCTAGCTGGTGGTTTTGTGCGCTCCTGTTCCTCTTCCTTGCTGAGCAACGGCGGCCGGAGTACGTGCTCCTGTTCCCGTGGCCACCGGCGGTCTTAAAAGTGGAGGTGAGGGCAGTAGGAAGACCCGGTGGCAGAGGCTGGTTGTGACTTGCGAGGGTGTTGCGACGTGACGGCGCAGCCGACATCTCAACCGCTTTCATAAAATCGGCCTCTAGAGCTTCCATCAAGGTCTCAGCCTCCCATGCCCTGACTTGATCAAGGGTCGGTGAGACTGCTTGCCACTGTTTACGAAAGGATACTGGTTGAGAAAAAAACAATAGTTACTCCATTCAAAACCAATAATCCAACACAGTTCAGAAAACCTGCAAACGTACATCAGTGCACCCAGGGATGGTAAAAAAGCTGAGGGCTCTGGTGCTATCTCCTGCACTCCTGACTTTGATCCCACTAAGGCCTTGTCCAATGGTTGGCGACGTCGCCTGCACCCGTGGATAGGGGTGCGCACCCATTTGCACCCCTACCCGTGGAGGAGAGAGGATCTGAAAAACCAGTAAACAAAGAAAAACAACTTCCTGCGCTTCTTGGTATGCACGCTGCCACACTCAGCGCTAGCGGCGAGTTTCTCGCTAGCGAGATTGATTTTGCACTATTCATCAATTACAAAATTGATTTAGCCAGCGACATGGCTGGCCGTTGGAGGAGGCCTAAAAGTCTGCATTGACACGTGTAATCAAATGGTGTAAAGAATAGATCAGAAATGCGCTACCAAATTCTGAACTGTAAAGAACAAATCATGCATGTCATCGGTTGTTTGCCTTGTCACATCCGGAAACTATTGTGAAAAAAAATTGAAGATCATTTGTGCCATAGCCACACCATTGGAAATACCATAGGCCATTCTAGTTTGTTAATGGAGCTAGTCCTAAAAAAAAATTCATCTTCACTCTTTTCACTCGGTTGCCGATAGCTATATGATTCCTATTATCCTCACTTGCTAGGTTGCGAATCTGAACAAGGAGAAGACAGAAGAACATGGTTTCATTGTTTTGGTGTGTACCAAGACTGAAACATCACTGGAAACATAAAGATGGAAAGAGCACTCACTTGTATGACCAACACTCTAGCACAGTTCTGTGAAGTATTTGTAAACTAAAATTGTAGTTTTGTGTATAAACAGGCAAATTGGACATAATCTGCGATGCATATTTCATATAAATATGAAACGGTATTTGAGAATCATGTTAGACAGTTCTTCATGGAGTCAACAAACAAAAAAAACAGTGTAAAGTCTGACAGACTGAAAATTCTTTTGTTTCACTACCTTCTTTTTTCCTTACAGGCCCAGCATTGAAGTATGCTGCCAAAGCAAGGTAAGAGCTTCCAACAGCATACCAACAGGACTTAAGCACGACCCAACATCAGCTGACCAGCTACCAGAATTCACTACAAGAGCACTTCCCACCCTCAAAATGGTGGAAACGACTAGCATCTCTTACGATGATCTTCCTCTGTGCAATTTCACTGATGAACTTCATTACTGTATGGCAGTCCCCACAGACCCGAAGATTCTTTACAATCCGGATCACTGATCCTGGAGGAGACTTCAGTATTCCAAAAGCAACAGCCAGCCTCTCACTGTGCAAGAACAGATGCTGCTCCTTTTCATGCTCTTCCAAGTCGTGCATCACAGAGCTGGTATCAGGGACATAACCCCTCTTGCGCATCTCTGAGACCAATTCCTCAAGAAAACCAGTAATTTCTTCTCTAACATCAATTGGAACCTCCCCGGCATGGAACAGACGAAATTCCTTTCCAGCTTCAATCCAGCTATACCCAGGCTCTTTTCTTATCTCCATCTCAGCCATGATCTTTCTTACCTTGGCCACAGAATCCCACTTGCAATTCACAGCATACACATTAGATAGCAAGATATACGTTGAAGAATCTTTTGGTCTCAATTCTAGTAAATTATCAGCAATCCTGAGACACATCTGAGCATCATTGTGCTTCTTACAGGCACTCAATAAGGCCCCCCAACTAGCTTCATCAGGCTCGTATGGCATTTTAGTGATGAGTTCTTCAGCTTCTGATAAATGGCCTGACCGACTAAGAAGGTCCAGATAGCAAGTATAGTGTTGCAGTCCAGGCTTGATGCCATATTCCAGCTTCATTGACTCAAACAGCTGGCGGCCTTTCTGAACAAGACCAGCGTGACTACAAGCATAAATCAAGCCAACAAATGTCACCTCATTGGGCTTAACTCCTGCATGAACCATCCTGTCAAAAAGAGATAATACTTCCTCAGCTCGACCGTGCTGAGCCTCTCCAACAAGAATTGTCGTCCACGAGATGATGTCACGGACTGTAATCCCCTCAAACACTTCCCTAGCAGAGTGTATATCAGTGCATTTGGAGTACATGTCAACCAACGCGTTCCCAACAATCATGCTGGACAAGAACCCAAGTCTAAGGGCAAAACCATGCAGCTGCCTGCCCAGCACAAGTGCAGCCAGGTCTGCCACACCACCGATGACAGTCGCCAATACGAATGCATCATCAATCCTGACACCATCCTGCCTCATCTCAACAAACATCCGCACCGCGCTAGCATTATTTCCAGCCTTGACAAACCCAGATATGAGCGCTGTCCATGTGAAGAGGCCACGTGCAGGCATGCTCCGGAAGAGCTCCACCGCCTCGTCAGTGTAGCCGTTCGATGCATACCCAGAAACCAGCGCAGTCCAGACGACGCTGTTCTTGACACCGATACTGTCGAACACCTTCCGGGCATCCTCGGGCACGCCGCACTTGCAGTACATGTCGATCAGCGACGACTTGACGACGTCGTCGCCGCTGTACGGGGAGGCGACGAAGTGGGCGTGGAGCTGCCTGCCGAGGCGGAGGCTGCGCAGCCTGGCGGCGGCGCTGGCGAGGGAGGCGAGGACGAAGTGGTCGGGGCGGAGCGCGTCGTCCGAGAGCATGCGGCGTAGGAGCGGCAGCGCGAGCGCGGGGGTGGGGGAGTGGGAGACGGCGGCGAGGAGCGCGGAGTAGAGGTGGAGGTCCCGGCGCGGCGCGTCGTCGAATACGCGGCGGGCGTCCGGTAGGAGGCCCGACCTGGCGTATGCGGAGACGAGGAGCGCCGGGGCGGGGGGCAGGTGGGAGAGCCCCTCCTTGAGGAGGCGCGCGTGCGTGCCGCGGACCGCTGGCGGCGAGCCCGCCGCGGCGCGGACGGCTGCTGCGGCGGCGGCGGTGGGAGAGAGCATTCATAGAGGACCGGTTGTTGAGCCTGTTTCTCAACTTCCAGCAGCGACAGCGCTCCTGGTTATCCCCTAGTTTATCTGAGGCGTTCATCTCTTACGAACGGTCAGGATTTACAAGGCCGCAGGGGACGATGTTTTTTTTTTCGGACGCCCTTCCTGTCAAACTGGTGACTCTGGGGAGGAAGCCGTTGGGGCTTGGGGGGCAGGAGCTCCACGCCAGCTCCGCGCGGACCTCAGCTTCCCGCTCCGCCTCCCGATCGACCTGTCCCCCCGCCGCCATGTCGTCCAAGGCCATCCAGCGCGTCGCCCGCCGCGGCCGGCGCTGACATGGGCGCGGGCTTCGCCGCGTGCGCCGCCGACAATGCCGGCGGCGCGTGCAGCGGCACCACCGCCACCACCCCAGGCGTGGAGCGGCGGCGGCTCGCCCAGCGACGACGTCTCCGCGGTCAGCTCCCCGGATTCCACGGTGAGCAGCGAGAGGGAGCTGCCGGCCCACCACTACACCTACGACCGCCGGCGCGGGGCCGAGCCGCCGCCGGCGAGCTCCAGACCGCCGGCGGGGGAGATCCAGGGGGCGATGATGATCCCATGGTATTGCAATAGTTTTTTTTAATGTTGCAATGATGCAACTTTTTTCATATTGCATCTGTATAAATCTTATGTCGCAGTAGTCTTATTTTGATGTTATCTGAATTTAAATGGATATTGCATGAAACAACGTTATGATGTTACCGCGGGAATTTTACTCTTCGCATCCGGATGTGTTTGATTGTTTCAGTACATATTTTTTTACGTTGCAAATATTATTTTTTTGTGTTGCAAGTATATACTTTTGATGTTGCAACGGAGTGTCCGCTAAAAAAAATTTATCGGACGTCCGAACGCTAGCAAGTTCGTTTTTTTAAGGATAAGGATAGATTCCGGCTCGTATTAACAGGAAGGAAGCAGTTTGCACGCACCACTGATGAACAAGAAAATTTACTTGAACATCTCCAGCAGATTAACTATCTCTTATACCTTATATATTTTCTATCTCCATTACTAATAACATTTTTTATATTTTGGTAGTAGCCGATTACTCAAAGGATAAGGTAGAGAAAAAATTCTCAAACATTTAAGTAAGAGGAGGTGTATTTTGGTAATCACCAAAAATATTTTAGTATTGGAATGGAATTGGTAGTTTGCTGAAGTACTTTTTGTTGCTAAAAGAATATTTTTTTACTGGGAAGAGAGATGAGTAATCTGTTAGAGATGCTTAGACTCTGATAAAAGCAAGTGGAGCGAATTCAGAATAGCTCCCGATAAGAGCAAAAGAGTCGAAGCAAGTGGAACATCCAGGTGTTTTGCCCCTGCTGAACTCCAAAGCCTTCTTGGGTCGTCCTTTATTTCAACCAGAAGCCTATCCACCATCTTCTCTTGGTTATTGAAAATGCGAGGATTCTGTTCCGTCCAAATGGTCCAAGTCACTAGGATCGCTAGTGAGCGCAGCCCCTTTGCCAAGTTTGAGTTGGAATTTTATCTCAATGTTATAGTACGAGAAAAGCTAAGACCGCGCGCGCTAATCTCTGTGTTAAAATTCTGGTTTTAAACTCAGTAAGTTGGTGCCTGGTGCTATGTGTTGATGATCTTGGTCCATGAGATACATGCGAGCCACTTTCCCCTTGTTCGAAGTAAGAACTGTGAATTCTGAAGTCCTCATCATTGTGCCCTATACTGTAGTCTCTTGGTGTTCCGCCCTTCAGCTAGTTCTTCAGCAGTTCACTAGCACAATCTGTGCAAGTCCCTGCCTGAGCCTGACAGCCTGAGCATATATCCTTTACCCCGTCTCCACCGAAGTACAGAACTTTTTGGTGCAGAACACTGGAAAGGTTCAAGGCATGTCCTGCTCCTGTACCGATTCATGTGCAAGGACAGAATATTGACAAACAGAGCGCAATCAAACGAAGCAGGGATTGAACCACGGTTTATGGAGCAGGAATAGGCGGGCATTCTCTGAATTTTCTCCTTGGGACTTGTTATTAGTGTACATGAACTTGATCGGTTGCGTTTCTGTAGTGCTGGCACCAAAGGAGCACTTCTGGCCTCATGTGTTTTTTAGGACCGATCGCAAGAGCTTCCATTGATTATGAGCAGGAATACAGTCCTTGATGGTTACCTCCTCTAGCGAACTTGGAGTATAACCAGTATACCAGACCAGGTATACACACATGAGTACATGACTGTTCAACGAGGACATTCTCGCAATGGTTAGTTCATGCATTCTTTTTACTGAATCACTGAAACCTTCAGCAGTGTATCCATGTCTGAGCTATATATTCAAGGAAAAATCAGCATGCTTCCAGGTCAAGCACGTCAACTGTGCCGACAATGTTCTAAAGATTTTAAATTTTCCCCAGGGGTTTCAGAACTAGCAGCTAGGCCGGTAGGTACTACTTGCTGTCCATCACGTGTCGAAATTGTTCGAAGAGTTTGGCTCTGTAGCTCTACAAAGTATTCAGTCAGTTCTGCCTGTGTCGTGTCGATCAGACGGACGGCCAGTGATAACAAGGTAGTCCAACAGGTGAAGGATCGAAGCACTGGGTTTTCGTGGCTAAACCTGACGGCGACCAATTATCTGGGGCTGTGTAATTCTGATGAACACCGGCCGTCTGCACACTGGAAACTGAAGCTCCTGATCTTACGCATCTGATAGCGGCCATCATCGACCTTTGCAGTGTTGGTATGCATGTGCGTGGGGCTAGAGATAAAACGGGAATTGTGGAAATTTGGAAGTCATGGCGATGCTTGCTCATCATCATCGCCAGCAGCATTATGATCCAAACGGGAATGCATAGTAGCTTTGCTCGAAGCTGGACCAGTTAGCTTTACTGCTGTAGCTCATGATAAGAGTCAATGCTAGCTTTTCTTCAGTTAGTGAAGGCGTATGATGTGTGGATGCCCAAAAGGAAGAGGAGATGGATCTTTTGCATGATAAGTTGCTTAGCACAGGAAAGATCATTGGACTTTATTTCGAATATGTATGAGAACTGCCAGTTGATGATTAACCAGCTAAGAATATGCACATACTTCAAATGACTACAAATTAAATCAAGAGATCCACGGGGGCAATTGCGCTCTATAATTTTTATCTGATCTTGATGAAGAAAGTGGCAAAATGCCACAAGCATAAACCTTTAGGAAAACCTCCAAATTATATGTATGTACCCTAAACTTTGTCAAATTATATATGCATGGACTTAAAAAGTTGTTACTTCCTCTAATCACAAGAATAAGTCCATTGTTCGAACATTCACACAGGCTTTAATATGACACTTTGACTGAAAATGTCTATAAAGATATATCATCTTAAATAAACTAACAGAGCTGCATATTATGAAAGTAGTTTAAGGATGAATCTAGTAATGCCCATCATCATGTGTTTCTAATCTGGCTATGTGAAGTTTCAAAATTTGGTGGTTAAATTTAAACATTGAATTAATTAGTACAAAACTTAGTGGATTTATATTTGTGATCATCAGAGGGAAGTATATGATTCGTTTGATATTTGATTATATTTTATAACTGTTATGAAATACTTTATTAATCTTAAATACTTTCCCGTGCTCCCTCAAGTCACTAATTCTTGTCATTGGCATGCGGTCTTTTTTATGTTTTTATTTTTTGCATATAAACACTATTTCACAGTTCTCTGGTGTGGACTACAAGTAGGAAAACTGTGATACAAATCGACAAACTTGGTATATCCTATTTTTCAGCATTTTAGTTGTGTATGATTTCCCCGTGGTTTGCCTGCATGCTCTCCTCATTTCAGCTATCATGCATATAAAATTAGCGTCCAAGTGAGAAAGCACTGCTATGTGTTAAATCAAAATGTCATCCTGAAGAGGTGCCACATTCATGACATCGCTAGCTTGGCATTCATTTCTTTCCACAACTTAATGTATAGATGTCCTGGAGAGGTGATCCAGGTACCTCAATTAATGAAGCAATGGCATTTTTGGATCTAACTATATTGGATCAAACAAAAAAGAATAACAATGCAAGTTTGTCAACAATTTTGCTAGAGGTCATACCAACCTACTTCCAAGTCAAACATGAATAGCTTCGATCATCGGTATGTAAAAACCCACATAGATTGACAAAATAAGGTTTATATTTATAGATTCGTCATAAAATTCACTTTGATAATTTGTATAACTCTTATATTTAAGATTATATATTTACAGTTAATGTGGCACAATGGAGATCATGTTGATATATACTTGATACCCACCTGTTTCGAAGTATCATTTTCCAGTAACAAAATAAGTAAGATGATTATTATGTAGTGCAAAGGAAGCTCAAAAGTATTTTTGTTATTGCAACTCTATTGTTTTCTTTTGCAAAACATTGGAACTCTATTGTTAGAGAGGCTTAACATCACAGAAATAAAAGGTCGTGTTTATCTGGACCATTTTTATAAAGGAAATGTTTTATTAGACCATCATTTCTAACATCTGCTAGCTAACTAAGAAGGTAAAAAATGCACACTTACGCTCTATGTGTGTTAGGTTCAGATGCCCATTTTTTGCTAACTAGCCTTGCTAAGGGTATATACAGATGTCCTTTGAGAGGAGATATATATAGCGCTACATCAAAAGCAATTAAATTGTTGCTCACCTGGTCCGAAACGAAGGCTAATAGGGCGGTTTCTGATCTGCGACCGAATATTTAGCATGCATTATTGATCTATTTTTTTCTCTGGGCGTGACCTGCAATTAGCTAGAAACTGCTGCTTCTTCTACAGTTAGCTATCTATATCTAACTTTCTTGGCTACATATATGCATAATCATTCATCAGTACAGCCTAATGTAACAACAATTTATAGACTGCAGAGAACACACCAAAATATGAAGCATTCAACATGGATGAGTCATCTCGGTGAATTGATCGATAAAACAAACTAATGAGTAGCCTTTTGATCATCTGCCAAATAGATCGTCTTTTCCTTCAATCAGAATGTAGATATATACAAAAGAGAGAGCATCTCAATCTTACCCATAAATGCATCTTCAGCTTGTCTTGTTTTTACCTTTTCTCTTCAGCAAAAGAAGAAGAAGAAGAAGAAGCGCAGTATTATATGTGCTTGGTGACTGTTAGCACTTAGCACCAAGTGACTAAGAACAATGACCAAGCACTGTTGCAAAGGTAAAGAACAAAAGCTGTTGCAATAATCACATGAATCATTCCATGGATGCACAAGACAGTCATCACCTCTTAGATCTGAAAGATTACACAATTCCTGTGGGCACATGCAGAGCTTTTTATCTGACATTGTCCGCCCCCTTCAAGTCTTTCCCCCAATCATGATGAAAGAAACAACACCTGCTGCAACGGTCTCCGTCCAATCATGCTCACATTATTTCATGTGTGCCTTGAAGTTTAACTGCAAAAAGAAAACCTACCAAAACCTTTTGGAATTGCTAAGCAAAGTACACCAATTATGTTAATTAATTGTTAAAGACATGCATGGAAGTGAATTAAACTTAATGCTGATGCTGATTTTTGAAATGATCTCACATTATGTTTACAAACCAACTATCTTCAGTTCCTGAATAATCCATTTAGTATTCTTGATATATATACTAACTGACAGGCATTGTAATCTCTGTCGACTGATTGAAGGGTATATATGTTAGCCTACACTGATGGCAGGTTTTCAGAATTTAACTGTGAGTTTGGGCTCACTTAAAACCAGAAGCATTGTAATCTCGGGCTGTCGTGTCAGGGACCGGGTTGTTCCAGACCCAGCTGAGCTTGTCAGTGAGAGAAGGCGGTGGCGGCACCATCGGCAGCGCGCCGAGCGGCGTCATTTGTGGCATCGGCGGCGGTGGCGCGGGCATCAAGGGGAGGAAGTGGCTGCCCGTCACGGCTGAGAGGTTAGCGTAGGCCTGGGCCTGGCTGGGACCAACCAGCGTGCTCAGCTCATCGATGGGCCTTGAGCTGCCGGCCATAGGCGCAGCGCCGGCGGCCATGTTGAGCAGTGAGTACGTGGAGGAGGGGATGGCCGCCGCGCCCTGTGCCCGTTGCGGTGCAACTGCCGCTGTTGATCTTATCTCCGCCGCCGGCGCGTACGTGCATGGCCTTGTTGGGGGAGGCAGAAGCAGCGGCGCACTGTGCACGGTGACCACTTGGTCCATGATGGGCGCCGGCGGTGAGGTAGACGAGCATTCCCCTTGGAGTAGATGGAAGCTGCTGAGCTGCTGCGTCGGTGACAGTTGGGTCGGCGACAGTGGCGTGGAAGACGGTGAGGATCCATGCCGACCGGTCGGAGGCACGCTGGTGCGTGAGGAGATCCGCCGCCCTGAGGAAGCTTTGGTACTGGAGGATGACTGCCCATGGCCATCGTCGATGCCAGAGCGCTTGTAGACGCGGCAGAGCGAGATCTCGGACTGTTTCATCACCGTCAGAAGAATAAATGGTCAGTATCCATTTCTTGGAAAGAAAAAGGAAATAAAGAACGTTTATACTCCTACAAACTGAAGAATCAGTAGCAAACATCAGAGGGCATAGTATAGATTAAGCTTAGAGTATACATGAATTTTAAGCTCATGGAGCATCAACTACTCGTCAAAAAAGACAGCTGTGAGATGAGTTGAGATAGGAGGGATAATTGAGTGTGTTGCAATTAAGTTCAGATCTGAGTATTCTGCAATTGGAAATCAATGACTTTAGCTTGAGGGATGCAAAGATGAAAGATCATGCAGAATCTGGAGGACATGGTATCTAGCTAGGAGGGTAACTCTAGATTGTAGCTTTTGTACATGACCGGTGGTGCGCAAATGTGTGTAGAAAAGAAGAAGTAACAAAAAAAGCACACCCTAGCTTGTATAGATCTGAAAAGAAAGGAATCAGTAGTGAATATGTAGGCATCTTGCATATTCATAAAAATCATGCGACCAAAGTAAAAGCACCGAACGAAAGCAGATCAAATGATTTGTAATTAACCGCGCCAAATAAACAGCTCTACTTGCATGACCTCAATTTTCAAAATAAAAAACTTTTTTTGGAATTTGGGAGCAAGAATCGAGCAAGAACCCTGCAAATGCATATTGAGCTTATGGAAACCCTAATCTTTTGGGGATTCTGGGCTTAATTCACCTTGGGGATCAAGGGGTCAGCGTCGGTTGCCGGCGGTGGGAGGCGGTACTCGTTCATGATCCAGCTGCTGCGGACGCCCTTGGGGGCCTTGCCGGAGTAGAAGACGAGCGTCTTCTTGAGCCCGATGGGGCGGTTGTTCTCGCCGCGGATCATCCGGTCGGCGCCCGTCGCCTTCCAGTACCCCGACGCCGTCACCCGGTTCGGCCGGTCGCCGTTCCGGTACTTGCGGTCCCTCGGCACGTAGAAGAACCACTCCTTCCCGCCCATCACCGCCATTGCTGCGCCGCCACCGAGCAATCGAGAGCACCGCCACAAGTGATTACAGCGAATTAATTAGTCCAGATCGAGATTCGAGGCTAGATAGCCATTTGCCAAGAAGATCGAGGCCAGGTGAGCTGATCAAGCATAGAAGCTTGCAGATGCATGCGCTACTGTTGACTATTACCGGGGAGCTCCCATGGGTCGAAACGGTAGAGGTCGAGGAAGGCGATGAGCTCGACGTTGAAGCGCTTGCCCTCCACCTTGCGCCGGAGGTAGAACTCGATCAGCTCCTCCTCCGTGGGGTGGAAACGGAAGCCCGGCATCACGACGTCGTTGTCGTGGGCGTCCCCGCCGCCACCGCCGCCCGCCGCGGCCGGAGCCTCGCCACGCCCCTCCCCTCCTCCAGCTGCTGCTGCCGCAACAACGCTGTCGACGGCGCCCTGCCCGTCCTCGAGGTCTCTGCTCATGGCATAGCGCGCGCCGGAAGCGGCGGCGACCGAGCGGGGGAGCTAGGGCAACGCCGAGGGCAGCACGCCTCGCCGCGCCGCGGAGGAGGCGGAGAATTTGAGGGAGGGAGCGAGGCGAGTGGGAGGAGAGGATAAGAGAGGGTGGTGCCTGCACGATTGATGAAATGAAATGGTGCATGATATATACTGGAGTGGAGGTTTTGCTTGCCGATCGGGTCCTTTTTGCCGCTACCCACAGCAGACAGTGCCCACTTGACGATGGCTACCGCCTTAATTTCTACCTCTGCTGGAACTGTTTGTACAGTTTGCTATATATACACATATATATGTATGTATGTGTATATTGTGGCTGCAATGATAAACATAGATTTGGTAATAAATTGTATCATTTTCTGTTGATAGTGTTGGTGCGTCTTGCTTATTTAATGAGATCTACTCCTTTCATTTCAAATTGTAGGTCGTTTTAGCAAATTTAGATGTATAATTTTTCTATGGATCTAAATACAATATCTATCTAGATGCATTGCAAAATCTATGCATCTAATTTACCAAAACGGCCTACATTTTGGAACGGAGGGAGTAAATCCTATAACTTTTTCCGAGGCTAATGAGGTGGGGGCATCTTGCTCGGCAGATGAGGTTAACTGTTTGTTTTGCTATGGCACATTGAGGGGGGCTATATATGTTGGATGGAAGTGGAGTTCTCTATGATTTTTTGTTAAACTTTGAATAAAATCCTGTGAATTCTAGTACAGTCTAGATTCCCATATCCAACAAGCCTTCTTTTTTTTACAAAAAAAGATATGTCCAACAAGCCTTGATCGATGGTGCAATGGAGAGAACCTTTTAGGAAGAGGTGGCCACCAATGTGTAGGACCTAAAGCAGCTATGACATACTACAACGAGCGGCTGTGTCGTTGATGGTGTAAATTGTACACAAGACCTTTGTATACATGGTCCCTACGAGTAGAAGGAAAGAGACTGAGTGGTGGAATTAAAGAGAGAAAGAGACTGGCCAAGATGAGTCTCTCTTTGGGCGGCTGCCTCATCCAGGCCTCTGACGTGGATGTCTGCTTGTAATTTTCGTCCGAACATTCCGGTCACCTTGGTTTCTCTGATCTTCTATAGCGTCCTTCTCACTTCCTTCATGAAAAGAGAACATTTCTTTCACGCTACTAGAATACTTATATTTATCTTTCAGAAACGTACACGTAACTACTATTGGACAGAATACACATTATTTGCATCATGTTTTATTCCCTTTGTTTCTTTTGCTCATTTCCTAGAAACCGTATTGATATTTTTTAACTATGTCCATTAATCAAATTTCATTGCAACTGATTCCATGAAAATCATATTATTAACGCACTAACATATAGATTTGTAAAAAAAATAGTCAGAAGTGCTTCAGTAAGAAAAACGTCAATAGTGAGTTAAAATAAATATGCTCCAATTATGCAGGGCCAAAGACATATTGTCAGAAGAGTCAGATCTAGAAGATGGCAGGATGGACTGATAGAAGAATAAGGTCAGATTTGTTGAGGAATGGCGAAGACTGACAATTTCTGATGAATTGGTAGCACACATGCGCGCATGGGACCGGCAGCTCATATATGTGCAAGCTAGGGTGGTCCATGCATGAAAGCTAAGCCTGAGTAGACTCACTCATTTTGGCAATATTGCAACAACCACAGAATACAGTGACGAGTATTTCAAAATGGCGTGCCTCCTGAGAGAAGGACCAAACATCATGAGATGGAAAACAACTTGTTTGGAAAGACTATCTGCTAATACTGCGTGATTTTTGTGTTGCATTCAATTTACATTTTTGAATCCTTCCATAAAAGAACTATTAGATCTCAACCATTGGTTTCAGATATTACACTTCTGAAAACATTTAGGAAATTTTAAGCACTTCTTAACTTGTGTATACAATTTTTTTAGATAATGCGATAAAATATGATCAAGTGGCCATATGAATTGATTTAGACATATGCATAATTTGGTGGTGGGGGGAGGGGGATCCCTTTTGACCTTTGAGATATATAGTGCTTGTAATGGAGAGGGGCCTGAGAAACAAGATACTAGTGATGCTACATCTACACAAGAAGTTTCGCCGAAAAAGAACTCCCAACTTACATGCTGAGGTGGATAGCCACACAACCATATCGACATGCAAGCTACTCCCTCCCTCCGTTATAAATTATAGGTCGTTTTGATAAAATCTAGATATATAATTTTTGCTATATATCTAGATATAGTGTATAGCTAGATGTATAGTAAAAATTATGTATCTATATTTGCTAAAACGGTCTACAATTTGGAACGAATGGAGTAGCTAGCTAGCATGGTTCATGAACCCATTTTTGTGAAGAAACATGCATGATGGGCCGGGCGGCCCGGTCATAGTACATGCCAATCTAGCTAAACCTAAACCTCTTTTTTAAAATCTTAGATATGTTATATATTCACTCTTGAATAAGAACAACACCTTAATTACTTATTAGCCTCTGGTGAGTGGTGACAATGCATAGCACTGTCTTTTTATGAACTAACAGCACATACGCATATACGCAGCTAGCTAGCTACATAATAGCCGACAGAATATACAACAAACATGCAGAGAGCCCATCTCCGTCAAATAGTGTAGGCTATAAAACACCAGTCAAAAAAAAGTGTAGGCTATAGAGCAGAGAAAGGAGGCATAAGAGACGACGGTTTTTCACAAGTAGCGCAGGAGATCCGATCCTGTACTCTGGCTGGTGCGTGTATGCAAGGAGTCTACTATGAGTAGGGGCCAAATGAAGCCCGTGACTGACCCTCATCGATCACAGCTCACACGTACATCGCGGCGATGAATCGATCAACATAATCTTCAGTTCAGGAAAAAAAACAGCGCGCGATGGATTGGATGTCACTACTCACTAGTCCATCAAACTTCTCTTCTAAGAGAAATAATAATTAAAAATATGCATAATGTGGGACCCATATTAACTAATTAATTTGCTTATTTTTATGCTCTCTTGTTTACTCATAATCTAAAAAATACTCATATAAATATTATATATATATATATATATTTATCTGACTGTAATACACATCATTTGTCAGTTATCTATATGTCTTTTTATTTCCTATTTACAGTTTTTCGTTTTGCATATCGCACCTCCATTTCTATTTGACATGTGTTTAGTTAAAATATTAGCTTGAACAATATGCTTGACATGGAAATAGATATGATCATCAATACATCTGCATATGGTCTATATGGCGACACACATCATGGATATATAACTTCAGTTACTTTTTTTCTATATTGACAACGGCAAGGTGTGGATAATTTAGAAGCATATATATAAGTACTTTGTGATGATGTTTCTTATAATGAAAATTATTTACATAACACCATTTTTAATAATGACAGAGAAGGCTAAATTATTGATACAAATTTAGAGGGTTTGCTTTATGTTACTATTTTATAATGTAACAAATGGATAATTTAAATGAAGAATAGAAGGTTACTTTAAATTATCTAGCACTGTGTAGTATCTCCAAATTAAAGCCCCTGTCTTTAAGGACAGATATCACTAACTCTTTTATCATAAGGCCAGTCTTAGTGGGGAGTGTCATCACACAGTTACCAAGACCGGAAACTTAGTAACTGTACCGGAGGAGTGTCATGGTGAAAACTTTCCCTCCTCTGTCCTCATAAATGACTCTGTCATGTTAGCATTTTTTTATATGGCAATACCATTTAATGCTCATGATACTCCTATAACACTCCCAATGAGATTGGTCCAAGATCCAACTAGCGAAACGTGGGGAATGATGAACACCTTAGCAATGCCTCCAATGAGGTAAGAATTATCAGTGTGGCCGCCGTCGACATAAGCCAATATAAGATTTCTCCAAAGATATACATACCACAACAAAATGCCATACGTGCGAATCAAAATAGTCATGAACAATATACTCTTCCAAAGTTGCCATTCAAAAGATGCTCATAAGTACTACATCCCATGAATAAGGTTAGCTTTGCTGATGCCCCAACTAACATGCCACCAACATTTATGGTGCGATAAACTGAGGACGCACATTTATAGGAGGTAGATCGAGTCCTAATTAACCCTACACGGACATGTCTGCTGTGTGCACGCACGCATTGGCTCCACGTCTGATATCTACGTATTGTCGTACTTACACCTGACAATAATCAACCGGAGAACACTATATATTTTCTCGATGACCTGAACAATTTGTTTACAATTCACATAAATAATAATTGTCATAAGGTTTCTTTTTTAAAAAAACTAAAAAATTGCATCATAAGGTTTCTAAAATGGTAATTTTAGACAAATTTCATCGGTCATTTACGAAAAACATGGAAAGGTAAATATTTGTAGTGCAATCTGAACATTTTTCTAAGGGTGGAAACAAATAAATCACCACCAAAGAATATAATGTAACAACTCTCGCTTCCAAAATTTGTGTCCGTGGACACACGAATACACTCGACAGCATCATGGCATGGGTGGTGGTCGGATAGATCGATTCCGTTAATTCCCGTATTACCCCACTGCACGTACGTGAAAGACGACGCCTGAGCTGAGATCTGACCAGGGTTAGTTGCGGTACACTACACATGCAGCACGTACTGTTCTTTCTCGTTTGTCCTATTCCCCGCGTATGAGCAGGCTATGCGCAGAGTCGCACGCTGACCACTGCAGTCTGCAGGGCCACTCCGGAGAACAAGCTACTACTACTTCGGCTGTGCAGCACGTACGTAGCTCTGACAGGTCAACCCCATGCACGAGAGCATGGATGTACCGCGCATACGCGCATGCATGGGGCATGTACATGTGCGAGCATTTTGTCCAAATCTGTATATGCGACTCAACATGCATGATCATGCATGTGACTCTGTATATGTGGGGAGAGGGGAGTGGAGTGAGGAGAATCGACAACATGGAGGTGCTAGAATTTGCTGGAGATGTGTTGACTTTTGCTCACTCGATCGGCCATTACCTGCAATCGATCTTGTCGGCTTGTCGTGGTACGGTTACACTTAGGGGGTGTTTAGATCCAAAATTCTAAATTCTAAATAAATATTTGCACACATGCATGGTGTATTAAATGCAGTTGAAAAAAAAACGCATTACAGAGATGGTCCGTAAACTGTGAGAAAAATCTGATGAGCCTAATTAGTTGTGATTAGACAATAAATTGCTATAGTAATACTACAGTAAACATATGCTACTAACGGATTAATTAGGCTCATTACGTTCATCTCGCGGTTTACGGACGGAATCTATAATTAGTTTTTTAATTAGTTTATGTGTTGACGCCAGATTTTGACACGTGTTGAATCGGCGTCACGAGTAGAAGATTGGCCGATGCAGCAGATCTGAAAGCTACAGTAAGGAATCGGCCGATTAGGGTAACAGTTGAAAATCGGCCGATTGGTGGCGCAGCCTATACCAACAGGATGGGATTATTCCAGAAGATCCTGATCAAAAGATGGTCAACAGGGCACGTCAAATCGATCAAGGGGCAATTGAAGAGAATCCTGATTGGATCAGGGAACGGCGGCGGAAGATTCTGCGGGAGTCCGTTTCCTTTAAAAGTTCTTATAGATATAGTAGTTTTCCTGTTTTAAATAAGGTTATAACAAGTCGTAATCGACCAGGAGTCCTAGTTTTAGAGTATAAATAGGAGTCGTCAGGGCTTTGCGAGGAATCAACACATCAATCAACAAAATACTTCTACTTTTTACCAGTACTTTACTTTCAAGTCGGCGAATTCGCCAATATTTTCTTCTTCCACGAGTTCGTACGGATTGGCAGGGCTGCATCAACCTGATCTCCGGCCAATTGGTAGGTTCCGCTTATCGAGTAATATCCGAGCTTTAACTACGGGCGCATCGCTGTGGTTTCGTTTGGATTTATTCACAAGTTATCGATATTTAGTAGAAATTGCAAGTTTTACCTGTTATTCTAGTATTATCACCAGTTATCCAGCTTGAGATCAGGGTAATCGGCTTCGTCATTGTTCTCCTTCGATTTATCATCATACAGCCGATTAGATCTGTTTCAAGTGTTGCTTCTATAGTAATTGTTTAGATCGCTCTAGCAGTCTTCTTTACAATTACTATACGATCATCGGCTGATCCATAGCCGATCATCTCTACAGCAAATCGGCCGTTTGCCGCCGACGTGCTCCTCAGGACAGATCGGAAATCCAGCCGATCGACGCGCCTGGAATTTAATACTCTATTTCCTTGTCAATCAACAGGTCAGATTGACTGGCACGCCGCGCGAACCGCACCAGGGCGATAACTCGAACAGAAGCTAAGCAGATTCTCCCGGGTCGTGTGTCCGACGCTGAAGACCCATCGGCTGATTCCTATCCGGCCGATTTTAGCGCCAACACACTTTTGGCACGCCCGGTGGGACCATCCAAGATCTGATATGTCGAACAACGCAGAAATCTCTGACAGCAACATCATTGGGATCACAGAAGCTGATCTCAAGGACGACCAGAGGGAGGAATTGGCCAAACATCTGGAAGATTACAAGAAGATGTACCTCCAATCGTTCAGTCGTACCAGAAGTGGGGAAACAGTCAAGAAGGCTCCTATCCCAGCGCCTCGCCACATCACCATTGCTGAAGACTCGGGCAAGATGTCAGAGATGATTCAACAGTCCGTGTATCAAGCATTCATCGACCAATCCTCGGTGATGAGCAATACGGTGTATAACGCCGTCGTCAACTCTCTGGCCAGTGGAGCCGTTCAAGGCTATCAGGGACCGGCATATGCCCCTCCAACTACTCTGCCAGCCAGAAGCTTACCGTACACATCCCAATCGGCTTCTCAGCCGATATTGACGCAGCGCGAGGGATACAGCTCTCCACCACTTCCGGCGTCTCCAAGATACAGCGGTGCACAATGTCTCCCATCGCTAGCGCCGTTTCAACCCGTTCAGATGGCTTTTGTGCAAACACTACCTACAAGCTCAGCGCCTTGGGGGACGTCGTCCACGACGTATTTTCCCGAGCCAGCGAACGGGCATGGCACTTATCCGTTTCAAGTACCATACCAATCGGCCGCCCGGCCGACGGTCTCCCAGTACCAGCCGATTTTACCAGAAATCGGCAGGGGGGCAAGCACTGTGGAAGTACTCAGAGGCACGGCGCCAGCAGTGACGTACGAAGGGGGTGCAGACTCGTTTCGCCATCAACCATCGGCCGCTCAGCAAAGTTCGCCGATTCATCACCCGGCCATACCAGCCCTTCAGCATATGCCCGCGCCTCGAACAACTGTTCATCAGCAGCAGGTGGACTGGACGGCAAAGATAGCAGAAGTAATCCAAGATCAGTTTGGGCTGAAGCCGAAAGTTCAAACTTATACTTACAAGGCGTCGTATCCATCGGCCTATGACTCGTTGCCGTTCCCACACCGCTACAAAGTTCCTGATTTCACCAAGTTCTCAGGGACGGACGACACTTCCACGGTGGAGCACATTAACAGATTCATCATCCAGTGCAGAGAAGCTGCTACGCAAGATGCTCTGAGGGTGCGGTTATTTTCATCATCTCTGTCCGGATCGGCCTTCCAGTGGTTCACCACTTTACCGCCAAATTCTATCGTCACGTGGGCCGATCTGGAGAAACAATTCCACAAATACTTCTATGCAGGAGTACATGAGATGAGGATCTCAGATTTGACCAGCCTCTGGCAGAGGAGCGATGAACCAGTCACGGGGTACATACAGAGGTTCAGAGAAATCAAGAACAAGTGCTACAGTCTGGCTCTGACCGATGCACAGTTGGCCGATATCGCTTTCCAAGGTCTCTTGCCGCAAATCAGAGAGAGATATGCTGCCCAAGAGTTTGAAAGCCTGAGTCAAATCGTCCACCGATTGTCAGGGCAGGAGGTCCGACCGTTTGAACAGCGGAGGAGCTTCCAGAACAAGGTGGCATACATGGAGGGATCTGAATCCGATGCGGAGGAAGAAATCGGCCTGGCGGAATGGGTAAAAGGGAAAAAACCAATATCCTGCCCCTTTGGCAAGAAGGAGCCAGAGACATTCGGCTTTGACATGTCAAAGGCCGATAAAATTTTTGATCTACTGCTTCAGGAGGGACAGATTAAGCTGTCGCAACATCACACCATCCCTACGGCCGATCAACTTAAGAAGATGAAATACTGCAAGTGGCACAACGCTACTTCTCATGACACCAATGAATGTAAAGTCTTCCGCCAGCAGATACAATCGGCCATTGAACAGGGGCGGCTTAAGTTTGAAACTCCAAGCCAATCGGCAAAGCCGATGAAGATAGATCAGCATCCCTTCCCGGCCAACACGGTTAACGCCGAAGGAGACTCAAGTCAAACCAAGGTGCTGACGTCAGAATCGGCGAGAAGAGGTGGCGCTGTCGACCCCAGAAGGCAGATCACAACGGAGGAAATCAGAAGGAACAAGCGAGGGCCAGAACGACCACGCAGGCCTGTCACCTCCCGATTCTTACTAAGTAAATATCGGCAGCAGCGAGAACAAGCACAATACCAGGAAGGGATGATACGTCGGCATGAAGATCACTGGCAATGTCCGTTCTTCATCCACTGCTGGGAGAACGATATCAGATTGCCATCTGCCGATAACTGTCCGGAGTGCAACGGATCAAACCGCAACGATCGCCTGAGGCCACACTCTAGGGGTAGAGGATCAGAGCCGATCAACAGAAATCGGCGCGAAGAACGGCGCGTTTCGGTGCATGATCGGCTGGGGGGCAGAGTTGACCAGTGCAACAGGTCAAAAAGCAAGATCGGCCAGCAAGATGGACTGGGGGGCAGGATCAGCGCACACGATCGGCTGGAAGAGATGGCCGATGATAGGGTATCAGGCGAAGATCCCCTAGGAAGGGAACCAGATTGGGAACACGCCAGATCATCGGCCAAACCAGCGAATCTCAGGTGGTGTCCCGATGGCCTATCCAGATCCCAGAAGCGAAGGATCCAACGCCTACGCCAGTGGGAACATCAAGAAGAAGAACAGAGACAGGTGCCAGAGAGAAGGAATGTGAAATCTCGAATTTGGCGCCCAAAGAAGAACGATCAGAAAGCAAACAACCAAGAATCGGCAGCCGAAATTGATATGGTATTCATATTGCCGATGGAGTTCATGGCGCCAAGCGATCGGGACAAAGTGACGAAACCAGAAGAAGAAAAACGGTAGCATCTCAAAGCGCTGTTTCTCAAGGGCTGTGTCAACGGGAGACCCGTCACCAGATTATTGGTAGATGGAGGCGCGGCAGTTAACATCATGTCGTATGCCATGTTCCGCAAGCTGGGCAAGGGCGATGACGACCTCACCAAGACGGACATGATGCTGAAGGATTTCGAAGGCAACGTGTCACCCGCCCGCGGAGCATTCTGCGTCGACCTCACCATCGGCAGTAAGACCCTCCCTACTACTTTCTTCGTCATTAATGGCAAAGGGTCCTATAATATGCTGCTTGGTCGCGACTGGATACATGCAAACTGCTGTGTCCCATCTACTATACATCAATGCCTTGTGCAATGGGTCGGCGACAGTAAAGAGATAGTCGTTGCCGATTCCGTCTACAGCGTTGCGGCGGCCGACACACAACAGTGGAGCTGCGAGCACGTCAAGTGTATATCTGGCAGGACTTGGGACACTGACTTCTTGAAAGTGTCCGATTTCGGTCTACAGCCGATCCAAGCAGTCGGCTCTGAAGATTCAGAATAAATGGATCAGCTCGTCCGAGAAGATGGGAAGCTGGGGCATGGGTTCACGTCGGCCGATTTATTAGAGATGGTAGATTTGGGAGATAGCAGCAAATCAAGGCCGACGTACATTAGTGCCAATTTGGATTCTGAGTACAAAGGTAAATTGATAAGATTATTGAAAGAATTCAGGGATTGCTTTGCTTGGGAATACCACGAGATGCCAGGGCTAGACCGGTCTATTGTTGAGCACCGGTTACCTATAAAATCAGGATATCAGCCGTATCAACAACCTGCACGGCGGTGTAACCCCAAAATTCTACCTGACATAAAGGCCGAGATTACGAAGTTGATTGAGGCAGGATTTATTCGGCAGTGCCGTTACGCCGAATGGATTTCTAACATTGTGCCTGTATACAAAAAGAATGGAAAATTGCGTGTGTGCATCGATTTCAGGAACTTAAATCAGGCTACGCCGATGGATGGTTATCCGATACCAACGGCCGATATCTTGGTGGATGCTGCCGCAGGCCACAAAGTCATAAGCTTCATGGATGGGAATGCCGGGTACAATCAGATATTAATGGCTGAGGAAGATATTTCGAAAACGGCTTTTAGGTGCCCAGGCCATCTCGGTTTATTCGAATGGGTGGTTATGACTTTCGGCTTGAAGAATGCCGGCGCTACATATAAACGGGCCATGAACTACATATTCCACAAGCTCATTGGTTCATCGGTGGAAATTTATATAGATGACGTCGTGGTCAAGTCAAAAGGTCATCAAGATCATCTGGCCGATTTACAGGAAGTGCTGGAGTGCATAAGGAAACATGGGCTGAAGATGAACCCAAATAAATGTGCTTTTGGTGTATCGGCCGTACAATTCTTGGGATTTGTGGTCCATGAGCGTGGGATAGAAGTTAGCCGCAAGACCATAGATACCATTAACAAAGTGGTGGCCCCACAAAATAAAACTGAACTGCAGTCCCTCATCGGCAAGGTTAATTTCATCAGAAGATTCATATCCAATCTATCAGGACGTGTTCAGGCTTTTACCCCTCTGTTGAAATTAAAGCCCGACCAGGAAATCACATGGGGAGAAGAGCAGCGCAAGGCACTGGAGAATATCAAGCAGTATCTGGTTTCACCTCCGGTGTTAGCCCACAGCCTGGTAAGCCGTTCAAGTTATATTTATCGGCTGATGAACAGGCTATTGGATCGGCGTTGGTACAGGAGTTTGAAGGGAAAGAACGAGTAGTATACTACGTCAGCAGAAGACTTTTAGACGCCGAAACAAGATATTCTTCGGTGGAGCGATTATGCTTGTGCTTGTACTTTTCATGTACTAAGCTCAGGCACTATTTGCTATCGGCAGAATGCATAGTCGTGCGCAAGGATGATGTGGTGAAGTATATGCTATCATTGCCGATTTTGAAGGGGCGGATTGGAAAATGGATCCCGGCTTTATCAGAATTCGATCTAAGGTACGAATCGGCCAAAGCCAACAAAGGTCAAGTGATGGCCGATTTCGTAGTTCAACATTGTGGACCAGAAATTGCCACCGTTAAACCAGTTCCATGGACTCTATATTTTGATGGTTCTTCGTGTGGGGTCGGATCAGGAATCGGCATTGTTCTTGTATCGCCTCGGGGGGCAACTTATGATTTCTCTCTGCCGATAGAAGCCTCTGCAACTAATAACCAGGCGGAATATCGAGCTGTTCTGAAAGGCATCCAATTATTAAGGGACGTCGGAGCTGATGCAGTCGAGATCTTTGGGGACTCCATGCTCATTGTGGATCAGTTAACAGGACGATCTGAGTGCAAGGATGACATCTTGAGGATTTATTATGAGGATTGTCTTCAACTTTTGAAAGAATTCAAATCTGCAATAATTGAGCATATCCCCAGGAATTATAATGAAGAAGCCAACAGACTGGCTCAGCATGCTTCTGGGTATCGGCCGATTCAGGGAGCGATGACGCTAGAACTCGCGGCCGATGACTGGCGAAAGGAGATTGCCGACTACTTGAAAAATCCATCCCAAAAGGTAGATCGGCGAACACGTTTTCAGGCTACAAAGTATGTGTTGCTTGAGGATGATTTATTTTATCGGACGATTGATGGAGTTCTTCTCAAATGCCTGGGAACAGAAGAGGCAAAGGTTCTGATGGGAGAGATCCATGAAGGCGTGTGTGGAGCTCATCAATCGGCTCACAAAATGAAATGGATGATCAGGAACAATGGATATTACTGGCCGACCATCCTTGAAGATTGTTTCAAGTACTACAAAGGATGCCAAGACTGTCAGAGGTTTGGCAATGTGCAGCGCGCACCCGCATCGGCTATGAATCCAATAATTAAGCCATGGCCGTTCAGAGGTTGGGGAATAGATCTCATCGGACAGATTCATCCTCCATCTAGCAAAGGGCATAAGTTCATATTGGTGGCTACAGATTATTTTACCAAGTGGGTGGAGGCAGTTCCTTTAAGGAACGTGACATCGGCCGATATGATTGAGTTTGTTAGAAGCCATATTATATATCGATTTGGTATTCCTCAAACCATCACAACTGATCAAGGGACAATGTTCACTTCTGGAGAATTCGGAGAGTTCACCGCCGATATGGGAATTAAATTATTAAATTCTTCTCCATACTATTCTCAAGCCAATGGCCAAGCAGAATCGTCTAATAAGGGGATAATCAAGCTAATCAAGAGGAAGATAGAAGAGCAACCCAAGAAGTGGCATATGTCTTTGGCTGAATCTTTATGGGCGTACAGGATGGCTTGTCATGGGGCCACTAAAATATCCCCTTATCATTTGGTTTATGGTCATGAAGCGGTCTTACCATGGGAGATAAGGACAGGGTCAAGACGCATATCGCTACAGGATCAGTTAACGGCCGATGACTATTCCTTTCTCATGAAAGATGAACTTGACGATTCGGCGGGTTTGCGTTTAAGAGCCCTGATTAGCATAGAAGAGAACAAGAAAAGGGTGGCCAGATGGTATGACAAAAAGGTCAAAGTTAAACAGTTCTCTCAGGGAGATCTGGTATGGAAGCTGGTGCTGCCGATAGGATCTAAGGATCCCAAATTCGGTAAATGGTCACCCACTTGGGAAGGGCCGTATAGAATCGGCCGATGTGCTCCTGGAAATGCATACATTCTGGAGACAATAGAAGGAGAGGAATTCCCAAGAGCTTTAAATGGACGATATCTGAAGAGGTACTATCCAAGCATTTGGGTAGACGCATAACTTACAGCAGAATATATCAAGGTAACATGGCCGATTTCTCGTCGGTTTTCTGGCTACACATCTGGTGAAGGAAACATTGGGATTCATTATTGAATGGAAATCACAGATTACATGGCCGACATGGTATAAGTCGCCCTTAGAATAAAAAGTACTACTGATTACGCCTACGTTGGATTTCTCTTTCAACGCGACCTAGTCTTATCATGAGGGTGAGCCTTTCATCTTTCAAGTCCTCTGCAGTGGCTCCAGTTTTAGCTTGGTTGCAGAGTTCTTTTAGGAGGCGGGCCTTCTCCTCTTCTAAATCTTTCATGGCGACTTCAGTTTTGGCTTCAGCAAGTCGATGTGAAGATGAAGAACTCTCGTCAGAGGTTGGCATTTGTTCAAAGCAGACAAGATCCATGTAATCCAAGATTGGTCGGATATTGGCGGGAGCATGATCTTTGAGTTCTTCAGAATGAGCTTTTATCATATCTATATCAGCTTGCGACAATGGTTTGTCTGAATGTACAATTTCGATCGTTCTTTCCAAACCAGGGTTAAGATGGTTCGGCTGAAAGAAAGAACAGACGAACATGTTGGAACAAAGTAAGATATCTCAGGAAGGGATGGAGAGAAAATTGATACCTGGTTAACGGAAGAGGAGGATCGAGAAGACATTTTAATGTTTGACCAAAGACGGCGAGGGTCGGGATTCAGAAGGAAAAGAAGACGAACAAGATGAGCATTTTTGGAAATAGTACGAAGAGTCGTATTTATAAAAAGGAAGAGACAAAGGGTTGGCAAGATGTGTACCGTCAGAGTAAAGGCATCAGTAAATGTAAAGCTGCCAGGGGAGATGGTCAAAGTTTGAGTCTACACGCCAACATGATGTTTATCCTGTTACCGGATTCCATGTCATGGAACCGATTCTAGAGAAAGGATTAGATGCAGAGGAAAAGGTAACGCAATTTGACTCTAAGGTTTACTCCTGTCACAATTGGGAAGCTTAGAGAAAAGGATTGAAGAAAGAGTTTCGAAGATAAAGTTATATTTTACTCCGAAACTGGGGGGCATGTGTTGACGCCAGATTTTGACACGTGTTGAATCGGCGTCACGAGTAGAAGATTGGCCGATGCAGCAGATCTGAAAGCTACAGTAAGGAATCGGCCGATTGGGGTAACAGTTGAAAATCGGCCGATTGGTGGCGCAGCCTATACCAACAGGATGGGATTATTCCAGAAGATCCTGGTCAAAAGATGGTCAACAGGGCACGTCAAATCGGTCAAGGGGCAATTGAAGAGAATCCTGATTGGATCAGGGAACGGCGGCGGAAGATTCTGCGGGAGTCCGTTTCCTTTAAAAGTTCTTATAGATATAGTAGTTTTCCTGTTTTAAATAAGGTTATAACAAGTCGTAATCGACCAGGAGTCCTAGTTTTAGAGTATAAATAGGAGTCGTCAGGGCTTTGCGAGGAATCAACACATCAATCAACAAAATACTTCTACTTTTTACCAGTACTTTACTTTCAAGTCGGCGAATTCGCCAATATTTTCTTCTTCCACGAGTTCGTACAGATTGGCAGGACTGCATCAACCTGATCTCCGGCCAATTGGTAGGTTCCGCTTATCGAGTAATATCCGAGCTTTAACTACGGGCGCATCGCTGTGGTTTCGTTTGGATTTATTCACAAGTTATCGATATTTACTAGAAATTGCAAGTTTTACCTGTTATTCTAGTATTATCACCAGTTATCCAGCTTGAGATCAGGGTAATCGGCTTCGTCATTGTTCTCCTTCGATTTATCATCATACAGTCGATTAGATCTGTTTCAAGTGTTGCTTCTATAGTAATTGTTTAGATCACTCTAGCAGTCTTCTTTACAATTACTATACGATCATCGGCTGATCCATAGCCGATCATCTCTACAGCAAATCGGCCGTTTGCCGCCGACGCGCTCCTCAGGACAGATCGGAAATCCAGCCGATCGACGCGCCTGGAATTTAATACTCTATTTCCTTGTCAATCAACAGGTCAGATTGACTGGCACGCCGCGCGAACCGCACCAGGGCGATAACCCGAACAGGAGCTAAGCAGATTCTCCCGGGTCGTGTGTCCGACGCTGAAGACCCATCGGCTGATTCCTATCCGGCCGATTTTAGCGCCAACATTATGTTTAATATTTCAAATGTGAAAAGATTCCATTTCAAATTTTTTACAGAATGCATGTAAACACCCCCTTACACATCTCTCTCTCTCTCATCCCAATTATTTTAGGTTTATATGTTACCAAATTTAAAACATAATAAATACTCATTCGATCACAAAAATTGTAGTCAATTATTATTATTATATAGTTCTTACTCCGTCTCAAGAAAAATAATAATAAATTATATGCACTCATCATAGGACAGAGGAAATAGTAACAATAAAATTATTTGATCTTAAATAGAAAAGCTTAAATTGCTTATTTCTAAAAAAATCATTGGGAAATTTTCTCATACAAGTCGAGGAAACTTGACCCAATTGCTTCCTTGAATATTTTGTCTTCATTTCTCCATTCTTTTTCTCTTTGCGGGTGATAATACATGCACAGAAATAATAATGTAATTTCATCTATGAATCTAGATTTTTTTTTAGTAGACCATCACAGGTCGGTCATTGTCAAATCCATTTTTTCCAGAAAATTAACTAGAAATTTCACAATATGTAATAGTTTTAGCGTTCCAAAACATATGTGTGTGATTGGTGCATGTGGTCTAATATAAATTTGTTAGATGAAGTTTCATTCTTAGGTCTGCTAATGCAACCGTGGAATCATGAAGATACACACCTCCCTCAATTAATGATGAATTTGACTATATGAATGAGGGGGGAGGCGGTCCCTTAAAAGTGGCGAGTCCTTCCATCTCTTTTGACGAGACATATCCTAACCGGGCCACAAATGTTGAAAAACCGGGAGTGTGGTGAAAGAACTGAAGTGAGTATACCTCAAGTTAGTAATTTCTTGGAGATAACCAGGCTGGTAGTTCTTGTGAAATGTCACTCACTGAAGTTAAATGAAGAACTATAAATGAGATTAAAGAAGAAGTTATGGATACCTTTGATTCACATCCACAAGCTGTATTTAAAGTTATTGCCCTGAACATCCCTTGTCTTCTTCGCCCTTGTACAAAATTTGCATGCATTTTTCTCCCCCGCGCTATTTAAACTAGGTCAATTAATCTTCTAATGATTTTTGTATGATACAAGTTGAGTCTTAAATTCAAATTCTATGGTATGTAGTTCGCATCATAATAATCTGGATTAGAATAATAATAGTTTCATAATTTTTAGGGATAACTATTGTCATGAACTTTCATATTTGAGGGTTAAACTACTCCCACTAGCTAAGTGATATTTTTGGGTTGCCTAGAGTCAACTATTTCAAACTTTGACTGTAGATTGCTCCATTGCAAAATAATGCTAGTTTTGACTTGGCACAGTCTAAATGAAGAATTTGACTCCTAATTTCGTTTTATGCTATGATGTTTGTATATAGCAACAAGATCATAACCATAACAAAGTCCATTCGAATTTGAATTCAATTATACAGTTTTCATAACAAAATTATATCATGTGAGAGGCTCATTTTGTTGTTGGTAAAAGATTACAAAGTTTGACGTCATTCCTTAGAAAATAAAGCGGAGTGAGTATTTTTTTTATGTTAAGTTTAGATATTTGAAAATCATATGAGTAAATTTATATCAAACAGGTATTCTTATGATAGTATAGCTTTGCTATTTGTTACAAAATGTACTAGTGTAACAAAAAAAAAGATAGTGAATAAATTTTCAAGGAACATGCCAATAACCATTTGTGATCAAAGGGAGAAGTTCATATTCTTACAAATATGAAAAATTATCTTGGAAGGATAATGTATTGCATTATGGGAGCACTTTTCGCTATTTTTTGGTAGTTCGACCTGAGAAAATGGATCTATTTCTATTTTTTATTTGAATCAAGACCGAGAGAATTAGTGTGCATTTTGACAAGGATCTATATATGCCAAATTATTTTTTTCGAACAAAATATATGTGCTAAATTATGTGATCGCTCATACTGCACACAACTTGTGCTCTGTTTTCTTGGATCAGTTTAACTTCTGCTCTGTTTTGTTGGATTTGTTTATCTAGTGCCAAAATTACTCTCTCCTCTTTGCTCCTAATGTAGTATGACAAGCATTCATAGTAGAGAGGTAATCTTCCTAACTTCGACCATCAAATTAGGAAGAAGTATTTAGATCAATCATGTAGACACATAGTAGCATCGACTTATTTGTCTTGAAAAATATCATCAAAATTACTATGTTAATGCTCCAGCAAAACCATGATATACACACAGGAGGATGCCATTCAATTCCATCGGTGAGGTGGGTACATGGATGCACGCATAAATGTGTAATAGCTAGCTCTGCCTCTCAACTTAAGTTACTACGCCCCGTTCCAGCTGTTCCCATGCATGACCAGCCGGCGACGGATCGACCGGCCGGCCGGTGGGCCGTGCTGATCCCATAACTGGCAGTTAATACCGGCGGTGAGGCCGTTCTCTCGCCGCCGCCGCCGCCCCCCCCCCCCCCCCCCCCCCCCCACACACACACCCCCCACTTATTGCAGGCTCGCTCGGCGGCTGATCGGTGCATCGCTAGCAGGACGACAACACTAGCTGCGCGTGCGCGGGGGCGACGACGACCGATGATCGGCCACGCTGACTGCAAATGGTATGGTGTGTGTGTCAGTGCGGTCGTATCGGGGGCTGCTCGGGGTCAAGCGAGCCGGCCGGTCACAGCAATAGCAATGGTTTTCTCCAGAATTTTATGTTTTGGGCCTACAATCAACCTAACAAACTAGCGCACACATATTTTATTGCTTAAATAATATTTTAGTTGCGGAACAATTTTATTTTGTTGTGGTTGTTCCGCGTAGCAATAAAAATTTATTCCATAACAAAAAAATGTTGGAGCAATATTGGACCTTATACGATGGTTTGACTGCTAGTCATATGTGTAACTGCTAACATTTACCGTCCTCTCCGCCCATTTCATGTCCGCATGCATGGACCTTGGACTACTGCTGATTTGTGGGGTTGACTTTTCTCCCCAGCTGCCTTGTGGTGGTGCCTCACGAGTCACGGCCGTCGAAGGATGCCGCCACCATTAGCTGGCTGCGGTGGAAGCCACCATCATACTTTTCACTGTTCGTTCACAAGGTTGGTTAGAATCTGGAAAATCGCGGAGCATGCGTATGGCAACATCAATTCCGTTGATTTTGGGTGTGATTTGCCTCCTCCACCATTTTGGTCTCAAAACAACTCTCGAGGGAGAGAAAGAAAAAAAGATCCGCTTGGCAGACGATTCGGCCCACGTGAGGGGTCACAAGGTTTCTGGCCTAGCCCGGTAGCCCATTAGACGTTTCCCTCGATGCAAGGATTGATGTGGGCTAAGAACCTTGGTCCACGTAGCACAGCCCACAGAGCCCAGGCTGCCGCCGCCGCAACCCTTCTTGGGCCCTGTGCACAATACGGAGCACCGGCCCGGATCAAACTCTTCACCGTGTCGTTAAACTTTCTCGACTCGAGCACCAGCACCAGCACCAGCAGAGAAAATTTACATCCATCGTCAGTTCGTCGTCACCCCCGGCCACCGGCGACTAGACCGCTGCAGCCCCGGCAGCCTCGGCCGCGAGCGGCGGGAGGCCGTCGAGCCACGGGAGCAGCCTTTCGTGGACGAGGTCCGGTCGGTCGTCGTGCGGGCAGTGGCCGACGCCCTCCAGCATGTGGAGCGTCACGTTGGGGAGCTCCGACGGCAGCCTCGAGAAGAATTTCCCCACGGGCCCGTCGATCGGGGTGAAGGGGTCCCGGTCGCCCCACAGCACCAGCACGGGCACGTCGCCCAGCCGCGGCATCAGCGCGATCGGGCTCGGCCCCGGCGGCCCGGTCACCGTCGACACGAACGCGTCCAGGGCGCCCTCCGTGTCAGCCGGTCCCCTTATGATCTGCGTGTGCGTGCACATACATACTTTCAGAAAGTTCAGAAAGAAAAAAATGCTTCATCAGAAATCATCGGTTCAGTGCAGTCATCACTCTAGTCGTTTGAGCTTCAGCATTGTCCACTCAATTTATCACTGGCATGCGAGCCTTGGGCCAATGCCAATGCGAATGGGGATGGATCCAGTGATCCCAATCCCATGTGATGAATTCTTGCAGAAACAGACTCAGCCTAGCTGGTTGCTGAAGAAACAGACAGAACAATAGGAGGTACCCTTTACCTCGACTAATTCGTCGTCCACGGCGTCCTTGTTCCCGTAAACAGAGAGCAAGATGTCCTTCAGGTTGTCCCTGTTCAGTTCAGATTTGTCACAGAACAGTGCAAGTGCCAACAGGTCAGATCAGAGGGAACCGTGGTGCAGATTGCCATGCCTGTTTTTCACGCGGTTAAAGAGTGCCGATGCTATCGGCCGCTGGTTCAGCAGGAAGTCGATGAGCCAGAGCAGAGGCAGGACCAGCTTGATCCTCCAGTCGTCGACGATCGCCTTGTTGTTCATGCCGCCGGCGCAGTTGAGCAGTACAAGCCCCCGGACAACGTCTCTGTTGGACTCTGCTCATCATTGCCAAGAGCAAATTAAATTAGTATCATAATTACGGAGTTTACAAAAAATAAGTAGGATTTACTGGCATTGAGGGATTTTGGAACCTGAGGCAGCGATGACGCATGCAAGGCTCCCGACAGAGTTGCCGACGAGCACCGTGGGCCTCTTCACGACCTCCTTCAAGAAGTCCAGGATCAACTGTTTGACACAGAAATAGGATCAATTCAGTTCAAACATCAGGTACAGATAGTACGTCTCTGGTCATGTCTCAGACTGAAACCACAGTTACCTCAGCCCATGTCTCCATCGTGTAAGAAAACCCGGCAGGCTTGTCCGAGGCGCCGAACCCCAGCAGATCGATCGCATAGACGGTGTGGGATTCAGACAGCACCCCAATGTTCCTACCGATGAGCTAGTCGATTAGCGATCACCGCGCGAGCTCGGCTAGTTCATCGGTCGAGCACATCTCGCGCGGGCGCGCCACCGATCACGCGCGGAGCTCAGATTTCATCAGGAATTCTGGAAATCAGATGGAAGGCGGCTCACCTGCGCCAGTGCGCGACGGAGGCACCGAAACCGTGGACGAGCAGGACGGGCGGGCCCTGCCCCCTGGCGAGGTAGTTCACGCGCATCCCGCGCCACGTCCAGGTGGTGCAGCCCCGGCGCAGCTCCTCCAGGGACAGCGACGCCGACGTCGCCGCCGCCGCGGGTGGGGCCGCCGCGCTGCTGGTGCTGCCGCCGCCCGAGGCGCGCGTGACGAGGACGCGGGCCGCGGCTCTGGAGCTGAAACGGACATGGGAAGAAGGCTGCGGGGAGAAGGGGAGCGAGGAGAGGCGGCGGTGGCGGCGAGCTGTTGGAGCCGCAACGGAGGAGGAGAGGACTCGGTGGTGGTGGGCGGCAAGTGCTGCCATATCCTCCACCCCCTCGGCTCAGTGGTTGTCGCGGGTTTTCCGTTTTTACGTTGCTTTCTTGGCACGAACACACGCGAGGGCGCGCGCGTCTCCTTCACATTTTTTTTTCTTTTGCGAGGAACTCCTTCACATACTCTACATTTGGCCGTTTGGGCATACGAAGCTTTTGAAAAATTCGTGTGTTGCAAATATATTTTTTTAAAATGGAACCTGCAGGAGAGCTACCCGTTATATTAATAAAGAGGAGAAAGCTAAGAGGTTTCGGTACTGTACAAAGTTAGTTATACAAAGCAAGAGTAGCACCGTGCACTTAAAACACGCAAGTTGACTCACACTCTACCAATAAGTCGTGCTAGATGCTTCGCGCCGGCCACAGTTTACAACGATGCCTCATATCTGATTTTTGCAGTCACCATGAAAAATGATGCTTCTGTACAATTGAAAATCCGAGCGTTGCGCTCCAACCACACTTCCCAGCATACAAGGATCACTGGGGATTTCACACCTTTTTGCGGAGCTCCTTGTGTCCTGGCCATAGCCGACCACCACTCATGAACTGAGATTGTTTGTCTCCAGTTTGTTGGGTGCAGCAACGGTTCCGTCAACCAAGTGAAAATATCAGCCTAAATACACCTGGTGAACTTACACTTGGAGAAGAGGTACATTGCAGTCTCACGAACCCTGCGACAAAGAACACAAGCCGGGTTATGCGTCCAACCTCTTGCCTGTAATGCGGCAGTTGTATTCCATATTTAAGTGTGTTTTTTATCTTTTCTGTGGCAGATTAAGTGTGTCCTTTACACACTAGATGCCTCCTATTGTTTTATGGTTTAAGTATTTGATTTGCCATGAATTGATGGTGTAATGTTCGGTCGTTTTGAATGCAATGAACTGATGGGAAATCTATTTGCTATGTGACCCTTCTCCCCCCGCGTCGATCCCGCGTGGGCGACACGGGCGGGCGGAACCCCGCCGCCGCCGCCCCTTCCTTCCTCTCTTCGCTCTGCCTCGCCGCCGCTCGAGCCAGCCGTCGGAAGTCCGTGTGGCTCGCAAGGACGACGGCGGCGGGGCAACGCTCTTGTCCCTTGCATCAAGGCGGGCGCAGCCACCTCACCTGTTGGAGCGGGCAACTCGTGGCAGTGTCGGCGTAGGTGGCCGGATCCGGCGCCGGCGAGCGCGAATCCGGTGTCGCCACGGCCGGATCCGCTGACGGGTGCGACGGCAAGCTGCTCCCGGGCGTGGGGCGGGGTCCGTCGCGCGAACAAGGACGGCACCAAGCGAGAGCCGGGCGCGGAGGCGTCGTGCGCGCGTGAGCGTGAGCGACGAGGCCCGGCGTGCTGGGGCTCGACGAGGAGGCCGCGTGCGCGGAGGAAGGCGGCGGCGGGGCTTCTCGCGCCGACCGGGACTGCTTCGCACTGGAACCCTGGCTACAGGGTGTCGGTGCAGGGCCGCGGGTGGAGATGCGGCCACGCCGGCAGACGTGCCGGGCATGATGGCGGTGGTTGCGGCCCGGGGCCCGGATCTGCGCGGAGCACCTAGCCCTGTGCGTGGTTGGCGTTGAGGCGTCAGCCATTGTGGGGCGTGGCGACCCGGCTTCGAGGTCGAGGTGGTGGTGTGGCTGGGGCGGCGTGAGATCCCGGTGGTTGCCGCGTTGGTGTGGAGCTTATGGCGCGGCAAATCCGAGGTTGGCGGCGCGTCGGGCCGGCGAGCGCGAAGTGTGTGTGTGTGTGTGTGTGTGTGTGTGTGTGTGCAGTGGCAATGGATGAGGAAGAACGGCGACGCGGTGCGAGGAGGCTTGGCAGCGGCGGCGCCCCCGGCCGCTCTCCTTGGCGGTGGTGAGTGCCGGGCTTTGTGCGTGCAACATCTGGGGATCGAATGCTCCAGACGAGAGCCTTTGCCGGCGATCTGCTATTCGCGATGACGACGGCGCCCTAGGGCGTCCATCTCCCCACTGGGGGCGTTATGTTGGAGCTTCATCCCTGCTGCACGGTGAAAACCTTGTCCAGTCGATCTCTGGACGAGCGACGGCGACACTATTAGCGTGGTTTCCTCCTCAGAGGCATCGTCTTTTGAGACCTCACTCAGCTTGTGGCATTGCTGGTGACGGCCGGTCTCTGCGGCCTGTGGCGGTGGCCCTGTCGGAGCTTGATGGGGTTGCTGAGCTCACGTGATGGCAATCACAGTTATGGTGGAGGCTAGGGTTATCGCATTATTGTCGGTTTTGCTGCTTGCAGCGGATCACGGTGACTGGTGTTGCTTGGCAACTTTCAGTGTGGCGTGGGACTGCGTTGGAGGACGGCGCTTGCAGCAACGACAGCGTGGGATGACTAGACTTCCAGCGGACTACGGCGGGTGACTGAACATTGCTAAGCTACTCCAGTGTGGTATATCATCGAAAGACGGCGCAAGCAACTTCTTCGGTTACTGCCTCGGCGGCGAAGGCTATTTGCGCGGGTGGAGCAACGACATAAAGTCGGTCTGCGGCCGCGGTTTGGCTATTTGATAGGGACCTTGGGAGACGGGGTTGCATTACCCTCCATTCTGATGGTGATAATAGGAACAGATCCGTGACATGGAGTACTGTGGGAGACGTGGTGAGGCTCCCTCGCGGTGTTTTCTACGAGGCGACGAGAGCGAGGTGGAGTCTAACGGCGGCTATGGTGAGGCCCCTGCGCGTTTGTGCTATCGTGGTGGAGATTGCGAGGCAGCCTGCGAGAGGTCCGGATTTGGTGGTTTCACTCTATCAGGTGGTGTGTGGTGTTGCAGCGGCACTACGACGAAGGGTCCCGCATGGCGGTGACGTTCTTGGTGCGGTGCGGTGCGGTCTGTTTTCTTTCGGGTCCCTGTCCATGTTGGGTCAAGCTGGGAGGATTCAGCGACTACTTGAGAGTAAAATTGTTGGTGGACGCCGCGTTAATGTTTCGATCCAGCTGCCGTTATCGAGTGGAGTTATATGGCCGCATTGAGAGCCCAATCCAACCGGTCGGTTTTGGCGGTTACCCGTGTTGATATCCCAATCCAACCGGACGAGTATACATTATTTTTTTTCTTTTTTTCTACCTATAACCTCGTCTTGTACATGATTCTCATATAGGAATACTAGTACTTTATTTACTTAGTTAACTACATTCCACTAAATTATGACAAAAAAGAAATGATAGGTTCTAGACTACAGAGGTACAGATAGTGAATTTCATAAAATTCTACAATTGAGGGGCCTAAAATATAAACATAGAGTAAACTCGGTAGACACTGAGATTGCTAGGGAAGCATTTCTCGGTAAATTGATTGTTACCTTTTTCTCTCTTTTTCGTGCTCCTTATTATTCAGATCTAAAACTTTTCTTCTTTATCAATAAAAAGCAGGCATAACTCCTAGCAGGTGTCAGCTTTACTTTTTTTATATGAAAATGAAGGGGATTGCTAGGGAAGCTTCTAGAAAATCAACATCTCTTTTTTTTTAAATAAAATGGACAACTGGAAATCTCATAAAAATGAATGACCTATATATGGTCTGTTTGGCACCCCTCCAGTTCCGAACTGAGAATTTGCACGTCCAAAATTTCATGAATCTAGAGAGTTGTTAGTACATTGATTGTATTCTGATAAACTATTTTATTTATAGTTTAGACTAAATACAGATACTTAAACTACTTTTTTTACTTCATAATTTTAATAAAGTTGAAGTTGTGCCAAACAAGACATAGTAAGAGAAATGCCAACATAGAGAACAAATTAGGGGGGCCAAAACTTCAAGAATGAAAGGGTAGCTGGACTGCCAGAGCTGTTCATAAAAAGTAGTCTTGATTACTGGACATTCATTCATGCCCAGCATAAAACCTCTCAAAACTCCCATAGCTTTCAACATAAAACAAAATTAAAAATGCAAATTGGTTTCCTTGAAATTCACGAGACAAATGTAAATATATATGGTGACGGTGTTTAACTTTTTTTGGGAAAAGATACGATGACATACTCAGTCACTTGGGTAAAGAAAACAAAAACGATGGGCTCAAATCTCCCAGAAATGCCCGCAACTTTCTCCCAAATAAAACCTCACCCCTCCTGCGACTCTGCGACCGTGTCTCCTCCTCCCACCTCGCCTTCACACCTCCTTCCTCCCCTCGCCTCCGCCGCCGCCTCATCCTCGCCGGAACCCTAAATGGACCCCGGCGCCGGCGCGCACTACTCCGCCCGCACCGCAGAGGAGGTCTTCCGCGACTTCCGCGGCCGCCGCGCGGGCATGATCAAGGCCCTCACCACCGGTATGCTACCCGCCGCTGGCTCCCTTTTGCTCCGGATTTCGCCTGCCTGTCTGGCGGCTTCGCCGGTGCTGACGCGTTGCTTTTTTTGTTGGTTTGCGCAGATGTGGAGAAGTTTTACCAGCTCTGCGACCCCGGTGAGTCTGCTCGATCTCCTCGGGTGTAGGATTTGGAGCCGCCGACAGTCTCGTGGGTGCTAGGGTTCGGGCGTCCGTTTCCTGTGCTTGGTGTTCCGAAGCTAAATTTGGTGAATTTTCTGGTCGGGAATGGGAGTCCTATACCGGTCCTCGCGTTGAGGTTTCGGACTTTCGGTCAATGACGTAATGAGTTTGAGAGTGGTGAGCGATTGTAAGTGTAGATGGGGCGCAAGGTTGGATGGAATCCTCGAATTCACAAGGATTTTGCGGTTCTCATGCATTGGTTAGCTCAACTTTGACTCGTGGTGGCCTTCACTGGAAAATGTTGGAATTTTAGGAAAATTCCAGTTTCTGGTGCTGAAGTCTTCAAATTAGCCACGGTTGCTGTTTCTTTGTTCATTTTTTTTTTTGCTGTTTCTACCATCCTCCATAAAAATGCAATCTAGGGTCATGAGCTTTCATGTTTTGTGAAACGAGCAAACCTTCATTTATCTTGCCTTTTAGTGCAGCCAATGTAGTTTTTTTACTTGCAAGCCTAGCATTTTTTTGCTTGTTCCTTGCACTTCACTTTGTAAATTTACGGAGTAATACAATACATGAGTCTTCTGTATCTACTAATTCGGCTTTTTTTGAACAGAAAAGGAAAATTTATGCCTTTATGGCTACCCTAATGAAACATGGGAAGTAACTTTGCCAGCGGAGGAAGTTCCTCCGGAGATCCCTGAACCAGCTTTGGGAATAAACTTTGCTAGGGATGGCATGAATGAGAAGGATTGGTTGGCACTAGTTGCTGTCCACAGCGATTCCTGGTTACTAGCTGTTGCATTCTACTTTGCGGCCCGGTTTGGATTTGACAAAGAGGCCAGGTAATGTTACAAGACATTTGAATGTTGCAGTGTCCTTTGAACATAATTTCTATATCTATGGTTTTGTGTTGTATTTGCTACATCTGCACAAATTTCATCGATGTTAGTGTTGACCAACAGATATGAAAGACATGCAAAATGAAATTTGGCTTCACTAACCTGTGACTCCCAAGTCTCACCTGTTTGGAATTTTTCATTGTGATTTCTCCTTTGTTAAGGATCAGTTTTATTCTTAAAATTAGTGCTTGGTTGTTTAATTTGTGTATCAATCCAAATATCAGAGTTGAGTTGAAATCAGCCTCTTTCACAAAAAGAGAAAAAACGAATTGGGGCCTGCAGTTCCACTGTTTTTGGATTACAAAAGAATTGTGCTAGCACATTTTGAATAATGTAAACTAACATGTGTACTGGGTATTGTTTGGGAAGAAGCTTAGCTGTGATTTGGTTGAGCAGCATCATTAGCACTGGGAGGCCAGTGGTTCCAAGAACTGAGTTGTGCACCATGGGGAGGCCTAGGGAGGTGCCAGCAACTATGATCCAGTTGAACGTGTGCTCGTGCTGTTGATGCATTTGGGGAAGAGGCCTCGCGGAGATGGACTAGCCAGCAGAGAGTGGAGGATGAAGGGGAGGGTGGTGGCGATGAGAGCACATCTGTGGTCACTAGGCACTAGTGATGAGGAAGAAACAGTGCTGCCAATTAGGAAGATGTATCATCAGATCTGAAGCCATGGAACGAGGTGAAGTAGTGGAATGATTGAGGAACAGCTGTCACAGTGGTGGAAAGAGAGATGGCAATGAGTGCCAACCAAGTTCACAATAAGAAGATGTAAGCCCTAATTTAGCAGACCACCTTAAGTGATTTCATTGTTTGGATGGCTCTCTTAACTACATCTCTCTTGCTTGTCAAAAAAAAAAAATCTGCACTTGAGTCTTGGGGGTTTAGTGCTGCTTCCATGTGTTTGTTATCATATTTAAAAATAAGGTATTGATTAGATACATACCACAGGTTTCAGATAGAGCATGCCCTGATTAACATATGAAGAACAAGGAACAGTTTATTCACTAACATGTAGTTTTTGTGTTGCATGTCCACTTCTATGGTTTTATAGCACAGGAATGCATTTGATTGCACTGTTCTGAGATTATTTATCTACTATTAGTTTATTATATCCCTATAGTCCTATTTTATTTCTTCCTTTTAGCCACCTAGCCTGCCTAAATGCTAGGCGACACCATAACACCTAACCAGAGATGGTCTACAGCCTGACTGTCAACTACTGCCTACACAACACTGCCTTTACTATATCCCCCTAGTTCTTGTAATTTAGGACATCAACGCAGTATCCAGTTCACACCTTGCCCATTAATTGTTTTAGACTGAAAAGGGATAGTAAAATTTTTTGACACGGAAGAAGTTTGATGATAAACCTACTAATATCATTTTCACATGAAAAAATATGTGTACTTTCATGTATATTAGTGGATTGAGTGCATTCTAGGACAACATGCTGCATTGAAAGTAGCGGATTGCGCTCTTCATGGGACGGAGGGAGTAGTTTGTTCAGTTTTCTGTTTCCATTATTAACTATTGACTAGTCATTGCTGAGTAGCATGAAGCAAGTTTTCTATTCTTGGAAGTTGGTTTGGAAGACCACAGTCCACGTGTTTTCTGAAACTGCAGAGATATGCAAGTTACGTTGAATTTTTCACATAGATATTGATTTTGTGGTACTCTAGGGGAAGCAAAAGCACTGACAATTTAGTGCCACTGTTGGAGCTAAATGTAGGGTTAAGTTCTGGGTTTGGTTCATTGTCTAGCATAAGTCATGATTGCATTAGATTGGGACACTTTGATGACCTAAAAGTAAGTTGAAAATTTGTTGGTAGTGGATTTTTTGAGATTTAAATCTATGCCACTGGATTCAAGTACCATTTGTTAAAAAAAGGAGGGGGGGGGGGGGGGGGTTGACTCTTTGATGAAACAAAGCTATTCCCTGTTAACAATCAACTACTGTACAAAACGTGTATTGTTGGGTTGCAGCTTGTTGCTTTACTTTAGAATACATCTTCTTGGTTGCTTACTGAAAGACAACTTGGTTCGTTAGCTTCACTTAGTTGTGAACTTTCGTAAGATGATTTTATAATTGAACAATATGCTAGTTGGCAAACATGAAAATATGTATCAAATCATTGATGAATCTTTGATGACCCTCCTTTGGACTGTGAAAACGCTAAACATAACAGATTTTCAGCTTTTGCCAACACCTTGGTCAAGAACTAGTAGCAAGTGATTGAAAGTGGACTTTACATTGCTCATGTAACGCCCTTTCACAACTGTAGCTATCTTATTACCTACTGGGTGGATTGGTACTGACCAGAATGGATATTTCCTTTTTTGCACCACTACAGTGGAATATGTGTTTCTGAACATTTAATTTTAGGAAAATACATGGATGTGGAAATACGCAAGGGCCAAGTGTAAAAATAACTAATTGATAGGAAAAGGAATCTCTCAGGCTTTTGCTAACCAGTGGCTTAGCAGGATGTGGTCATGCAAAAGGCTCTTCAGTAAACATTATGCAGATTCTTGTAATGGATTCCAATACTGCTATCTGGGTTCCCTCAGTTCGGAGCATTCAGATTAATATCAGTTTGATAAAAAGTTCTCTGCTGCTATGGATGTTGAAAACATGTGATTTGTTTCTCTCTAACAGGAGGCGACTCTTCAGCATGATAAATAACTTGCCAACGATATTTGAAGTAGTGACTGGGGCTGCTAAGAAGCAAACCAAGGAGAAGGGCCCCAATAGTACCAGCAAAAGCAACAAACTGAGCTCGAAAATGGTAAGTTAGACACTTATCATGCTGCCTTTCAGTATTAGCATAGCTAACGATTGTCTGTTTCAGCCATCAAGACTGGAATCTCATTCGAAGGCGGCAAAAGTGGCGGCGCCCCCCAGGGATGATGATGATGAGAGTGGTGAAGAATACGAGGAAGAGGAGGAACGTGATAGCACCTTATGTGGATCCTGTGGAACAAATGACGGTAAGGACGAGTTCTGGATCTGCTGCGACAGTTGCGAACGGTGGTACCATGGCAAGTGCGTCAAGATCACACCTGCTCGAGCTGAGCATATCAAGCACTACAAGTGCCCAGATTGCAGCAACAAGAGGGCAAGAGCCTAGCAGCAAGCTCTGGTGAGACCCGGGAGGGAAGCAAGTGGCAGAATCATCGATGTCTGCAGATATGGCCTAGCTGTGTAGCTTGTAGACTTGCTTTTCATTTCGAAGAACACTGTTAATTCACTCGGTTGCCCCAGCAGCTCATGTTGCTCGGGCTTAATTGTGGTCAATGTTTGAAACGGTTGTTGTAGCAATACCAGATTCTCTGGTGAGGCTGTCTTGCAGATGTGTCATAGACGTTCTTGAACTGAAAGACTTGAAAACTGACCGTTTCTCCACCTCTTGTTTCGTTCCAGCATCGCTTGTTGCGATGTTACCATGCTTTCTCACCCTCCAACCTTTTCATGAGAGTTCTGCAAAAATTTCTTTGATGTTCCTGACCAGACCTTGATAGTTTCCTTCGTTCCAGGTCAGCCCTACGTACATCAACATTATACTATTGCAGGTTTGGTTGATCATTCGCGGATAAGCACGCAACATCTAAGTACCAGAATTAGAACAGCCGCACTAGGGAAAAAATGACGAGTAGGGCGACTCATAGAAACAAAGCAGAGGACTAGCTCAAAGCAACATAATACAGCTGCACCGCACATTGGAAAAGTGAGGATGTGCCACAAACAACTTGAACATGAACAATACATGGATATAAAACACAGCTCATCTTTATCAAAAACTGAAATTTACATCTCATGTTAGGGAAATGAGGAGAGAACCACGGTATCACAAAGCTTGTGGGGGAAAGTGTAATGTCAAACAGTCAAATAACTCAGATGGTGACCACTAAGTCCAGTCACGTTAGGGAGGATAGCCATCTCCATTATACAATACCGAAAGAATATACAAAAAGGTTTGTTAGTTGGTCTTCCGCAGTTAGTTTGGAGCCCCTTCACCCGTCATGCATGAGTCAGCACACCCCGTCCAAAGCGTGTTTATCACGGCGAGTGCTGTAATCAAATGGCTCCTGCATATGGATATAAAGCAGGTAAGGAAATTTGTGCTGCATGTTAACTAAAACTGTACAAGGTTTTGGATTGCAGAGAGGGAGGACTGACCAGGTACAAGTAGTCTTCGTTTTGGGCTTGTGAGGATTTGATGCATTTTATGTACTCGCGCCGATTGTTGATTTGGTTAGAGGTCTGCTGACTCACATAGGGCTGGACTCAAAAGTATGAAAAAAATACACATCCTCTTCATCATGATTAATGAAAAAGACTTCGATCATGTGGTACTACTCCACACAATCGCGCTCGTCCAGGGTTAAGAAGTGATTCCGACATTATCCATCCCTGTGAAGCAAAAAAATAAGGTTGTTAGCTATAAGATAAGAATCGCAATCCTGTATTCCTGTGGTTCTTGTCACGTTGTATATTTCTGTAGTAGTTCAACAAGAGTGCAAGGCAGAGTTTTACAGATAAACAGTGGCATTCACCTGTTCTCTAGCTTTCTTCTTGAAAACTCCATAAGATGACATTACAATCTTGCATGATTCCTCAATGTGTGGAAGGAAGTCCATGTTCACTGGATTATGCTGGTATGACTGGTTGGAGTTCATGCGCCTTCTTGCATTCAGGTTAGCATGTGAAGCATTGATAAAATGCAGTAACACATGTGCCTGTACACCAGAACATGATTGAAGAGGATAAGTAGATGCAAACAACCTTAACATGTGCAATGTTACCAAAGTAGTGACTACAATCATTGCTCACATGGAAAGCAGCTTTGAGAATGTCATCCGGCTTTGCTTGGTCCTTGAGCAAAGCATATACCTTGTCCTTTGTTGGGTTATATGTAACAATATACCTTTCATCCTGCAATCGAAAAACATGACAACTTTACATAGCAATCTTTAATTACACAAAGAGAAGGAAATCAACCGCTGAAAGTATTGGAAAATTTTCCATGGGACAACACACTGAATGGAGCAAATGAGACGGTACCTCGAACATAGGCTTTATAGCAATAAACGAAGCAGGTTCCTGAAATGCCTCCCCAAATCTTGATCCTGTGAGGAAACAAAACTGATTAACAAAGATTCCACATTCGACCTGCAGGAAGAAATGTATGGTCAGAGTGCAAACCTATTGCAACTGGCTCGTGTCGCCAAGGTGGATTAAATATTGTCTCTTGTGAGTTTCCATCCTTCAATGTGGGTACATACCCTGCACCAGTAAAATTGGAGGCCCAAAATCAGACTGGATGACATGTAAGAAGCCAACTAGCAACCAAACACTGCAAGCTTTAATGTATGCAAACAAACTCTGAAATATAGATTATTTAGGCTAGATTTATCTGGAGGTTCTGGTAGTTCCACTATTGTATTTATACAATGCCAAATTCAAGTATTATGCAGATATCTGATGATCCCTCTAAATATTACTATTCCAGTTCCTTCACACAAATATAGCTGGTGTATTTGGAACAACTTTCCACCAAAGATAATAATTCCTACGCTGCCTGAGCAAATACAGTGACAGCATACAATAACATCTTTCTTTTCATAGAACTTCTATGAAAATCTGATATGAGGATTCAAAAGATAATGTTGACATACCAGTCTTGATAAAAGAATCCACAGCTACAGTGAATCTTGCCCTATTTAGAGTATTCAATACAACAGATCGCACCTGGTAATAAAATGATATTAGTTTGGTTACCTGGAAGTTTATCAGAGAGATTTTTCAGAACAACAAACTGAAGGAATTAAAGCAAACCTCGTGATATGAACTGAGGAGATATCCACAAGACAGGAAGGCAAATGAAGTCACCAGTGATGGATTGCTTTTAGAGATTAGAATGCTCAAACCAGTTCCCAACTTCACAAACAAACAGCATAGAAAAGAAACATTAAAAATTGAAAAAAAAAGAAACTGGACACTTGAGAAACCACGATATAATACATGGCAGCAGCATATGTTTGAAAATACCGAACAATTACCAGATCAGCAATGTTTCCAACACTTTCTCCTTTAGCAGTGATATCACCAATATTTTCTCCTTTTGCATATGCCTTGTAGATAGGTGTGCGAGTGGAGGTTGAAGTGACAGCAGCAACATTCTGGACGAAGCAAATGCATCAAATAAAAAGAATATATTTCATCCCTACTTTTGCTGGTATGAAGGCAAATTGGAACTATTAGTAATGCAAGAACTTGCTGTGACAATTTAGTAGGACAAACCTTAACAACATTTGCGATGCAAGCCATTGGTAGGAAAAGTTGTGGAAAAGCTGCGGTAGCCAATTCTATCCCGGCTCCTAACTCCATCAGGAGATCACCAGAAAAGCGGAGCTGTAGTAAATTTTGATCTCCATTAGTCATTAGCATGGAAGAACAATTAGGAGTGCAGAAAGGCACACGTTGATTCTAAACGCACACCTGCTTCAAATCATAGTCAAACTTTTTCCCTTGGCGGGCAAAAAGCATCTTCCCAACACGTCCAGCCCCATCCTGAGCAGCAAAACAATATGGCTATCAGAAAAATAGTGCTGATTGCTAAAAGTTGAGGATAAATGCAGCAAAAATAAATCAATGGTCTCATGCATGTAAGAAGGGAACAAATTCTTTGCAAGTTTTTCCAGGAAAACACTTGCCTTGAGTATCCAGTTGATTGCCACAGCACCAGGTACAGCCCTGCTTTGGGAGACTCCAACAGAGTTTAGAAGGGTTCTTGTTGTAAACACACCCATTGCTCCACCAAAGAAGTGCTGAAAAGAGAAAAAGGTAGAATAAGTAACATATTCAAAATCAGGCTGATTGTGAAAGCTGAGTATAATGTAATGAAAATATACCTTCAATGCTCTCCATGACATGTATGGTACATATGAAGGAGTTACACTGTGTGGAAAGCCTTCAGGCACAACATATGACCTTATAAAGGACATTATTTCCTGCAGCAGCAAAATTACATATAATCATTATACCCATCATCATTCTCAACTGTGGTTGTTCCTCATATCCAAGATTTCTATAGTTGAAAACGAAAGGAGGCAGTTAACATCAAAAGATCACGATCAGAAGAAACAATGTGTGGCTAAGCAGCATCCAACAAACAACTAGCTTCAATCAGACACCAGTGTCTTCCTAAATTAGATAATCTTGGGTCGGAAAATACTTCACCCGTAATCAGATACTAGCACATGCATGATTAGCAACCTGAGGAAACCAAATTCAAAGCCAACCAGCCACTCAATCCAATCCAAATCTACAGAAAGAGTAAAACTAAATTGCTATGAGGCAGCCAACAAAACGACCATTTTTTCCCCCAAAAAATCAACCACAGCCTATAATTACAGATCCAATCTGCCACAATAAATTGGAAATTCCATATTTGGCCCCAAACAACCAGACACGAGTGCAACTAACATGCGCCAAACTTCACTTGAACCATAATTTCACGCATCATTATCCCTACCCCTATCTCAACGAATCCAAGTGCAAATTCACGCATCCTCAAATCCACCATGAACAAGTGATCCTATCCCCAAAATAACAGCACACCGCCATCAAGAACACTGCAAAATCCGCAGGTTTATTCCTCCTCGTCTAACTCCGTCACCCGCAGAGACACAGCAATCGGCGCAGGAACCAAATCCAAGACCAAGTCATCGGCACTAATGCCCCAAATCCCTGCGATCCAAGGCGGTAGCAGAAGGCGGACTCACCTCGACGGGCGGCAACGGGGACTGGAGCGGGACGGCCTTGAAGGCGCCCCCGATGGACGCCCTCCCCTTGGCCTTGACCGAGGCGCCGGCGGCGTCGACCACGTAGCTCCACCGCCTCCCGTCGACCTCCTCGAGGCACAGCACCCCGTCCCTCGCGATCTCCGCCGGCACCGCCGCCGCCGCCGGTACCCTGGCGACCGGAGCGGTGGCCTGCGCCGTGACCTCGGCCTCCCGCACGGCGGCGCGCACTGCGTCCCGCACGGCCGGCGCGGGCAGCGTGACGGTCTGCGCGACCGCTGCACCCGCACCTGCCGCCGCCGCCGGTCGCTTCAGCCCCATCACCGGCGCCATGCGGAGGGGGGCGCGGGGGTGGGGTGGGGTGGGTGAGATTCAGATGTGGTGAGGGCGTTGCCAAGCCGAAGACAACGAAGCAGCGCGGCCGTCCGGAGGGATGGAAGACTCCTTTTTATACGCGGCTCGCCGCTCGCCTCCGAGCCGGTGGATCGCGCGAGTAAAGCTACGAGTACTCGGGTGGGCTCGAGATGATATTTTGCGCAGATGACTGGCAGGGTGGGGTCGAGCGGAGTGGGCCCACGTGTCGGAGGGATGTGCTGGAACTGGGGTGGCGGGGGGAAGTGGTGGACGGACGTGTGGTCGGCTGCTGGGGGCCCATGTGTAATAGGGAGTGAGGGGGGCTGCAGTGGCTGGCGAACCGTTGGAAATTGGAATTGAATGAGGAAAAGGGACGAAGGGCTTTATTTGGCTGAGGTTTTTCTCTGGCGCGAAATTTCCCTATGTTTTTCTCTGCTTCGTCACCGTGACACTGTACTACTGTAGTTTTCAGCACCACGATATGTGTGGCTGTTTTTTTATCCGAATTACAGTAAATATGTGTGGCTGTTACGTCCAAAGAAGAGCAAAAGGAGAGAACATTTTGTAGCAAGGCTCACCATATTTTGCTTCTTTCGTTTCGAGTATTTGAGTCTCGATATGTCACGATTTTTCTATAAGACCGAGGATAAAACATGAGAAAGAGTGAAAAACACATAATAGTACGTATAGAGACCGCCATATGAGACTGCATAGGTTCAAGTACTCAACTCTAAACTATATGACCACCGTTGTTTATGTAGAATTTATCCGCATGGTTTCGAGTACTCGACGTACATATACTTTGTTTGAGTAATCAATGTATATATTATGCTTGAAAGCTATCTACAGTGTTCATTGCACGTTAGGTTGTTACATAAATTTTCAAATTAGAATATACTAATGAGGTGTTTGGATATAGCTACAAATTAGGAAAATGAAAAAAAAAAGAAAATATGTAGCTTATTCAAACATCTCGGATTATTATGTAAATTATAAAATTCAGCCGACAGTGCTATTTTGATATTAGACACAAATAACCGTTTATAACTATTTATAATCTATAACCTACTCTTTTTTAATCTATAGCTGCTTCCATATTCTTATAATGTGTAACCCGTCCAAACACTCCATATTCTCGTCATGTCGATCTGCTCCAACTCGAGCGAATAAACCCTTGTTTTTTTCTAGTTTGGACCAAGAAGGCACGATAGGCGCAAAGCCCACGGCACCACGAAAAAACGGAATTCCCCAGCTATGGCTCTCCCTTTCGTGCAGATTCCGCTCGATCGCTCATGGGTCAAGACAGCGAGCAGCAGCCAGGAGCGGGCCGATCCGATGACGGCCTGACGGGCACGGGCGGGTGGGCGCCACGCCGCCGCGGTCGCCAGTCGCCACCACCGGCGCATGTGCGGATGTCCGGCCGGCAGCAGCCAGGCGCGCACTTCCCCGCGCCGCGGCGCTTGATTTTTTCCTGGCCTTGGCCGGCCGCGGCCGGGCCCGGGGGAATCCAACGAATCGCGCCTTTGTTCACGTGTGGACGCAGATTTTTTCACCCCACCTCCCCACTAACCACCACCACGACCCGTCGACGCCTCGTCGGCTCGCCGTCCGCCACCGGCAGCGACGACGCGCGCGCGCCCCGGTGGCCGTCGCCATCATCGGCGCCGGCGCCGCGGGGTCCTTGTCGCGCGCGGTAACCATTTCTTTAGGCGCGCCCTCGTGCGGTAATCCTCGTGCCAGCACGGTATGTAGCACGAGATGGGTGCCAGGCAAAGGTGAGCGCGGCGAACGTGCTGCGGTACGGCGTCCGACGCCAGCCCATGCAACCCACGGTTGCGACCGCGTACACGGCGTCGTGCTCGCACTGGCCGGCGGCCGCCGCTGCCGTCCACGCCTTTCTTGGTGGCTGGCCACCGGCGCGCGCGGCGCGTTCGGCGTGACTTTGAATGAGCCTTTGCGTTTTCCTCCCCCCACCCCCCCCCCCCCCCCCCCCCCGCCCCCACCCCCTGCGCGTCGCCGCTCACTTGATTAGGATGATCGCTACGCTAGATAGCTTAGGTGATTTTCTCTGCGTGAGATAGCGACGGTTTGACTGGTCGAGATGCCCAAAAATTTTCTTTGCTGTCACGCAGATCGCATAGCAGCGTTGCTTCGGCGAAGGTGAAACGCAGCACAACTAAAATGCTTAGTCTATGACCAAGCTAAAGCGGATGATGCCATTATTCTGAGACGTGAAAATCAAATTAAAGCTTTTTCTTGATTGACCACGTTTTGCAAACAAATCAGGAGCAACTAAAATGCTTAGCCTATGACCAAACGCAGCACAACTAAAATGCTTAGTCTATGGCCAGGTTATAGTAGCAAATCAAAGTTTCGTTTTAGAGTCAATTCCGATCTCTAGTGCAGCAACCTTTTGCGACCAAATTTATAGTAAGCTTGGACTGCTGCAAAGCCTTTTGCCTCTACATATTCCTGGCCACATTTTCCACGATGTCTTGGTTCACGCACCCAACAAAATCGGTCCAATCTTATTCGCCGCCTTGTAGTGTGACTCTAGAAAGCGACAACCGAACTCCATTTCCCCCTCTAACAAGGGCAAGGTCACCATCTTTGCACGTTGCCATCCTAGTATAATCAGGCCCCTACCTAATGTTGTATCTTATTGAGCTATGACATATCCATTTGTATCTTTATACCACACACCCTTGTCCTTATCTTTATGATAACAAGGGGACAAGGCTAAGGGCACGTACAATGGGCCGTCGAGACCCGTCGACTTGCTATGCTTTTTTGCAAAAAAAACCCCAAGGAGCAGCAATTACTCCCCACTCGTCGCCACATCTATCTACGACCCGTTCCCGTGCTCCTAGGCGAAACGGCGACCAGAGCGCCCGTTGTACGGCGCCGCTGCGGGGAGTCGCCGGAGGCAGAGATCCGGTGCGCCGTGGGGGATTCGTTTCGCGCCCAAGGTTCGCGCCTTCCTCTCCCGCGAAAATCTCTTCCGCGCTCTCCCTCAAATACCCCCTCCGCGTCCTCCCATCCAACCCTAGCTCCTGTTCCGGCCACCATGTCGCGGCAGGCACGGGCGGTGGCCACGGCGACGCAAGATCCGCTAAAGGTGGATGCGGCTCGGGTGCGCAAGGCAGCTGCGGCGCAATCGCGGAAGGATGCGGCGACGCCGATGCAGAAGGCCATGGAAGAGCTCACGCGAGGGAGCAGAGCAGTTCAGGCTGGGCGGCGCGCGTGCCGGAGCAAAGGGGTTCGGGATTAAGCACGGCTACTCCACCAAGGTCCTTCACCGACGCCCAGTTCTTCAACAACAGCGCCGGCGGCTTCTTCGGCGGTGCCGAACAAAGCCCTGTTGCACAACCATAGAATTCTCAATCTTCAGATCCTGCAACATGGTACTCTCTCTCAATTTTGCTCAATATGTATGTTGCTGTTGTGAAGCACGATTTTTTTTCCTTGATGGATTAAGTAATGGTTGAGCATTAAGTTGACAGTAATCTTTTCTGATGCATGTTTTTATCGATTATGAAAATACAAAACTAAGATATTGCTGATGCATGAGACTAGTTAAGCCAATGCTGTTAATACACTGCAATTCTAGAAGTTGATTTGAAGATCAAGACTACTAGCTAAAGTGGTATGATCTAAAAGATCGTCTTAGTGTATCTGTCAAGCAAATTCTCCATCATGAAGCACGATTTAGGTGCAGGTTGAATCATCGACTGTTTCATCATGATATGCTATATGATATGCTATGAGTTATGCATGTTGACTATCATTTACCAACCAGCCTCCAAATCTTTGTTTATAAATTAATAAACGTAGCTTCTTTGTTGCTGATTTGTCCACAGAATATGGATTGATTCCTGACTAGGTATATGAATGCACCCATCCTAATCTTGCCTACTAATTGCAGGGGAAACAATGCAACACCTCCTGGAGGCTTCACAAACTTTATCCAGCCTAACGTGTCTCAACATTTTAATTTTGTTGGAGAACCTTCTCATTTCACCCCATTCAAGCCGTCACGGAGTACATAAGATTTTCAGTCAGAAGAAGAATTCTCTACTCCTATTTCAGCAAGGGACAATACGTATGTTAATGTTGACAGCGGTGATGAGGCACCTAGAACTGATAAGCAAATCTTTTAGACTCAAGAAGAAGATGTCAGGATAGTGAGTCTCACTGCAATTTCATGGTGTTTGAAGTTTTTTACTTACCATACTAGGATGGCAGTTTATACTTATTATATTTGCAGATGAGCTCTTGGCTGCTGAATTCAGCAGATTCAACCATTGGTGCTGATATTTTTTACCCAAAGAGTTGATGCAACGGGTCGAGATAGCCACTTACCTCTCCAAAAGTGCACTGCAGGTATTCGAATGCTAGGTTATGGCACACCAGCTGAGGTACTAAAGATTGCGGCGAGCACATCTTTAGAGTGCTTAGGAAAATTTTCCCAAGGGGTAATTGAATGTTTTGGTGGCGAGTACCTCCGTCCTCCGAGAACTGATTAACTAGAAAAAATTCTACAAGAGAATGAGCCTCGTGGCTTTCCAGGCATTATAGGAAGTATTGATTGTATGCATTGGTCGTGGAAGAATTGTCCAAAAGGTTGGGTTGGCATGTTTACTCGTGGTGACAAAGGAAAACCTACTATGATCATTGAAGTGGTAGCATCACAGGACCTTCGTACATGGCATGCTTTTTTTGGTACCGCCTGATCTCAAAATGATATCCAAGTGTTAAACAAGTCGCCATTGTTCATTCATGCGATAAAAGGAGAAGCCCCCCGAGTGAGTTATACTGTAAATGGAAAGCAATATGACACGGGGTATTATCTTGCCGATGGAATATATCCTGAGTGGGCAGCCTTCATGAAGACAATAAGAAAACCTCAAACGGAGAAACATAAATTATATGCACAACGACAAGAAGGGGCAAGGAAGGATGTGGAGTGCGCATTTGGCGTGTTCCAATCCCGTTTTGATATTGTCAATCGTCCGGCACGGTTATGAAAAAGGAATGATGTTTTTAATATAATGCAAGCTTGTGTTATCCTCCATAATATGATAGTGGAAGATGAAAAAGAGTTGGTTAGAATTCCATTGGATTTGAATGAGAATCCGAATGCAACCATTATCCTACCACCGGAAGTGAGTACAAATGACAACCCTAATCCATGCTTTGCGGAGGTGCTTAATAGAAATTCCGCTATCCGGGCTAGCTCTACACATAGGCAACTCAAGAATGATTTAGTTGAGCACATATGGCAGCGTTATGGGCCAAGAGAAAATTAGAGCCACATGTTCAATGAGATAGTGACTTTATTATTATATCATATCATGTATTCCTCAGATCATTTCATATTTCATATGAATATATATATATTATGCATGCTTATTTTAAGAGTCATGTGAATTATTTCAATGTATTGTGCATTCTTTTCATGTATGCAACAAAATGGCTAACAAGGATCAAGTATGCACTAGATCACCATAATTTCTGTGTCAAAGGATGAATTAAACACCTTGTAGACGGCTAAACAGACAATACATTGTATAAGCTGTCTGTTTAACCTGTCTGTTTGTGCTAAAGAGACGGCAGCTGTCTGCACTGTTGTACTTTCCGTAAGTAGTTTGTGCCGGTCAGTATGTATCGACCTACTCATCACTCTTTGTCGTACAACGAGCAAAGAAGGGGTGTTTGGTTTGTCCTGCTAATAAGGTAGCTAGCTATTAACTAGAAATTTGGCTGTGTGTGCTTGTAACGTTAGCAACGGTAAATTCATTCCTGGTGAAAACTTGTCTTGTTTGGTTTACGACGAAGCTAAATCAAGGTCGGGCAGACGTGTTTTGCTCTCCGGGACGGGCTGGTATATACCGACTTGTTCGATATGTGCACGGCTAAATGCTGCGCAGATCCAATAGCTGGCACAAATCCAAGTCACATATTTTGCCCACGTTTTTGCTTCAATCTCTTTTGAGCATGACCAAATTTTGGAATGAAAACTAAATCAAGCAATAATTTACTAGGGATCACTGAATATTGATATGGCTCATAGGCTCTAACCAAACATGACATATATAGACCAAAAGAAAACTTGAATTGAACAAGTACTACAATTCCAAGTCACAAATTCCACGTTTTCTATTTTTTAGATTTTCAGGGGAATATAATGGGTACTAGCTTTGGCTGTAGAAGAAGCATCATATCCGGTCAAATTATTCTCAGCGCGGGAGTGTGTCTGTTAGCATCGGCAGGGCATTTTTCTTTTAAGCGTGAAGCACGTTGAGCCGTGTCTGTGGTCATAGCCAACGAAATTAGTCCATGCCTGGATGGCTAATCACCTCATAATTAATCTGCCCCAACCACGGCCCAACACACATATATAAACCTCAATTGAATATTTTAGTGCTGCATTTTGTACTATATAAGGCTAGTTTCTGTGACTGTGATTAGGATATTCTCAGTGCATTGTATCTTATCATACAGCTACCCCTCGTGCATAGTATCATGGCCTGTTTTTTAGGCCTCCACAAGACTATGCTCCTAATGGTTCAATTTTCAGCGAGTTGACTTTCATCCACGTGATGAAGGTATAGCTTTCTTCTCTATCTTATTTTAAACTCTAGTCATAATAACGAAATTCTCATGTTGCACGTATTTAATGTGCATGATACAATGGTTGTAGAAGAAGCATCTATCATGAATAAGATCATATCGGTCAAATTATCCGCTCGCTGATCAAATGCTTCTCAGTGCGGGAGTGTGTCTGTCGTCAAAGCATCGGCAGGGCATTTTTCTTTTAAGTTTGAAGCACGTTGAGCCGTGTCTGTGGTCATAGCCAAGAAAATCAGTCCATCCAGAGATGGCTAGTCACCTTATAATTAATCTGCCCCAACCCCGGTCCAACGCACATAAACAGTGGGGTTTGTCTGCTATTTCCGTGCTCTATGTGTATATCCAAAACAATTCAGATGCAAAATAAAAACATTGGGATTACACGTGGTCATGCCGTCATGGCATATTACATCACTGTCGAATAATATAGTACAATATGAAAACATACTATTTTGTTTTCTATCCTAAAAGTTCAAAAGTAACAATGCGTACTTGGTTAGGGTTGCGTGCGTGTATTCATATTGTGAGTGTCTGCGTTTGTACTGTATTTCTTAAAAAAATAACAACGCGTACTTTTTTAAAGAATAATAGTAACGCAACAATGTCACCACACAATCGCCGTGCAGCTTGGAGAAAAGAAAATGTTAGTCCTACGGCCACAGATGTCTTGACGCATGAGATGAGATTTCAATACTCTGACACTTTCAAAAAAAAAATCAATACTTGTGATTGTCAACAATGCCTCTCGTACAAAAGCCTAAAGTATGCCAAAATTAAAGGGCCGGATTTTTAGGCACCGTCCAGTATTCATACAAGTCATTATCATGGAAATTCAACGAAAATGAACCACCTCTTTTACTTTTTTTTTCAGGCTGGACTATTTTGGGGGCCATTTAAGACACGGGCATTGTTGGTTGAGCTAGGGATGATGCTGACCTGGCAGAGGATGAGACGGGGCCCATGCCGCTAACCAATGCTGTGCCAGTACACAACTCCCTGCTCTCAAGTTTCGGATATCTCAGGATAAAGCAGCCCATGAGTTGGAGAACAAAATGGCTTGAAGAATATTTGGAGGTGGCATTTTTTTTTCTGGACATGCTTGAAATGTGGATGGAGGTTACGGACTAATTAAAACGATTTGGTACTGCCTGCTGCTGAAGAAGTAGAACGGTATGGTACGCTTGTTTCAAATTGAATTTCAAGCGCATCAAAATGTTAAATGTGCAACGTGAGGCCACACATGTGACCATACGGATGGGATAGGTGGTACACCCAAATTAGGTCCACCATACCTCTCACGGAGGCCCTATTTGCCAGGTCCAGAGGTTTGACGAAAGGGGGTGGTGACACATTTTTTGATAGAAGGAAAATATTTCCACCTAAAAACTAATACTTTTTTCACCAAAACTTTAGACCTACCCACATTGTGTACCCGCCGTCTAGAGACATCGTCAAGCGCACGTTTAGTAGGAGAAAATTGATCCACTGCATATTACTTTCCTTTGCATATTCAATCTTCCATAATTCGGATCACAGTGTGTTTGGAATGATAATACCTGGCATTGTTGTGAGATGGAAGGGAAAAAAACTAGCCGCGTAGGGTATTTTTGGAGGGATGATCACTTACTTTCCTTTGCACATCCAATGTCCCATAATTCGCATCACTATATTTGGTAAGGTGGATGGAAGGAAAAATAAGGCCAGGTAGGGTTTTGGAAGGATCTCTAACTTTTCTTTGCACATAATTCACGTCGTTGTGTGCTTGGAAGGAAATAACTGACATCGTTGTTAGATGGAAGGAAAAAAAATTAGGGGCATATACGGTTTTGGAATGTTGATCCCTTAGCTCGTTGCATCCCATTCTTCCTGCCATTCGAATGGCTTTATATATCTCTGGTCGTTGTTCACCAGCGTGCCTCCCGTTCTCCTAGCCCCTCCTAAAGGCGCACGCTTCCTGGTCAAAGCCACTGGCGCCCGTTGTCCTTGAAGTTACCGTCGGCGCTCCTGTCTCCCTAGAAGCCTGCCCTAGAGGCGCACGTTGCCTGGTAGTCACCGGTGCCCCGGTTCACCGAGAATGCTGCCTAAGAGGTGCGAGGCTACGCTAGTCGGATCATCGCTGGTTGCAATAGCGTACTGAATTTGTAATGTAAGATTCTGCTCTCCATCCAAATATCTCATTGATTTTTTTCACCTACAATCAAATGTTTTTTCATGTCCCTGGTTTGATCCTCACCATTGGCGCCCTTGGCGTGCTGCTCGCCACCGCTACACCAGGATGCCAATCAGCCTGCCCTATCCTCCGAGAAGGCTGCCCAAGAGGTGTGAGGCTGCATTGGTCATTTCATTGCTGGTTGCAATAGTGTACTACATTCGTAAGGTAATGCTATGCTCTCCATTCAAATATTTCATTGATTTTTTTTCTTGTCCACAATAAAATGGTTTTCACGTCCCTAGCTTGATCCTTGCCACTGACAACCCTGACGTGCTGCTTGCCACACTACATGAGGACGCCAATCTGTCTGCCCTATATTTCACGTTGATGATCAAAGATCGAGCTCTTTGTTGAAACTGCTACTGGTAAGATGTTGTTCTCTATCTATGTTTTTAGATTCATGTATTTTAGATATTAGTGTCTATAGAGATCCATGTAGTTTTTTTATATGTTTAATATCTGATTGGTTGGTATATTTTGATCAGTTCAACGTTTCCTAGGCAACAACCAACCCTAGGCAGCAACCACTCAGTTTCAGCATTGGTCTGTGTTCAGTGATAAGAAGTAATTTTTTTGGCAATATGAATCTATTTTTGACCATGATCTCTTTTTCATCAAGCAAATACACATAATGAAATTTTGTGTGGGCTAAATATTGTAATGCATATTAGGGAGGAGGTGTGATAATCCTTTCCTTAAATAAAAAATACATACTTTAGTCTTGTGCAATCATGGATAGAGCGTCATTCTTGCATGTGAGATCAACAAGCATCCATTCAACCTAACATTACCGCAGGTCAGGTCTTCACCTATGCTATTCTTGTGGACTTTCTTTCAATTTTGTATTTCCCTGTGGACTACTTGACCTGAGTGCACCGGAGAATCAAGAATGCGTGGAACTGGGCTAAGGTGTAGAACTACTGCTAGAACATCATATTAGATTATAGAATACTTACTCAAATTGCTGGAAAAACTTTGGATCTCAGTATTCCAATATGACCCCTTTATTAATGTTGGCGAGCTCTATGAGTTTTATGTATATACTTATGTGCTTTAAGAAATATGATTAATAGATTTTTTTATGTGGCTGGCAAACAATATTTTTTCTAAAGTAATTCGATCCTTTAGAGTCTCTCAGTTATTGCTGCATTATATACAAGGGCTACACCTTTTGATGTATGAATATAAAGTTTTTGTTTACTAGATTTCTAAAAATACGTGCTAAATTATTGGTTATAAATAATTGTGGTGTGGGTTATGTTATTTGTTCCTAAATAATTTGTTTTTACAATACTAAATTGTTGTTTACCTAACATAAAAATCATGTTTATTAGAGTTTTTCAAATACATCCCTACTGCATCTACATCTTTAATATAAATACAAAAATATCATTTACTTATGTTTGATAATATAAAATAAAATTATTATTTGATATTCTTTTAATAACGTGCCTGTGGCACGTGCCTCTCCACTAGTGTTGGAAAAGGGATTCGAAAATAGCAGAGTATCGGAGACTCGGAGTATAAAGTGAATCTCCGTGTGCTGTCATTTCGAGAGTTCATCCATTGCCCAAATATCAGCAAGGCAATGAGTTTTACGACATGAAATTCAATACATAGTTGAGAGGTACTATACTTCCTAGATGAAATAGTATAAACAAGACGTTTCACCATGAAGGAATGCAAGGAAAAGAAAAGAAACACTGACAAGCATCTCCATAAGTCCGTTCTCTTTCATATCAGCTATCATTATAAGCTCGATGGTTATTGCTTTTAATTTCATCAGCTGACACCTGGACATAAGGGTCAACTGACCCGGTCTCTTTAGCCCTTTGTGGCATCAGCACCTTAGCTTTCCCTTTCCCGAGCTCCACTATGTCGATGTTGGCAAAAGGGAAAGGATGTTAGCCGATTTTCATCGGCTTTTTCTTTTGTCTTCGATCTAAATCCTTCCTTGCTCAATAGCCGATTGAATCTGCTGACAGCAAATCTTGCATTCGTTAGTACTATGAGAATTAGAATTATGCCACTTAGGGTACTTTTTATTTTTTTAGATCCTCAACCAATGGGATATTATGATTCGAGGAAACATGGATTTTCTTTTTCCTCAGCCGGAAATCAAATCCGATCGGTCTTATTCACGTCAAAGTTGTAGTTTTTTGTGCTGGCCTTAACCCATGGACACAATATCGGCTTCTTATTTATTGTGCATTCAGCCAAGCCGACTTCAATTTCTTCTTCAGAATCCGATTCCAGAGGGCCCACATGAGCAACCTTCTTTTGAAATTGGCTTCCACTGGAGTCTTGATAACAATTTTCATGAGCCGATGCCCTCCGAATGATGTGCCCAAGGCTTTCGAATTCTTGAGCAGAATATCTCTCCTTGATGGCTGGCAACAGTCCTTGAAAAGCTAATTTTGCCAATTGCCCACTGGTCAAGTTCAAGCTAAAGCATTAGCTCCTCACGTCATGGAACCTCTGAATATATTCTAGGACGTATCGATTTATCATTCCTTTACCTGATGGCGATCGAGTCTCCCAAACACATCTCGTGAAGGCCGATGAAGAAATATTTTTGGAATTATTTCAATAAATGGTAGCTATTGCCGCTGCAGCAGTAGCATCAACAATCTGTTCTGAACAACGTCATAGATTTGACACTGCCAAAGAACTTACAATTATCTTTGAACTCTTTCTTCTCATTGCAAGATCATCATGGTCCGGCTATTCCGTGCTGCTAACATGGGTTTACGCACACAACACACACCATCACATGAATGAGCACAAAGGATGTCCAGAAAGGCATCCAGCATCTTGTACATCTCATTGATTGTACTGCAAGCACTGTAGATGTTGCTCCTGAACATCATCTCTCTAGTCACCAGATCACGACGGAGGACCTCCCTATCTTTCCACACGCCAAAGCTCGAGCCGACAAAGTCGATCGGGATCTCGAACCCGCAGAACTCCTGGTACATCCAGCGCAAATCACCGACAACCAAGCACTCAATTCACGTCCATGCCGACTAATGCCCTCCCTAATGCAAACATACATCACGCCATCCATAACGACCATGTCGAAGTTGTAGCCCTCTTGAGTGCCGATGTCGAAGGTGCAATACGAAGCCGTCCACCGGTGGATCCCAACGAACTGCCAGCACAACTCAGGTAGCCTTCCGCCTTCGGCGGCTCCGCAATCACCAACACATGCACGCCGACGAGCTCGTCGCATGAGACGACGGTGATGGACATCCTCGGCTTGCAGAAGATGACCCTCCAAGTGTAGATGCCCAGCCCGACACCATAACCACCTAGGAACAAAGCGGTGACATTTTATGCCACAGAGTAATGCTTAATGTCCTTTTTCAGGTAAAGACTACTTACCAGCCAACCATATTTTTGTTTGTCTGCACGGCATTATTCTTTTCCTCACGGCCACACATCCCTTTTGAGCCGCCTCCCCCACTCTCCAGAACTGACCCGTTCTCTCCCTCTTCCCCTCCTTCTCCTCCTCGCCCCGCTCGTTGGTGAACAAACAATTGTAACCCATTTCACAAAGTTGCGATAGGGACAACAAATTGTAAGTTAAGAATACTTTGGAAATGGAATGATCGGTTGTGATAGCAATTTTACCTAACCCAAGTATCCTTCCTTCACTACCATCGGCAAAGATGATGTTGTCATTTGGATTATCATTTTCTTCAAAAGATGTGAACATCTTCTTCTCTCCGGTCATGTGGTTGGTGCATCCACTATCAAGCACCCATTTGGATCCACCGGAGGAATATGCATACAAAACAAATTAGGCTCGAGTCTTAGGTACCCAAAGAGATTTGGGTCCTGGAATGTTAGTAACAAGAACTTTAGGTACCCACACACTCCTCTTTATCAATGTATCTTTTGTGCGGTACCCAACATACTTAGCGACCACCTTACCCTTGCGGTCCCAAGTCAATACATAATCGGCATAGAATGAACCTTGTGAGGCGTGTGGCTTTTCCTTGTTGATTTGGGAAGTATTGGTCATGTTTGCCTTGACTTGATGTGTGGTAACTTTAGGTTGCTTACCATCAACCTTTTTCTTTATGGGAACCATTCCTTCAAGAATACTCCCATTTATACCAACACCGGAAGTCTTGTTGTTCTTGATGAAAGGAATGGGTTCTTTACGCCATTGCTCATTCTTACCTAGACCCATGTCTTTCTCAAAACCATACTTCTTCATGTAGCCACTTCCAAATGCTTTGGTATGCTTCTCAAACTCACCAATTTCTTGTGATGAGGTGTTTCCATTGATCATCTTGGTGAGCCTAGAGATCTCATTCTTCATAGCATGCATTTCGGCAAGGTTAGTAGCACAAGTTTCAACATTTATATTGCTACACCTTTTACAACTTTCTCTCACAATAGAAGTAGAGGATTTCATTGCATCATTGAAAATAGAGTTGGAACTCTCCTTAAGGATGTCATGTTCTACTTCAAGATCCGTGTGTTTGGCAAGTAAACATGAGAAGTTTTCTTGAAGTGTATCATTTGCACCCTTAAGTTGAGCGTTCAAGTCATTGACTAAAGAGAGCTTTTTAGACAACTTCTCTACCTTCTCTTTCTCCTTAGCGAGAGATTTCTCGAGTTTAAGAAGTTTATCAATTTTGGCTTTGAGCAAGTCCTCTTGCACCTTGAAACTCTTCCTTTCTTTGGAGAGAGATTTCTCAAGGCCTACGATTTTCTCTTGCTCAAGCCTAATCAACTCTTCTTGAGCCTCAAGAGTCTCATCCCTATCCTCTATTTCTATCATATGTTTCATAATTTTATTTGTTGCCTTTTTACCAAGTTCATTCAACATGTTATCACATTCATTATCATCCAGGTCATCATCATCATCATCATCATCATGGTTAGGGGAGGAGCTATACCTTAGCTTCTTTTGCCATAAGACAAATGTGGGTGGAGTTGTCTTCATCATCGGTGAGGTCCTCAAAGAGTGAAGAATTGTTGGTATGAGTCTCAATTGCTAATGTTGCCACACTCTCTTCTTCGGATGATGGCTCATCACTTGAGTCCCATTCAATCCTGAGATGTGCTTCACCCTTGTATCTAGTCTTCCCCTTGTTTTGCTCTTTCTTCTCATTTTTGTTCTTGTTCTTTGGATTAGGACAATCGGCAATGAAATGACCGACTTCTCCACATCCAAAGCAAGGCTTGTTTGACTTTCTTGTGATATTGCCCCTACTCTTGTTCTTGTTGTAGTATCCATCTCTTCTCATGACTTTCTTGAATCTCTTGATGAACAAGGCCATGTCTTCATCACTATCACAATCACTATCACTCTCCTTCTTCCTTGAAGATGAGCTCTCAACTTGCACTTTTCCTTTTTCCTTTATGCTAGATTTGAGAGCTACACCATTGTTCTTCTCCATTTGCTCATGAAGTCTTGAAAGTTCTTGAGTGATTTTTGCTTCCTTCATTGTGGTGAGGTGTTCCTCTATTCTTCCAATGACATCGGCGGGAGTGAATCTCTTGAATCCTCTCTTCTCTCTTATCAAGGTAGGTAGGTTGACATCTCTAGCCATGTATGCGGTTAATATCTTGTCAACCACATCTCTATCACTCCACTTGTCACCACCAAGAGCTCTAATCTTGTTGACAATCTTGTTCAAGCGGTTGAACATCTCTTGTGGTGTCTCATTCTCTCTAATGATGAAACGGTTGAGTTCTCCTTCAAGTGCACGAATTCTTCCTTCACGCACTTTTCTTGTGCCTTCATGATTGATTTGGAGTGTGTCCCAAATTTGCTTGGCCGAATCCATTCCATCAACTTTGTCAAACTTATCCGGACTCAAGGAGCTAAGAAGAATGGATGCAGCTTGCATATTGCGTTGAATCTCATGCTCCACCTCTTGTGTGATGGGTTCATCTTCATCGGGAATGTTGACACCTACACACACAATCTTCCAAAGGGCCGTATTGACCCCAATCAAATACGCACGCATCGAGTGTCTCCAAGAGGAGTACCCCGTTCCATCGAAATGAGGAGGCTTCCCTAGATTGACCGATGCATTTTGCGTAGTACCAATAAAACGACTATAATCAAAAGGAATCTTAGCATAGGTTTTGGTACTCTTTCTTTTTGGCCCCTTGATCGACTTGTAGTCAGAGTCAGAATCCATAGTTTCTTCTTCTTCATCATATACTCTCTTGTTCTTTTCATCATCATGCTTGGTCTTGTCTTCTTCTTCAACACGTGGTGTTCCCTCTTTTGAAATGGACATCTTGATTCTCCAAGTAGTTAAGCTTCAAATCAGAGATCCTATCTCTGATACAATTGAAAGGATCTGGATGTCGACTAGAGGGGGGGTGAATAGTCGAAACTAAAATTTATAACACTTAAAACAATTCAGTCAGTAAACTTCGGAGTCTCCGGATATTTGTTCGGAATCTCTGGTCCGGAGATTCCGAAGAAATGTCCGGATACTCCGGACAAACTTGCTGAAATTAAATCTCGACTAATCAAACCTCAACCAAAAGTAGATCGAGTAAATTTCTTGTACTCATGAACTTCCTTACACCCCTTTTCACCTGTTGCCTGCAGTTAAAACCTTACCAGCAAGTAGATCGAGAGCAAACCCTAGAATTGTAGTGAGACACTAACACTTCAACAAATCAACAAGCAAATCACAACGACGCAAAGATTTATTTACCGAAGTTCAGTTCCCCACAAGGAACCTACGTCTCCATTGAGGCACCCAAGAAGAACACTTACTTCTCGAGCTATATAGCCTCCCCTTAGTAGCCTCCAAGCTACTAAGGTCACTTACTAGAATGTCGGGGTTGTACAAACTTCCCGGGGCACACCACAAGCTTGGGTGCTCGACGGGCAACGCCTAGCCGGCTAGGAACTTGAAGCTCCAAGAGTAACAAACACGAAATCCACCGGCTCGACGAAGAACGAAGTGCTCAAGAGATGCTAGGAACTTGAAGCTCCAGGAGTAACAAACACGAAATCCACCGGCTCGACGAAGAACGAAGTGCTCAAGAGATGGAAAATCAGCTCACTAGCACTCTCACTTGCTCTCCCTTCAATTTCCCTTCAATCCCCTCACCAAATCTCACTTGGAAGTCAAGGGGGGAGTGAAACTAGGGTTCTTGAATGCTCACATGGGGGGCAGGTGAGTTCTGGTCGGAGAGGGTTAATGTGAAGGAGGTGAATGGGTATTTATACCCCAGCCCCCAAAAAGAGCTGTTGTGACGTTAAGTTCCGGAGACTCCGAAGAATTCTTCGTAGACTCCGGACACCACCTCCGGAGACTCCGGAGATGTGTGGAGACTCCGCACACACCCGGAGTCCGGACACTCCGCAGTCAGTCTATGTCCGGAGACTCCGGAAACATTTCCGGAAACTCCGAACAATTTGCAGTAAGCACTCTGAAAATGTATCCCATGTGCACAATGAGTGAATGTGTCTCTCATAGGTTTTGTTAGATTCCCTTGAGCACCTAATTCTTACGCAAAGCGAGCAGATTTCATGTCCCTCTTGATAGTACGACATTCCTATACTCAATTTCAAAAGATAAATAAATTTAAAGCGTCATGGGATTTTGCTTTGCGGCTTTCATTTCCTTTTTGATAAGCATTTCCACTTGTCAAGTTACCCATCACCTGTGATACCTGCTCATCATGCTCAAAGAATTCATTAGTTCCACAAGCGTTTGTCATTAATCAACCAAAACCCACTAAGCGGGCCTAGATGTACTTTCAAGTATATTCTATGGTATTGTGAACTTCTGAATAACTGTATAATTTTGTTGTAAGTATCAGAATAACCACACTGAAGTAAGTTCCTTTGTTTTCCAGCAGTGGAAACATGGTTATTCGGTCATTCATGCTTGCTGTTCTGAAAGGGCCTTGCAAAGCTGAACAGGTGAAAGGGATAGACAGGCTACTTTTCCTTTTGCTTCAAGCAAATCATTGATGGCAATGTTAAATAGTCGCATTGCATTTCCCAGTGTTCCTTGTTTGACTGGCCACTAACTTGAATACTTCGATGCCTTCCAATTGGTTTAACAAGTCAGATTTTGGATGAGGGTTGAGCTTATTGTCGGCAGCTTATGTTTGGTCTACTTAACTCTGCCAATTGTGACCTTTTATTTAACCATCTTCAGTTTTCAGATTAACACATAAGTGCATGCTTGCATGGGCTTCACCGCTTCAGTAAGCACATGGTAATAGTAACATGCATAGCAGTTGCACATTGGTAGCTTAGATTTTGTTCATTTTTCTAAGCAATTTAGTGTATGCATGCTAAGCATTTTATATCAAATTTACAAGCAATTTTATATGAGCCACTACCACTATGCAGTTATGGTTATGCAATAAGGGTAGTCTACTTTTAGGATTTAGGAAATTTACAAGCAATGCATGCGAAGCTTTTAATAGTGAAACTAGGAGCAATTCTATTTGTGTCAGTATGTAGTTTATTATGCAATTATGGTTGCCTAATTTTGTGGGTGTATCTATATGATGTGTATGAACTCAAAAATTTTACTTTTACATATGGTAGACCACAAGCACCTATGTTATTTGTCTTATCATTTTTGAGACATGATTCAGCATTCAGGCTATCCTATGACCACCTCTACAGGTGTTAGTTCTAAATAATCAAAGGTAAAAATATTAGCTTCTAAATTAAGCAATTTAAGATCCACAACGAAGCATTGTAGGTTATGTAATATAAAAATTTAGGAACCATGGATAAACAAATGTGGTTGTATGATCTATAATTTAGGCTATTATTCTACAATTATCTACAATGCAAAAGTAATTTTTTTGTAATTTAGCAGTTTTAGCTTTATGTGTGCCTGTTCTTGTCATATTGCAGGCCACCAAAGAATTCACCATGATTATGCAGAAGAAGCTCCAAAATAGTTAAACTAGCTTGGACGAACGGTTCTCCAAAAGGTCAGTCATCAATTTACTAAATTTTTTCTTCAGAATTTCTCACTTTCAATTATTCCATGCACACTTTTTTCCTCCAACTATTTTGATACTGGTTAGTGGTTACTGACAATGAACAAATTCCATAGTTGCAGAATAATGATACCTCCTTAACATGTTTTCTCATATCTTCAATGATTTTTTTCATTTTACTTTTTATAGGCAACTTGTGTGAAATCAATAAGCAAATTATGTATTTTGCTTTAGTAGTTTTGGTATTCTAATTAGCATTTTTGGTGTTAAGCTGATCTGCCATTTTTTCAACTAAATTTGTTCTTGGTGCATATTGCAATTTATATATTAGCTAGAAATAATACTTTTTAGTGTAGTTTTGATTCCAGTTTTGTGATAAGCAGTGATAAATAACTATAGACAAATAACAAGTTATACTTATGCTCAAACAACAGGTTACTGCTGCCTTTTCTCTTGTGTTCATGTGATTTGGGATGATATGAAACATTTGGGGAGGCAGATCTTTTGTTGTTTGTCTGAACTACAATATATACTTGATATTGTATCAATTTTTCATATTTGGTTAGTTTTACCGTCACACCCGGTTTTTAAAAGAAAACCGAATGCATAACTATATGTATGTCAAGATCAAGTTCCATACATATGGCGACATCATAATAGAATAATGAGGAACAATATCACGAAAAACATACTTACAACGACTAAAAAACTATCAGAGATACACAGCTTATCCTGGACCGACGGCTTCACACTTCACAGGCAATCGACCGGGGGTTGCATACGCATAGAACTTAGCAACATCTTCAACAATCTTCATATCAACTTTCTCTTCTGAGCAGCAATTTTATCAAGAGTGAGTACACTTTTGGTTGGTACTCAGCAAGTATATTAGGAAATATATGACGTGCAAGGCTTAATCAAGGATAAAGGTTGGCTGAATAAAACGGTAAGCATTTTAAATAACAGTTGAACATTAAACAACCTATTTACTAGCCATGAGTGAATATTGCCCACATTTATGAAAAACGTAGATAACCGAGTAATAAATAAGCTTGGAACAATTAATCAACTGAATTAAATACAAGTTCAATTTAATTAAGTTCATGTGAGGGTCTGAGCCGCTCTTGACCGTGAGCACAGCTGATATATCAGTTTTACACTCTACAGAGGTTGCACACTTTACCCACAAGTTGTGTCTCCCTTGACGCCCGGGTTTGAAAGGCCCTTAAACACTTTCGAGGTGAGTGGCAGGGATTCACTACGAATCCTTTACAAGGACTCCCTAACAAGTAGTAGCCCACTAAGATTTAAGCAGCTAGGCGAGTGCACCCTCCCCCAAAGCGAGTGTACCCCGTAGGCGCAGCAACCCCTTTCGCAGGCTGAGTACCCCTCTTGAACGTAGTCCCCCTTCTTACATCTTTCGGTAAGCTCCTAACAAGCTAGAGAAATCTAATTAATTAGTCAAGACTACAGCTATATAGTCCTTGTGGTTGCACTGTTTTTCCGGGTGGTCGCTCCATGATTTAGATTAATTATCATAAAATATTGATTCATCTTAGAGGTTCCAAAAGATGTGACATGTGTCAACATTGTTTTCATAAACCACCCGAAACCATAGTTTAGCAACTAAGCAAACTACCCAAGCTTTTAAAAAAACATAACCCGGCTTTCAAGGATATGGATAGACAATAACGATAGATAGGTACCCGCCAATTTAATGCATGCAAGCGGAAATAAATAAATAGAGGTTATTGGGATAAAATATGATCAAGAAATATACCTGCCTTTATTCCAAAGAATAGCTTCTCAGAGTCTTCAACTCTTGCTCTTGAAACTCTTAATCTTCAGCTCTCGAACTATGTTCCTTCTACTCGCAACAAGCATCGGCACAAATATACAACAAGCAAGCAAACGAGCACAACTAAGAACACATTACCAAATAAAAGAAAGACATTAAAAAAGCACACTAAAGGACAAGGCTCCAAGCTACGATTGCGAGAGCTCGAGAAACGCTAAAAACGGAGCTACGGTTGAAAAGACACAGCTATCGGAAGATTTGCATTATAACAGAAAAGAAATCTATGAGCTAAATTTATTTTAATTATAAAAATACATGTAAAGAATATATTAAAATAAATTTAATTTAATTTATATTTGCAAAGACGGTAGACTTAGTCAAATTTTATTTATCAAGTTTATCTACAAATTAAGCTAATTAATTATTTAACTAGCAAATAAAAGATAGGTGAGAACACCTAACAAAAAGGTATGAATCGTGTTGAACTAAATAGATTATTTAGAAACACATTTAAGTTAAATTTAGTCATATTAACTTTAATTATGAAAATCTGATAGAACTCTAATTTACTTTTAATTCGAAAAGATAGTTGAAATAGATATTAATTAAATTAATTATAAATTTAATTTTAAAATAGAAACTATGATACAACGATACTACTAAACTATAGCTCGCCCTAAAACAAAGCTAACGCAACGAGAACGAACTGAAGCGGAGCTAAAACGCTCGATCTAAGGGCTAAACAGGGTTGAATGGATCTGGTTGTGACAAAACATAGATTTCAGGGGGCTAGCAGAGGAGAACCGCAAGACACAAGGCACTAGCAATTATTTACCTTATTTCCAAGGGTGTAAACACAAAAACTCCACATCTCCTAGTCATGGCCGACGGTGGTTCTGGTGGAGATCCTTGACGGCGCTCCGGTGCGTGGCCCACGCGGGCAAGGGGCGGCGGGTGCGCGGCTTGGGGCGGCGGACATCAGGTGGTCGCCATCTGCGCGATGACGATCGAGCCGGCCCGATTTCAAGGCTGAAAACCGGCAGCGGTGGCGGCTCCGATCTTCTCCGTGGCGGGGCTTCTCCGGCAGCAGCACGGGAGCGGCGCGGCAAGCACTGGTGGAGATGCAGGACGGCGTCGTGGAGGTGGTGGTGGCGTCGAATTCTTCAGGATGTCGGGGACACGGCGAATCGGCGGCTGAAGTGTAGGTGATGATCGGTTCTGGCACGTCGTGGGCGAGGAGTTCCAGCGGCGATGGGTGGCGAGGATGGGCAGAACGGATTTGCCTCGTCGAAGGGATCGTCATGGTGGTGCTTGACTGGACCGGCAGCCAAAGGACATCGCGAATTGGAGCGACGAAGGCCGGTAGCGGCGCTGCTTGGCTTGGTGCCTCGCAGGCAGAGGGGACGCGAGCAGGAGGGGCAGGCGGCGGCGCAGGCGTGCGGTGCGGCAGAGAAAAACAGGAAGCGCGAGGATTGTGCGGCCACGGCACACAGAGAAAATAGACGGCGTCGGCGCTGCCCTGCAGCTCAGGAAACAGCGCATTGGGCTGGAGCTGGGCTGGCTCGGCCTGTTAATGAAGAGAGAAGGAAGAAGAGAACTGGGCTGACGTTGATGTGGGAAAACTGGGCTCGACCGAGAGGAGGAAAAAGGAATTTGAGGGGAAAAATAAAAGAAAGAAAAGATTAGATAGAGCTGAGAGAGAGAAAAACTAAGCTCAGCTAATTTTAACCCCAAACATATCGGGAAGAAAAATCCCAGAGAGTAGTTGGGACAAAAAGCTTGAATAAAATATTCGGAGCATGCGAAAAAGAAGCCGGATGCTTTCAGAAAAATATTGAATTTGCTTTAGAAAATTGAGAATAAATCCAGCAAAATTTTGAAAAATTCTCAGAAACTCTAAAAGATTGATAAGTTTATTCGAAAATATATTCACATCCCAAAATTAAAATTTTGGGACGTGACATTTACCATTTTGGTTCTACTGGCCAATTTCTGAAGGAAAAAAATCATTTTACTTTAGCGCGGTTTGTATTCTAGTTTAGCATTTTTATACTCTGATTATCTACCCTTTTAATTTACTGATTCAATTCTTGTGTTTTTGTACTTTGTGCTTGGTTCTATAGCAGGCTCACACAAATTTGAAGGAGCCAATCCATGCTTTTTATTGTGGTGCTAGGGAATAAAGTCTGAAGACTTATTTTTGTGAATGTTTAGAATTTAATTAGATGGGTGAAAATACCATTGTATATGTTATAAGTTGCTTACATCTTTTCAAAGTTTTGTCTATGAGATCCTGAGAAGTTGCTTTTTACATTGTAACTGTTGATTTTGATTTACCAATATTATGAAGTTAGCAACATCCAGAAAGCATGATTAATGTTTATATTTGCTTATCATCTAATCTGGTTCTAGTGGTGGACAACATCAACTTCAATCGGTGCCGGCGCATATTTTTTTGTCAGAAAGAGGAAAGGTGAACTTGCCGGTCTTGCTCCTTTCCCAAATTTGAGGCGGCCTAACTTACGGCCGACCGTACGTTAGCTGCGTCCATTGTTTTAAGAATAATATCTTCCTGTGATACAACTAGCATCATTTGCTTACACTGTGTGGATCATGTTGACTCCTCACATACAGTCATATAATTTTTGTCCATTAATAACCGAATGGCGGGAAGTTGCTTCAGCGATGCAACCAATAGGAAATCCGACAATCTTTCAACAACATTATCATCTATATTTAGTGAAACATTTGGAAGGAATAAAATTCATATATTTTTTAAGAAAATCAACAACCAATAGGAAATCTGACAATCTTTCAACAACATTATCATCTATATTTAGTGAAACATTTGGAAGGAACAAAATTCATATATTTTTTAAGAGAATCACTTAGTGGCCGTAAAAAGTTGTCTCATGAACAAAGGATGTAAAAAAGATGTCTCATGCTATTGTCTTAAATCTTTTTTAGGATCTTTTCTAGTGCTTTATTGTTAATATTTGACACTCGAAGTTTTTTCAGGTTTGGGTTCATCATGGTCAATATCTTCTAATTTGTGATTCTAAAATTTTATTTCTGCTGAGAAATTGGTGATCCTATCCTTAATACCGACTTACTACTTCTTACTGCGGCTATACCTACACTACATTAAGGAGATCTTCACTTAGACACCAACATAGGAGACAACTCTATACAAGAGAACACTCTTTATTCACGATAATTGATACAACACGAAACTATTGTACTCTTTATGTGACTACCCTATCATGCTACAAATACACTACATGACTATATACCACCTCCTACTTGAGACCCCTTATATCATGGTCTCCTACTTGAGACCTCTTATATCACGGTATGGAAAGAGGAGAATGCACTTTTATTCATAGGTTCTCATAGTTGTTGTGGTGTTGCTACGTGGCAACTTCAACACATTTTTTTATAAAAGCATCTAACTCTAGAATTTTCTCTCGTTCTTATTTAACTATATCAAATATCTAATTTTAGAGAATTCCTATCTTGAAATGAAGCATGGTAACTCTACTTTCTTGCTATTTTAAATTCTTCTAAACTTTCTCAAGTACGTATCTTAATTAGGGTAGAGCTCCGACCAATTTGGTTAGAGAAACGATTGACTTTTTTTTAAAAAAATACAGTACAAACGCAGACGTTCACAAATACGCACGCACATTCATCCCTATAAATATATGCACGCAACCCTACCCCTATAAGCACCTTTGAGAGATTGAGCCGATAAATTCTTAAGATTGACGAGGTCACCATACACTACCGGAATCAGTAAGTTTGCCGAGTGCCCTAGGCACTCGGCGAAGGTCCAAATACACTCGGCAAAGGGTTTGCCGAGTGTAACACTCGGCGAACCATACTCGGCAAACTTTCCCTCGGCAAACAGTGGGTTTGCCGAGTGTCGATCGTCGGGCACTCGGCAAATCCTTTACCGAGTGCCAGAAAACACTCGGCAAAATATAACACTCGGCACAAAGGCGATAACGGTCTGTGACGGTAACGGCTGCTTTGCCGAGTGTCAGACGGCCGACACTCGGTAAAAAGAAAATCTTTGCCGAGTGTATTTATATACGGCACTCGGTGTAGGTACACGGTTTGCCGAGTGCCTTCCACGTGGCACTCGGCAAAGAGGCCAATCCCGCAAAAATTTTATGACGCCTTTGCCGAGTGTTTTGGCAACGCACTCGGCAAAGACGTCGAACTAACAGAAAATGGCCTCTTTGCCGAGTGTTAACACTCGGCAAAGTATCTATTTTACGTTTAAAGGACCCCTCTCAAAAAACAACCACAGAAGCACAGGCATATAAATTACACCACAGGCATATAAATTGCACCACAAGCATCACAAGCACACAAATAACATTCACAAGTTCTCGTCGAAACAAGTAATTCACAAAACAAGTAATTCACAGGTTTTGCATCACAAACATATCTAGTTCACAAGTCACTGAGGAGGATGAGGAGGCTGAGGAGGATGTGCAGGTGGCCACTGCCCCCAAGAAGAATCTGCATTGGACGCCGCCGATTGATTCTGCACAAAGTTATAGAGATTGCATTAGTCACTTTTCTAGTGTAAGTCTGTAGTGCCTGTAGTTTCTAGTTTAACTCTAGATTGATTGTAAGGTTCAGAGTGACTCACAAGAGTAGCTGCAGGAGGTGGTCGAGGTGACGGGAATAGGTTCGGTGGCATAGGTGGTGAAGTCTGACCTAAACTGTGAAAGACACTCTGCATGTATTGGAACATCTGCTCCATCATCTGCCTCTCTAGCTGCCGATCCGCCTCGATCCTCGCCTCTAGTTCCTCCCGGCGCTTCCGTTCTACCTCCACCTGGGCCTACAATATTTCATCCCAATATCTTATTGCCAAGCAAAAGATATGTACAAAATGAATGAAAAATTAAAGAAACAGGAATAACCTGCAGAGCCTGCATCTGTAACTGTGCAGCGGTAGGCTGTGCCCGTATCGCGGGGCTCGAGTCCGTGCTCCTTGCTCGGATCTGGGAGAGGGTGGGAGTACTGGCATTGTCGATCACGCTATCTCCAATCCAATACCTGCCATGCTTCTTCCCTCCTCCCACCCTCATCACAATTTCAGGATCAATATCCTGAGAGCTCGGATCGAACTCTGGCCCATGAACCTCCCTCGCCATTGCTGTGTACTCGGTGATGCGGCTGTGGATGCTGGGATGGCTGTATGCCTCGGGCGGGTCCTTCGGGTTGAAGTCGATGTCTGCCGTGGCCTTGCCCTTTTTGGACATAACCCATGCCTTGAACCGGGAGCACTGATGGCCTTCATGTGATGACGTCTGCGGCAAAAATACAAAAGGATTACAAAATATGCAATATTATGTGTATTATGTGTGAGAATAAAGAAACGAATTCACGTACCCATTTTTCCTTGTATTCATCAAGGCTCAGGCTGCCTTGATGGTGTGGTGCATATGGCATCTGCAGACGCCACTCCCGGCAAGCAACGTGGTTCTCCAACCACCCGGGCTGCAACCACACGTCCACCATTTGTTCCCAGCACCGGGTAAAGGATCGGCACCACCACGGAGGCACCTACATCATCAAGTGTGTGACATATAACAAAAGAAGTGAAGCGTAATTAATCTCAGAAATAGTAAATATTAACTTTCTGTACGTACCATCATGAATTCTTCCTTGGTCAGGTTCATTGTCCTGGCCTCTTCTTTTTTGACCCTCATCCTTCTGTATTCAGCATAGAAGTCGATGATGGCCTGAACCCGCGCCTCGTAGTGCATGTCCTTAACGAGCTTCTTGGCGGCTTGTTCAATGACGGAGGCCGCCCGAACCCGCGCCTCGTAGTGCATGTCCTTAACGAGCTTCTTGGCAGCTTGTTCAATGACGGAGGCCGCCCTAGCCTCGAATCCCTCCTGGCATCTATAAAAGTCCTGCGTACAGACACATTGCAAACAAGTATTTTTTCAAGAATGTCCAGCGAAGCTGGTGTATTAAGCAATCTAGTGCTTCGAATACTTACCCACAGCTCGGCCTTCACCCGCTCCGCCTTGTTCGCAAATTGCCTGTGGTCACGATCACCGACGTCGGCGGCGGCGACGTAGTGGTCCCACGTGTAGGCCGGCTCCTCCTGTCCGGCGAAGACCACTAGACCGGGGAAGTGTAGCCTACACAAAAGACCAATGATGCCGTTGACCTTGCGGTTGTGGGCACCCCCACTGAGCTTAGTCCAACTCCTGCACAAGTGATTAATATAGAATATTAGTTTCTATTGTAAATTTCAACATATCAAAAGTACTGAGAATATGTAAAGGAACTTACTTTGCCCCAGTGGGTTGAATCAGTGGGCGTAAATGAAGAGGGATCGGTCGCCTCGGGAGGGACGAGGGACCTCGCAACCAGATCTTGGACTGCGAATCCCCTGCCTCCTCCCCTTCCTCCCTGGGGAATAGTATGTTTACCGTCTGAATGTATGACAAGATGTTTCTAATTTTAATGAGGATTTGTAGGATTTATCTATTTTCTAGTGGCATGGTGGCTCGAAAAGGAATCTCTAATTAATAAGAACAAATTAATAAGAACAAGATATGCAAGGGAAACATTCTGCCATCAGAAGCACGTAATTGCATATGTGTGATTGACGCACCAATTAGGAGGGCATAGCATAGATAGTAGTAGTATTCTAATTTTCATTTAGGAGTACATAAATCAGTAGAATATTGTGAATGTGCAATATCATTTAGGAATCTATGATTCGTAATTACACGACACAAATTCTCTCTGGTCTTGCTTACTTGCATGAGAGGAGACATATTCACAGGTGGTATACATTGTCTACAACTGTTTGCTTGTTCCATATATTGCACAAAATAAAATAATCATTACATATTGATTTTTATGGCAGAGATATTAAAGGAGCCAACATACTTGTGGGCTCTAACGGGATAGTCAAACTTGCTGACTTTGGTGTGGCTAAGCATGTATGCAGTTTTTCCTTTCCGACCATCTGTTTCCCTCCTGTGTCTGTAGCTGTGGTTCCATTATCCTAAGATTTAGCTTGTTGTTTGGGCGTAGATGAGTTAACTACTTATTTTCTCTTCTGAAATACTCTCCACCTAATGTACAAACCACATTAAGTTCTGCCTAAAAGAGTACTAGTTTGTTTATAAGTGCAGTTGAAGTTAATATTGCTCTGTTGTAGTAGCATTAATGTAATTTTCTTTAAGGCATAAAAGAACTTACAAAATTTCAATTTGTTATGAAACTGCGGCGGGGCGGGGCGCCGGGGCGGCGGGGCGGCGCGGCGGGGGGGGCGGCGGGGCGGGGCGCCGGGGCTCCGGGCGGCGGGGCGGCGGGGCGGGGCGGCGGGGCGGCGGGGCGGGGCGCCTGGGCGGCGGGGCGCTGAGTGTATAAAAAATTTTGGGATAGAGGCCGGGCCGCGCGCGGCGGTTCGGTTGAAAACGTAAGTCCGGTTCTTTGCCGAGTGCCCGCGATCTGGCACTCGGCAAATCTTTTTTCTTTGCCGAGTGCCAGATCCAAGGCACTCGGCAAAGAAAGCGTTTTTCTTTTTTTAAATGAGGAGGAAAATGCTGCCAGTGGGCCCGTGTACCTTCTTTGCCGAGTGTCTGTGGAAAACACTCGGCAAAAGGTACTTTTGCCGAGTGTTTTTTTATACACTCGGCAAAATACACTAATATTTTATGTTTTACAGAATTTTTTCTAATATACTTGGACAAAATCGTGTCACCATCACTCAACAATGGTTAAATTATTTTTCTACTGATAATGTTCTATTATTTCATGCAGTTATAGCGCAAATTGCATTTATATCTACTAAAAATCTATAATTGCATTTAATCAATAAAAAATAGTAAACGCATCCGAAAAATTTCCAAATTTTGACACGAACCAATCTGTGTTGCATGTTGCCTATACAAAAAGATTTGAAGCCAAACCTTAACTCAAGTGTCACTTGGACTCCAAATCTTATTGTGTCCTCTCTAACTTTTATAAATCCTTCCAGGAGATGAGTCGACTTCTAAGCATCATATGTCAGAAATTGGGCGAAACCTTCTCAATTTTTTACCACAGCCTCCACACATAATATCATGACATCTTGACAAATCTTGTGATTTTCAGATTTCGTTTGCTTTTTTTAGAATTTAACAACCATTCAACCACACGTTCGTGGTCGTGTTTTTTAAAAACAATGTTCAAAATTTCTTTTCATTTCCTGGTTGAGACCTCAATCCGGACTCCATAATATGGATATAATTTTTCCACCGATTATAATCCATCATTTCATGTACCTGCAGTTAAAATCTGACATGAATAAAAAAATTCCTATTAATGCAATCATTTCATTAAAAATAGCAAACAAACCACAAAATATACCAACTTTTAATATGGATTACAAAATCTCCTACGTGGGGAGTAGAAAAAGTGTGGAGGCCAGGGGACGAAATTTTTTTTTGGTTCGCCGAGTGCAAAACCAAACACTCGGCGAAGTCTTGTGGTTGCCGAGTGTCCATGGTGAGGCACTCGGTGAAGTAATATGTTTGCCGAGTGTGGGCGTGAGGCACTCGGCGAACGGCCTCTTTGCCGAGTGTGGGCGTCCAACACTCGGCAAAGGACTAACGGCCGGCCCAGTCCGGTGACAGACGGTGCACGTGCGATGCACGCGCCGTTGATTTACCGAGTGTCGGATGTTTGCCGAGTGTCTATGAGCGGTTTGCCGAGTGTCTTATTTATGGCACTCGGCAAACGACCTTATTGCCGAGTGTAATATGTTTGCCGAGTGCCCCATTGAATACACTCGGCAAATAGGCTATTTGCCGAGTGCCCGAAATAAAGCACTCGGCAAAATTTTTACACTCGGCGAATTTGCTGATTCCGGTAGTGATAGGCGTCTTATCGTCGACGGGAACGTTGCCTTCCACTAAAAGCATAACACTGTTAAATCTTAAAAAATTCGTTTCCACAGGTAGTCGCTCTTGTAATCATTAATCATGGATACATGTCCTTTCCCAAAATGACTGACTTTATTAGTAGTGGACTCGATCCAGTTGGGAGAACAACTTGGTAAGTACCAAGGGAAGTCACAAACCTTCTCACAGGGGGACGGCGGCGCGAGGCATGGGCGGCGGCGGGCGGAGGGGGGCGCGGTGGAGCCTGCCGCCGGCAAGGTCGAGGGTGCTGGGGAAGCTAGGGCCCTCCTTCGGCGCCGGCGCCGGCTGCGGCGTCGGTGTGGGCGTCGGACTCGTCGGCGGTAGTACCCTTCCCTTGAACCCTAGACCCGCTCTTGCCACTATGGAACCGTCCGGAATTTGTGTACGCGTGTCTTCTGATGATTTGGATTGGAATAGCTACATCTCGAACGCATTTCACTACTTTCGTGATGTTTAAGCCAATCGATTGATGAGCAGTTGCCGACCTGGTTGGAGTCTTGGAGAGGTCTGAAATTGGGGATGGATCATCAAGTCATCATTTTCTGAACTTGCTGGCTGCTGCAACCTATTGAGGTTCGGACCTAGGAGCATAACAGCAATACACCAATGAAATACAAATGACACCAATAGCACCTCCATTGACTATTGGTCAGTGTTTAAAAGAAAAAAAAATCTGACATATTCTGCACCTAATTGTCGTGATTTACATGGATTCTTGGTACTTTGGTATAGTTTCTGGATTCCCTCAATTCAATCAATTAGTAACACGAACAGGGTGTATCTTCAAATTTATGTTTAGATTCAGTATATCGATTGTGTAGTGTTGCCCTTTCTTAGTCAGAAATGTATTGGTTGCTTGATGAACCAAGTGACCAACTATGATGTTTAACTTTGAACTTTCTGCTAGCTCCTATTTATTGCACTACCAATGTGATTGAACAGGTGCAGGAGTTGGGCCTGGGTACCCTGGATTACGCCTGGGATTTGGAGTTGGCGCCGGCTGTGGCATAGGAATTGGATTTGGTTATGGTTTTGGAAAAGGAGTTGCTTATGATGAGAATGGCATATATTCGAACATTGGCAGATCAAATCAGAAATCTAAGGGCCTTCCATCTGAGTAAGATTTAAATTTCTTGGCACATACCTGTTGCAAGACGATTTCATCTTATTCCTTTTCATGATGCCTATAGTTATATACTTATATTTGCAAAAATCGTGTGCTCTTCTGCTGATTATATATGCAATGATCCGAAATATTAAGGTTGCTATTATTTTTGTTTCTTTAATGAATCTGACGTCATTGGGCATCACCAGCATAGAGGAAGTTAACCATTTCCATTCCATGGGGTATTTTGCATAGATGTTTCATGAATATTCAAACCTCCTTTAAAAATAGCTATTTATATTATATACCAAAATAGGAATAACTAGGAACCCTGCAAGCAATTTGTAGAAGAGTATGTGCCCTAGCAGACTTAATAAGACTCAGAAGTCACTCCCATAGAACTTATGTTTTGGTTGAAGATGTAGGCTTGAAGCCCAGAAATAAGCTATCCTTTTGGCCCTGGTCAGCTTGTCTTGCTGATAAGACATTATGACTGCTGAGCCAAGCAGGGCTATAACTTCTTCAGATGTTTGCTAGCTGGCATTCTATGAATCATGAGTAGTCTTACAGATTATAGGAAGATTGATAGTTGGGTGCTTTGTACCAGAGTATGAGAGATTTTTACGATCGAAGGGTGGTCTTGCAGATAAGCTGCCTGAAGTGCCTTGGGTGGGGTGGGGGGCAGATACTGCTGAAGAGTTGTTGTCATTCTCTAAAAATGGAGCTGAGTCTATGAGCCGATAGTAGGACTCAAACCCATGTCAGGGGAGAGGTTAAACAACCTCCACCTCCAGGTCGATGGAATGTTTTCTAGCTCAAGTGTGTCTTAGTTTCACAAAGTTTTAGTTGCTGTAAATATGTAATACTCTAACTCTAGCTTTGTCTCATTGCGAGCAAAATTACTTAATATGGTCTTGTTACATTTTTCAGAGATCAGATCGACATCCTGGTTGATGAGGTGATTGAGAACACAAAAAAACTAATCAAAGCAACATTAAAGGAGATTGATAAGTGGAGGCGAGCTTAGTGAAATTGGCACCAGAATCTGCTGATGTTTAGGCACATAAGTTTTCTGAGACACACTATCTTGTCTCTGGTTTCAGTGAATTCTTGGTAGGAGTCTGTACATTGTGAGAAGTGTTGTCCATATTTTATACCTGTAGCAAATGCCTGGTATGCCCAGCATCCTAGATTGAATGTGGAGCGCAATGTTAACCATTACATTTTAAATACTGTGCAGGAACTTTTTTCAGATCCTTGTATTCTTTTTCTGTCACGCCCATGGCAATTTTATAATTTTGTATAACTTGCCGACCTCAATTAGTCGTCTGACTTTATACTCCGTAGCTTACTGCCATTCACTCCAGTGTAGCTATTGCAAAGTGTAACCTTAATCTATATGCATTCTTGTTCAACAAGACTCAATGATTAATATTATTCAACGTAATTCTTGGTCAAGTGAAGTGGGAGTTCGTTAAGTTTTCTGTCGAATCTCTCCCACTTTCTTCCATCTCAAAAAGATTGGTCATGATAAAAACTCAATCCCGCCATCGGTTCCTTAAGAGACAAGTCAGAAAATAGTGCAGTTAGCGCGTGATACCTACCCAATTATCACATATTGAAAACATCTAAATGGGCTTGGCAAAGCCGGCTCATAAGAACACCGACTGATGCATATCGTGCTTGGCAAAGCTGAAGCACTACAAATATGTACAGGAGCATCGTTCCTTCCAGATCTAACCAGACATGGTCGTGATGCAATGGCACCCATGATGACCTCGCGACGATCTGCTCATGGATTCGTCGAGCACGGACCATGATGACCGCACACCCAAGGCCACTCTGGGAGTTCATGGGACATGCCAATAAAGGCATGTACTATGAAATGATGGGCGACCTCACAGCATAACCACAGGAACGACCATGATTACCACGCAAGGACACAGGTTTATTGCAAGGCAAGGCAGTGATCTCCATTGGAAGATGCGCGCACTTTGTTTTGGTTTAGTCATTTGGTCTAATCTGATCTCTTAAACATGTTGTCAGCTTGCGTCAAGTTGTGTAAGCGAATAGGAGAGGTATAAACAACATCAACACGCATTACAGAGGTACCAGGACACAATTGGGATATAGAACATGAGTAGAACATAGGTAGTTTGTGCCAAAATTTGCGTCGCTAATGCCGCGAAGTTGGGATTTAGAGAAACATTTTGCCAAAAATATTTTTTGGGCAGAAATACATGCCATATCCGTTCTCTTTGAAACCAAATGCCATGTCCTGTTATAATTTACAAATAGTGAAGTTCTTGCAACATTATCTTCACATCACCCTCTTCTCAGAAGAAAGAACGTTCAGTGAAAAAAATGCTAACTTGGAACTCAACAATCTCATATGAATTTGTAGCAATTTTGCAGGCAATAATTCAAGACCCTTAAGGAAAACAGGTTCATGTGCTCTGAATTCTGTCGACCATTTGTGCAAGCAGCCACAAGATAGAAAGACAGAATTGTTGGACAAAATCTTTGGTAAGGAGAGAATGGACAAGAGTATGGAAGAATACTCCAGTGAAATAATGTTACTGAGACCAGTTGTCCGCAAGAATATCAACCATCTCTAACAAATGGAAACTATTTCTTATACATTCAAAACCCTGACTATTGTCAACACTACAATCCCAAAACCTATAGCCACCCAACCAATAATGTAACTATTTCAAAGTTAGATACACAAAGAATAATAAGACCAAACAGCAAACCCTCGAGTAGACAAATATCTTGCACATCGATTGTCCATTCCAAGGATGTCCACAGTAAAGCGCATGTCATGACAGGCCTGGAGCCAGACGTGCTGATGTCAGGCAACAATCATCTCAGGCAGAGAGAGGCAGTAGAGCATATCCGCAATCTGATATACATATCTTGATCACCTCAAACACTGCAACTTTAGACTAAGATCACCGCCCTGTCTTCGCACGCTTCATCCCGGTAGAATTAAAGGGGGATACACTGGGACTAAGATGGGGGCTTGGGCTTTCCTCCCTTAAGAGTGCCATTAAGTATAGCCAATTCCCTCAGCTGTTGCTTCTTGTAGTAGTCCATGGACTCATCCTGAGGAAAACAACAGTTAATGAGACCGGTAATACCTGTGGAGAAGCAAGATAAATATTGGAAGCAAGTAGGGACAGACAGAAAGTAACAGTACATACAACTGGTTTGAGAAGATCCTCCAATATGGCCACAGCTTGGTTTAGTCGTGCATCGACGCTATCTGCTGGGAACTCAGCTTCCACAAGCACATGTAGTGGGTCATTTAAGTGCTCATAGCCAGGCTTGTCTCTCAGCTTGTCTTCCTGTTTAAGGCCAGCTTTTATTTTTCAGAATCTCTCCGCTCTTGTTTTACAGTCAGGAGAAGAGAAAAATCGGCAAAAACAACTACACAAGTAATAACTATTCCATAACAAAAGATTTCTAATCCACACAGTTTATTTAGGAAATAAGTTTGAGTACAAGACTTTAAGTCAGACGTAAAAAAAAATTGACAAAAGGGAATCAGGATAGCATTTAAGTTTGAAAGATTAGCCATAGCACACATGAATCTGTGTGATAATGACAGCTAAATAGATCCTTTCGAAGATGCAAAATATTTCCATAAAGTCAATATTTCTACCTACAAGAATAGTTTTTTTTTACAATAAGCAAAAACTGAAGTGGCACCAGAATTATCTCAGTATCAGCTATCCAAGGAGCAACGTGAGAATATACATGGAATGAATCAAAGAAACAACACACATTTCAGATTCACTAGTGCATCAAATTCAGGAATCAGGGTACAAAAATCCTAAAAGATTTTTTATGCTTTGGCAATGGCACTTTTTCCTTGCTAACATAGCGCAAAGTTCAAAATTGTACCTTTCGACTAGTCCTTGATTGCAGCATATAAGACTAGAAAATATGAAAAGTAATTGAAATCATAACAGGGTTTGATTCTTCAAAAGTTGTCAACATTTTATTTATGAAAACATAAATGGTGCCTTATGTCCATATAGGTTGGTTCATGTCAATCACAACCATCCTTAATTTTATAATCCTATATGATACAACTAATGCAATTGTTTAGCTAATTTGATAAGTGCTGAAATGGAATACAAGTGGTCCTAAAAAGGTTTCAATTATTTTTGTAGGTAATATAAAACTATAAAATGCTGATTCTAATTTTTGTTTAATTACCTTAACAGAATCTTTCACTGAACCCCGTCCACGAATATATACTCTACATTGGGTTGTAGCTTCAACTCTTTTCAGCGAGTTTCCTCGTGGCCCCAACAAACGGCCAACAAAGTTGTACTAATCATTATAAAATGTTATGAATAACTTGGATTTGGCATAGCACACAAAAAGAGAGTTTAAACAAAAAAGACAATACTATAGCTAATAGTAAGTTGCACATACACTGGGATATTTGTCAATTGGAACGTCGATCCTGGCAACCTTTTTCACGACAAGGCTGCCAACTACTCCTGGAGCGCCATTCCATACCATGGATGGGGATTGGAGTACTCCTAAATGCTGAAGAAAGAAATATGTTTCAGTTTAAGCAATTGACAATACAAAAAACGGTTGATACCGGTATGCTAAGAATTCTGAGCACTATGTGTGTGCATACTAATATGAAATGGAGCTAAGACAGTTGGGGAATGTAGAAAACTAATAAGCAAATGATTTTATGAATGGGAACAACCTCATTTTGCATTCCCGACCATCCATCTAAATCCATGGCTTGACCATTCATAGGTTGGCCAGCAATTCTTAAGGGGCTACCATGATCAATTCTCTCAGGTTCAACAAAAGTTTGGTTAGGTGGCAAAGAAGATGCCCGCAAAATTTCTGCATCGAAGAAAACAAGCTGGTATGAGATTGAATACTCTCATCTGAAACACAGGTGCGTAATAGATGATGTTAGTAAATATTTACTCCACTTTAGATCATGGAGAGAGCATCCAGGAGGATATCCGAAACAGTCTAAAGCTGCAAACTGAAACTACACCAAGAAGCTAGAATACAGGGGAAAGAACGAATAACCACTAGAATAAAAAAAATGATCACACTTAACAGTAACGAAAGTTAAGTAACAATGATGTTCCTTTCGGAAATTAAGAATAAGCGAGCCTGTTAAATGATATGACTGAATAATTGTACAATTAACAGGTTGTAATTTTTCAGTGAAATTGACTCTGCAATATGAAACTAGCCTTTTCTAGCAATATAATGGTGCATTTACATAAATGATATGCATAGGGGTTTGTAAGTAATCTACTGTGGTCAATTAAAACCATAAATTTGTAGGGCAAGAAAATGATGAATACCCTTGATGTGTCTTAACTCGGTAAAAAAATACAAGAACTGAGTTGTAAACACAAACTAACACAATGTTTAGAAGCAAGCATGCTGAGAAGGATGAACATGGTCGTACAGAAAGTGCAGCAGATTATTCGGAAGGAAGGAATAGTTAAAAATAGCAATAGGCTGAATCGTGAAATGCTACTACTATAACAGATTGTATTAAAAACTATTAATAGCTACATTAATAAATAGTATTGGAAAAATCAAAACCAAAAGGGCAAAGAAATAGACCTTGGTTTAGAAGCCTGGTACAAAATGGGAGAACTTGCACGAAAGGCGCTAATTTCTGCCTCTCAGCAAGTAACTCAGCAAGGTATCTGCCAAGCAAACAATTTCATTAGTCCGATCAATTATCGATGTCGCAGAAACTTGCAGGATAAAAAAATATACTGAAGTAGCCACTCCGTGTTTTGAAAACAGAAAAAATCCAAACAAGAGTACCCAATGGTCTGTAAAACAAGCTGCAGAATACAATAACGATTAGTAGTCGAGCTTCAAAACTAAACACTCTGCGGATGAATTAATATCCATCATCGCCCAACCGATGACAATGCTGACTTATTCCTAGTAGCCAGCAACAGTCAACAACACTTGCACCAATCCATCATCAGCAAGCGATCCCCAATCTGGCAGATCGCTATATAGCAGCAAGGCCGCCGATCATTGATCGGCGCAAAAATCAGACGAAGATGGTAACGATCGAGCACACGCAAATCTCGCACGAGAGTAACCGAATCTCACTTTCAAAACGCTTCAGGAATAGGATCGGCGAGAACACAGAAATCAAAACATGTCAGAGATGTCACATGGAACACAGAAACCAGTAGCAGGAGTCACATACCTCTCCATATCAGAGGAGGAAGACCACATGGATGAGTTGTGGCGATGAGGGGAAGAATGGACACCAGATGGTGAGTGCTGGAAGAAAGGGGGCGGTGGGATCCTCTCATCCATGGCTTCCAACAACAGGAACAACAAGAATTCAGAGAAAAACTCTACAAGATTGAATCTTCAGGCAAAGAATTGGGACCAGAACCAAAATAGAGCAGAGGAGGTCAAGAGCCCCAACAAGAGAAGAATCAAGAAACCAGGAGAGGATACAGCTAGGGAGCTATACAGAGCAAATGAATGGGGGGTGAAGATGGCCCTGCCTATACGGAATCCAAGGAAATCTAAAGGGACAGAAAGGTGCCAAGAACCAATGAGCAAGTATTGGGATGGGTGGGATTATATATGCATGTGTGCATAAAAAAATGGAAAGGGAAGGTAATAGCTGGGCTTGTGTCGATCAATGATCAGAGCCCAGGCTGTGCAGGGGTTGGCAAGCAGCTCCTTTGTGGCCGCCTGCTGCCGTCGTTGCTTGCTCGCTCTTCCCCTCCTCCGTAGAAACAACAGCAGGCCACCTTGTGGGAAGGAGGAAGGAGGGGGTGGGTGGAACTGGAAGTGAGACAGGCCGGGGGCAGGAAGAGACAAACCCAGGAGAGGGAGGGGAGAGCCTTGTTGGCCCTTGGATACCCTCGCTCGCTGACGTGTGAATGTATCTCACTGGTTGGTCCAGCTCAGATGATTGAGCCCCCGTCTGCTTCTAGAGGTCGTTACTCCTTTTTTCCACCTTTTGAGATAAATTTGCAAAGGAAAAATAGCTGGAGTTGTGATCTTATCAACAAACTAACTGGCATAAAAGTGATTGGAGACAACAAAAACTTCCAGCTCCCAACCCCCTTTGCCCATGCATAAAAAGGGCTCAAGAGGGAAGCAACCTCAGCTACAGAGAAAAATGGTGCAGGTGAATTTAATTTTCTCTTACTGTATCGAGAAAAGTATTAAATTTCATCGGGTAAAGGTTAAAAGAATTCTCAAAATCACACCTGTTCTAGAACCTAAACTATAAATTTGATAACTAGTTTGAAGGTACGCATTTTGTTCCTATGTTTCATCACAATGTTATGTTTATGATATATCCTCCTCAATTTCTTATTTTCCAGTTGGAGTTACAGTACATTATTTTTTTGGATGAAACGAGTTTGAGTACATTATGGTGCCTCCTCCTTATTTCTTATTTTCCACTTGCGATTTCCGTAACCATTTATACACCACATGTTATCTCAATGATGTGTGGGCCTAGACCACGCTGTCAGTGGCACATGCTTGGAATGCCAAGAATTCTCCCTTCAAAGAAACAACAACTTTTGCTGCACAGAGGCACACATGTGTTTTGCTGAAAAAAGCATAAAAACCGCATTTCGTCGATACATTTCAACTACTAGAAAGAGTAGCGCTATTTGAAAATAATGTAGTAGCATCTAAGCTAGCTTTTAACAATGTAGTTTTTAAGTGAGGGTGCAATAAGTGTGTTTTTGTGATTTTACTTCAAAAAAATAATGGTTTGCTGCACTCTCTTACTATGCTGAGAACAATGGCCCATAAAAATAATTATCCACTGCTAAACATATACTTTGACAACCACTATGTTGTGCAGCCGTGACATTATTGAAAACCAATTTCCTTTCGATGGCTTTATATTTTGTATTGTTCTAGGCCTTCGATCAGGCTCGTGATGCATGATGAGCAAGCTTTAGTGCTGAACTTGTCATCTACTTATCTCTGACGGGGGTACTTAACGATGAGAACGTCGTGTCATTTTCGCAGATACTTAGTGGACGGTTACTAATAGCTGTTGCTTGACAATTTTGCCAACCATGACAGTATACTCCAGTTGAACGAGCGTACAACAACCGAATATTGGAGCCAACCTATTTTATTTATTAGATAAAAACAACTGAAACTAATAGAAGAGAGCATAAATGTACAAGTTCCTACGGTAGGACTGCATTTCCTAAAACATCTATCATCCTTTTGAGTCTGGTTGAATTCCCATATAGGAGTATCTAGTTTTATGTAAAACCTCTCACCAGCAATTTTATTTTGTTTTTCAGTGGTGACCTACTCTCAAGAGTCGGAAGCTTACTTTCATATGGTTAGTTCAACCAGAAATGTACAGAACATGGACTTTGATAGACATACCATCTATAACAACTTCACCAGTGTACTGTGCAAGATAAAATGGGAAAACAGGGGCTCAACCTTCACATCAAAAATATTCTCGAAATGTTTAGGTGGTCGCCATTGATTTGGATAGGATGGTTGACGTACAGTACACACAGAAAGGAACGTTGCGTTTTACAGGCAGCGGAGCGTATTTCCTCTTTATTTTCTTCAAACAAAAATGGAGAAAATTCTTTTTAAAAAAACGGAGAAAAGAGATGCAGAGCGTATGAACTCGAAGTTGAGTTTAGTGCGGCGAGTGCCGCGATCAACTCGTCCATGTGTTAGAGAGAGAAAAAATCCAAATGGCGTGTGCACTTGCGGTCTTGCAGACCAGTTCGCCGGACCAAATTAGACACCATTCGGTCTTCAGCTCATCAGCTGTAGCGCTGACCGTTCACTGACTTATCTGCAAGGTCACAAGCAAAAAAGAAACAAAAGGATTTACATTTATATATATGTCAATCAAATCAGAATGTAATTTCACCATGTCATCTTTTAATCGATTCCTCATTCGGTATAATCAGTGAGGACCCCGCCCACGCGCCTGCACGATCGGCAATGGATGGGGCATTGGGGCCAACCGGACAAGGAGTTTGTGGCATCTGGCATATGCTCTTGGCCTCTTCCGATAGGCACGAGCTTCCTTTTTGTTAAGACGTCAGCACTGTCCACGTGGATCCCGCCGGCACTTGACAAGTGGGGCCACCGGCCAACACGTCACGCTCGAAGAGACGAACACCCACCTGCCAGTTCAGTTCGGCGCCCACGCGGTCCCTTGAGCAGAAACGGTTGGGCCGAGCGCGAGAGCGAGATGGGAGGCGAGGAGCGCGTGTGGGCGTACGTGCACCTACGAGCGCCGTACGCGCGAGCGCGCCGCGGCACGCGTCGAGCTTCGGTTGGCCGCCGCCCATGCACCGCCACGGCTCGACGGCGACGCCCACGAGCCGAATGCCAATTGTAGTTTTTTTTTTTTTTGAAGAAGCGCCACTTGTAGTTGTAGTTGTTGTATTGCTAGTTTGCTACTTCTTTTTTTTTAGAAACACTGCTAGTTTGCTACTGCTCTCTCTCGTGCTGTCGTGCGTGTAAATGATGATAAAGCAAGCGATTTATGGGCTAAGTTGGTCTAGGAAAAAAGCCCAACAAAGGTTTTGAGTTCGCTTCATCAAATCGTCTCATATTGGCCCAGGCGCTGTTCTGCGACTGCGAGCAGGGTTGTGAAGGGTGCGGCAGACAGTCCCATTCCCATACATGATACATCTCGTAGCTTCCTATGGAGCAAGCAGCTGCAAGTTCCTCACCTTCTATTAGCTGAACTGCACTCTCTCCTGCTAGAAAACAATGGGATACACAGCGCGCATTATGCAGGCCAATCTCGATGTCATAGAACGGGGTGTGGGGGATCCGTTTGGTTTGAGTACGAACACCGTTTTTCATCGTTACCCAACCTGAATCCATCAATCAGAACCCAGCTGTTTGTGGCGTACCACGGCTCATAAAATACCGACGACAGCTCATGGAATACCAATAGCCGTTAACATGCTGATAAATGTAAAATCTGCTGTAAACAACGCGATATAACATATGCATCATTCAAAGAAAAAAAAAGGGTGCGTCGCATCAGGAATAAGACTATGGAACCCTCATAAAGTAGCCCATTGACTGAACACAGGAACAAGTCAACAAACGCACTAATTTGATTTGAAGCCTCTTTAAACCTACAAACTGCATCTATCAGTACAGAGGGGAACCACAAAAAAGGATTACCGTAGTCTAGGAATTGCTTAGTAGATACGTATGTATATTGAGAAAACTTGAAGAAAAAAAAAACTAGATACTTCCTCATCAAAGCTATTCTGATGCATCTGCTCACAGAGATGTTCACCATATAAAGCTAGAGTACAGTAGACCTTTCTTGTGGAGCTCTGTCTAGTTTAAATACAACAAATTCTTTACATTAACATGGAAATGCTTGGGGGGCAGCCATCAAAACCTGTGGGCAGTTTTATAAATTCGTATTTGAAATTTGAATATGAAACTGTACCAGGATTGTGATGCTTTTCATAATACAGTTTATGGTCCCTAGGAATTACCTTGTCAGCCAAGATACTCTTGCTGTACATTGAAGATTATCAATCTCTAAGACCAAGCTCAACTTCAATATCGTCGTCCTCTTCAAATAGCTTTAGCAGACGTGCATGTTGTTCCTCCCTTTTCTTCTTCTGCCAATACTTGAAAATGAAAAATGACAACAGAATGACAGCCCCCACACCTAGGAGGGCGAACAAAACTGTTTTGCCAGTATGGCCCTTCGGCTGAGCTTCAGCTTTCTTATCATCCTTGGAATCACCAGCTAGCACTGCAAACATTGTAGGCAGTTAATTATCTGGAATTGAAAGTCCATGCAGTAGCAACTTTTGTTAATTTGTGTCTGCACTTGCAGGGCTTTTGACGGAAGGGAAATGCAATAACATAACAACAACAAAAATGGACATAACAGTTAAGAAGTCAATGTCTTCAAAAGTCCCAAAAAAGTTCTAAAACATCTTCAAGAGTTTGAAAATGGTATAAAAATCAGAAATGTCTGCAGTTAAGCGAAAAATTGCATCGTATTCACATCTTAAATGAGAGATATTGCTTCCTGATCAAGAAACCTACCGTTAGTAGTTTCCAATTGCACCGACCACATTTCACTACCAACTAAGTGGAATTTACACAAAGTGCTGGGAAGCAAAACGAACTCTAGATGGCATTCAGAGGCCATAAATATCCTAGCTGGCTAACCAGAAGCCCTAGTATCACCAGGGTGGCATGGACAGCTTCAGTTCTCGGAACTTTGACAGAACCACTTGTCATTTACTTAAAAAGAATATTCTAACATAATTTGTTTACTTCAAAGAACAGACAGATAGTTTTTAAATCATCATGCAAGAAAACAAGAACTTTCACGGTCACACCTGACTCATTCAATTGTTTATTGGACTTATGTGGTAAATGACCTCAACCCTGGCCAGTTAGGACCAATTTATTTTATCTTGACATTTTGAGGTCCAATCCTAAAAAAAAGAAGGATTTCGTGTTTCAATTGGCTTAAGGATACAAAATCGGGGTGGAATAGATAAGGGATTTAAAACTCTCTGAGACCCACTTCAAATTATGTACTCACAGCAAGAGGTATGTGGTCTTTGTTCTTTTCCAGATTCAAGGTTCTAGGAATATGTTTGTGTTTGTAAAATGCCAGTCCAAACACTAGAATGTTCATGCCACTTGTGTTTTTTACCTTCTTTTTTCCTAGGCTAAAACGACCCTTCTCTACATTTAACTTTTATAGCTCTATCTCACAAATAGACCAACAATGTGGCTTTACCACTCCAGAGTAGAATAACTGTAATTTGAGTAATTGACGTATGTGAAAACCTAGCATGGATGATAGAGGGCATATGTATAAAAGAAGTTATAACAAGGTGACACATAGCCCATGATGTAGCTCCCAAGAGTAAAGAATGAACAGTTCCTTACATTGCCATTAAAAAGCAAGGCAAACCATTGTCAGGTGCCTGCAACATCACTGTAGTTAATATAGTCATTTGGTGCTCCTTCAACCTATTAGGCATGGCCCTAATCTTTTAACAGAACACAGTCTGAACTACGGAGTCCATGGCTCAAGTAATGTAGTAAAGCGCCGCAATTGTGTTCAGGGGCCAGGGGGTCAGAAACATGTTGCTACATAGACAAACTTGAATCTAATACAGCAGGTTTTGATGTCAAGATTCTACTACCTTCTACATTTTAAATCCCCAAAACAATTTCAATTTCCGAGCGAGAAGAGATCATTCCATGATCCAGCACACGCGCAGCATAAAGAGCAGATACAAATTAGCGGCTACCGCAGCTTGAATCAGAGGCCGAATTGAAAGTCTACTAAGCTGCGCGCCATACATCACGTCCATAACCTCCGAAATTCCCACCTGATACGGCGAGTTCATCCCACTCTAGCCAACGAAATCATCAGCAACCAAATTGCCGTCTCCAACTCAATTAGACTCGTAAAACGCAGATCGTGGTAGCGGTTCCTCAATCCCCTGCCCCGCCTCTAAGTAGCAACTAGATCTCCCTGTAACCCCCCTTCACGCAGCCTCCCCCCGAATCCGACGGTCGACGGGCAGATCGAGAGCGCGAACCTGCGGCGAACTGGGCGTAGATCCCGGCGGCGGCGAGGAGGAACACGGCGGCCGGGGTCGGTCTGGATCCGCCCCTCATCTCCGTCCGCGACGACCGGCCCACCGGGGCGCTCCCGCTCCCTCCTCCCCGTCGGCTCGCTGCGGTGCGGTGGTGGTGGTGGGTGGGGCTCGGGCGCGGTGGTGCGTGTGCTGGTGGTTCGGTCGCTGCAGGCCTTGCGGCTGCCGTGCCCGGTTCGGCCTTGGCGTTTGTAGTAGGCCGTGCCCGTGGCGACGACGGCTCGGACCGGACGCGGTCGGGCTGGCTTCGAATCGAAGGCTTCCGCTTACAGCAGGTGGATGGTCCTTTTCGGCGGCGTTGTGTCGCTGCTGGTGGGCCCCGGGTGGAGATTCGGTGAGACCGTCGGCTGCGCATGACCGTCGTTGTGCGAAAGAACCTACTCCACTTGTCACAACTGTCGTCATAAGAGCACGCAAATGAATGCATCGTAGTACGCGCTAATGAAAGCCGGCCGATGTATGCGAAAAGAGAATCAAATCAGATGCAATGAAAAGTGCTGTAACGTGACGCTGATCGCTGCGCATATAAGATTATACTCCCTCCGTAGTAGAATAGAAAGTCGTTTTGGACAAAATTTAGGTCAAACATTGAGAATATATATCATAAGTAACTTTAAAGTTGTTGAGTTTTAAAATACAAAAACCATATGAATAGATTTGTCTTGAAAAATATTTTCATAAAAATATAAATATATCGCTTTGTGATAAATATTTTGTTAAAAATAAGAAGTCAAAGTTAAACTTTGAAGACCGTGTCGTTGTCCAAAATAACTTCCTTTTTAGGTATGGAGGGAGTAAGAGCGGTAGAAAAATATTATCCCCGCTTTGGGAGAAAACATTTTACAATTTTTTTGAAGGAAACATTTTACGATATTTGTCTATCAACTGCCGGCCAGAAATCCAGCTCTTTGGTGGATTTATTGGCTGGAGGTAGCACAGTTAATCCGCGCATTGAAAAAAAATTCACTTGTCCACCAAGTACATGTATAAGATTGATTCAGTCTCACATAGGCTGCGGTGCCGCTGTGTGTAAGGTTAATCTCAATGGAAGTGTCATAGCAATATCATGAGTATTAAATTTACTGACATGGCAGGAGAGAGAAGAGAGAGAGTGTCATAGGATGGGAGCAAGTATAATAATCGGCGGGGAGCTAAGGGAGGAGCTGGAGCGAGCGGCGTGTTAATCGCTCGCTAGGAGCCGGCGAAATAGCTCGTTGCTCTCACTACTACGCATTAATTGCCAGTAGGGTCCGCCATGACCAGGTGGGCTCGCATCCGGCTGCCGGCGAATACCATTAGCCTTGCTCTGAGAGAGGCTGGTACAATTGTTAAGTTTGTAGTTTTGATAACTGTATGATGATATTTATCACTGAGACTAGTCTAAGTGGAGTAAAGGTTTAGGGTTTTTTAGTGTGCGTGAGAGGTTGTCGTTTACCTTAATCACAGTACCCGCTTCGGGGAAGTATATAGCTATTAAAATTTACAATCGCTATCTATACTGAAATAACGGGGCAGAACAGCCCAGACAACGATATTGGGCCGTTTTCGTGAACGGCCTAGTACGGCCTGGCCCACGATTGACAAGCGCAACACCATCCACTTCGGCACTTCGCTGTGCCGCGTGACGGCGTGAGGACCGGGTCACCGCGCCATGGCCGCTCGCGTGCACGCTCCCCCAAAGAGCAGAGGAGCTCTGAGCTCCCATTTACTCCGCCATGCCAGCAATGGAAGCGGTAGCCCGGTGCTGCATTTACTCTCCCTTCCCCATCCACCCGCCAACTAACCCAAAACCCCTCTCCCTCCTCTCCTCTATATACACACGCCACGCCACAGAGCCGCACTGCAGCCTGCACACACGCACTCGCACGCACCGGCCACTGCTCAGCCTCAGCTAGCTCTCTCCGGCGAGCCACCGCCCCCCTGCCCCTCCGTCCAATGGCGGCAGCCGCGGCCCTCCTGCTGCTCCTGACCCTCGGCGGCGCGGCGGCGCAGGTGTTCCCGCCGTGGAACGGCACGTTCCCCGGGTTCGGGCCCGGGAGCGGCGCAGGCGCGGGCGCGGCGGCGACGGGCGTGCCGGCGATGTTCGTGTTCGGGGACTCGCTGACGGACAACGGCAACAACAACGACCTGCAGTCGCTTGCCAAGGCCAACTACCCGCCCTACGGCATCGACTTCGCCAGCGGGCCCACCGGCCGCTTCTCCAACGGCTACACCATGGTCGACGAGATCGGTACGCACCTCCTGCTGCCGCCGGTGCATGCATGCATGCTGCTACCTCCCCTCTCTGGTCTCAAGCTACTTCGTTCATTGTGTAGAGACCCTTGTTCATCTTTAATTACAACTGCGAACTAGCTAGTTCAGGGAAAATTTGCACTATGCTACGAGCAACTGAACGAAAAAAAAAGACAATTAACATGCAAGGATACACAATGGTGCTGTAAAACTTGGTGTATGTGTTGGGTAAGGGCTAAGGCAACACATTTTTACAGTTATCTTGAAATACTGAAAAATAAAGAATTCCTCCTATCTATCTATCTATCTATCTATCTATAATAACAATGTATCGTCATAATGGGTCTAGAAGATCAAGCAAAGTGTTATATTGCAAATGCTTTGTTTTAGTAGAAATGTTAGTTCCAGAACATCTTAAAATATCCGCTCACTCTATAAAAGAGAAACAGAGTCCGTAGAATATAATGAGCACCGTTCAGAGTTGAGTTACTCCAGGAAGGAAATTTTCTCAAAATATAAGTTAGGAATTATTTTTTATATCACTGAATTGACGCCTTGACAGGCCAAGGATGACACTTGACACATAAGGGCAAATTCTTGGTATTTATAGCATTTACAGAGTGCAACCCATTTTGTATGGCATGCAGAACAGACATCTAGTAAAGTTTGCAATGTCATAGAAGATTTCTCCAATTTACTACACACCATCCCCTGAGCTCACTATTTGTTGAGTAGAACCACAACCTATGCTAGAAGTTTAGTAGTACCTCTGAAGCAATTCCCTCAAAGGCAGCTATTCGAGGTTAGACTGTTTGTGTAGTATACACACATTTTTCAGGAAATTAGCTAAAAGTACATCAATGCCACAACTTTCCAACTTTTGGCAACTATACAGCAGATATACCAGATACTCCCATTGCCTCAGATGTTAGGCGCTCTGTTCTTGGTATACTCGAAGGAGCAATGGTGCGACTGATTCACAACACGGAATGCCACGCTGAAGCCTACGTTTGTTAGCTTAACTTAAGCGTGGAGATCTAGTGTAGTGGTTCGTATGGTCCACGCTGATCCGAATTGATTGATCAACGCGGCTAGGTGGACGGTCGACGACACACCTAGTCCTTGCCGCAGTAAATTGCCTCCACCGACCTCTTGCCTGTTGCATTGCATGCGGATGCACATGAGAGAGAGAGAGAGAGAGAGAGAGAGAGCAGTGGTGGTACGCTCATATTTTTCCCGGGTGACATAACGCTGCTGCGCCACCTCGGTATTGACTCCTCCCCTTTCACGCGCTAGACACGGTAGCTTGAATTCGGCGGGTCATTCTGTACCAGCCGCCGTGCATGGTGGCATCAATGTGTCCATGTGACCTTACGACGGCACGCACTGAATGCGAACGTAGTGCTAGAACACGGGCTCCTGAACGATTCGTACCCTCACCGAGAATCTACCAGCAACAGGGCTCTCGCGCAAGATCAAATCAGAGGCCAAATCTCCGTAATCCGTTGTTGCGCACGTACGTACCTAGCTACTAATCAGCAGTTTCTTACGCAATAACCCAAGAAAATTTCTGAGATTATGAATAACTGATTAACCCAAGAAGGCAAACCAAGTTGATTCCATGCATGCTTCTTTTATCCTCTTCGATCAGCTCAACTCCTGGGCCTGCCGCTGCTGCCGTCGCACCCGGCCGCCTCGTCGGCGGACGCGGCCCTCCGCGGCGTGAACTTCGCCTCCGCGGCGGCGGGGATCCTGGACAACACGGGGCAGAACTTCGTGGGGCGCATCCCGTTCAACCAGCAGATCAAGAACTTCGAGCAGACGCTGGACCAGCTGGGCCGCAAGCTGGGCGGCGCGTCCCGGCTGGCGCCCACGCTGGCGCGGAGCATCTTCTACGTCGGGATGGGGAGCAACGACTACCTGAACAACTACCTCATGCCCAACTACAACACCCGCAACGAGTACAACGGCGACCAGTACTCCACGCTGCTGGTGCAGCAGTACGCCAGGCAGCTCAACACGCTCTACAACCTGGGCGCCCGCAGGTTCGTGATCGCCGGGGTGGGGTCGATGGCGTGCATCCCCAACATGCGCGCGCGGAGCCCCCGGAACGTGTGCTCGCCGGACGTCGACGACCTCATCATCCCCTTCAACAACAAGGTGAAGGCCATGGTGAACAGCCTCAACGCCAACCGCCCCAACGCCAAGTTCATCTACGTCGACAACTACGCCATGATCTCCGAGATCCTCCGCAACCCATGGCCCTACGGTACGTGTAGTACAACGATCGATCTATCGCCACTGCAGGTTGTTCATGGAACAACCATTATATTCACGGGTTGTCTGATGAACTTCTCTTGCTGTTGTGTCTGCGTGTGCGTGCAGGGTTCAGCGTGATCGACCGCGGGTGCTGCGGCATCGGGAGGAACCGGGGGATGATCACCTGCCTGCCGTTCCTGCGCCCGTGCCTGAACCGCAACACCTACATCTTCTGGGACGCCTTCCACCCGACGGAGCGGGTGAACGTGCTGCTCGGCAGGGCGGCGTTCAACGGTGGCAACGACGTCGTCTACCCCATGAACATCCAGCAGCTCGCCGCATGGCAGCCGTAGTAGGACGGCGAGGACGTACGGCCCCCTGTCAAGCTGTCGTCAATCGTTTCATGATTTTTGAAGCAGTAGTGTGTGTGTGGTGTGTGTACAAGATCACGGTCATGAGTTATGAGTGTGTCCAGTGTCCTGTTATTTGGGTTAGAATCGTGTCTGCTGTTTTTGGTCCATCGGTGTTCGCTTAATTAGTAGTACTACCTGTGTCATCAGAGAGATCAGTGGAGTTATTTTGTTGGATGCATGGTGTGGTTATCTCCATGCATGTTCGCCAGTTTAATGATATAGAGCTGTACACTGTACTACTTTTTTATATTATTGTTTTCTTGTTCATTGCATTGGAGTTTTCTGTGTACGTAAAGGTAGAGAACGGTGCACGATTGCTATGAGATTCTTCTTTTTTCCAAACCTATTTATCAGGTGACAAAAAATTTCTAAAGCGTGGAAAGAGGTCGCGTAACTTGTTCTGTGGTCACTAAACATTTAAAATATATATTCAGATCTCTAAACTTGTTAATTATGTCATCTACTAGGTCACTAACCTTTTTAAATACGTATTTAGATCGCTAAACTGGTTAAGTATGTTTGGATACTCAAATTACCATAACTGCACAAAACACGGGACCTCACATAGAGTATATGATTGTGGCTGGCGCCGTCGTACATGAGCAAGCAAAAATGCATGGGGAAATATCAAGCTCCACTTGGAAGTACCACATATGTATATATGTAACTACTTGCTTATTAGAATGATTTGAACCTGAAGAACCAAAACGGGCGATCAGAGGGGAGGTGGATGGGAGCCTTTAAAAATTCTCTTCGATCCAAGAACAAGACCTATGTTCCGATTGCTAGTCCACAGCATACCGTCAGGATGAAACGAGTCAACTAGTGACAAGCTCACCCTAGGAACGGTTCGCAAAGCTCAGCGCAAAGCGAAAGCGACGATTAATCAAAACGCCGAAAGCACGACACAAGTGGAAGCAAACAAAAAGCGATTCACTCGAGCAAAGCTATCAACAAATCCGCAATTCACTCGAGCAAAGCTATCAACAAATCCACTTAACAAAGCATGTGATGATTCAACAATAATTAGTATAGCTCAAAGCCAAGTGGAAGCAAAGCTTGTCAAAAGACCGATCACAAGTCTCACCAAAATGATTAGCACTAATTAACCTCGGTCACAAAGCATGCAAAGATTGACAATTACAACCAATTAACTCAAGCTAATTAAGCATGCAAATTACTAGTAGAAATTAGTAACAACAATTGTTAATACACTAGCTAAGCATTTGGTCTAAGAAAGGACAGCAAGGGTTACTGGAAACGCAAACCGAATGGGCTAGCTCCTGCTGTCGGCCTGCTCGTCCCTGTCCTGCAGCGCAGGCCTCGTCCTGCACGAGCCCCTCCTGGGCTGGGTGGCCTGGTGCAGCAACCTTGGGCTGCGAACCTAGCAGCTGGCCTGTTGGCCTGGCTGGCTGCCGAGCCGGTCGGCCTGTCTGCTGCCGTGAGCAGCTTGCTTGCTGAGCACCGTCGGGCAGCTGGTGGACCGCCTGCCCCCTCCTGCTGGCTGCTGGGCTGGCCGCGGGCCCACGAGCGCAGGCGTGCGCTGCTGGCCGCGGCCTCGCGCTGCCCCCGCTGCCTGCCGTGTGCGCAGGAGCCCGCAAGCGCCGCGCCGCCGCACGCCGTCTGGTCAGCGCGCCCCGCGAGCGCCGCACGAGCCCTCCGCGCACCGCCGGTCGCTGCCTGGCCGGCAGCGCCTGCTGCTGCTTCATGCTGCGCGCCGCCTTCTCCTCTCCCGCTCGGGCACCACTCGCTCGTCCTGGAACAAGAACAGAAAAGAGAAAAGAAGAAAGACCAAGAACACTTCCAAACTCCGATTTCAAAATACTCCCTCAAAACCCCACGGATTCGAACGAAACTTTAGGGATAGAAGCACAACCCCAAGGGCTAATAGATCCACGAAGTAGATCAAAAAAAGCTCAAGTAAATCTCCTGAATTTCGTGACGAACCGAAGAACACGGGCTATGAACAAATTTGGGGAAACTTCAAAATCCGAGCCGATTCGCGGGAGATTTGAGGGGGCACTGAATCAAACATGTTCACAAGTATCCTAGCAACAAATCCCCTCAAGAAGTTCGGCCCAAATTGCTGTCTAATCCGACGAACAAAAATTCGCACGAAATTCATCCAAAAATAGAGAAAAAGAAAAACACTCGGGATGAAAGATTGAACACGAGATTGATGTTTGGATTACTCCACGAGGTCCGGTTACAAGCCAATCTTGATCACAAACAAATCTAAGATGGCAAAAGAAAGATCAAATCAAAGATTCAATAGTCTCCCTCTCTCAAACCCTAACCAACTCTCTCTCATAAACAAAATGAGAGAACCTCTAGATGAGGGATACCAAAGAGGTAGGTTGCCCACACAACCTCTATATATATACAGTAATTTGGCGAATTATCAAAATATCCTTACATGAAGCACACAACACAAATACCTTTAGGAGTAAAACCGTTCAACATTTTATTGGACCACCAGACGGACACGCCGTCTTCACGACTCTGTTTCGGCTCAACGCAAGCTTCGCGATGGCGCCACGTGCCCTCCATCACCGCCATCCGGCCGCACCGGACGCTACCCCGATTTTGAGGCCAAACCGATCAAACCCTCTTGCACACCCCGCAAGACGTGACTCACCCCCGGTTTTGAGGCCAAACCGGTCAAACCCTCGATGGCGACGCGTGTCCAAACTCCAGCCAAGTGCCACGACGCTCCCGCCGCATGGGCAGCCTACTCGAACTTGCCATCGCCATCTTCCCTGACTCGGCCGATGCCATCTCCATCCCGCCATGTACTCTTGCCCTTCCGTGCACCACGTGGACCGCCCATGACTCCGCCCGGACTCCTCGGGTCCCTCGGTCCAAGCCTACTCGTGTTCATCCTTCATCACCCACGGTCCATCGGCACGAACCTTTCGCTTGACCTTTACCACATGTCGTTCGACCGCCACGTCGCATCCTACGTCTGTACATCACAAGCCAAGAGATACATCCACACAAGACATATATGTTTATATACACCATAACTCAACGCACACAACACAACACTTCCAGTTAGTCATTATACAATCAAGCATATATGAAATATCGACTAAACCGGTAAAGCTCCAAATCATCTAGTCAATCACTCATCACATATTAGATCAAGACTCATCCCAACTTGGTCTCTCAGAACCTTCAGCAGTACATTAATAAATCTATAGATAAAAAATATGCATTTTAATAGTATAGACTATGTGGTATTGTGGGACGAGCTTAAGAATTGGTGGTATATACTTTGAGCCAATGATCTTTGGCGGATGACGAAGATTGCGTGCGGATTATTTGGCGACAAGAGCCGGCGATGAGCTAATGATGTGGCAAGACAACTCGATCTGTGCACGTACTCGTCAGATTTTGTCACATTTTCATTTGGAATGGTTCAATCGCATTATCTCGCAGCATGATACGGAGCTGTGGTTTTCAGAATTTAATATAAGTCTATTAATATTATACAGAAAATGGGCACAACCGCTCCCGTAGCTCAGTTGGTTAGAGCGTTGGTCTTATGAGCCGAAGGTCGCGGGTTCGAGCCCCGCCGGGAGCAGTTTTTGATTATTTTTTAGAACTTTTTTATTCTGCATGTGCTGGCAGTTGTGATGTTTTCCAGAAGATTTTTTTTTCTTATTCTGCGTGACACTGTTGGTCCGGGTATTCGTTCAACTTTTTTTTTTATTTTACTGTGCATGACGCTATTGGCCAATGTTTCTTGTTCGAGCCCCGCCGGGAGCAGTTTTTGATTATTTTTTAGAATTTTTTTATTCTGCATGTGCTGGCAGTTGTGATGTTTTCCAGAAGATTTTTTTTTGTTTTTCTGCGTGACACTGTTGGTCCGGGTATTCGTTCAACTTTTTTTATTTTACTGTGCATGACGCTATTGGCCAATGTTTCTTTTTCATTTTTATACTAGACAACCTGTATTGCAATGGTTAAACATAATTTTTACATATGGAACCTTCTGCAGCTCGTTGCTGCCAAGCTCGCGGATAGCAAGCTTCCATGTTGTTCTCTGGTTCTTACATAGGGTGTGGGGCTCCGGTTTGCGCTTCAATATGGGTCGCTAGGCTATTGGCTTGTGCTTCCATTGTCGAGAGAAGCTGAGCTTCGCAGCCATAAGGTTGGTTGGATGTCACGCTGGATAGTTTTTACTTTTTAGCGGACCGATGAGGAGGGATGGACGAATGGGGCCAAACCGCCAAATAAAGTGTTGCACTCTAGGATACCTGAGTTGTTCATCGTATCTCTCTCCGATAAATTTTACCCTGTATTACATGCGCCGATCATCGTGAAAAAAGAATTACGTCCAGTACAATGGTGAGCACGGCAGATATTTCACGTTTATGAAATGTCTGGAAACAAATTCTTGTCTCTATTCGAAGTCTTGGTGTCGTAAAAAATATATCCAAAGTCCTACCTCGTACTGTGCCCTGCACGTGCAAACTGTGGAGTTGCTCCCTGAGCTGTCCGGCGTCATTGTTGTGCCTCAATTTGGCCTCATCTAGTCTAGCTGGAGATCTTTTCGAGAACACGAAAGGCGCTTTCCACACTCGCCGAATCCGCCTTCATCGCAAGCGGCACCCGACCCATCACCCCATCCATCGCTCGTTAGCCTCGTCCTCGTGCGGTTCCAATTCCAACTGCACTCCTCCATTTTTCCACTCCGACCCAGCGACCCCGAGGCCTCCCCACCTCCCACTGACATGTGGGCCCTCAGCAACGCCAAGGCCGGCGGGCCCTGCCTCACGCCGCGCCGCCCCGCGCCGCCCTCCCTCGCGTCGCTGTCGCCGGCGGCGGCGGCGGGGCGGAGGGTCTGGAGGCGCGGCCCCGCGCGAGCGCCGCTGGTGGCGGTGCGCGCGTCGGGGGGCGCGAGGAAGGACGGCCCCGGCGGCGGCGAGGAGGCCGAGAGCAAGGCATCGTCTTCCGGTGAGGCTCCCCTCTCGTGATGTATCTGATGCGTTCGAATCGCTGCGGTTAGGCTTGGGGAGGTAGGCTGGGGGATGTTTGGGCGATTCGCATGTGGAATAACTCCAGGCGCATCCTTTTTGTGGATCTGGTACTATAGCTGCTGATGCGATTGAGAGTTGGAACGTGAGATTGACGAGATGCGTCTGTGATTTTGCTCAGGCTTTGGTGGCAAAACTTAAGTTGATTGTGTGTGTTCGGGTAGATTTCCCCCACTTGCAGTTGTTCGTCCTATCCTACCCCACGTCCGAATTAGTTTGGTACTCGATCTACTTTCCTATCATGATTCGATATATGGGAAACACGTGATCATGTCATCCAACGTGATGGCCGCATTACCTAGAGTGCTTTCGTGGTGCGGTGTCCGGTTATACAAAATTACACTGAAGGTCATCAACTAGAATGCTCAATTGATGAGTTTTGCTCATGCAGGACATGATGACGCGTCTGCCTCGGCAGGGGATGCGTCTGCTGGATTGAACAAACCGCATGATGAATCAAAGTCTAGCGATCCGATTAATGTTTCTAGCATCAGTTACTGGCGAGATGTGAGGGCAAACCTTGTCCGTCGGGAACAGGTGAGCCTGGTTTGATTTTAGGAGTACAACCTGTAGTTTTGGTCGATTTTCTCTTGGTTTCAAACAGATGTCAAGAGATGCAAATGCATGTATTTCGTCGAGGCATTAGTGATCTCACTCTTGCTATTGGTTGGGCCTCAGTATCTATCTAGAAACTGGTAACGACATGCCGTTTTTAATATACCTAGTTTCACCAATTGCATTGTTACTCCAACTTGGGTTTATAACTAGATTGTGGATATCTACATGATTTGTCTACGCCTCTATGCTGCACTCTCCAGTTAAGATATAAGCTCATAACAGCGTAATAGCTTACATTGGTACATTGCAAGGGATATAATTTCGTCAAGGTTTCCTAGAATTAGGATTTCCAATGCTGCTTCATAGAATGGTGATAAAATGGAACATTCCAAAGAATTTTCATGTGGAAGAAAGGAACATGCCAATAGTGGAGTTTCCATTCGCGTAAAATTTGCTGCTATATCAAGATTATATCACATAGGCTATTGTTTTGCATCTCGTTGAATTTATTTGTATGTTGATGTAGGGTAGATTTCTTTGTTTAATAAAATCTCTGCAGAGGATTTTTCACATTGTTCTTGGCAATGAGCCAATTGTCACCAACTGGACAGGGCAACCTTATACATTCGGGTTTTCATAGCTTATATTTCCTTCTGTCTCTGCTTCTATCTCTGAATCAGGAGTTATTCGTGGACCCAAGTGCTCCCACAGAGTCCAAGGCATCCTCGGGAGATCCAGTACAGCTTCCTCAAAAATGGGCTCATGCTATTACAATGCCAGAGGCAGGGTGTGTTTTGGTTGCTACTGAGGCGCTTGATGATGACAGCATATTTGAAAGAACTGTCATTTTTCTTCTCAAGCTTGGTTCAAGGGGTACCTTTGATGGTCCATTTGGAGTCATCCTGAACCGCCCACTGTACACAAAGATCAAGCACGTGAATCCATCGTTCCGAGACCAGGCAACCCCTTTCGGTGATTCACCCCTCTTCTTCGGAGGCCCTGTTGACATGAGCATGTTCCTGGTGCGGACTACCGACAGCTCACGTGTCAAGGGGTTTGAAGAGGTCATTCCAGGCATCTGCTTCGGCTTCCGAACTGACCTTGAAAAGGCTGCTGTTCTGATGAAGAGTGGTGCAATCAAGACCCAGGACCTGAGATTCTACGTCGGGCATGCTGCCTGGGACTATGAGCAGCTGTTAGGCGAGATCAGGGCAGGGTACTGGGCCGTCGCTTCCTGCAGCACTGAGCTGATCAGCGATGCGTTGATGGGTGATCCTTCTTGCCTCTGGACCGAGATACTGCAGCTGATGGGAGGGCAGTACTCGGAGCTGAGTCAGAAACCGAAGCAAGACAGCTCATAGATGTGTTGCTCATTTGCACCGAGATATTGCTGCTGATGGGATGGCAGTACTCGGAGCTGAGCTAGAGACCAAAGCAAGACAGCTCGTAGATGCTAATTCCGCGACTGAGGTTGTGGTCAAGTCTGTACATAATTGGAATAGGGTGATTCACCTGTCACTCGTAGCTTAATGTAGCAACTGTTAATGTGTTGGTTGTACTGAAATATATATGTTGGCCGGCTGCTAGTTGATGACAGCAATTGGCGAATGTGAAGATAGTGCATTTGATGAAGCAAGTATCATAGGGGTGTCTCTATTAAGCTGTATTTCATTGTATTTGCGCATCAAGACTATATCAGACCTGACCACCTATGTCCTGTGTTTATTTGATAAACTGACTATGTACTAATATTCTTCTTTATGATATTCGCCCCTGCAGCTCTGCTTTGATGTGAACATATCAGTCTTTTGGGCTTTGGAGAATGTCGTTTGACAGAGTCGTGTGATCGTGTCACAGAATGTGGCCATTTCCCACTAACTTCCCATGGGGTGTGGCAAACATCGTGAAATGGAGTGGATAGGTAAAGCATTTGGCTGGTATATATGTCCCTCGTTTATGCATTAGATTTTATTATCAGGAAAGAATCTGCAGAAGTCAGGAGTCTATAATCTGTGAGTACTAGTACTACTGGGTAGGCGCCTCCAAAGCAGAATCTGCAGTGGATGCTGTTGAAGGCTTGAAGCTGAAGAGTGGAGTGGTTCCCAATCCAAACACTGCAGGGTTGGTCGGCACACTTGAACTTGAAAGATACTCCTTGAAACCGGTCAAGGCTGCCGAGCCCGTGGGTGGGTTCTGGAACATTCTGCTCCGTCAAACGGAAGCAGCGAAGAGTCTCCTCTCTCCTGGCGGCTAGCTACAGCCGGACCAGATTCCACCGACCGAGCTCAAAAGGCATCGCGCTGCCTTCTTTTCTTTGGACAGCTGGTGCTGAACCGATGGCACGCATCTGGTCCATGGAGGCGAGAGGCGACCAGACCTTTATTTTCCCTAACGAGTAACGAGCGACGACCAGAACTCTCGCGCTGACCACCGGCGGCACGCCGGCGACGGCGAACAACCTTCACCTCACCTCACCTATAGCGGTTCGTGCTCGTGCATTGTGCTACCTTATCCTCGTTCATCGATCGACAGGAGGAATGCGCAGTACGGTAACTGTCGCCAGTGCGTGATGTTCTAGACTCTAGGCGCCGCCGAGCAAGAGATGTCACACCCCGTGCGCGTGGGATGGATGGATTGGGACGGCGGCGCACTGACGCCGACCGGAGGAGCCTACTCTGAGTGCTCTCATCAGCGCCATTATATTGACCACGTGCTTGTTTGTTTCACCCCGTCCTGGCGCTTCTCATGGAGTCAAAATGTCAAATGCCACTGAGAACAGGCTGAGAACCTTCTGTTACAGTAAAATTCTGTACGCATATATCTGGGGGTTCTTTTTAAAGAAGAAGAACTTATCAAAATTCAAAGATAATTATGTTTCTTTCATTTTCTTAATCTCACGTAGTAAGTGATACATGCATGTACACTTGACCTTATCGTGGTTTTTTTTTTCTTCAACAAAAATAACCCCCATCCATTATTCTCTTAATATCACCGGAGTGACACGTGCCAACCTCATGGAACCAACCAAATTACATCAAGATTTCTATGTCGTCTACGCTGATATCCCCGTAAACCAGCTGCTGGTCACTGCCGGCGCTCGAGCTTCCGCCCGCGCTCGGCGTGCACCAATACGTACTGCTGCCACTACTACTGCAAATGCTATACGGCGGCGCATACGCCGAGCCTTGTGCTATTTCGCCACCTCGCGCGGCGCCAATGTCGGCACTAGCAGCGCCAGCGGCGGCCTGGAGGGGCGGGGGCGGGGGCGAAGGCGACGACGACGCCAGAGCCGCCCGCGCGTCGGCGGCCATGCCGGCGTCGGAGGCGACGCGCTGCACGGAGCGCGGCGACAGGGGCGGCGCTCGCCCGCGGCCGCCGCCGTAGGCGTAATAGCACGCCGCGCGCTGGGGGAAGTTGAGGTGTCCCGCGGCGGCGGAACCCGGGAGGCCGCGGAGGAGGCATGCGGCGGCGTCGTGCGCGACGGCGGCGGCCTCGGGCGCGGCGTAGGACCCCAGCCACAGGCGCTCCCGCGTCCCCGGCACCCGGATCTCGGACACCCACTTCCCCCACGCCCGCCGCCGCACGCCGCGGTACCGGCACCGCCGCTCCGCCCCGCCACCGCCGCCCGCCGCACGGCTCATCGCGCGTCGATCCTCGGGACTGTCTGGCTGGCTGGTCACTGGCCGCCTGCCCGCCTCCGTTCTTCTCCTTGGCCTGCCGTGCCGGTCGGCTGCAGGCTGCTCCGGCGGGTGGGTCTTGGCCGTGTGCACGCACAGTCGCAGTGGAGCACTCCACATGACTCCGCGATTGTATTTATAGGTGCGCTTCGCGGGAAGTCAGCGCGGGCGGGGGGCGTTGACACGATCGGCGTGGGTAAAACACGGGAGGAGGATTGACCTCCCTTCAATTCTCCGGGCGGGTAATAATTCTTAAAATGTTGATGAGGCTCGGGTAAACCATGCACGTGAGGGCACCAGCGTAGCGCGCTGGCCAAGTCAGACGACACCTTTTGTGGATCGCTGGCGGTGGTCGGAACGAGTTCGGTGCATGGTCTCGCGTCTCGAGTCCTGTCCCTGTCATGTGGGGCCACGGTCAAAGTTCCGGCCGGCCGGTCAGGCGCAGCGCGGTTGAATGGTCCTCCTCCACCGAACCCGGAGGCTTCGCCGGGCTCCGCGGCCGACCGGTCGCTAGCTGTGCGAGGACCCGCACCCGCATGGACGTGGTTGCCGTGCGGGTGTGGCTGCCCGGGCGCCAAAGCGGAGAGCGTGCAGCAAAGTCACGCGGCGGGCCTCGCAGCGACAGCCGTGCTAGCGCAAGCGCTTACGCCATCTGCCGATCTGCGCGCTGATCCCAGGCGCTCCTGATCCTCTCGCGTGCGGTTTACCGGGGCGGATTGGCGACGGCTGAACGGGGGCTCTAGTAAGAGGGGGGTAGCCGGCGAGTTTCTAGACACTACTAGAGGTTTAGGCTGACGTTGTGTGTCACCATTTAACGCGCTTCACGTTCCTTGGTGGCCTCGCCTGGGGCTTGATGCCGGGAAAACGGGCGGCCGAAAAGGGCCGACTCCACGTCAGCAGAGATAAATTTAATTTTGATTAATTAGAGTAGAACAAGATAAGTAAGTTCAGGTATTGCGAGTCCATACTTCCATAATTCTTATATTTATATAAAAATTATATTAATTACATCTCCGTAGAGAATACCCATGATTAAGAATTCCAACATGAGTCCATGAATAAAAGAAAGATTACATTATATGGCTTCCTATTACATGACTACAAAAGAAAAGTCTCCAGTCGTCTCGCCGTAGTGATGAATGCTTGCTGGATGACGACTTAATGATATCATGTCCATCCGTACATGGAGGATGGTCAATAATTTGCACATGTTTAGGTATATTAGCAATTCCAATTTTATGCCAACACACTCATACTTCATTTATTTTTACCACTAGCACTATAGTATGCGTGTGCGTCGTGTACTTTGGAGAAGGATACTTTATTTAAGTATCCATATTTGTTCTGATCATGGCGAGTATAAAGTCTACTCATTTTTTTATATTTATTTTGCTAACAGGATGACTCCAACATGCACAGAGTCCACTTCATCCATAGCAATTTCATATATTTATTGGTTTATGCCTGATCAAAAGTGAGCATATCTATTGAGCGATGATACAGCATGCTCCCATACAGTGGCTCTGTCTTTAATATTTAATTTCATAGCCGACACTAAGCAACATGCGTGTGTGGCGTAATTTTCATTTGAAGCATGTACCCGTGTTCCTATCAGCTACATGCATGAATGCCTTTTAATAGTATTTTTACTTATTCTTTTTTTTAATGGAGATTACTATCATAGGATACATAGGAAGCCTTGGTGGAAACAATTTGATGGTGCTTTACTAGAATTTATTTGTATATTTTATTTGATCCGGCTCATAAGCGAGAAACCAAGCATGAATATGGCTGATTTATGATTTATGCACCGCCATCATGTACAACCTCAATTTGTATCCACCGTAGGGACCGAGCCAACATTCATGACTTGTATCCACTAACTAGACCAAACCGTAGAGCTGATGCAAAGTATGATGGAAGGAACAATATATGAAAAATGGGATAGAGAGGGATTGCATTATCTGGTTTGTATCGCCATGACCAAACCAGTGTTAAGAAGAAGCCGATGGAGCCTCTCACCTTCACGCAGCGAAATCTGGTGTAGCAGTGGTTTCTTGGCGTCGAGGAAGAGCGCAGCGATCTGCCGGCGAGGAGCGCAGCAACCTTCCGGCCTCGCCTCTTCTTGGATGATGCTCGCTGACAAAACTTGATTGCAGGACCTTCACGCCGGGCAGCCTGACGATGCTTGCTGGTGCCACTCGTCGGTGATGCCTGCCGTAGGAAGAGCTTGCTCGATGCCGATCGATGGGTGCCCGTCAGTGCAGTTTTCTGCAACCTGACGGTGCTCTTGGGTGATGGATGAACGGGGCAGCCTAACGGTGCTTGTGGCGGTGGATCGTCGGGAAGGTTCTAGGGAGCCCGACGGTGCTTTTCGGCAGCCAGACGGTGCTTTGGATGATGAATGAGCCGGGTCCTCTCCACTCTCATCCTGTATTTATAGAGTTGAGAGGGGAACGATTGCTTGAGGAGGTTGGCCAGCGCCGCGGACGTGCGCGCGCAACCAGCGACGTGCGTCTCGTGCAGGGCTTTGGTCAAATCGCTTAGCTTTTCTTTTCACCGAAAATACCTCACGCTAGAGGCTGATTTGTGGACCAATCAAATAAACTTGATTAGTTAGTGTATTTCAATATCCATTCACGCATGCAACAAGTCCGCACGTCTCTAACTAACCGGCTGCGTATTTCTTTTTCTTTTTACCAGCGATGGTTAAGGTGCAGGCGCTGAGCTGTGGACCGCCAAGTGATTTGTTAATTCATTTAAATTTTATTTACTCGAGGTGATAATTTGAGCAATGGGCTTAGCTCTTTCATGGCACACCACATGTATCCAGTTACCACGCTAGATCAAACCGTGGGGTCCGTGGGCATGCATTGGCTGACAAGTGGGCCATGCATGTTTAATCACGCTCCGTGGCAACAGTCAGTTAGCCACAAGAGAAATATTTTGCACATACTATGTATGCTATCTCGTTCATGCCAATTTATCTGCTCGGCAATATAGGAGTATATTATGTTTCAACTTGCTTGATCGATATGATCTATTGTTTGTAGATGCACATGAATTTGACAAAGTACATCTCATGCACATCTTTGGAGTTTTTGTCGGGCCTACACGTACACAGGTCTGAGCTTATTTCACTCTCTTGTTTATTTTTTTACTTTTATTTTCACTTGATCAACAATGTCCATGTTAAATTCTCTAGTTGGCTAATGATTTGATAACTAGCCAGAGAATTCTTTAGTCTAGGCGCACATGTCAGCATGCATATGTCGATTGGCCGTTCGTGCTCCAAACCGCTAGCCATATTTCCAGGTGAGCAGTATATATTTTTATCCTTTAATGATTATATGATTCTATCTCTAATTATAATGAGAAAATATTTATCTTTATATTTAAAAGAATTTTATCATTGACATTATTTATATATAATCTCATGTATATAGGGGAAGGCCAAAATCCGTGTCGACAGGGCTGAAGTTTTTGATGCTCAGTAGACTTTGTCGAGGGAAAGAAAGAGACGACCGTGAGGCTCACGCTAGTTTTTGAAGCCGGATATATAGCGTCTGCAAAGGACTGGACCGGAGGAAGAACACGGGTTGTGCGGGAAAGGCACGAAGCCATAATTCATCACACGGCAAAAGTGATCGGTCTGAGTGGACCCTCCCTGCTGATCGTTGACTTGATGACATGCGTGCACCAGCTAATTTTTTTTTAAAACACAGTACAGACGCAAACGCTCATAAACACGTACTAAACTGGTAAATCCTCGAGATTGGCGAAGTCACCACAGGCGCCTCGCCGTCGACGGAAAAGTCGCCTACCACTGAAACCACGACGTCGTTAAATATTAAAAAATTTGCTTTCACGAGGAATCAAACTCAGGACCTCAAGTGCTATTGAGGCTTTGTAGACACCAGACTACAGGCCCTTTCGCGTGCACCAGCACAGACCCTTCTGACTGTTTTCTGGGACACTCCTGGTGATGAGTTCCCAAACACGCATGCAACGCCTGATATTGTTGTGCAGCATGTAGCCACAAGTCGGCATGCCAATCGTTCAGCACAATTAAGCTCGAACACCACATGCAGGTACTAGAGCTACAGTCACCGTCACCACATCTCTTCTCTCTAGTCATCATGTTTAAGCGAATTAAGATCCAGGCACGGGATCGGACTAGGATGTCGATTGTCAACTGCAGGGGCCGGCTCTACAGATTTGAGGGCCCTAGAGCGAACCAGTACTATGGGCCATTTAAACTAAAATTTCTTTATACTTGCAAAATAATAAGGCATATATACAGCATCATATAGCAACCATGTACTCGATCAGTTCTTAAAAAACAACGTCGATATCACGAACTAAAAGAGCACAAAGTGAGACTAGTATAATTACCTCAAATAAGAACCAAGCTCCAATGATTTCATCAATAATAATGTTTGATGACCGTAAAATTGGAAAGTAAATACCTAAATCACAAAGGATAGTAAACATTGGAATTGAAAATTTAAAACCCTTGCAATTTTTCTAACACGCTAACAAAATAATAAGCTACCAAGTAGTAGAGAATGAAATTAATTATCACTATCACTATCACTTATGGACCGGTTGAAAGGAAAGGCAAAAGGGTGACGCTGGATTGAGCCTCCTGGCGACCTGATCCAGGAAAGGGGGCGCATGATGGCTATGGCGTAGTACGTGGGCACTGGGCACGGCAGCACGCTGTCACCTTGCCGGTGACCAGTTGGAGCGCCGACGAGGACGAGCGCATGCAGCAGACAGCAATCACCAAGACGCCAATCGATGATTTGATTCGCTGATTTATTTCCGTTTCGCAAAGACGCCAAGGCGCAGCAGGCAGCAATCGCTTAGATGCGACCTGACGTTCCCGTTTTGCCGCCCAGCAGTCTGGCCGCCTGGTGGCGCTCGCTCGCGAAATCGCGGCTTCCCTCTCGAGTATCGAGTCGATGAGGATGAGGTCGCGCACTTGACGGCGTACGTTTTGGTTGCCCCGACGATGCTGGTGGCCTGCTCTGCTGGGCCTAGTCACCTCCCCGTTCTACCTACCCATCGGTATGCAGTAGGAACTAGGAAACCCTAGGTCAGATTCGAGTGGGGTCGACTGACGGCGCTATGCCCGAGTCGTCGGAGAGCGAGGTGAGGGAGGAGTACGCCGGCGACGATGCAAGCTCGTTGTCGGGTTCGTCGTCCGAGGAGTTGATCGCGGACAACCTCTCCTTCGGGAGCCTGTCTTCCGTGGAGCACTCGGAAGGCTATTGGGAGAGGCAGATGGAGGCTAACCAAGCCTCCCTTCGTGCCTTTATCCTCAGTGATGCCGACAGGGAGTCATTTGCTTCGTGGGTGCGAGATATGCCGGTGGACGACAGTGAGAAGACCCTACCGCCGTTTCGCATCGTCAAGTACCCAGGTAATTTTTTGCGCTTGGGTGCTGCGATTTTGGGTATGGATTTGACCTATTGATCGTTTTTTTGGGACTTAGATGCTTAATTTGTACTTTGGTGCGAGGTCTTGCCATAGGTTTGATCGAATAGGGACATGCAATTTTGGGATTTTGCCATGGTATTTGCTGTATAAACTCAACGTTTAGTTGACATAGTGAATATTTAGATGCTTAATTTGTACTCTGGTGTTGATGTATTCTCCCTCTCCACTTGTTGGTTTACACTGTTTTGGTTGTTTATGTTAATTATCTGAATCCGTTAGACAAATCTTCATACAGTAGCTTACTCCTGCATCTTTAATAATTTCTCCCTTTTTTATTTTGGCATAACTTGTTTGAAAAGAACTTATGGATAAAGCATGGGCATGGGAGAGGCTTGTGCCATATGACTGTTTCGTCGACATGGCTACCTATGCCAACTACCTCAAAATTTATTACGAGCACAATAGTCTTGATTACATTGTTACTGGAGATCAAAAGCCCGAGGAATGTCCACTGAAAAATGATGCTGCCCCAGGAGGGCAAATTTGTAATTGGAAAGGGCCTGGCTGCTGTGGCCGAAATTGTAAGTAACCTCACTGCCACCTTTACCACCAAACCATCAATTAGAGACAGCTCCTACTTAACTTCTTGTCTTGTTTGCTAACTTAAATTATTCAATTGCACCAATGGCACCAAGTGTCTCAAGGCAGAGCAAGAACTTGTGTTCGAGTGCAGGAGAGAGGTAAAATCTCAGAGGGATGTTGTCACTATCGCTATGAGTAACCTGATTCAAGAGTGGGCACATTCAGTCATCCGTGCAGGAGGAGAATTTTCTGATGTTTCTGCGGCTGCCTTGGTGGTATGTGCCTGCCCCTAAATAACCAAACAGAATATTTGTATTGAATCGCCAAAATGATGTTCCTTTTGTCATTGGTTTCTAATGACTAAATGCTATTTTGAGGGATTAAAGAAATTCTAGCTCAACTATACTAGAATCTTTTTCATAAATATATGTACTGTCATACGAAGTGTTATTCCTTTTTTTCTATCTGACTAATGAGTAAATGCTATCTTGAGGGAGGTTGGAAAATCAGAGATCATAATAGAATCTTTGTGTGTGTGTGTTCCATCCTGTTTTCAATATACCATATAAAAACTTGTTCTACTCAATGGCATAAAGGTCTAATGATTCAATCATCACCATGTAGTTGTGAAAACAATACAGCCGCTTAAACTGGTGGATTGTGATTGATCACCATAGTATAACCAGCAGTATGAATTCAATTCATGATTTGATGTTTGGGGTCTTTGTAACAGTTGAAATCTGCATGTCACACTGATATCCAATTAAAGCTGACTTTCTTTTAGCAAATTTAAGACAATAAGCGTGGCCTCATGGGCCCGGGTTTTATGTTGTTCACATGGATAGCTTGGACTGGCTCTATCAAACTTAGCACATGCTTAACAAAAGTAATACTAGTTCTTTGGTTGCTTATTTGTTTTTTTTTTCTGGTCTTTGCACAAATCATGAATCGATGATTTTAGTGTTTCATCGAGGAGGCGTACCTCATATGTGAGTCGCTGAGGCGTGGTGCAAACACCGATGATTTTTTCATCAAGCAAAGCAGAGAGATCCGTATGTGTGCCTTGAACCTTATGAATTGCAAAGGACAGCAATCTGAAGCTGCAGCCGGTGCCATGGTGGTACGTGCCTGTCTGCTGCCTCTGCCCTAAAAATGCTTATTTTCTCAAGTGTTGGTTTGATTCATTTATTTAAATGTTTACTTTTAACTTATTGACACTAACCATAAGAAACGGATGGCTTCAATTCAAGGGTGTGGCACAGGAGGCCAAAATGATGTGCGCGTGGATGAAGAGGGAGAACATGCTTCTTGACTACAATATTTCTGCATCTGATGAGCTCGACGACTGCGAGATAATCCGGTGCAGGACCTTGGAAGTTATGGTCGTCATTCTTCTGGAAGAGTCTTCTAACTTTGCTACTTCTGTGAAGTCTGACAATGGAGTGTCTGCTAGTGAAACTGATCAAGGTGGTAATGGAAATGACATCACTGCTGCTTCTGAAGCAGTCAAATCTACAGGGTATGGATAGTACAGCTTCTTCTTCTTTTTTTTTTGTTGATGAGGGCGCAGATATTGTTACCACATATATTGTGTGAGGCTTTAGTTTAGGTCATTACTCCTTGATGAGATGCATTGTGGTATAAGACTATTATTTACAATTGATATAGTATCGTGTTGAGTATCACCAGGTGCTTAGAGAGATCGAATTGTCAAGATGAAACGATTGTGGATTCAGTGAAGACCAAGAGGAGGAAGAAAACTAAAAGGCAAATGACCAAGGTATGGCCCATGGCGAATCTTAGTTTGGTCAAATGGCACCTAATGTACCTAAAGCCCGTATTGAGACCCATGAATAAGGTAACTACGTTCAGAATAAATATTTCATTATAGTTTCTCTTGCAAACTTGTTCAGTGATTGAATTGTTGCGAATTTGAACAGAACCTGGCGGTCACCAAGAAGAGGAACAGGAACCGCCAGAGGAATCAAGAGAAGCTGAGGGCAGAGGAAAGGACCAATCGTGATTGGAAATGCATGTGAAAACACTCTGGATGCTAAATTCCTTTCGGCTGCATGCGTATCGTAACAACACTTTACGCTTCCGAAATTAGTGCGGTCTAGTTATGAAATGCTACCTGTTAGCAGTAATTGTCTCCCTGCCACCCTTGTTTGACTATCTTTTATGGGTCATGGCTAGACAAATCTGTGAGTTTGTTTTCCTGGCCATATACGCAGAATTGTTTTTTCTGGCCATATACGCAGGATTACAGGCCTTTCGAGTTATATTTTTATACGTGTAAAGTTGAGGGATCAAATGTCTATTGTACCAATAAAAACGCTCAATCTTGTGCATCCTGCGTGAGTTCCTGCTAACTATCCTCCCCGTGTCTTGTTCCTCGATTCATCCAACCGTACCCGGCCGCGCCGTGACCGTGATCCGTGACACCCGCTCGCCGCGACGGCCGCCGCACCACCGCGGAGCTGGCTGTGTGCACGTGGGCGTAGGTACTGCGAGTTACCGGGACGCAGGCAGCAGCGGAACCTGAAGTTAATTTGATACTTGCCAAATTGCTTTCTCGGTTTTTTAGCTATTCCCATCTGTTTTCTGGCCTCTAAATAAGCGTGGCCATCCCATCTACAGGGCGCTCGCTCAAGGAGTCAAGGGTGAAGCTGCCAGGAGACGATGGCCATCACACGCATAGCGGCGTATGGGGCTTTTTGTTTCCTCTAGGCTCTAGGACCGAGAAGGACAAATGAACCAATGGTGCCTAAACAATGACAATTCTATTGCGGCAAACAAGTGAAATTTGGTGAGCACGAGAAGGACACCGCCCTGAAAGCGCGAACTCGAAACTCGGTCGACGATGTCAATAATTATTTTTTTCTTTTGGGAAGGACCAATGCTGGAAGCGTAATACATTTTTTTTTTCTGTTACACTTTCAACATGGAGTATTGTGCACGTACAATACATGCTGATTGCATTTTTTTTGTCAAGTGAATATAACTAAATTACTCAAATTCTAATTTGTTGAAAAAATGCTAAGAGCGTTGAGTATATTATAAAAGCAGCAGCCACCATGGAATAGTCGGAGCGGCTACTATATTATAGTGCACCCCACATTATCTAGAGCTACGAATCACATTTTCAACGGCCAATGAGAATTGCCTTTTTTAACAAATCATTTTTTCGAACAAATATTCTTTTCATCCGCCGTGTCACCCTTTTAAAAACCTTTTTCTTCCTCTCCATGGGGCAAACAAATAATCTGAGTGTTTAGATTATTCTGCCAAATTTTTTTAAAATAAAATCTTGCTATTTAGGAGTATTAAATAAAATTATTTATAAAATTTTTTGTACGGATGGATTGTAAATTGCGAGAAGAATCTAATGAACTTAATTAATTTATAATTAACGGATGGTTAGTATAGCATCACTGTTGCAAATTATGGAGTAAGTAGGCTTATTGAATTCATCTCACGATTTATCACCCATCTGTCCAATTAATTTCTCTTTTTACCCACGTTTAATACTACCTGTGCGCATGTATCCAAAAGTGCCAAGCGCCCGTCCGCGACCACCCAACCAAAGCGCAGGCAGTGTCTGGCTCACTCTACCAGTAGTAACTTCGTGTGCACACCGCCTCCTCGCCAATCCGGCGTGCTGGGCGCGAGCAAGGAAGGAATCCCCGTTGCGAGGAAGGAATCGCCGCCGGCGGTGGATAGCTCCTCGGGGCTGGGGCTGCAGGAGGCCGCGACCGGGCTGTTCTCTGGCTCGTGCCCGGATCAGGGGCAGAGGGACGCGCGGCGCCTCGCCGCGACGGATCCGATGCATAGGCGGCTGGGTGGTGATAAGCGGCTCCAGGTAGGCTAGTTTGCTTCTGGCCCGTCCGCTCCTGCTTGGTTCTTGGGTGGGTTTGGGTGTGGGGGATACGGTGCTGTTCGTGTGGTTTCTTGGTCGGGCTTGGAGGGCAGATTCGTGCAGTAGATGCCGCCTCACAAGGTTGGCGGTGGTTAGATGTTGGTAGCTCTGAGGAATTCCGCAATGCCGCTGGATTCGCTTGTAATTTCATGTGCCCTGCTGCGTTCCTTGAATCCCCTTTCTTGCGGTTCTATTGCTTTTCCTGTGAAGAAAGATTTATTTCCCTGTTCCTATTCTAGTAGTTCTCATGTTTTCAATTTACTTCTTTCCAAATTGTTTTGCCACCAATGATATCCTTCTTTCCAAATATGGGGCGTGATTTGTGCTAATTTGCAGTTTAAAACTTTCTTGTTCAGCTAACCTTTTTGTTTGTTTTTCCCGATTCCACTCGCTCCAAATTATTTTATGAATACTTCAGAAGTTGAGCTTTGTCTGTTGCTGTTTGATTAGTACTAGTTATTTGCAGATTTCTATTATTTTTATTTTTATGGAGCACCCTTTCAATCTATCAGACGTCTAAGTTTCTAGAATTAGCTTGTTTACGGTGACATGATATTATTTTGATTTTTTATGGGATCGTACACTTTTCCTCATTATCATCCTTTCCCCACCTTGTGGTGTTGCTGTCCCATGCTTGTCCTAGTTACTAGTTAGAGTACTATAGATATTTGCTGGTTTAACTGCTTGGCATATGTAGTACTAGAATACCGTGTAGGTGAAGTTTTGATTTCTGAAGTTAGGTGTGGCGAGACTGATGCTAATGGTCCCATGTGCGGTTGGGAATTTAGAATTTATCATGAGCTCCGGACCTTATCATGTACTAGTTCGCAGTGATGTGAAATTATTGATTCCTAAACAGTGTACTTGGGGAGCTTATATCAGTCAGTTCGTCCTGACAGCGTTCATGAATTCGGTTGGTCCTGTTGAAATAGTTATGCAAGGATTCGATTTTTCCTTGCAAGACATTGTTTGTTTTTGCTGTGATTTTACTAGTTGGGCTCACACAAGGGTTACATGTTGCATTCAGAGATTTTCTAGTGGAGCTAACTCCAATTGTTTGACCAAGTATTGCCATAGAGTACCGAACAACTTTGTCCAGTACTGTTCTGCTTTGTTGTCAAAATGAAACCTCAATTGTGTCTCTATATATGAGTGTGCCTTGTTTAATTTTGCAGGGTTTACAAGTAAAGTGTGCCCAGCAATTATGAATTAGGTACACAATATAAGATGGCAACTGAGGTCAATCAAAACTTTTTTGCATGGTCACAGGAGGAAACTTCTGTGCAGGATATTTCGCAGGTAAACCTCTCTTGCAGCATTCATTGTTTGTTGCCAAGTACAATGTACATGCAATGAATTTACCTGAAGTGATAGAAATTGCTAGAACTTCTATAGCAACTACTGTTAGGCATGCATCTGTCTGAGGAGCCCTATTTTTTCTATTGGCATAAATAGTTATTCAGGGCAATGATTAATAATCCTATGGTGAATCTATGCGCCAGTGTAATAGAAGTTCCAAAAACTTCCAGAATCCATGGTAACTACCACTACCTTGTCTGTGTTGGTGTACTAGTTAGTAGTGTTAACCCAAAAGGTTCCTTATAAGCTAACATCCTTTCTGTTATTGCATTTTTCCTAGGTAATTATATCGTCTGTTGATATTCTCACATGTCTGTATTACTGGTGCTATTTCTTCCTTTAGGGAACGTCGCAAGTGTTTGGTCATGGTTCCATATCTTTTGGAAGATTTGACTTAGAATCGTTAGAATGGGAAAAGTGGTCTGTATTTACCAATGACAGGCGTCATGAAGAGTTTGGAAAGTTCAATGGATTAGTTGCTAAGAAGAAGGCATACTTTGAAGAATACTTTAAGAGGATTAGGGAGCTCAAGGCTTTACAGCAGCAGAACCAGCAAACTGAACTGTATCTGGAGTACGGTGGTGATGGCAGCAATTCTAGTCAAACAGGAGAACCAGTTGCTGACCATGGAGCTCTGAATGAATCTGGAACACTTGTTAATGATTCCACAGAGCAGACAACAACTGCAACCACATTTGAGCATGAAATGGAATGCAATGTTTATCATGAGAATGGGAGCTTAGTTAAGGAAATTTCTGTGTCAAGTCATTCTTCACAAGTTGGTGGCTTGCAGCAAATTGGCAAACAAATGAGAGGAGATGCTAGTGGCAAAATGGATATGTTGAAGCAACATGCTAATTCCAGCCAAAATGATCCTGGGTTGGCTCGTGAGATTATGATAACTCCTAAGAGAATAGTTGAGAAAGACTCTCGGATTGGTCAGGCTTCAAAAATAATTCCAAAGACTATAAAGATGACTTCTAGTAATGTTTCGGATCACACAATTGTTACTAAGGTATTTCCACATGTTTTCATCTTGTTCATTGTTGCAATCTGTATGTGATTTGTTTTCTAATAAGTAGAGTATTGTACTAGAGCCTGATATAATGTCCAGCTTCATAGCACGCAAGGCATTGAAAAATTGCCTCTTTTTTATTTATGAAATTATAGAACTAGAATGCATATCTCTATTTCAGTTACCTTGTTGCATGGCTAGATGGCTAGATTGATTTCTTCAATTTCCTGCTATCTTTAGTCATACAGATATATTTTGTGTTTATTATATGGCCTAATACCTGTACACTTTTATGAAGCTATAAGTTATTTTTGAATAATTTCAGGGACCTGATTCATGTAAGCCCAGCATGATAAACCAGACCGCAAAGCCAGAAAATATCCAGTCGTTGCGTAGGCCAAGAGAAGCAACCAGCAATTTGGTTGGCACCACAGCAAGAAGTGGCATTACAGGTTTAAGAAGACCTTCCTCAGCAGCATCACAATGGCCCTCAACCAGAGAACGACGACCTGTCACTAGAGATGCTTCAAGGAAACCTGCTGAAGTAACCACCTCATGCCGGCCTTCTACTTCCGAAAGACGCCCTGTCACCAGAGAGTCAGCATTAAAGCATGCCAGCAATGCTACCCCACGTCGACCTTCTACCGCTGACAGGCGCCCTATGACCAATGAATCAGCACCAAAGCAATGCAACATTGCTGCTCCATGTCGACCTTCTACTGCCGATAGGCGCCCTGTCACCAAAGAGTCAACACCAAAGCTATCCAACATTGCTACCCCACATCGACCTTCTACTGCTGACAGACACCCTATCACCAAAGAGTCAGCTCCAACGCATTTCAACGTTGCTAGCCCACTTAGACCTTCTACTGGCGAAAGGCGCATTAGCACCAGAGATATGGCCACAAAGCATATTGGTGTTGCCACCTCATGTCGACCATCTGTTGTCAAACAACGCCTTGTCACTAGAGAGGGTGAACAGAAGCATGCTGATGTTGTCACCCTGTGCCGTCCTTCTACTGCAGAGAGGCGTCCTATTGTTAGCAATGTTGCACTAAAGCATGCCACTGCAGCTCCGCCATGCAGGCCTTCTACTGCAGAGAGGCGCCCCATTGCTAGAGATGTTGCACTGAAGCATGGTTCGCCTCACAGGCCTTCTACCGCTCAGAGGTGCCCCATTGCTAAAGATGTGGAACTGAAGCATGCTCTGCCTCACAGGCCTCCTACTGCTGAGAGACATTCTACTACCAGAGAGACTGCACAGAAGCAAACTAATGTTGCCACCTCACGTTGGCCTTTGACTCCAAATAGATGTCTCACCAAAAAAAGTGACATTTCCACCCCACAGCGCCCTTCTACTGGAGAAAGGCGCCCTACAACCAATAGCAGTACAATGAAACCGGATCCAAAAACACCTATCGGGTCAAGAGCAATGCCTGACTATTCAAAGAATGCTATGGTCGCAGAAGTATGTTCCGATCCATTCTCTCATCATATTGCATAAATATATTAATTCTATACTAACATGCAGAAAGAGATTAACATAGAAAATTAAAAGACATATATATCAATTCTATTCTAACATGCAGAAAGAGATTAACATAGAAAATTTAAAAGACAACATATACATACTTTCTCATTGTGAATTTCTTGTTTCCTTTCTGTTCCTCATGCAGGGTACTCCCAAAAAGGCAATAGCTACCAGTGTTGTTAAAAGTAGCGTGCTGGAAAACATAAGGTTGCTGCTGCAAACTTTTTTGCTGGGTTGCTTGACTAAAGAACTTCTGAGATTTAACTGCCATTTTTTGTGTTGTTTGACAGCTATGTGAAAGAAAGGGTGGAATTTCAAGTGGATGGGAAGCAAAAGTCAAGGTGCTAATTTATCAGGGAGCTTTTTGTCAGAACAATTGTACTAGGGACCCGGAGTGCTTTTGTTTTCAAAATTGGATTAATTCTATTTCTCTATGCACCATGTCTTATTTTTCTGCCCTTTTAACCTGCCTCCCAGGAAAATGCTGACTTCCAATGTTAGAGATGACCGTGTTCTAGAAAATTTCAGAAAGCCAAAGGAGGTAAGAAGCTTCTTTTCCTTTTGTGTTGTTGGTTAAACATACCACATAAATGTGAGCCTGCAGTGTTTAAGTTAACAATACGATTTATTTTGTCCTTGTCCTGATTGCTTCTATATTTCACATGCATTACCGATAAACGGATAAATCTTAGTATAACAGTATATCATTACTGATAAGCCCTGGAAGAAAAGGGCTGAACTGTTGCCATTAGCCCATTACATTATGCAAAGAGCAGGCTCATTATGAAAACCGGTTTGCACCTAATTCTGGGATATGTAATTGTTGTTTCCAGCTTGCTCTGAGTCTTGAACCTTTCATGCGTAGGATCTCATCATGTTAGTATTAGGCATGGTTCTGAAAATTATCATGCTAGTATTAGGCATGGTTCTGAAAATTGCCAGTACAGCCGAACCTGAACTGGTCTGGTTCTGCACCCTGGCTTTTTCATCCCAAACACAGTAATACTTCCCTAAATGTAATCAACATCTATTGAAATATGTAGGATTTTGCATTGAAATAGAAAGGACATCGCCTGACAAGAAGTGAGGTCCAAAAATGGTAGCTGGTTAGCTTAAGAGGAGGTGAATACTGCAATTAGAGAATGATACTACTTCACTGGTGTGCTAATTTATCAAGAATTTCTTTTTGTAGGGTTTGCATGAGGGAGTCCGGGCTCAAGCATACAGATCAAATAACGTGATTCCTTCACTGACTGGAAGAGTAAAGACAGCTGCTCCTGCGGTATGAGCTTTTATCCTTCTCACTGCATATAAGAATCATCTCGCTTTGCAATGATCGTACGCACAACCTTTTCAAGTCTATAACTTGAAAGTATAAATCTCCAATTGACTTTTGCTCACTTGATCTTTCAGCCTCAACCACCACCTCCCCCACCGTGTCGGTCATCTTGCACTGAGAGGAAGCCGCCGAATGCCAACAATTCACCTGCTGGTGGAAGGAAGCCAAAGTAAGCTAAGCTAGTGATAAAAATCATTGGATACTATCTGCAACAAAACTATGTTTCACTTCTTGTGTGGATTTCTATGTATTCCAACTTACAACATCTCTTTGGTCCAATGCAGGGCCTCAACTCCACACTGGCACTAACCCAGTATCTAGGATGATCCTGCAATAGCTCTGAAGCGAAAATGAAGCGTCTGACGTGACCTAGAAGCCGCAACCAAGCTAGCAATGCTGATGTTAACTTTTGTCTTTTACCAACACTCTGTCACCTATGTTAAGAGTAACGTTGTAGTGTATGTAGCTAATCATGTCCACTAATGTCTAATGGCATCGTAGTTGTACCATCCGGATTTAACTAGAAGATTGTATATACCTGGAATAATTGGAGCTTTAGCTGAAGAATATCGACCCGGAAATTATCCCCAGGATTTGCAGGTAACATGCTGTTTCTTAAATCTTGATAGATGTCCATATGGAATTACGGACTCTGGATCTACCAGTAGATACTTACCCCGTTTCAAATTATTAGTCGTTTTGACTTTTTTAGATTCGTATTTTCTAGATTCATAGCAAAGTCTATGCATAGATATAATACATAGCAAAGTCTATGCATAGATATAATATATATAGATGCATAGCAAAAATTATAAATTTAGAAAAGCCAAAACGACGAGTAATAATTTGGGACGGAGGGAGTAGTTGCTATCTACATGCCTGTGAGTACTCAGTACTTTTCTTTGTTTAACTGACAAGGCCTGTAACCAACGGTTGTTCTGATCCCGTTTGAAGCTGAAACTGATGGAAGCTTTGGAGTTTTCCTGGTGCTGTCATCCATGAAAAAATTACGTGATTCGGGTAGCGTGACGTGCTTTCTTTTTAATCCCTGTACGGATCAGGACCGTTCACTGACCCATCCCTTTCCACCGACGGTCGTGATCATCCAGCCTACCTGGCGAATCACCAACCGCAGCCCCAAAGTCCGCACCCGTCACACGAGCCACACAGAAAAGAGAAAAGACTTCGGCGCTCGCCGGGCACGGTCGTTCCCCATACGGGCCATACCCCACTAACCCTAAGACGCGGTCCGCGAGGTCCCTTGCACGTAGCACCCCGCCCGCCCCCGCCCCGAACGGGGCGTCGGGCGCCCACGCTTCCCGCCCACGCGCCGCCCACGCTTTCCTTTTTCTCCAAGCCACGGAAACCTTCTCGAAGCCTCCCCGTTCCCCATCCTGCCCCTCCTCCCCCTTCCCCGAGCTCTCACGCATCTTAGGGGCATTTTCGTACTTCCGCGCCCTCGCCGCCGTGCCCTCCCCCGCCTCCACGCCTGGTCTATAGAACAACCGGGTCCCTGCGAATTCGGCGCAAGTCCAAAGGGCAAACCAGAACCAGAAGTTGCGGTTCGCCTCCTCGTCCTCCTCTTCTCCGCCGGCTCAGATCTCTCGTGCGCGCGGCTGCGGCGATGGCGTCTTTCTCGGAGGCTCCCCCCGGCAACCCCAAGGCGGGCGAGAAGATCTTCAAGACCAAGTGCGCCCAGTGCCACACCGTCGAGAAGGGCGCCGGCCACAAGCAAGGTGAGCGTCTACCCGCGCCACTCAGCCGTCGAGGATCCGGATTGCCCGGTCCATCCCCCTATGACTGTGCGTGCGTTTGGGTCGTGGATTGGTGGATCAGATCTGAGCGCTGGCAGCCGTAGATGTAGATTCCTTAGCCCGTGCTCCGTCCCTCGTGGGAGTGGCACGCGCGGCGTTTAGATCTGATCGATTGGTGCGAGGTTGTTAATAGGAACTTGGGTTTGTTCGTTAGCTCGTCTTTTTTTACCATCAAATGCCTGCGGGCTATGCGGTATGCTGGTTCTTCTCTCCTCTTGATTTAGGGTTGATTTGGGGCTGCCACGTAGAGCAGGCGATGGTTGTTCGCGTTGCCTTGAATGGTGAGGATTAGGTGGTAAGACCGTTAGTTCGCTGCGCATTACATGTACACGCAGGCTAGATTTATCTCTCATCTACTACTTGATTGGTGTCTGTACCTTTCAATGTCCGCAATTGCTAGATCAACCCCCCCCCCCCCTCCCCTCTTTGTCAGCTTATCTGTTAGGAGTTTGTGCTCTTTGTACTCAAGCCGCTTGCTAATAATGTGCAACTGGAACTGGTATATAGAAATGGAAGAAGCTAGTAGTGCTTTTAGTTTTCATTAGCTTTTCCTGTTCTGAATATGGCTGTGCCTATCACCGCATATGCTGATGACCATTTATGCATGCTTGACGGTGTTGTTTGTTCTGACTGACTTTGTTACATGGATATCAAGTCCTAAGTGGTGATATTAACCATATTTTGTAACTTGCAGGTCCAAACTTGAATGGTCTCTTCGGAAGGCAGTCAGGTACCACTGCTGGCTACTCCTACTCTGCGGGAAACAAGAACAAGGCTGTGGTCTGGGAGGAGAACACTTTGTATGAGTACCTGCTTAACCCTAAGAAGGTATTGTTACTTCTCTACTTAGTTACAAGATATGCTTCTGCTAGTCTCTTCAGTGTTTGCTTTTTGGCATGGAAGGGGAAGGAGACGGGGAAAGGATGTTCTACTGTAGTATTTTTTGTGAAAATTTCCCCCCTCAATCTTGTGTCTGTTCTGTTGCCAATGAGATTACTTGTATCCTGCTGAACTAACACCAGGAAGTATAGTTACCTTGAAAAAACATGTAGAGTACCTAGGCAGTTATTTCAGGCGGATCATTGATGTTCTGATGCTACCTTAACTTCTTAAGTTAGTCCTGTGAATCGTCATCAAATTGCCTTGTGAGTTGTGAAGATGGATGGTGCAAAAGTAAAACTTGCAAACTGCAGGATTTCATTAATTATAGGCCGGGATGCTTGAATGGTAGGTCATTATAACTAGGCTAGCATGCTGATTGTTGTTCAACTGATAATACACTCGGAGATAACTGTACATTTTCAAAGTGGGGGTTAGGATTGCATTCTTATTAATTTTAGCAATAACTACTAAAATCTGTTTGATCTAGTGTTCTAGATTAAGCTTTCTCAGCTGCCACCATATGGAATTCTTTAGTCCGTTATGTACAGGCATGCAGTTGCTTCAGGTCCTATCATTATATATATGCTAGTAACTTTGATGAAATTCCCACTCCTGTTTTAATTGTTTCTTCTTGGACTGTAGCACATTGCATTATGTGCCATTTTCTCTTGGCTCTACTTGTATGCAATTTTGTTGAATGCCCTGATCTAAGCATGTATCAGTAGCCTATGAAAGAATTGTAGTGTGGCAAGCCATGGATGGGTGCCCTAGCCCCTAGGAGCCTTAAGTTAAGAGTGTCTCCCACTTCATCCCAGTTATATTTATTTGGCACACTTCGTTCAATTGTGGTTAACCCTTACCAATACTGATAATCTGAACTTCTCCTGTCTCATCTATATGCAGTACATTCCTGGAACCAAGATGGTCTTCCCTGGGCTGAAGAAGCCGCAGGAGCGTGCTGATCTCATTGCTTACCTGAAGGAAGCTACCGCATAGAAAAATGGCATGCTGAACCATGAGACAATTCGTTTTACAGTTTAATAAAGAGGTTTAGACAATTCGGGTCACTCTGGTTGAACAGGGTGCAATCCACGGGACAATTATTGAGATTTTGGTTCTTATGTTTGTTTCGAATGTCTAGGTGTTTAGCTGAACAAAAAACAGTCAAAAACTTTGACGGCTCTTGTTTCAACTGCTGGAGAAATCCCAGCGCCCTATTTTTGACCACCGGGTGGTGGAACTGGAAATCTGGAATGCACCCATTTTGAAGGACATGAGATGTGCAAAGTTGTTATCCTTCTGCCTGTGTTTCAAGTCATGTTAATTCATTGCTGCCCTGCTATACCACTTTGTGGCTTCTTTTGGCTTATTCTCCAGTGCATTTCGGACCTGTAGGTAGCCAGACACGAAAGAAACCCACGCGTCGTACGGGACCTGGATACACAAGAAGCCTTGAAAGAGTTGCGGCAGAGAGCTACTACCGAACACCCACCAGACCCATCATTCCGCCTTAAGAGATAAATTTAAAGCAAAGCTCACAACTGCTTGATCGCAAACGAATCGAGGCATAGGAGGCCGGAGCCGAACTAAAGCAAGAGCTAGAAGACATAACAACGGATATGTTCTTTTACTATATTATAAGTAATATTTGCCTCAAAAGCATTCTAGTGGTCGTGCCGGAGTGGTTATCGGGCATGACTAGAAATCATGTGGGCTCTGCCCGCGCAGGTTCGAATCCTGCCGACCACGCCATTTTATGTTTCAATTGCATTCCGTGCATTTGTGCATCGCTTTTTATGCTTCTATTTTTCTTACTTCCATCCCATTTCTCCTCTGTGCCTCGAATCTCGATAGTCAATGGGTATTATCAAAATAACATTTATGAAAATCAGTATAAGCTATTAAAACTCGAGCATTTGTTTTAACCGGTGATAGAATCATAGAAATGTTCTTTTTAGAAGGGTGAAAAATGTGTGTTGTTTACCACTCTCACGTATAGTCTTCAGGACCTGACATGCGAAGACTTTGCAAACATCTGCTTTCCTTATCCATATCATACTGTTTTTTGCTCTTAACAAATCCATTCTAAGATCTAATGTTTTGCCGGCTAGACGTTGACAAGTTTATGAAGTTTTAGAGCATCTTCAATAGTTCCCTATTTTTTCTCCCCAAATTATGTTGTTTGCCAACTTCCTAATTAGGTATGGAAAGATAACAAAAGACGATCTCCAAGAATACCTCATTTGATTTCCTAAATATAAAAAATTCTTGACCCCACGAAGCAATTCTACGCGATTGATTTTTTTGTTCCTGTTTCTTTGACCCCGTCGTCACGGTTGCCTCCTCCTCCGACAGGCCGGCGCCTCCTCCAGCTGGCCGCCTCTCCCCTCTAGTCGGCAACCCCTTCCCTGCCAACTGCAAGTAGCTGGGCCGGCCGGATCGGCGGCGTAGCCTCGGCAAGTCCCCTTGCTGCGTCGGCGTTTTTCCGCCCAGATCTGAGCCTCTAATCTCCACAAAGGCCTTGTCTTCCATCCAAAATCGTCGACTTTGCTGATGGCCTCGTCCTCCACGGCGGCCCCCGGGGCGTCCTACTGGCGCTACGAGTGCGATCGCTTTGTGTGCGCCGCACCGCAGCAGGAGGGCGGCGGCGCGACTCCCCGTCCGGCGTCGCCTGCTCAGCCGGCGGCATCGTAGCTTGCTCGAGATTGATGGCGCGAAGGAGAAGGGCGGCGCGAGCGGCACCTGGGCGCGCGGGGAAGAAGCACGACAAAAAAACGCCACAAGAAGGGAGGATCGGAAAGAGCGATGGCATGCGTATTTTTATGCATAAGAGAGGAGGGTTTGCCAATTGTTAGGATATGGGGAATTAGGATAGGGAACTATTGGAGAGGGTTTTTTTCCCTTTTCTAAAAAAAATAAGAATGGAAAAGTGAGATTGAGAACATTTGGAGATTCTCTTAGGTTCTCACTCATGGTCCATTTTCAATTTGCTAGTCAAACGTCAACAAGTTTATAAAATCTTATAGCAACTCCAACAAACTCTGTATACGTCATAAGTTAGCTAAAAAAAATTTCACCAAAAATTGAATCCAACGGGCTCTGTATTTTGCTCCCTGCTATCCTACTCGGTATTTCCTTCCCCTCGCTGTCCAAAGAAAGCGAACCTATCCTGCTCGCCATCTCCCTCTTCCCGCCTCCCGCGCAGATCCCGCAACCCGCTCCCCCCGCACTGCCTCCGCCGTCCCAGGTCGCAGCCCCCGCCGTCGAGCACCGTCCCGCGCCGGCCCCGCCCTCCCGCCGTCGATGCGAGCCGCTGGTCCCTCCCTCGCGCCGGCGCCCCTCCCTCCCTTCGCTGGCAGCCGCCGCCGCTAGCCTCCTCCAGCGAGGCCCGCCGTCGCCGCTCCTCCTCCTCCGGCGAGGCCCACCTCAATTCCTTGCACCCATAGCCTCACCACCACCTCACGCATCTGTTTGAGCCGTTCCTGAGCAAAATCCGCCACCGGAGCCCGAGTTCTTGGTTTTCTTCTTCCTCGGAACGCCGCCGAGCCGAGAGGGACAGGCCGACGGTGAGCCATCTCTTCCGGGCAGCCTTTGTTAGTTCTATCAGGTCAGGTAGAGCGTGTGGCATGTGTGGTTGGTGTAGGGCCGATTTTCCGACCCGTTTCATGCCCGGCGTGGCCGGAACATGCGCCGCCACCATGGCCGAGCCGCTGTGGAGGGAGGTCGCCGTCGAGCTATGGGCTCCGGCCATCCCGAGGCCCAGTTGGGGGTCCTGGCTCGTTCTAGGGGTCACGGTGATGTTCCCTTGCCTGCTCGCTCCGCTCGGGAAGCCGCTGGCGTGCCCAGCCGCTGTGCGCCGGATCTCTGCTCACCGCCAGCGAGCGTGTTCCTCGCCGGTGTGTGGGGGAGAATTGGGGCTTTTGGACCCTGGGGATACAGGGTGAGCTAGGGATGCTCGGAGGGTAGGCCGGGCCGCCGGTGAGCTCGCCGCCGCCGAGCCAGGGGCCCAAATCGATCCGACGTGGATGTTGGTTTGGAGCATGGCGAGTGAATTTGGAGAGGCTGCTGGTTTCCCACCTCTTGGGAAGCTTTTTATTGTTTTACCTAGTTTTTTACCCCTTCATTTAGCTAGAATTTTTAGCTAATATGTTGGAGTTGCTCTAGACCTTATTTAGATTCAAAATATTTTGACTAAAAAAGCCGTATCGAATGTTTGAACACATGTATGAAGTATTAAATGTGGGTAAAAAGAAAAATCAATTGCAAATATAGTTTGTAAATCGCGAGACGAATCTAATGAGACTACTTAATCCATAATTTGCAACAGTGATGCTACAGTAATCATCCGCTAATTATAGATTAATTAGGCTTATTAGATTCATCTCGCGATTTACTATCTATCCGTGCAAAAAATTTTGTAAATAAATTTTATTTAATATTCCTAAATAGTAAAATTTTGTTTAAATTTTTTTAGCAAAGTGATCTAAACAAACCCTTAGATTCTCACTCGTGATCCATTTGAAAGTTTCTCTTTGATTGTTCAACACATGGCGCACAAAGTCCTGTAATACTTGTTGGAACGATCTACTCTGCTCCTAAAAGGAAGTTACTCTATAAAACTCAAACCGATTGGTAAAAGAGCTTGCTTGTTCCTTTTTATACTAACCATATTTACTTTTCTATTAACCTTGATGGTTGGGTTGTCGTAGTGTTGTGGATAGTTAAATGCCACATGCATATGCGTATAAAATATGAGGAAGGCCATGCAGTAAACTCAGAAGACTTTATGCAATTAGAGCAAGTATTACGAGCAATTATAAGCGGGCGAGATTCTACGTGGGAGAGAAAAAACAGGAGAGAGGAGAGCGGGCGGTTCGCGAGACGTCCGCTTTTTGCCGGCGAAATGCACTGTTTCGCCTTGTTTATTAGCTCCCCTGGCTTAAATCCTTCCATATTGCAAAGAGGATTCAATGATGGACGGGGTCCACCACTTTGCTTAGGTGATCTGGCGCTGCTTGCCGCCGCCCGCCGGCGTAACAATTAGGCTTGCTCTTAGTTGGAAGAAGGTAAGTTCATCATTCTTGGATGACTTAAAAGAGATCTGATTACCGTATAAAGTCTTACCTCTTGTAGAAGTCCGTACTAGGATATCTTAGTTGACAACATATTTTGAAGTTTTAACCGATTAAATTGACGTACAAGGAATTTATACATGCTAATCCTTAAGCATCCTTAAGATAAGTCTTTTTTTTTTTATAATCCTTAAGATAGCCAGATAGGGGTCGGCCATAGCTTGGAGACCGAGAGATCTACAACAATGATTTTCCTAACAACCTCAACCAGACCATACTTTCGGGTCACACGTAGCTCGTGCCCGCTCACATTCCAGATCACCACCTCTTTGCTGTGACCTCGGTTTGGTACGCATGCCGTGCAGCTGCCTACACGAAACAAAACGAGCATGACAGCCGCCCAACGACAGGTTTCCGTGACCTCAGTGAAACGCGACCGGAGCCGGGGAGAGACCGAGCGAGTGCAGCGGGGAGCGGCGCGCGGAACCTCCGCCCGCGGCGCACTCCGCAGCAGCCAGCCGCGGTCGGCGGAGCTGCCCAGCATCTTCAGCCCCGAGGCACACCCCACCCCACACACCTGACCTGACGACCACTCCCTCCTCGGAATCCACCCCCGGTCGCCACGCCTCGGCTGCCCACAGTCCCCCCACACACTTAAAGTTAAACCCTCTCCACCTGATCAAATCCCCCGTCTACGAACCAAGGAAAATCCCCAACCCCGCCCGCATCCGACTCCACATTGCATTAATAAGCATCGAGCAGCATCTCGGTCCGATCCGGCTCCCCTCCGTTTCGGCTCGCGGCACCGGCGTCGATTGCGCTGGCCGGCCGGCGGGCGCCGCTAGGGGTCGGGCGGCGATGGGGAACCGGACGAGGAGCGGGAGGCGCCGCCGTGCCAGCGGCCGCGGCGGGGGGAGCGCGAGCGGGAGCAAGCGCCCTCGGTGGGTAGCGGAGGAGGAGCTGGAGGAGGAGGAGGAGGAGGCGGCGGGGCCGGTGGAGGGGGAGGACCTCTGCTTCGTCTGCAAGGACGGCGGCGACCTCCTCGTCTGCGACTACAGGTTCGCCCGCCCGCGGTGCTCCCTCCCCTCTCTATCTCGTTTCGTGATCCCGCGCGCCGCCGCTGGTTACGGAGAGGAGAGGGGGAAGTGTTGTTGGTTTGGTGATTACGGAGCCAGCGGCGGGAGTGAGGCTCGAGATAGAGTGCGCGTAGGTAGGGGCCGTTGGGGGATGAGCAAAGCCGCATGCATCGCGGAGCTGCAAAATCGGGAGGATGCTTGTATGGCTGTGCGCGCGCTTTGGCAATTCTGCAGCAGGGGCTACTAGGGGTTAGTGCAGTGTTTCCCTAAGACCCAAACCATTGATGGAAGGACCCGGGTTATGCAAACATCAACCAATCATCAGTCCTGTTGCCTGTCGGTTTGCGATTCATCCACCCTGTTTGTACTTTGTAGTGAGCGCTGTAGCTCTAGGCTGGTAACGGAATTGGCGATTAGGCGTTGGCGCCAAGTGTCCTTCTTTTCTTGCGGGGCACGTTGTCGGTTGCTCGCTCATCCAATTACAGTGACTGTTAGGGTGTTATGCCTTGTAAATAGCGAGCTCGTCGAGGTTGTCGTGTAGTAAATGTTTGATTGATTGACATTGAATTGGACAATTGATGTTGACTTATCCCTTGGTATCATGCCGTTATTAATTATTCATCTCTATGGTGGTGAATTACTATGTACCATTGCTGTAGCCCTTTTTTCGTGTTCCCGAGATTTTCAAGAACTATGTCATTGCTCTTCTTTCTTCCAGGAGCTGCCACAAAGCTTACCATCCTGCTTGCGTGGGGGAAGATGTAGACTTCTCCAATTCGAATGAAGAATTCATTTGTGGTGAGCATTTAGTTGGTCTTTCTTGAATCTTGCTATGAGTGCGCATCATTGTTGTGAAAGTGCATGTGTCTGTCCAGGAACAGTCTGGCTTCCTGAAATTCGACAAATCACTACCTTACTTTTTAATAAAGAAACCATATCGGATTATACATTGCTTATTGTTTGTTCTTTTTAGCTACCTCTTCTTACTCTAGGCATCGTATGATTAGGGGCAGCAACATCCAGCTCAATATTTGGAAAATGTTTTTAGGAAACATGAGCCTACAATTTTTCTGGCAGCCAACTAATTTGGTGAACACATAAATGGAATAATTGCTTAATAGGCACAGGAACCTAAAGCTCATAACTGGAAATATACTTCAGTTGTGACTTTTGCTCCTGGTTTCATATGTGTGTTCTGTACTTCTGTTCCACACTAGATTATCAGTTATCCTGAATATTGGCTAATCTAAATTTTCAGAATGGCATACGTGCTTTATTTGCAAAGGACGTTCCCGCTACAATTGCTTCTGCTGTCCATGGCACAGCTTCTGCCAAGGTTGTGTGGCACAAGCGGAATTTGTCCCTGTCCTGAGGAAGACAAAGGGGTTCTGCAGTAACTGTTTAAGGATGGTCATCATGATTGAGAAGAATGTTGATGTTGACTCTGATGGGGTAATTACATGCATGATCTCTGAAATTTCCTAGTTTTCCCTACTGTCATGCCATATATTGTTTCTTTTTTGTTACGATTGTTGGTCTTCCCTATTTTGTCATCTGGAAATATCTGATAATATTCTGTACTGGAAGTAATGATCTGATTGCAGCTTTAGGAAGTTCCTACAACTGTTGCTAACAGGCCTGTTTCTTACAAGAGTGAAATGCACTCGGGTCCTTCTTCAACTGTTCCCGGATTCTCACCTAGGTCCATAAACTCTCAAATTGACGGTATATGTCCTTCAACTTTATAAGTGGTTCGCTCCAACTGAGAATCGGGGTCCCTTCACTTCAAAAAAAGGAATCGGGGTCCCAGGTCCATAATTGGACCTAGACTGAACCAGTTAGAAGTTTAAACCCAGATCCTCACTTTGAGAGTCTATGGACCTGTGTGAGAATGCAGGAGAAGTGCCTTTAAGGACCCCAAGTGCATTTCACTCTTTATTTTTTTTTGGTGAAAATTAGTCTAGAGTAATTTAAGCATTGGCATTTCGCTCAGTGCAAGCATTTACTTTTTTTTGTTACCTTACCTCTGCCAACTATTGATAGACTCTAGCTATTTTGTTTTTATTCCACCTTATGGAGATATCTTATAAGTTTCTATGGTCCGAATAATTTGTTGACTTGTGGTGTTTTGCTTGTCGATATCTTCTAGAGATTACTTATATCCTTCTGCGCTGCAAGTAATTGTTGGCTTGTGGTTGTAGCCGGTTCCTGCAAATGTTTTTTAGCAGGCCTTGTTTCTTTCATATTTCTAAACGAATTTCCTTTTAGAATTAATCTGGGGTAGCTTAAATTTCGGAAGCTGTCTTTTTGAGTCAAGGCAGTCTATGCCATGTAGAATGTATGTTTTTCTCAATCCCCTTTTATGTGCACATATAGTAATGGTAGTAACTCTGCATTTTCTAGGAGAGGGCCGATTTCAATGACAGGGAAACTTATGAATTTCTATTCAAGGAGTATTGGGAAATAGTTAGAGACAAGGAGGGCTTGACCCTGGATAAACTTGAAGAAGCATATGCTATTCTGAAAGGAGGCCAGAACTGCAAACAAGATTCAGATTTAGAAAAACTTCTTGATGAAGAACGCAACTCAGGCGATGACTTTGTGGGCAATAGTGATGATGATGATGGTGAAGAGCCGTCTGCCCGTGCCAAATTAAATGGAACAGCAACGAAAATAAAATCTTTCCTGAAGAAAGGCAAGTCAATGAGGAATGGCTTTGTGGGCTGGGCTTCGAAAGAGCTCATTGAATTCCTTTCGTCCATTGGGAAAGATACATCAGAAACTCTAGATCAATATCATGCCGCTAAAGAGGTGAAGGACTACATTCAACAAAATCATTTATTGCAAAAAGATAAGAAAAAATTTGTCATATGTGACGACAAGCTCCAGCTTTTGTTTAGGAAAGCAAAAGTAAAGTACACCAGGATATATTCCTTGTTAGGAAAGCATATTGCTGCAAACATGATATCAGATGATGAAATCCTTGCTAGTTCTGAGGATAACAGTGATTCAGTTATGACAAAGAAAGCTCGTACTGTGAGCTATCAATCCAGTACCCTGAAGCGTACTCCTGAAATAAACAAGAGTTGTTTTGCTGCTCTTGTTCGTGATAACATTAATCTAATCTATTTGAGGAGATCATTAGTTATGGACCTACTAAAGGAGCCAGATACATTTGAAAGTAAAGTTGTTGGCTGTTTCGTTAGAATAAAGAATGATCCCAAAGATTGTAGTTTCCAAAAGCATAAAATGTTGTACCAGCTTGGAAAAGTAACAGGTAATGCTCGACTTTTTTAGCATTCTGTGTTTGAGATTTTGCCATTCTATGCTTAAATTGCCTGCATTATTGCCATTCTTTTAGCAGATGATTAAATCAGCTTCTCATGCATATGCTCCTTTTATTTTGCTGTGCATTTGTCGTTGTCTTTCTGTGGATTGAATAAGAAACTGTGGTGTATTCCATATATGTTTCATCCATGCTCCGTAGCTTTTAGCATCCAAATATTTGTTCATTTTCTGCTCATCAAAGATATGCACAACAGGCATTAGGAAAACCACTGAAGAATACGAGATAAAAGACACAGCAAATGTTCTTTTATGTATTTTGAACATGCCTGACGTCAACATCTCGGTGTTGTCAGATGAAGATTTTGATGAGGTACGATTTACTGTGCCCTCATGTGTGCTGACAGGTTTTGATAGCTGCTGTTGTATAAGGGGACATTCCTACCTGCACCTTTTTTATGAAAAAATATTTGTTTAAAAATGTATGTACTATCAAACTGCAGTTATTATTGTCATTTCTCATTTAAAATGTTATTGTTTCCTCCCTTGCAATTTCATATTTTTAATGCATGCATGATGCTATGCAAAACATTTTATTGTTTATTACGACAGGAAGAATGTGAAGATCTTCGTTTGCAGGCCCAGAATGAATCCTTTGAAAGGTATACTGTGGTAAGTTACTCGTCTTTCTTGTTTCCTGGCGGTGCTGGCGGTGCAGTGGTAAATGATAATGCCAAGCATTGAGGTTCTAGTTTGATAGGCACTCTTTGGTGATAGCCAGAAAAAGGAAAAAAAATCAATAAACTGCAAGAATGCCTTTTAGGCCCAAACAAGTTGGGCTAGGCTAGAGATGAAAAACAACAAGAGTCATGTGCCTACTTCTATATAGCCAGATGCCATCTCATTGTTTGGTGCATTGCATTGAATAATAAAAGAGCCACCAAAACCTTTTCCTGCCTCACAGTTGTATCTTTATTGATGATGATCCAGTATCACAGTAATTTGATGTTTGGGTACAATTTCTGAAGGAATTTGCATTCATATACTTAGACATTGTTCTAATCACGATATCAAGTATTGCAGCTCATAATGCTTAGGCCAAATCATGTCATGGATTATTATTTGTATGTGAAGTCTTTCGGTGCTGTATTTGTGAAACTAGCAGCAAACAATACTGGAGAGAATTTTCTCCTGTTTGGGCATATGCTTGTTTGTTTTAATTGAGTATTTTGTCTGACTTATGTGCTAAGGTTCTTCTAGTTGTCTTAACTTGCTGGATTCTACAGGGTGATCTTGAGGATAAAGCAAGAAGCTTACGCAGGGACATCATGAGTCATGTAAGTATGCTACAATATCAGATTAACTTTGCACATTATCTTGTATGTTCTGAAAAATGTGTGCATTTTGAATTGAGGTAACTTCCTTTTCTGTTAAGTCAATAATCACTATATGCATCTCAACTCTGATTACTTGGTTGCACTAAGATCTGCACTTTTGGTTCTCAGAAATGTTTTCTTATAGATACTCTTTTAATTTCACCTAGTATTTGTTTGTTAGAGATTGTAACCGAGTGGCCATTACTCTCTTTCAGTGGATCAATAAACAACTTCAGAGACTAGATAGATTAATTGACAAGGCGAACGAGAAAGGATGGAGACAGGAATATCCTTGCTGCATGAGCTTTTTTGATCATGTAGTGATGTTTCTTAATGCGTAATTCAATCTTGTTTCCATGTCTATGGCTAATGTACTTTTGACTCACAAGTGAACTTTGTGCTGTACTGTTATATCCTTGACTGGTTATATTTTACAAAGGATGCATACCTGGATAGGAAACAGCTCTTACACAAACCATCTGAACAACAACGTCTATTTGAGGTCCCACGAGTTATCCCAGAGATGGACGATTGTAAAGATACTGAAGTTCAAGTTACAACAAGAGACAGGTCTACTAAGAAGAGCACTGTTGCTTTTCAAGGTGACACTCGGCCAGGATTTTCTATGATTGCTAATTTTTACTCAGTTGAATCTGCGCCACGTTAAGCCTATTCAGAGAAATCTACAGAAATAAATTCTGGATGCACTTGATATTTTCTTTGCATAATCAGTTTTCTCTGCTTTTTGCATCATCAGTTTTCCTTTCTGCTATCTCTTTCTCTTTTTTTTTTTGCTTAGATTTGTGATGTTAATTTATATAACTTCTTTACACTAGGGTTGCCTCGTGTAGTGTTCTTTATTTTGAATACAAAGGCACTAAAAGTAGGTCATTAGAAACATCACATTGACCGAAAGGAGTCACAATTTTTTTTTCTGGCATTCTCTTGTTTATATCATTGACTTTTTTCAGTAACATTTTTTTAAAATGTAAAGCAAACACCATTTACCTTTTTGCAGGTACCAATGCAGAAAGCATTGTTTCTTTGAAAAGATGCTCACAAGAAAAATATAAAGGTTTGCTTATATAATTTGCTTTCAACTGCTTTCAATGAGAGGCAAACATTGTGATGTTTTTTTTTGGGCAGGTACCAACGGGACAAGAACATCATTTCTGAAGAGCTGCCCTGAAGAAAAATTCAAAGGTTTTGCACTTTGCTTATATGATTAGTACTTCTGTTTTGAACTTCTATAGGAGGTTAATCCTTTTGTTTTGGTACTGATTGGGGGAGAATTCTTTGCTTGAATATTTCTTCAGAAGGAAATATAATGGTTTGCTTATATGACATGTGCTAAACTATTTTGAATTGGAGAGGTAAGCACTGTAATTTGTTGTAGGTACTGGCGGGGAGAGAGAGCTTTCCTTGAAAAGTTTATCAGAAGAAAAATCTGAAGGTTTGCTTATACAACATACATTTGCTTTGATTCTGTGAAGTTGTATCCCTTTGATATAAATTTTTAGTTGGTAGTTTGGTACAGAGAAACATCTCAATATCTCATTTCATCTGTTTATTTGTGACATCAAAGACTTTGGAACTTAACACCAAGGAGCTATTCATGCCCATCTGGTACTCCTTTTAACTAATTTTGCCATATGATATAGGATGAACTTAGTCTATCCACACGTTTTGCTCATTAATTATAGGAAAAACTGGTTCCATGACATCCAAAGATGGCACTTTTAGAAATATACCACCGAACTGACTTTGTACACTTCAATACCATTGAAAGATCGCATCGTGTTGAAATATGTCACTCCATCACGTTTTCCTTGCATCAGTCCTTTTTTTCCGTCAGATCTGATACAAGCGCTGTTATCTTCTATCTGCAAATGTCGCTGGCTTGTTCCCATCCGTCCGGCTCTGGCTGTGCCCCTAGCGCGCCGCCCCCTTTGCCCTTGTTCTACAGTCTTCCCCCAAAGTTAAGCAGCTTGGAACTCAAATCAAACCTTTGTGCCAGCAAATGGAGCTTAGTCCTACCCAAATCGAGCTTTCTTCCTCAAATCGAACCGCTCAGTTGTCATACTCAAATTGAAGCTGCAGGCTGCCCAGTCGAGCTGTGCTCCAGCCCAAGCTTAGCTTGTTGATGCCCAAACGAGTCTTCAACCCAAATCGAGCTCGTCGTCGTGCATCAGCTGTGCCATAATCCTCAGCAGCTCATAGGTTCAAATATCTGCGGTCGCCTGTGGCAGAGTCAAGTTAGGGTTTGGCTGTGGGTGAAAGCTGGATGGGTTCGGCTGTGGGTGAAAGTTTAGCTGGGGTGTGGTCTCACGCAGAGGTTTGCCTGGGTACAGACTGGTGGAGCCTAACTGTGATGCAGCCACGGGTGGAGACAGCCTGGGATGTGGCGGTGTGCGGCGAAGCCAGGATGGGGCGTGCTGCAGGTGGAGGACGGCTAGGGCACTCAGAGTTGTGCGGCAAAGCTGAGCTGTGGCTGTGGGTGGAGGCGGGCCAGATCACGGCAGTCTGAATTGCGGCGTGGCGGTGGCCTGCACCCAGGGGCGGAGCCAGCTGCACGAGTCACCGATGTCAGCTCCATTAGTGACTGGTGTCAGCTCCATAGATGAATAGTGCGGAACAGTATTTTTCCACTGATTTTGAGGGAAGTTGTCGGTGTCAGCTGACACCGACAAGTAGCTGTAGCTCCACCCCTGCCTGCACCAGAAATGCAGAGGACGAACTTGCTATATCAGAGAACGCGGAAGATGAATTGGCTGCAACGCAGAAGGCGGAGGAGGGATGGAAAATGTGACGGGGTGGTAAATTTCTTAACAGTTTTCACTGGTATTAAAGTGTATTGAATCAGTTCGGTGGTATATTTCTAAAATGAGGATCTTTCGATGTCACAACCAGTTTTTCCTTAATTATAATGTAATAAAATCCCTGAGTCACGGATTATGCTTTGCTGTCTGTAGGATTTAAAACTGGAGCATGAGGATTGAGCTACCTTACTTGTTCTCATTGCTATTTTTGTTTGATGCAGCTACTAACACCTACACTAGTGGTGGTACAGCTGTAATGGATACTCAGAAACAGGACACTGAAGGTTTTATCTTGTTACCTGTCTTTCACATACTTGATCCGTCTTCTAGCACCATTTCCGCTGCATGTGTATCTGCCATGGTGCCATTACATTTTCATTCTAAGATATCTGAGTATTTGCATCGTCATGCATCCAATAATGTATGTGATATTCCATCTGTTCAAAACCTGGGTGTAAAGGTTAGCTTATACTAACCCTGCATGTCTAAACCTGTAACTTGATTGAGGCATCTTGCTTTGCATTTTGGAGAAACACTAATGCCTGGTTTTCTTGTTTTCACTTTTCATTTTGCGTGATGTAGGTGCTGATGCGGGTGTTGATGGTGATACAGCTGGAGTGAATGTTCAAAGGCGGAGCGCCGAAGGTTTGTCTGAAATAAATTTTGAGGATGGTCTTCTATTACCTTTCCTCTTGCTGCTGCTGTATTTTGTGACGCACACACCATGTTGAGCTACCTGACACTCTTCCTTATTCGTACTTCATATGGCCATAAAAGCTAACACTGCTGGTGATGGACCTGGAACATCTGTTCAAGAGCAGGGTGCTAAAGGTTTGTTCTTATAGTCTGTCGTTTAACTAGTTATGTCTAAACTGGTCATTGTTTTTGGAGGCAGAGCTATTTTCAGTCACAAAGTCATAGCTGACTTGCTGGTTGCTGCTATGTTGTCTTGCTGATTGATTTAGCATGGTATTCCGCTGAAGTTTTAATCCCTCCCCTCCTTTCCACTTGTTTCAGCTGCTGATATTATTACCATCGAAGATGATGATGACCATCCATGTGAAAGAAGTGGACAAACAGCAGTTGTTGATCTAGAAGCCAATGATGCCAGGGATACTCATCATGCGCAACACAAGACAAACAACATATCACGCAGAGTTCACAGAAACGTGGAGGTGAGTGGGGGAGGCTCACTGCACAGGTGCTTGTGGCATTACATCGATCCTCAGGGCGACGAGCAAGGGCCTTTTTCAATGGAGCAACTGTACGGTTGGTGGAACAATGGCTACTTCCCCAATGATTTCAGAGTCTGGAAGACAGGCCAAACTAGCGACACCGCCATCTCGATCATAGATGCTATGCAGACGATCAATGAGGTAGTGGACAATACAGGGCCTCATGTTGTAGATGACTAGATGTACTTATGGATATATCGCGGAAAGGGGCCTCATTAGTTGTAAAAATATGTAGTCCTTTGTAGCATATAACATCCTCCCCCCACCCCTGCATCACCAATCCAGAAACCCAGTCACCGAGCAAAACCGATGCTTTGCCTGGTCCATCCAAGGTGTGGCCTAATTTGGACTGTAAGCTGCCTCACCCTTTGGCCTAGGTGTCTTTTGTGCCCGGAAACTGCTTTAGATGTCTGCTTTGGCATAAAACAGTTGCGATCAGATACCATGGATTTTGTACATGATGGGCAGATAAGGCTCTGCGCGGTGGTTCGATGGGAAAACATGCTTTGGTGGATCAAATAATGTCTGAATTATCTGGTACTGTGACGATGTTGCTGCAATGCGCCTTGCATGCATGTTGGTTGCAGGTTGGCACGCGATATGCAGATGCATGCGTGTGAGCAAGCTACAAGAGCTGTCCGTGTCCGACGTGGATCGCAAGCCGGCTCAGGCCATCCCCTCACGCCAAACCAAACCGATTGCGACATGATCACACCTGACAGCTCCTCCCGATCCCCATCAACCCAAACTTGAATCCAAATCCATCTCGCTCACGACTCCAATCCCAACTCCTTTTTCCAAAATTTGAAGTCCTTATAAACCTCCTCGTCCGCAACCTCCTCCGAGAAACAAGAGCAGCAGGTCCAAGCAAGAAACCAGCCACCGCTCGTCCTCCTCCTTACCGTCGTCTCGGCGTCCAATTTCGACCCGGCGGCCGCGGCCGGCGGCGCCCCGGGGCAGCCGAGCCCGTACGAGATGCTGGAGGGGTTCGGGTTCCCGCGGGGCATCCTGCCGGAGGGCGTGACGGGGTACACGTACCGGCCGTCGGACGGCGCGTTCGAGGTGTTCCTGGGCGGGGACTGCGAGTTCGACGTCGACGGCGGGTACCGGCTCACGTACCGGCGGAGGATCTACGGCAACGTGGAGGGCGGCAGCATCCGGAACCTCGGCGGCGTCTCGGTGCGGATGTTCCTCCTCAACTGGGGCATCGACCGCGTCGTCATGGAGGACGCGGGCCACCTCATGTTCTACGTCGGCCCGCTCTCGCAGGCGTTCCCCGCCGACAACTTCGAGGAGTCACCGCAGTGCCGGGGCCGCCGCTGCGCCGGCGACGGCGACACCGTGGGCGTGGCGGCGGTGTAGGCGGATCCGGCGGCGACACCCACCTATCCATGTGGATTGATTCGAGGGAGAGAGGGGGATCAAACGATCGAGATTGTTGATTCAACTGTACGTGTACAAATTAAAACTCAATTGTACTGCAACAAAACGCTTAATTTGTTTGGTTTTGACAAGAGAATCTGTGCGTTTGCGTACGTGAATTTTTAGTGGTCTGCCTAGCTGATTAGAGTAAGGTCGACGGTCTGTCTTTGGCTTGTGTCACTCTCTCTCGGCTACAACAGTGCCGCGCTGCGTGGTCTCGTCTACTTTGCTCCCACCTTGATGATGCTTTGCGCTTGCACACTCAACCTTACAAAACATTCAAATTGCCTCGTAAGGCTTTAGGAATCTTTTACCTCAATAATTCATTCATCATAGAAAACCAACAAGATTGGTAGAGCATAGCATAAACAACCAGGCATTGGAATCTTACCTCAATAATTCAGCATAAAGAATAGGAAAACCCACAATATTTGTATGAACAACCAGATAGTGACAAACAAGATGCTGGCAATTTGATTTCCTGTCGTCACTCGTCAGACTTGGGTGAAACATGAACTTGCCGCAAGCCATCGTGGTTTTGCAAGATTCGCTTTGAAATCCACAAAGGCCATAGCCCATGGGCGTGCATGGGCCGTGCCAGTTGTGTGCGAAGGGGTCTGTCTGTCTGTCTGGCCCGCCTCGCGCATGCGGTGGCGCAGTGTTCGTTCCGGATTAAAGTTGTAGGCCGTATTCTCTAGAGCAACTCCAGTAGACTCTCTAAACACAGTTCGTACTCTATATTTAGAGGCTAAGATCAAAAAATAAACTCGAGCAGGGTCCTAGAATTCTTATTTTGGAGAGATCTCCAAATTCCTCCCCACACCCGTAGTCGTGGGGCCTCCCTAGAGCCCGCATCCACGTGCATTTTGGCGCGGAAGGAAAAAATCCCCGCGCCTCCATCCCGTGCGCGGCTGTTCGCTCATCATCCGTCCCGCTCGCTCGGTCACCACCATCTCCATATACTGTGCAGACCTGCGCCGCCTCCATACCAGTTCATTCTGTTCCCCTCCCTAAGATCTTGCTAGGCCTTTCGGAGGACAAGATCTGCAGCAGCCCGAAGCTTGTTCTGGACCGCTGGGCTGCGTCACCGTGGTTGCTCTCCAACCTCACAGGCGCAGGTCTCTGAGCAGCGCATCCCTCTTCTGATCAGATCCGCCAGCACCTCTGACAAGGTATTTTTTTTGTTTGATGTTTATTGGAGAATTTATTTGGTGGGGCTTGCAATCCGGTGGTATGCACAGTCTTGCTTTGTTTATTGGTTGATTTCGTGGTTCCTAAGGTCTGCCTTTTGCTGCTATGGTATTCGAATGAGCATCAAATAGGATTATTATTAGTTGGTTCAATTCAGCGTTAGGGAATTCTAGATCATTGAGCCTTCATTATTCTGCATCTGTAATTTCCATATGTATCGATGATAAGTCTGTTTGTTCAGTAATGCTACCTGAAAAAAATGAATCACCAATGTTACTGTGGGTCTCGTAGAAATACTTGGATGCGCTTTGCATATACTGTTCTGTCACTAGCCGAGAACAATGAGTGACTATGCTATTGTGTGACATGATATACAATTGATTGCTGTGCAAATTGATGGTAGAGAAGGTGTTAGTTTTCGAGGAGAACAGTCCAGTGCAAATTAAAGAGCATTATATGGACAAGCAAAATATTTTAGGTCCTTCTAGTATTTATTATTGTTGCTACATTAAAATTGTTTTTCTTTCTTCTATGTTTGGTTCAGTGCTCTAGCATGGACCAATCTTGGTTATTTGAGGTAATTTTCAGTGATAAGTTTACAGACCAACTGCTTAAGCTTTAGCACTATTTGCTTATATTGGGAGACGGCGATTTGGATGGAACATAATATTGTTCCTCTGCTACTATGGACATACAAATGACTAGAGTTATTCCTATACTTGGATGCTATTTTCATGTATATGTTTGAAATGTGTGCACTCTAACTTAATGATAGAATTATTTCCTGAGATTTAAATATATAATTGTCATACATTGCCAACCATTGGCTTTTTTTCTTCTTTGCAGATGACAGCACCAGGTGGTTCTTGGTCTGGTCTCTTATCCGATGAGACTGACGTCGATGCATTGAGCTTATCAATGCCACCTGAAGACATTAGAACTTCAGCCAGTGGTGGAAAAGGAAGTAGCAAACGATCCAGCAACTACACTCAGGAAGAAGACATCCAGTTGTGCATGTCATGGGAGAATATCAGCACAGATTCTATTGTTGGAAATGAGCAGCCAGGCAAGGCATATTGGAAAAGAATTGTTGAGCACTTCCATGCCAACCGCACTTTTCATTTTAATAGGAGTGTTAACTCTCTTGAGCATCGCTGGGATACCATTAAAAAGGAATGTAGCAAGTTTCAAGCCTTCTACGAACAAGTTGAGCGCCGACATCCAAGTGGCATACCATATAAGGAGCATGTAAGTGCACTTGTTTATTGATTATTTTCTATAGATTTCTTTGTATTGTCATCAACTAACACTTGAATTTATTTTTGCAGCTTCTTGAAGCCCAGACCATGTACACTAACAAGCCACCAAATAAGGCATTCCAATTTATTCATTGCTGGCTCAAGGTGAGGAATTGTCCCAAATTTCAATCAGTAGATAAATCGCACAAGAGGCCAAGTCCTAGCAAGTCTTCCACGCCATCTGAGAGAGGTGCTGAAGAACAAGAGGGAGATGGGAGTGGTAGGAGTCAAACTACTGATCCAACACAGACAAGCCAAAATAAGAGGCCAATGGGAAGAAAGGGAGCAAAGGAAAGATGGAAGACTGGTGGAGATGCGGGACCATACAAAGAATCCATTGAGGAGTTGATCTTGGAGAAGGAGGAAAAGAAACCGAGGGAGGAAGAGAAAAAACTAAAGGAGGAGAGATGGAGGGAGACAAAGATGATTCATCAGCAAAAGATATCCTTGGAAAAGGAAAAGTTTATGTGGGAGCAAGAACAGAGGATCATGTTTGTGATGTGAGCAACTTAGATCCGGATAGAAGGCCTATGTGTTGGCAATGCGGGCGCAAATTGTAGCACAAAAGATGGCTGCCTTCAATGGTGGGCTTAGCGACGGGTTCGATAGTGGCTTTGGCTCTTCTAGTGGTGGTAATGAAGGTGGTGTCAACAGGACAACACAATAGGTATGTGTTATTGTAGCAAAATCTAAATTGTGGTGCATGCTCCTGTATACTTAAGTTTTTTTCTGATTGCCTGCTTATTACAATACAGGGTGCTGTTCTTGAAAGGGTGCAATTTCTCCAAGTCCAAGGAGATAAAGGGTTCAGTGCAGCATGTTCACTCCAAGTTCAAATATTGGCATCTTTGCATGTTGCTTGTTCTTATGGAGTTTCCTGCATCGAAAATAATTGTGGAATTCTATTTATCCTTCAGATTAGAAGAATTTTATCTTTAGTTAAAAAGTTGTATTTTTGTGAATTCACATGGATATAGTTTCGATCCACATGCTTGTTAAAACTAAGGCGACATTTTTTCAATACAATTAATATCAATGGATTGCAAAGATGGTCATTTTTCATGTTCAAAATTTTTATGAATTCGAATTGTGGTGTTTCAATCATGAAATTTAAAAAGGTTCATTTGTATGCATTATAAATATTTTAATTTAAATTATTGTTGTGTGAGATGAAGAAAATACATAGAGGATATGTGAAATAAAAGAAAAGATAAATAGGGGCCAAGATTTAGAGGTTCTTGTTGGAGTTGGGTGCAGAAAATAAGACCCTAAAAAGTAGGGAAAGCCCCCAATCGGAAAATAAAGGCCTTAATTTAAGGGATATTGCTGGAGATGCTCTTAGGTCGTACTATCTGCAAATCTAGCCCAATAGATGGTACACCACCAAGCTGATTTTTTTTAAAAAAGTCTGAAGCTAAATAATAAACAAACCGAAGGAATCGGGCTGCGGGATTATCTTCAGGACACCCAAAGCCGTATGAATGAAGATTCCAGTGTACCTAATGTACCCAGCTAGCATCGATGAGCTGCCACTTGGATTTAATTAAGTGAAACCCCGATTGATCCTTTAATACTCCCTTACTCCCAAATTATTAGTCGTCTCTCACAAACTATTAGTTGTTTTAGTTTTTTTAATACATAATTTTTGCTATGCATCTATATATACGTTATGTCTAGGTGTGTAGCAAAATCTATAAATATAGAAAAGTTAAAACGACTAAAAATTTGAGGCAGTTTACTACTGTGCGTACCAGCCGCATCATCAACTGCTTAATTGCTCCAGTCTTAAAGCATGGATACTATTAAACATGTAATGGAATCATCGAGAATAATTGTGCAGATAATAAGCACACTGGGCGGATCCAGCGTGGAGGCAGGGGGGCTGGAGCCCCCTACCCCCATAGATCCTATGGAGCACTCCCAAAGCCATCCCCCCTCACCCTAACATTTTTGAGCCATGGATAAAAAGGAGGAGGAGGAAGAAGAAAACGAGAGGAGGAGGAGGAGGAATGAGCCCCCCAAACTTTAATTCTTGGATCCGCCACTGTAAATTAAAGCACTTAAAATATAGTACTACTGTATATGCGATAGACACGGGACAAATGAACTTTCGTATGGCGAAGATCGTTTATACTCCTGTCATATGTACAGGTCTAAATCTCCTAAAAAAAATACAAGTCTAAATATGTCGACGAATATCGTGCCGAGGTAATGACTCGACAGAATCGCGTTTCTTATGTGTAATTCAGATTGGACAGTGCCACAGTGGCAATTACGAATCATGAGGTCATATATATAGTGAAGATTTTCAGTTCGCGTATTGGTTGTCTTCTCCGCTTGATTTTTTTCTGTCCGAGCCTGGCCCGGTGGATCGTACAGGATGTCACAACTCACGACCTGTGGCCCAACAAGGCAACAACAGCTGGCGCTGCTACTGCGGTCACCGTCGTCGGCAAAGCAAGGGGGGGATTCCTGACAGGGGTAGCATCGATCGGCTTCAGGACGGGACAGCGGCTGCAACAGTGTGCGGTGTGGCTTCGCCAGATTGCTTTCCACCAGAGGACGTACCTGAAGATTCCAACAGTATACGTGTACCCACCCATTGGAGCTGTCCCCTTTGTGTGCGTCGTACGTGTAAGCTAGTTGAGCCTCTAATCGCCTTGGCTTACTAACGCATGACGCTCGATCAACGCTGGCCTCTTATTCTGATTTTATTTACTCTACGTACCCTGCATATATACGCTCTAGATTCTAATGGTCGACTGCTATATGGGTGGCAACTTGTTTGTTGCTCGAGTACAAAGCATATGCGTAGACAAGTAATGGAATCGTCAAGAAGCCAGGTAAGCATGCATTCCCAGTCACATATATATAAGTGTATATATATGATTATTAAAATGCTTTGAGATCGTTGTTGTTGTACAGTAGTTTAGGTCAGCAAGCACCCCGGCCAGCCTCACCGTACCTTTCTTTCTGGCGTGATAAATAATTAATAATAGTGTAATAATATAATAATGTGAGCACGCGTACATGCCGCTGGAACTTTGTGGAGCACTACTCGTATTATTCTGCAAAATATGCTGCCAAAGTGTCAACTACTCATCAGCTTGCCGTCACGCTTGTGCTTCTCGGTTAAGAGACAGCGCGATCGACACACCGATGAGCTTGGTCGTCTAAGCCTAAATAATTCACAGATGGGATGCCGGTCAGGTACGTGTACGGCCGGCATGCGTCAAGCCGCACGATTACTCGAATTTTTTGATTAGTTATGCTAATAATAATGGAAGAACAACACACACACATGGACGACGCTCCTCGGCAGATCGATGCAATGCGGGCATATATGAGTCACCTATCTATATATCAATATCTCGGTATCTTGTTGGGGCTCTTTCTTGCTGCTCTCGGTTTTCTCTCCTCTAATTAACTTTTGTTCGCCTTCTCTCCCCCCCCCCCCCCCCCCCCCCCCCCCCCCCCCCCCCGGGTGTTGCTGTCCCTCTTTTGTTTGACGCCGAAACAATGTCAGCCGCAGCCATCCACGTACGTCCACGGCTCACCTGTCGCGCGCGCGCGCAAGCCAGCCAGCAGCTAGGGGCTAGGGCAGCAAAACGCTTTCCACGCTTTCGCCCCGCAACCAACAGTGACCTCCATTCCCTCGCTCGCTCATGTATCATTGCAGAGAAGAATAGAGATACGAATACGATTATTATGCATTATATATACGAATCATTTATTTAATTATTGTATTAAATATTTGTTAAGCGATACGAACTTCTATAGGTCGATCGGAGATAATATCACGCGGCACATCGATCGGCGTCAGCTTTTAGTAGCCCCACGTTCCCTTCTTTACTCGATCGCTCTCAGCCTACGTGTCACCCTCCCAAATCTGGACGTGCATTAAACAAGCTTTCGTTCACGGACGACGACGCCCGATCCAACCAGAATAATTGATCGAGCTACATATACATATACATACATACATACATACATACATATATATATATTACGGCCGGTACGGTACGATCACACATCATCGATCATCACCAACATCAGTTAGCAGCCCATCAACCAATGCGATCCGTGTGCACATAGCTAGAGGCAGCCGCAGGCTGGCCGGTCGAGACCAAAGGTGGTGGCGACGAGATACGGACGCACAGTGCGGCGATGGACGCGGCCGACGACGGCGCCACCGCGGAGACGGCCGGCCGGTGCCCGTCGACGAAGAGCCGTCGGTCTCTCGGCCGGCCGCTTTCTTCTACCCCCGCTGCTGGCGGTATCTTCGGTTAGACGTACGCCTCGGACAGCTAGCCATCCGCCGCCACGTCGCTGTCGCCCGGCCACAGGCTGCAGGCGCGCGCGCGCACTCTTCTAGCGACGGCGTGCTACTAGCTAGCACCGCGCGCCAAGATTCTCCGGGCAGACCTGTGCCACGATCTATCTCAAAGCAGCTGGGTAAGAGCAGCTACAATGTAGCGAAAAACCGAGAAGCATCGGTTTTCACATTGCAATCACCGATGCTCAAACAAAAAATTCTGGCATCGAGGATCCTGCATGCGTCGATGCCCGGTGAATAAAAAAGGTAAATTCGTAGCTGCTCGGCCATGGGAAAAAGGATTCTGCATGCATTGTTTATTAGTAGAGTGGGGTCCACCGTCAAGGTTCGGCTGTGATTTGATATTTGAAGCATCAATTTTTTGATGTACACTGCGGATGCTCTAATATAAGAGATCGTACAACTACGGATTATTGTTAATGCTGTCGGGTAAGAGATTAGAGAAAAATAATTGAAATAATATTTGTCACGAACTAGATCGATCGATCTCGACGCGTTGATTATTCTACTAGCTCGAAAGCTACAGGGTCCTAATCCTAACAGTGCGCGATAAGCTTAGCGGCCGCTTTTCCGGCAGATGCCAAAGCGGCGCTTTGGCCGGTCTGTCTAGCTAATTGCATGGTACAGACAGTAATGGCGAGCCTAATCTCCTGTCACGCCCCGTTCGACAGGCTACGTTACGGCGGCTAGTGGTAGTGGGGGGCGTATCTACCTGCGCTAGCTGCACGGGCGGGCGTGTCAGGCATCGCAATCACGTGGCCAGCGTGCGCGGGCGGGCGGCGTCCTTGTGGGTCCACCACTTTGCGGCTCGTGTGTGTTCAATTCGACCGTCCGTGCGAACGTGCGTGCGCGACACACTTTTCCGCGAACGAGCTGTGTGCATCGTACACACGTTTAGGTGGTGCTGGTAATTAGCGAGTGCAGTTTGAAAATGGAACGGAGTTAGATGGAGTGTGGAGTTTCCTGTGGGAAGATAGAGGGGTGGGGGTTGGTCTTGAGATCATTTAAGCCGGAGCTTTATTTTATTCCAGTCCTCGTTATTGCTTGAGGCTGATATGTATTGAGTTGAGTTGATCCGCGAAAATATGTTTCACTACGAATATTCACTACTTGATGTTTTGAGTATTGTTATATAGTACTAAGTCTTTAAATAGAACCACTCTACAAAAACATTACATTATTAAGATGCTCAACTAAGTTATCAAGGTACGTAGTCTCAAGAGAACAAAAGGTATACATATAGTTCCACTAAAACGCAAAACGGTCGTTTAGCCATAAAAGGAGTGGCATGTGATGCTGTGACACTCAATCAATCAATAAACAAATGATGATTTAGCCAATAAAAAGGAAACCCCACAACTATCCTAGGATTGGAAATATTTTAAACCATTTAATTCTAACCACTATAACAAGTTTTGTTGTGTCATATTAAGTTTAGTTCAGTTAGACTAGGAAACCATATGAATTTAAAATGTCACGGTCATGTTGTAAAAGTGGGAATCTAGTTGATTTATAGTACGTGACAAAATTAATTTGAAAGGTAGTAATAAATTTACAATATATGCCAATTTGTTCTTGACGTCACTTCTATTCGACAACATAAATGAAAATTGAGTTGAGTTGAGTTGACCTTCAAAATACCAAAAAATAAGGTTTCTTGGAACCACCACAAGCCATGAAAGTGCCATCAGTGTCGAACAATTGCTATAGATATAAAACCAAACTGTATGAAAAAGATACATGTACTATGAATAAGGTATTATAGTTGTGGCCATTGTAATAGTTTGAGTGCGGTACACATATTGTTAGGGATCTCTAAAGTCGTGAAAATATTAATATATCACCGGGCATCATTTTTTTTTGCATATAGAGGACATTCCCTTCTTTTGATACAATTATGGGGTTATTGGGCATATGTCCCCTTCCCACGCTCTTTGTCGTGCGACATTTAAAAGGGGAAAAGAGAGGGGAAATTAAATGTATGTAATTTGAAGCAATATTTTGGTTGTATCTTTTGTCCGGACCACTCAAAAGTCAGTGAGTATTCATATGCAAAAATAGTAATTGGTCTTGTACCAAGGTGGACCATATGTGTAAAAAAACTGAGTCTGTAAATTATCATATCCACTTAATATTAAGGAATAACGAGCGTAAAATGAGATCAACTCACACATACAAAAGACATGTACTCTTACAATATCATCTTGATCCGTCCTACAATTCCAAATTCAATTATATCGAGAAAGATTACATTGAAGAACATATGCATACATTCTTTTTATATAATATCTAAGGTACATCTTTTTTTCATTTTAGGAGTATATTTTATTACTCCATCTTTCATTGGGCATCTTATGTAACAGGGGCATTTGCCCCCTCCCCTCGAAACCCACCCCCACCCCTCCACACACACACACACACAAATGGAAAATGTGTATGACATTTATCCAAGACTAAGGTATAGCAATCACAAGTCACGCGATTTTTCACGCGTAAATGCGCGTGCGCGGTCGTGAGGATTCGAACCCACGACCTCCAGCCTCGCGTGTAACTTCCTTACCATCCCACCTATACATCACATGTGACTGGGTGGGAGATACATTCCTTTTGAGGTAACCCGTGGAGGACCATTTAGTACCGGGCCAAGACACCGCCCGGTACTAAATATCGCATTTTAATACCGGCTTGTGTTATTGACCGGAACTAAATGGTCACGCCATTTTAGTACCGGCTCAAAACACCAGCCGGTACTAAATGTCGCATTTTAGTACCGGCCGGTGTCTTGGCCCGGTACTAAAATGGCTCGAAGGGCGTTCAAATTTTATTAAATCGGCTCCGAGGCAACATTAGTACCGGACCAAAATATACCCGGTAATAACATGCGGGACGAATGCCCATTTTTCTAGCAGTGAAAGTGCCATGGAAATGGGTCAAAAGTGAGTTATATATGACAAAAGTATTTTTTTCATATTAATACTATAAATTTTCAACAATTTTTAAAGATATAGCACACATATGACATGAAGGCATAGTCATTTGGAAAGAAGAACTAGCTGTATAGGGTTATCTATGCAGGATTGTGCCATGGGTGATTTTAAATTTTCAATCAAATAGCTAGCATGCTCCATCTGCTAAATACAATTGCACATAACCATGATTTTTTAAAAAATTTGGGTGAAAACATTTTTGTAGACATCAAGTATGGGAGCAAATTTTATTGCACAAAGTGTTTGCAAGAAGATGTCTTCTATTGCATGTTAAAACATATTTCCTCATAAATAGTACATTTTATAGTTGTTGAGTGTACAATTTATAAGCTAATAAATCTCACTTCACTTTGAGGGAAAGAACCTTAGTTTGATTCGAGAATTGCATTGTGTTGCACAATTCATACTCCTATATATGCAGAAATATAAAAAATAACATTATCCACGACTACATGCATGGAATAATACATATAATTGGCTAAGCAACACATGTATTAAACTTCCTGTGCGTCGCCGCCCGCTGGTCCCGTACGCCCCTCCTCTCAACCGAGTGCCGGAGGCCTAGCCGCTCGTTCTGACGCCGCGATCCGCCCCCTTTATCCGTCCCTCTCGAGGAGCGCCCGACGGCCACGGCCAGGCCCTATCCGCCGACCCGAGCGCTTGGCGTCTAGCTACATGGATCTACCGCAGGTTTCCGCCCGCCTACATGCAAAATTTTAAGCCCTTTACCACCCTTAATGCTACCGCGACATTACCTTTTGTTGTGTTTGTTGCCACTTCTACGAATGAGACTGGGATGGAGAGATTGGGAACATCATTGCTCGTCAAGTCCAAGAGAAGAAAGGGTTGAGAGAGAAGATCGGATGGGGCGCACCTCGCACTATAGACATTTCATAAAAGAAATGATACGAGTTTAACTAACACAGGTACTCTCACCGTTCCTAAAAAATAAAATTCTCGCTTCTCGAGGAGTCAAATAATTTGATGTTTGACAAAATTTATACAAAATAGTATTAATATTTATATTACAATATAAATATCATTAGATTTATCATACAATATATTTTTATACTAAATCTATTTGGAGAAATAAATGTTAGCAAATTTTTATATAAATTTGATTAAATGTAAAATTGTTTGAGCTCTCGGAAAAGTAAGAGTTGCATTTTTTAAAGAAAGGAGGGAGTACCACGGAGAGAGTTTTGTTTCGTTGTTCGACCATAATGTAGGTACCATTCAGTTGAATGTTCTCAAAGAAATTATATAAAATTCAGTCACGTTAAGTATTGTCTATTCATCTGCGGATTCTGAGCAATTCATCCTCCCGCACTTTCTCGGCTATCCCCAGCCTTGGCCCGCACTTTCCGCTTCGGCATCCTACCACCACGTGTCGCCGCATCGACGGATGCACGTTCCGTGCGGGGCCCGCTCCCCCGGCCCAAAACGGAACGCCTTTCCACTTGAGCCGCCATTCGGCGGGCCCCGGCCGTGCCGGCTCACCGACCCTGGCCGCGCGCGCGCGCCCCCGTCCAAGCGCCCCAGCGTCAGCAGTGACTGAAGCCGTGGTCCGTCCAGCACCCGCCGCGCTCGCTATATATCGCGCGCGCGCCGCTCGGCGCATGGTTTCATGCCTCCTCGCGCCTCGCAGGACTAGAAGAGGGAGGGAGGGAGAGGGGGATCGAATCAGCAGCTGATTTGACGTCGCGATTCGAGCGCTAGAAGCGAAGCATCGTCTGATCAGCCACCGGCGGATCGTCTGGAGCGGGCGGGCGGGCGGCCGCCGGAGGAGGAATCAATCAAGAGTCAAGACAGAAGGAGATGAGCGGCGGCGGCGGCGGCGGAGTGCCGGCGGCGTCGGCGCAGTCGCAGGAGCTGCAGCTGCCGCCGGGGTTCCGGTTCCACCCGACGGACGAGGAGCTGGTGACGCACTACCTCTGCCGGCGGTGCGCCGGGCTGCCCATCTCCGCGCCCATCATCGCCGAGATCGACCTCTACAAGTTCGACCCCTGGCAGCTCCCAAGTACGTGCCGTCCACCACTCCATCTCCACGCTGCACGGTTCCAAGTTTCCTCGCTAGCTCTGATGTACTATGCCTGCCGCGCAGGGATGGCGCTGTACGGCGAGAAGGAGTGGTATTTCTTCTCCCCGCGCGACCGCAAGTACCCGAACGGGTCGCGGCCGAACCGCGCCGCCGGCACTGGGTACTGGAAGGCCACCGGCGCCGACAAGCCGGTGGGCACGCCCAAGCCCCTGGCCATCAAGAAGGCGCTCGTCTTCTACGCCGGCAAGGCCCCCAAGGGCGACAAGACCAACTGGATCATGCACGAGTACCGCCTCGCCAACGTCGACCGCTCCGCCCGCAAGAAGAACCACAGCCTCAGGGTATGTACGTTTCAATTAATCTCAGAGCGATTCCGCCCTCCCAAATCATCTTTACTCCTCCGGTTCAGATAATGCTAGCTACCTCTCGCCATGCCACTGCTAGTCGCTGCATGCCGTAGCAAAAAGTTCAGATAAGAGCGCAATCATCGACACGTATGGATCAGGAAGAACAATTAGCGATCGAATTATCTCAGCTAGCTAGGGGAAAAGATGCATGGCGATCCTTTCTGTGAATGATTCCTGCCGCAAGTGTGAACCCCTGGAGATGCCGCGCGGTGCGTCATCCCCTTCGGCCGCCAGTTATCCCTCGCGCTTTTGCGAGCTGCGACAGCAATCGGGGGATACGATCGAAAGCGACGCGTCAATAATGCCTTCGGATTTCATAGCTACATGATTGTTCGTCCTTTTTGCGGGGATAGATTGGGATGGTGTGGTTGTGAATTCGCGATACGAGATGATGATGATGCAACGATTTGTAATTTCTTTTTCGTTTTCGTGTCTGTTGCAGCTGGATGATTGGGTGCTGTGCCGAATCTACAACAAGAAAGGCGCGGCGGAGAAGCCGTCGTCCGGCTCCAGCGACGCGGGCCACGGCGGGCGGGCGCCCATGGCCGCGGGCTCGCCGCCGGAGCAGAAGCCGTCCGTGCTGCCTCCCCCCGCGGCCGGGTACGCGCCGCCGCCGTTCCCGGAGCTGGCGGCGTACTACGAGGTCCGGCCGTCGGACTCGATGCCCCGGGCGCACGGCGGCGCTGACTCGAGCGGCTCGGGGCACGCGCTGGCGGCCACCTCGTCATGCGGCGGCGGCGGCGCCGCCGAGCGGCCCGAGGTGCAGAGCCAGCCCCGGATCGCGGCGTGGGAGCGCACGTTCGCGGGCGGCGCCGGCCCGGGCGTGAACCCGGCCGGCTCGATGCTGGGCGGGCACTACCAGCAGCTCGGCCCCGCGGCGGGCGGCGGCGACCCCCTGCTCCATGACATCCTCACGTACTGGGGCAAGCCGTACTGAGGCAGGGGTCGTGGTTGGCTCGTCGGCCGAGCTGCCGGCGATGAGGCCGGCCGCGTGGGGCCCCGATCGAGGGGGGACCGGCGGAGCAGGACGACTGCAGGATCGGATCATTGGCTATAGATTATAGCTACGAGAGTTTGAACTAAGCTGTGTATATATATGCGATTGATTTGGCGCTGGGATTTTTGTGTACTTTTTATTAGTAGTGGTATTACTGATCATAATTAATCTACACCTTGTAATCACGTTGGTCGTCTCCTACAAGATTAGTATTTTTTTGCTTGCATGCATCAAGCATGTTACAGCCTGCAGGTTCGATTGTTGTAGCTGGTAGTACCATAACTTCGCGCCAGACTTGTGTTATAAGGCAAGTTTTAGTTGGGAATGTTATAAGAGTGTTATAAGTATTAAATATCATACCACATTAGCAAATTTGCTGATATGATAGAATTATTTATGAAAAGAGAGAAGGAGAAGTGTCATAAAATAAGAGATGAGTGTTATGATGATGATACTTCGTTGGCACAGTTCTCAATTTTCCAATCTTAACGACTGTATGATAACACTTCCCATAAAAACTGAACTTAGTAGAATATAAAGGAGTCGTAACTGCCATGCCATCATGTGCACCCGTGCGACGTCTGTCGTAACGAGTTATTGCTGAACGCAACACATGCCCCTACTGTTTGCTCGTACCACCACGCGTGGATGTGTCGTGGTTCATTTATTTGCAAGTGCAAACGTGAACCGTCTGTCCAGGTATACCGCCACGGGTTTCACGTTCTTCTTCTACAAAGAAAGGAAAGACGTACGGTACAAATTTCTGGTGTGTGTACGTGGCGACCGCAGGGCGCGTAGCACGATGAGCACGCACGCCGAACTCGCAGGACGACGGCCTCCATGCACGGCTTTGGTGCGTGCGTGCTCCGCTCACCGCGTAACGTACGGGCACCAACCAGGAAGGCGTAACGTGATCTCCTAAATCCGGGAACTCTTTGGGAATAATTCCACCGGCGGCCGGCGATCCTACGGCCGTACCGCGCGCCCGGAGTCAAAAAGGTTGGCGAGCAACTCGTGGCTCGCCTCGCGGTTGTACGCGCTTTCGCAGATAGGCACGGGCGCGCGGCTCAACCCCCGGGCGCGGCGTTACGTGGCGGAGCAACGACCGTGACGCCCCGGACTTGTCCGGGTTGCTTGCCCTCTAGAGAAAACTTGAATTTTTCACATATATTTCTGACCACATGGTTTATCCGGATCATTTATATTAAAATTAATAGTGAGATGACTCATGGTTAGGTGAAGGAATCTTGGGGAATTGAGAAACTCAACAGTCGGATGAATATCATGTGACAGGAATGAATGGTCGAGATAAGTTATGTGGGCACAACTACATGTGGAAATACCTTTCCCGCCCTCTAGATTACATGGACAACAAATAAACACTACATATTATTCTTCAGATTATATAATCTATACCATAAGATTATCATAATCCCATAAGTTGTTCAGGATATGCTCATTTCAGATCATATAATCTAGTGTGTATAATATAAGCACGGTTAAACAAAAAGGGCCTTAGGTGAAGCCTTATTATGTATAATGGATTGTTTTAGGACACATGACACATAGACACTCCTTTTAGCTTAGTAAGCAATCGTACTTGCATGCGGATAGAGCTTGATGATGTGCATCTAATAGTAGATAAATTATTATGCCATACCTTGGGCTAGCTAGCTAGCTAGCTCCCCGAATACATGAGCTAGAACAATTGGTATACAGAGAGGCTACCGCCACTAAGCAGCACTTGGCTAGCCAAATTAAGGTAGCTAGCTAAACTGTCTCTTGCGCCTTGTCTTGGCTCTGGGACCCCGACGTCGCCGCGGCGCAGGTGGGGGCGGCCGCGCCGAGCCAGCGCGCCAAGGCGTCGAGCGTGCGGGCGTCGGCGCGGTAGTGTCGCTGCGTGAAGCGCGCCATGTCGGCCCAGGTGAAGTCCGGGTAGCGCCGCCGCCGCTCCTCGTGCCCGCGGGCGGCGGCGAGGAGGCGCGGCGGCGGGCGCACGACGCGGTCGTCGCGCGGGCAGAGGAAGAAGGCCAGCGACCGCCGCTCCCGCTCCCGGTGCACCACCGCGCGGTGGAGGCAGCTCCGGTACCGCCCGTTCGACAGCGCCTGCACGCAAGGGAACAAAAAACTTCCGTATGTACAGCGATCGATCGGGATCTGTGCGTGTGGCGTGCAATCGCATGCGCGCGCCGGCCGGTCTCGCATGGAGTGTGGTACTAGATTTGATTGGAACGTAACTGTGGAGAAATGCCAAATCGGAAGGCGACGATAGGAAAATCGCTGGGGGAGCCTAGCTAGCTAGTACGACGTGCGTACGGACACACGCACCGCAAGCATGCGGACAGCGGACGTACGTGCGCTAGATCTCAGCCGATGCTGGCTGCCGCGCGCTTCGTCCCGGCCACACGCACGCATGCGTGAGCCAGCCAGAGCGCGGCGTCAGGTACCCGAGCGCGGTGGTGGCCACCACCGCCTGCGCCCCGCTGTCGGATGTCTCCGTCTCCGAAGGGACGCCGGCCGGCGTCGTCCCTGTCCGGCGACGAGCTACAGTCCGAAACAGACAAGCGTCCAACGGGGGGGCCGAAGTAAAAGAGAAAGGACCCTGTAGCCATCTCCAATCCATCCCTCTCGACGCCGGCCGGCACGGATCGTGAAAGAGACGAGTAACCGCACCATCCAGCCCCCGGGTGTTTTGGGCGTAGGTTCGCACTACACTTTCGGCGGCGACTCAGTGGTGGCCGTGCTTCAAGTGAAATTGGATGCACGGACAAGGGGATCTAAGGCTATATCTAGCGGTCTCGTGTGAGATGAGACTGCTGACTTGGGTCTTGTTTGGATTGGATTGTCTAGAGTTGAGTTTAGCACTTGCTAAAGACTCTAGCCGCTAAAGGTAAGCATATATTTATTTGGAATCCATGGCTAAAGTTTAGCTGGTAATAAGTGAGAAAAAGCTCTCTTCTTCTAGCTAAAGTTTAGACTCTTTTTGACGCTTAGCTAAAGTTTAGCCATCAATTAGCGCTCCTATTTAGATGTGCTAGTGCTAAAGTTTAGCACATTTACCCATTAGCACTTGGGTCCAAATAGAGCCTTATTAAATGTATACGTAGCATACAGAGGGACATAGCAGTGTTGGTGATCTGATACACTTTACGCTCTATGAACTTGGTTTTCCCGAAACAACTATGCTAGTGGTTTCCTTTTTGCCACCACTTGGGTAGGCAACAACCGTTTGAGCTCGATCGTCTACATTCATTAGGCTAACAGACAACGAGCAACTCATGAGCCTCTAGATTTTAGTTTTAGCTGCATCTAGCAGTACTTTATTATTTAATTAGTCCGTAATAGACATATAGTGTTGGATTCGCAGGAGAACTAACTTGATTCACCAAGGTTTAAATCCTAGTGCCCGTATATATTTGAAAAGAGAAATGGAATGTGTCTTTGTGTTAGTGTATATAAATCGACGATTTTACCTTCCTTTTTTTTATCTAAATAATTACACCAGCTGACAAGAATACAAGGAGCATGTAGGTGACGTGTGCTCCGGATAAACTTCCCATGTGTACCAGCTGCAACCAGCTTAACCAAGCGTAGTAGTAGTTGCACCTGCAGCTTTGCTAGAAAGTGAGCTAAAGCCAGTCGAGCTAAACGACAGCGCCACTACGTGACGCATTGGGTAACACTGCCACGGCCCATACACATGCGCGCTTTGGTTCCGGAAAGCGATACGATGGAGCAGCGCGCAAATTAAACGATGACGAGATCGACCGGCGTGCCGACACGTACGTCTACCAGCTGCGAGCTAGCAGCAGGTCGAGTCGAGGGTACATACAATACGTAGGTGACGTACCGTGAACGTGTCCCCGATGTTGACGACGAGCGCGCCGGGCCTCGGCCGCACTAGGCGCCACTCGCCGTCGACGAGCACCTGGAGCCCGTCGACGGCGCCGTCCTGCAGCAGGAAGGTGAGCGCCGAGGGGTCGCAGTGCGGCCCCGTGCCCAGCGCCCGCTCCGGCTCCGGGCACGGCGGGTAGTAGTTGCACCGCATGATAGAGCAGCCGTCGGCGAAGAAGTCCCTGTAGCAGCTCCGCCCCACGCCCAGGCTCTCCCCGATCACCTCCATGATCGCCAGCGACGCCTGCTTCATCGCCTCGCAGTAGTCCTGGTACACCGCCCTGCAGGATGCATGCCCATGCATGCATGGTACTACAAGTGAACGATCGAACACCTATATATCGCGTGGAGAAGTAGCCAGCTATCAGATGGTTGATTTATTTACCCTAAGGGTTTGAAGTCGCTGCCTAGGACGGAGGTGAAGTAGTCCACGACGACGCTGGCGCCGGCCGCCCGGTGGTCGCGGTGGCCGAAGGAGAGCGTCTCCTTCCAGGGCAGGTTGGCCGTGAAGCGGTCCACGTGGGCGGCGGCGTAGCCGGTCACGTTCCCGGGGGCGCGGCGGGCGCGCTGCTTGGTGGCGAGCGGGAGGCGGAAGAAGGCCGCGGCGCCGTCGAGCGCGGCGCGCGCCAGCGCCGGGTCCAGCCCGTGCCCGGTCACCTGGAACAGCCCGTGGGTCGCGCACGCCGCGGCGACCTGCTCGGCGGCGCGGCGCATCCCGTCGCCGTCGCCGCCGCCGCGCATGGCGGCCCCGACGTCCACCACGGGCGCGTCCAGCTCCCTCTCCGACGAGGCCAGCGCGTCGGCCTCGGGCCAGACGAACGGGTCCGGGATCTTCGGCTGGCCCCAGCAGAGGCCGATGGCGGTAGCGTCGTCGTCGGCAGGGGAGACGGGGAGGAGCACGCGACGAGCAACATCCATGCCCACTTGGTGGTCGCTGCCGCGGCTTCCGTGATGGGGATCTCCTGGCATTTTGTTCGGACGGTAGAGTGCGCGTCTCTGATCTGGCTCAGGCAAGAAGTAGTGGTTTGCAGCGAAAGCCCTCCTTAGCAAGCGGCTATATGTAACGGGTGACGGGAAGGCTTTGAGGCTCGAGATGAGCAAGTGTGTGACCTCGTACCTAAGTGAGAGGCAAAAGGACGAGGGATAGGATCGGAGGGAGAAATTTTTGATGGAATCGTTTGGACGCGTCTGGCAGGGTGGGTGGATGTGTCGTATCGTCGTACCCTCCTGCCAGGCTTAACTTGTTAGCAGTAGGGTAACTGGACAACCGGAGATAAAGTTAATATTTGATAGCAGGAATAATTTGGTGGTGGCAGCAGAGGATAATTAGGGCAGAAAGGTGAACTTTGGATTCGAAGTTGCTAAGCTTTTCTTTTTTGTTAAAAAAAATAACGTTTGAGCCTTGTAGGCAGTTTGACCGTGTTAGTTAAAAAAAAGAAAATTGCAATTAATTTGATAAAGTCTTCTTCTCCACCTATCCATTCATGGCCACTATGTGTTGTTTCCTGTTACCGTCAGTCCTGCAGTTAGCGGAAGAGAGGATAAACGAAGAACCAAATAAAATCTAGATGAGCAACTCGGATCACACAATGGCTTTTGAAGATAATAAGAATATGAAATGTCCTGAAGAATGGGTCGTAGAATAGCTGGCTTATCAGTGCAGGGAGCAAGGTTGCGCCCTAAGCCATGTCCAGATCTGCGCACTCTTACTCCGTCATCCCCCGATGCTATCGCAACCATGTCAAGCCCCTTCACAAATGCCGGATGGAACACCTCTCTCTCAGTGTGTGCTGGAAGAGATGGAGAGGTAGAGAGAGAGGGGACCATTATTCCAAAGAATGCCGCCACCAACTCTGCCTAGACACCCGTCAATGGGATGGATTTTCTGCTTTCGGAATGTGTGATTTCAACGTTGAGTACCTACTAAGAGTTAGTTCTCGATGGGCAATAAATCATATTGATGAAAAATCACCATGAACACAAAACTCATATTGAAAGCGCCCAATGGAAGAAACCATTGAAGCAATATGTTTAGATGATCAACACTAGAAGATTCTACATCTCTGCCTCCAATGGCGAGAAAAGACCAATCCTTTATTTTGATGAAATTTAAACAACTACTAAATCTATTAGAGAGATGGATCCCCGCTCCAAATTATTATGAGTGTTTGCTGAAAAGGTTTCTTTTGCTCAAAATATTTCTTCAAAAAGATCAAGGACTTCACCTTAGATTTTGTGAATTTAAATTGAACCCTAAGAGGAGATTTTTGGGGAAAGCCAAAATGTGCTGAACTCGTGCCAAATTATGCAATGGGATAACCCTAGATCTCCTACCTTAGATTTTCCCTAAGAGAATAGCACCAAATATTCTTGAATTGCGAGATCAAAATTCGAGAGAAATAGCATTGAAAATAGAAAAATACAATAGATTGTAAGGTTACGAACTTGCAAACAAATTTTATTTGATTCACAAGGACTTCACCTTTACAAGTAATATCTAGCCCACAAGATTCACCATCCCTATCGAAATCAAAGAAGGAAAATGAAGGTGCTCATTCTCTCCTCTCATCTCTCTTCTCACTCAAGCACTTGGACTCACTAATAGCAGACATCTTCATGCATGACTCCGTTTTGTCTAGACACAAGCTTCGTGATGATGACACATGTTCCCCTACCAGCCATCCAACGTACCGGACATACTCCGGGTGTACTCAACCCCCCCCCCCCCCCCCCCCCAACACACACATTTCCTTCATTGGCCCTTTCCTCTCCGTTTGTAGAAAGCCAAAGCCTAAAGATGAGGGCGACTAGATGATGTTAGGGATAGATCCCCAGGTACCCACAAGGAACGAAGAAGTCAGACTCCACCCCCTAGAGTATATAAAGGAGGGCGAGGGAACCTAGACCGGCAGACCCAACAGAGCGGTCAACAGGCAACTCAAAATCCAAGCGCAGGGCGCAATATACAATACCACCACACAGGATGTAGGGTATTACGCTACTCTAGCGGCCCGAACCTATCTAAATTTATGTCTTGTGTCTTCGCGTTTATCTTCAAGTTCCGGATCCGGCGATCCCTCACCAAACAATCACCTACCTTAGGGTATCCCTAGGTAGGCTGACGGTAAAAACACCGACAGTTGGCGCCCACCGTGGGGCCGATCGTTGCGATCATTGGGCGAATTTGAAGGACCTCTTCATCAACATCAATCCACTCAACGTGGCGGATTGCTACTTTGTACATATGCATCGGCGGATCGATTCGTCGAGTTCGAGATCGGATCCTTCGGTGAACAACTACTTCGACTTCGCGAGGACCCTCGGCAAGCCGCCGCCGACTACTTCGACTTCGCGAGGACCCTCGGCAACCCGCCGCCGACTGCTTCGACTTCGCGAGGACCCTCGGCGACCCGTCGACGACTGCTTCGACTTTGCGAGGCCACTTGGGGACACGCCGATGGCTACTTCAACTACTCGTCTCGACTACAAAACTAGTCGAGGATGGGCCTCACAGCGACGACCGCTCGTCTTGACTTGAAAACTAGTCGGAATTGAGTCCGACAAGTCGGACTTCGTCACAATTCACCCTGCCGACTACTTCGACTTCGCGAGGACCCTCGGCAACCCGCCGCCGACTGCTTCGACTTCGCGAGGACCCTCGGCGACCCGTCGACGACTGCTTCGACTTTGCGAGGCCACTTGGGGACACGCCGATGGCTACTTCAACTGCTCGTCTCGACTACAAAAGTAGTCGAGGATGGGCCTCACGGCGACGACCGCTCGTCTTGACTTGAAAACTAGTCGGAATCGAGTCCGACAAGTCGGACTTTGTCACAATTCACCGCGGCTTCATCAACGAGCGCCACGTATTCGTCGACAATCGTCCACGAATTAAGCTAAGTCACTTATATCTTTTCCGACTTGTTCTCAACAGGATCGGCTACTGCTTTTGTACGCCTCTCGACGGGAATTACCCTCGGAGGCTACGCCATGATCAACTACTTCTAGGGTTTGCTAACAGTCCATACGCTTGGTACATCGAGTTCGTAGGGCACCGCCCACGCGTTTGGTATACTGAGTTGTGTCGGGCTCACAGCAGCTACACTCTACGGCCATGCGCGCTACAACACGCGCTCTCACCGACTACTTTATGCGCACTGCGCATCCTCTTTGTCGCATGACGACACTTATTTCTACTTTCATTGTCTTCTCTTAACGGTTACTAAAGTACTCGGTAGCACACGCCTTAATCCGTGAAACCTCGACTCTTCTGTACGCCTATGTTCCTACGCGTGCACGCGGCCAAGCTCCCTGCGCTATGGGCTACGACTACAATCAGGGATCAGGTGTCTAAACGTAATAGGCTAACTGCCCGGATAAATTTTACAGCCTAACAAGAGCAAGACGCGAAAAATTTTACATGCATTTTTACAATGCTGGGATTTACTCCCGACTTGATATCATGTATATTAGTTACGACATATTTTTTATGTTTACCTTGCAGGGCACTCGCCGTGTTTTCGACTGCTTGTCTGGCTCCCTCGCTCGGGGGCTGGACGCGACAGGACGACTCGGCCTCGCCGACTATTCCATCAGCCGCCCGCTCGGCCACGACGACTCGGTCTCGCCGACTACTCCGTTAGCTACGCCGCTCGGCCATGACGACTCGGCCACGCCGACTACTTCACATGCTTTTGACTACTCGTCTGGCTCCCTCGCTCGGGGGCTGGGCGCGACAGGGCACTCGCCGTGCTTTCGATGACTCGTCTGGCTCCATCGCTCAGGGGCTGGGCTGCAGGATACTCGGAGCAACTTCGACAGGTCGTCTGGCTCCCATGCTCGGGGACTGGACGCGTGCAGAGACTTTCTCGAAAAAGATTTGGATTGAGCGGTATTGTGGGTTTTCTTCTGAGAAAGTATTGTGGGTTTTCTTCTGAGAAAGTTATTTGATTAACCATTTTTTTAGGGATAGACTACCGAAAAAGGGGGTTTTCAAATTTCAGAACCAATTCACCCATTTTAACCATCAATTTAAACTCTATACTTCTACACAATCCATGCCACGATTCTTTAGATCCTTAATTCCAAACCTTGGTATTTGGATTAAATGCTTAGGGGCTGCGGGGTACGTGTCATCGATGGCTTATTTTTCAAAAATTCTTGGAAGATAAGTATAGAGGATTCAAAACTAATTTGACCCTCAGCATGATTCTTCAATTTAACAACCTAAGGCTCGGGGGCTACTCCATATGGAATGCGAGTTCATAGCACCCCATATAAAAGAAGACTTGAAGACTAGTCGGGGCTTGAGCACTTTACAACCTCGATGCAACCAAAGAAGTACTCGAAAGACACCTTCAAGACGAAGTTCGAAGAACTCGAAGACACCTTCAGAAGTACTCGGAGGCTTGCGCTACTCGGCTACGAAGAGCTCGGGGGCTTGTTAGGGATAGCTCCCCGGATACCCACAAGGAAGGAAGAAGTCGGACTCCTACTAGGACTCATACCTTGTAATCCTACTAGGACTCTTACCTAGGAACCCCACCCCCTAGAGTATATAAAGGAGGGCGGGGGTACCTAGATTGGCAGACCCAACAGAGCGGCCAACAGGCAACTCAACACCCAAGCGCAAGGCGTAATATACAATACCACCACACAGGACGTAGAGTTAGTCGAAAGACAAGCTCAAATCGCAAAAATCGAGTTCGCAAGCAAAAGCACCTTCTCTATTGTCGCCACGTGGATCTCGAAACCGATTAGGGTATGGAGAACCTTAACCGGCTCTGATACCAATTGAAGGACCGAAACGGACGACCAGAGAGGGGGGTGAATGGGAGCCTTTAAAAAATTCTCTGTGATCCGAGAATAAGGCCTATGTCTCGATTACCACTCCACAGCATACTATCAGGATGACACGAGTCAACTAGTGATACGCTCACCCTAGAAACGGTTCGCAAAGCTCAACGCAAAGCAGAAGCGACGATTAATCAAAATACCAAAAGCTTAACACAAAGTGGAAGCAAACTCAAAGTGATTCGGTGTAAAGCTATCACCAAAACTTCACTTAATCAAGCATGTAATGATTCAACAATGATTAGCACAGCTCAAGACCAATCGCAAGCAAAGGCTTCTCCAAAAGATCAATTAACCTCGGTCACAAAGCATGTAAAGATCTAGCAATGATTATCAAGCACAAATACTTAATTCAGCATGCACAAGTCTATCAATTAGAGCTAATCAGCACAAGTCAACTAAACATGCAAATTACTAGCAGAGATTAGTAACAACAAGTGCTATTAAGCTAGTCAAGCGAGCAATCTGGAAATAAACAGCTTGAACAAAGAGAAAATGCAAACCGAGATGAGCCTGCTGCAGTTGTCGGCCTGCTTCTGCTCCTTCTCTGCTGGGTCTGCTTGAGCACTGACCCGTGAGTCTGCCTCGGTGCAGGAATCAGCTGCTAGCTGGGCTGCCTGCCTCGCTGCCGGCCCGCTGCGCTCGCCGTGCTGGGCGTGCACGCTGCCGGCGCACCCCGCGTGGGCCTGCAAGCTGACCTGGCAAGAGCTGGCCTGCTGGCCGTGGGTGTGCTGCCGCTCGCCTGGCTGCGAACGCCGCCGCCGGCTCTGCTGGGTCACGCCTCACGCGCGCGCTGGCTCGCCGTGTCGACGAGCGTGCTCTGCACCGCGTGCCGCGCCCGGCTGCCGCTGGCCACGCGCGAGCAGCTGGCCTCCTCGGGCCCCGCGCCGCACGAGCCGCACGTCTCCCTGCTCGCGATGGTTCCTGCTGCTCAAGAACAGAGAAAAAAGAAGGGGAAAGCAAGAACCAAGCCGAGTCTTCAAACTTAAATTACTCGCTCAAAACTTCATGAATCGAAGCGAAATTTCGGCCATAGATGCACAACCAATCGAACTAATAGATCCATGAAGAAGTTCGCAAAACCATCAAGAATTCACTGCGAATCGGGTGAAAATCCGAACGCCTCTTCCAAGACACGATTTGGGAAAAGTTCAAATTCCGGGCCGATTCGCGAGAGATTCGAGGGGGAATTCAACTAGAGTTGCCCACATGGATCCTAGCAACAAAACCCCTCAAGAAATTCGAATCAAATCGCAGCCAAAAGGGACGGACGAAAAATCCCCGAAAATAGCTTCGAAAATCGCATAAAAAGAAATACGCTCGGGATGACAAAAGAGATTACACCACGAGGTTATCGGTTGTAAGTCACTTCTAAGCACAATCCAAGTTAGAATGGTAAGAAGCTCAAATAAAAAGTCACTCATCTCCCTCTAAACATCAACTCTCGTAAGATCAACTCTCACAAGATAAATGAGAGGACTTTCAAGTGATATATGCAAAAGAGGTGGGATGTCCACACAACCCCACCACGTATATATATATAGTCACTTGGCGAATGATCAAAACACATTTACATGAAGCACACAAACCAAATATCCCTTAGGGGTAAAACTGTCCATCTTTTCATCAGGACACCGGATGGACACGCCGCCTTCACGACTCTGCTTCGTCTCGACGCAAACTTCGCGATGACGCCACGTGCCCTCCATCGCCGCCATCCGGCCGCACCGAACGCTCCCCCGGTTTTGAGGCCAAACCGGTCAAACCCTCTCACACGCCCCGCAAGGCGTGACTCACCCCGATTTTGAGGCCAAACCGGTCAAACCTTCGATGTTGACGTGTGTCCGACCTCCCGCCAAGTGCCACGACGCTTTCAAGTCTTTCGCACTCCCGCCACATGGGCAGCCTACTCGAACTTGCCATCGCCATCCTCCCTGACTCAGCCGACGCAGTCTCCATCCCGTTATGTACTCTTGCTCTTCCGTGCACCACATGGATCGCCCATGACTCCGCCCGAACTCCTCGGGTCCCTCGGTCCAAGCCTACTCGCGTTCATCCTTCACCACCCTCGGTCCATCGGCATGAACCTTTCGCTTGACCTTCACCTCATGCCGTCGACCGTCACGTCGCATCCTACGCCTGCACATCACGAGCCAAGAGATACATCCACACAAGACATATATGTTTTGTTTACACACACCATAACTCAACGCACACAACACAGCACTTCCGATGAGTCATTAGCACAATCAACCATATATGAAATATCGACTAAACCGGTAAAGCTCGAAATCATCTCATCACATACTAGACCTAGGTTTATCTCAACTTGGTCTCTCATGTACATGTACCACAGATCTAAGATCTAGCCAGCATCTTGCAATGCAGTCAGCCAGTAATCTCCCGATCGATCGTCGCCAGCGTGGCCCCCGGAACTGTCGTCGTCGCGGAACACAGACACGGGCGAGCTACATACCTAGCTAGGCAGAGGTAGCTCTGGCATTCTCGTACGAGGCTATGTGGTGCTTCCACCGGCCTGACTGCCCCGATCGATCATTGGCTCGATCGTACGACGACGATGATCGTACGATCAGAGCTAGCTGCCAATGCAAGTCTTGCATGGTTTACTGTTTTACTACTTTGTTGTGCACGGTAGAAAGTGTTTTTTACAGGAATCGGAGCGCGGTCGGCAGAGGCTTACGTTTTCCGTCGAGTGTGATCATCATCAGTTCGGATTTTTGCTGGCTCAGTGGCTTGCATTGCGCGGCAGGGATGTACGGTGCGTCGTCCGGCCGTGGATCAGGCGGTCGTTGTCCGTACGCTTGACCATCTGTGACGGCCCTTTTTCGTGTGTGGAGTGAGAGTGACCAATGAGGGCTGTCTCGCCATGAGATGCTCTCTGTCGGACTAATTAAGCGCACCAATAATTATCATGCTTGCCGTACTCTGATCCGTTCTCTGCCACTAATCCAGCAGCCATGCATGCCCTCGATCAAAGGTGATCTGGATCAGGTGCCGTCAAAACTGATCGAGCACCACCACCTGATCGGACCAACCCCTCCAGCAAGGATTCTGACAGCCCCCATGAGCAAACCGAGAGATCCGGCACCTTTCCCGCTAGCATTCCCTTGAGAATAGCCTCGCTCTAATATAATTAATGACCCCAAGCCCGCTCAGCTTTTGCGTTGTCAATGACAGTAAGACCGTCGCCGCTGCAGTACCGCAAGTTGACCCCTGAATCTTTTTAATTTGTGCCACCATGCCTGTATCCCGCAGGCATGCATGGGAGAGTTTCAGCAGGGTCTACACCTTCCCAACGATGGTAATCCGAATGCTAATCCCCTTTTAAAGCTGGGTGTCATGCTCTAAGCAGGCTAGCGATCATGAACGTGCTCGTGTCGCTTTATGCATACGATCGAGTAGTATCTTCTTATAGTAAGACGACAGTACTAAAAGAAGCACACAGGTCGTCCCACAGAGCCAAAATTACAAGCTTCTACTGCAGACCACTCGTTACTCGTTAGCTGTCCTAGATGCAGATCGATCCATCGACGAGTTCAGATATGCATTAGTATTCAGTAGATCCATGAAGTCCTCAATCATGCGAGCTATCATCATGGTGGGCGCAAGGAGCCTACGACCATACGTAACAGAAGAATATGTGCTGTCGCTATCTGGATTATTGTGTGTATGCTTAAAAAATATAGAGTATGTATTATAAGATGCACTAACATATATGGGCAAGTAGTAATGTTCTCCTCTTTCGTATATCTCAGCTTGTCCGGCCGTAGACATGCATGGCTTTATCTCGATCAGGTGCGTACGTAGTACGACGTAGATCGTCCAAGATCTTGTTATCATCATTACTACATCACAGATGATAGATGCTACCTACGCGCAAAGATACAAGCACGTAAGGACTGCCTCTTGATTCTTGGCGGTTAATACATATATATTTGCCATGCTAATTAAGATCTGACAAAGAAAAAATACGGGCCATTATGATTATATATGGTTTAGTTTCTTTTGAAGCTTTGGCTATTATATGATAATGAAGATATCTCTTGTTATTGGACAGTTACTAAAAAAACGATTTGTAGCAACCACTACAATATAAATGACCTTCTATGACGAATTTCCTATGACAATAGAGCTATTCGTCATTGAATAATCATGTTTGTGACGTTTTGAAGGAGTCAATACAATTTAGTGACGAAAATATAGTGTGCGTCACTGGGACCAATTAGAAATTGTCATAACCAATTCCATTGCCACATTTGTGACAAGATTTACAACAATCCTGGTTCGTCATAATTATTTTTAAAATAAATACTTATATCGTCCCTGTTAGCAAGCGCAACCAACTTGCGGGGCGGGTCCCATTACCATTTGATTATATGGGACCCACACGCACTGCTAGGCTCTACATGTACACATGTATTTAGTTAAAAGGTAAGTGTGACCAACTAATCATTCGATGTGAGTAAAGTGAAAAATATAACCCTAAATAATAGATGGATGTATCCATGATTATTTTAACTTAGAGATGGGATGAGAAAAATAATTAATAATAAAGTACAAGCAATTGTTAACGAGGTGCTGACCTCATCCTGATTCCGGGCTTAACCCCTGTGCTCCTATTGTATTTCATTAACTTTAATTTTTACCGTTAATTTTTTTTCTATAATTAATCCTGCAACCTCCCCTATAGAAGCAAAGGACCAACCATTGTACTAATAGTGCATTTCATTAAAAAAGTCCCTTCTCTCCTCTTCTCTTTGGCTCCTTTGTTCCATACTCCAGTAGGCTAGTGGCAGCCTTCGAGTGTCCTAGCTAATCCTATGAGATTGTCGATAATTAACATGTGTAGATGCGCTCTTGTTCTGAAATTTTGATTTAGTGGTGCACTGATATAGTGATATGTGCCATTTCTCGTTATGTTCTAGCAGAAGATAATCTCTCTTAGGAGCCTGATTCCCATGTTTCAGTTCACTGGTTACACATGATTTCTAGAATATAATGGTTCCATAAAAAAAGAGATTATTTGATCCAGGGTGTTAATCTTAGTGTTTTCGCTGTATGTGTTTGTTAAAATTTATTTAATCCTTCCTTAAGTTCAATTTTAACCAAAATTTGTTAGCTACATACTTAACGATTTGTTCCACTGCAAGAAACTATAGATTTAGCTTGACCTCTTGAGGAATGGATGGTATACTGGTATCTTTCTATTGGTTAGAGAGTTAATTCTCTCTAGATGAATGGCTTGTGACCGTGACTTTTGCAAGAAATATTTAATCTGAACAATATATTTTTGTCAAATGTTCCTTTCAGTTTGTTGCTTGTGCATGTTACTACTGGATTTTAGAATGGCAGATTGTTTCCCTATGTATGATAAAGTCATAAAATAATGTATTCATTCTGTGTAGCACTTTAAGAAAACCTGGAATAATCTGAACTAAACCACAAATTGAATTTGCCCCAAATTTCATGATTTCACTAATCTGCAACTGAAACTGAATTTCAAACACTATAAATGAACATGTATATAGTATTGTAATGTTAGCACCTCCATTGTATCTTCTCTTAGCTTGGCATTTTCCCAGGGCCTCACTTTTGTTGTGGACAGCGGTGACAGGGTGCTCCTGAGGCTAGGGATTGAGCTCTACTAATGTGAAACAAGGTATTATCAAAATGCAAGTACTATTTTCTTGCTATCAACTGTAATGCAATGCATGCAAAAATTATAGATGATAGTTCCATATGTTTTGGTCAAACAGACATGTACTTTTCTTGTATTTCTCAATATTTTGAACTCTAATTAGTTCACAATCTCAATTTTTTTCTTAAAATAGAAATTTTATTCAGCAATGTTGTTTTGTACTGAAAGAAACTCCATCTACTGTACCCCTTGATTATATTTGTTAACTGACACAAGTTTAGAAATGTAGTCAGCCAATATTTACTGGATAGTTTTGGACAATGATCTGTCTTGACAATAAGCTAGCAGAACAATGGGTACTTAGAGCCTTTTTTGTTGACAATAACCTGGCTTGACAATAATTTGCAGATTGATAACTGCAGATGCTAGCCAATTGACAAGACAACCTAAATCTTTACAATCCTGTATTCTATCTCAGTTCTGCACATTTTCATTCCAAGATATCTTCCCTGCAGATGAGACCGATGCCTTTCTTAATTGAAAGTTGAGAAAGTATTTGCACGTGTTATTATAGGTGCTTGTTGAAATCTTATTTAATTCTTTACATATATGAGCAACCTAGCACTTTAGGAATGCATGTAGGCTTTGATGTAAATGAAATCTAACTACCAGGGAGCTGTACCTGCGCCTGTTTGTTTATTGTGTGCCTTAGCTTGTCTTTCAGTGTATATTTCATATTTCCCTGTGCAACAAGTTATGCACATATAAGTTATGCACAGGCTGCTTAAGCTCCTAAGTTCTGAACTTCAGTTCCATTTTACCACTCAATACTTTTACCTTTTATCAGTTATATTTAACTAGCTAATGTATCTCCGTCTTATACTCAAGTTATTGTTCCTTGTCCCGCTCCTATGGCTTAATCTAGAATACCAGTGCATGATTATAATGGCATGACATGTATCAATAATTGGGAAGTCAGCAAATTAGTTCCCCATTTATTTGTTCCAATTAAATTGTCTCTAGCCCGTTACATCAGCATTTGAGCGAACAATTAGAAAGCTTTAACCATAGGCCTGATTGTTATATGCATTCTTTTAGTAACATTCTAAAGTTGTGAACCCTTTTCCATGACATGTTGTTGCTGATCAGTTTAAGTTGTTTTTATGTACAGGGAACTGAGGAAGGTCTGGAACTGGACGAATAAACCCCTGTTCCTGGTAATCGGCGAACTGGAAGGTGCTCCACCGTTAGAGGAGAACAAAGGATAGGTCCTATTTGTGATTTATATTCTTATACTGCATAGGTAATTAAGGTAGTAAATATGTGGCTGAGTGCAGCATCATCTGTGTACATCTCATGTAAGTTACATTTTTTAGCGCAAATAATTTATGGTTGTGTGGATTGATAAGTTACATCTCATGTAAGTTACATTTGCTAGCTGAATATCAGAAAAAAATATTATGCCCTTCTACGTGGGTTTTGTTGGGCCATATTTTATGATGAATCAAATTGTCATAATGGAATTGCCATATCAGATTCTAGTCATGGCCATGTCATAAGATGTCAAAATTTTATGACGTTTCTATCCAATGTGGCACATGCACAGTCATCCAAGCACACCATTTTGTGATGTTTCTCGGTATTGATTATGATGAAAAATAAGCATCATAGGTTAGTGACGATAGAATAATCGTCACAAGATTTATAATGAAAAAATAGGTTTTCATCACAAAATACCTTTTCTTACAGGGTATAGGCGACGACTGGATTTTCGTCACGCGAGCGTCACAAATTATGAAATATAACGAAAATAACATTTTCAGTGACATAAATGGAACGTCACAGAAGCCCACATGTGTTGTAGTGAACGTTCGGAATTTATTTCAGGGACGGTTCAAAATGTGACCCATTGCTACAAATGGAGCCGGGTTACTGTAGCAACCAAGCCGCCCCTGAAAATGCATTTTTTGGGGCGGGTCACCCCCCACCCGCCCCTACAAATGACCCTCATTTGCAGTGGCGGGTGGGGGCGTCGCTCGCCCCTAAAAATTATATTTGTAGAGGCGGGTCTCCCCACCACCTGCCCCTATAAATGAGGGCCATTTGTAGCGGCTGGTGGGGGTGCCCGCCCCAAAAAATACATTTCCAGGGTGGGTCACCCCATCCCCCCACCCACCCCTACAAATGCCCGATAAAAATCTGGGCGGCCCTTCCTCCTCCTCCCAACAACACACCATTTCCTCGGGGGAGGTGCTACCCGAAAATCCGAGAAAAGAAAAAAGAGGATGGAAGGTTTTAAACTTGATTTCCTTTGAGTTGGGGGCTCTAGGAGGTAAGTTGATGCTAATCTCATATTCTTTGTATGTTTTTTGTTAGTTTTAAGGTTTAAATCGAGCTCTATTTGCCTCTATTAGATCCAGATCTTCATGGTGTGGATTTGCCATTTAGATCTCTATTTTTCTTAAATTTTTGGATGAAGTAGTGCTATTTTAGTAGGAGAACAAGGTTATGAAATCATTTGGGCTCAATCTACATGTTTTAGACTCATTCCCAAGTAATTAAGTTTCTAGATCCATGGAGGAGAGAGAGAAAGATTTTATTTTTGCTATATTTGCACAAGTGCATGATAGTTTTTTCCCATTATTTAGTTGTACAATAATAGTTTGGGTTTTTAATTTTTTATTTAGTATATATTAATTTGGGCTCCATTTGCCTCAAACTTTTGGATAAATTATATTATTTTGTAGGAAAATAAGATTATGTTATTTTTGGGCACTATACTACTTGCAGTAAGTGTAGTTTCAATCATTTATTGTAATGTGCACTTGCTTCGTATAAATCCCTAAAAAGCAATATATGTTATTTTTGCAGACATCACTGAATTGCTTTTCTCATACAACCAAAGCTTGAAAAAATTCTCATATTGGACTCTGCTGATTTTGATAAGAGCAGATACCAAGAATTCCTATATATACGTCATCAACATGTTAGCAAGAATCTTATCCTCTATGTGTACATCATGTTAAACCATCCACTATAAAATATATATGTAAACTAACTTTTTATTTCTTTCTATTTTAAACAGGGTTTACGCGCACTATATTTCCAAAGGAGGAATTCATCCTCCGATAAAAAAATAAGTATACGCACAAACTTTACATGTCACAAGCAACCTGCAGGTTCCGTGTACTGTGGGTACTACATGTGCGAGAAAATGAGGGAGCTCGAGAGATACTCAACTGATCCCGAACATGCAAGAGGCTACTCTTTGTTAATTAGGAATAGATGCATAAGTTCATATTATTTTTGCGTGTATCTAACACTTGGCTTAATTTATTGGTGGATTATTTAATTGCAGATCCAGCCGATGAAACACCATACACAACTCCATAAGCAACAACTTCTCAACACAGTCGCCGATTTATATCGTTTCATTTTGCGTGAAGTGGTACATGTAGCGGGTCATTTTATTCACCCTGAACATGAATTGACAACTGATAAAAAATACGAAAGTCTTCGTCAGTGAGAAGCTCAGCATCTCCGTGCTGGCTCTAGTAGCGTTAATAATCAGGGCCAATAGGATAAACATGTATTCTATGCGTACTTTGATGATATTATACTCCAGTAATGTTATACTTCTATATAATTTAATTTTTATGCTTCATTTTTTATATTTATAATATATTTTATGTCGGTCTCTATAACGGTCATCACGCACTAGCTCGATAACTCAAATTTGTCGGGAAAAACAAATCTAAAAAAGAACCAAAAAATTATTTGAAAAATTTATTTGAAAATTTATTTGAAAAATCCCTTGCAAATAGCTTTTTAGGGTCGGATGCGGTACCCGATCCTGCAAACTTCGATTTTTAGTGGCGAAAACTAGGGGCGGATTTCGCATCCGTCCCTAAAAAACAGTTTTACCCGCTCCTAAAAACCGTTTCTGTAGTAGTGGTATGAGATCGTTGACCTTATTATAGGTAGCATAATAGATAGCATCTCCAATGGTCTCTGGTTCTATCTAACACATTTTTCAAAACTAGTATGATGCCAACATGTAATGTGCGTGGTTAAATGTTACATGAGAATTCAAATGTGTTTTATGAACTATAAGAAGCTTTATCTCTTACCATCAATTTTCCCCACCACATGCGCAAAACTATCCTTGATTTGGCACGCCGGTAGTCCTGGAGACGCCCTAAGCAGCCCAGGTCCAGCCCATGTAGTGCCTGCTAACCCCTATGGAGCAAGTCAGTGGTCAGCTCAAGAAAGGAGGGCCGAACGGTCAGCATCAGCCCAGTTCCCAAGAGGCAAGCCCGGGGCGTGATCCATTAATTTCTGGCTCCGCCTCTGGCCCTAAGTTTATTCCAAGTGCATTCTATTGTGTATTCAAGACTGTCATATCACTAGGCTATCACTAAATAGATGTTTAGAGGCAGCTCCTACAATTAATGCGTTGCATCATATACTCCTACATATGTATTAATATTGTTGTTTCCCAGACAGCAAAACACAATTAATTATTTTGTGTTTGTGTCCATGAAAGTGAATCTCAAATATGAGGATTATTTTCTATTCCTAGAGCAACTCTAGTAGACCCTCTAAATAAGGGCCCATCTCAAATTTGGAGGGTGGAATAAAAAATCACACTCAAACAGACCCTCTACTAAAGCCCTCATTTTGGGGAGGCCTTCAAAAATCTCTTTCTCCACTCTTTATTCCTGTAGGATCTCTAGGGAGCCACCTATCCACTGACAAATGAATCCCGCTCTTTAGATTAAAAGAAGAGGGTGAGATTTAGAGGATACTACTGGAGTTGAGATTAAAAAACTAGCCCTCAAAAAATAGAGGGAGCCCTTGCTTAAAAAGTAGAGGATATGATTTAAGGGTCATTGCTTGAGATACTCTAAGAGAACAAACTCGAAGTTGCATCTCTATAAACACACAACTTCATTCTCACTTTCTAATTAACTCGTTGTCATGTCAAAATAAACTTAGTGACATTCATTTAATGTGGATGATACACTACACTGGGAATAACCTGATGGTGAACCCCTTAGTGCAACTGGGACACAGTGGCGAGGATTGCTTGCAACCTCTGTGGCAGTGTATACTCACTCTGCAACAACGACGATGGAAATAACTCCTACAATGCATTGCTCGTATATATGTATTGTTACCTGGGCAGTAAAAGACAATCAAATTATTCTGTATTTGTGTTTATAAGAGTGGACTCAAAATATGAGCATGTTCTCTGTCTTAGAGAACAAGCTACTCGAAGCTATATGCATCATGTCTAGGAAGGTACACCTCTTTTTATTAACTATGTCAATTTTAAGAAAGACTTACGCTCATTTAATATGCATGTTATGATATAGTGTGATAAAAACGGCCTAATTGTGAAAACGTAAGTGCATCTGGACACACCGGCAAGGATTGTTTATTACAAGTCGCAACCAGCATGCGAAAGTTGTTCATCATCTATGGCCTAGTTTGGTTTCAGTTTTCTGAAACTCGCTTATTTGAGAAGCAGACTTCTCAAATAAGCGAGTTGTAGATAAGCTAGGTGTTTGACAATTCTGATTATTTTTACTCTTTAAAAATACAGGCTCGAGCCACTTAGAAAATAAGTGGAGCTTATATTGCTTTCCTACTTTTGTGCTAAGCGGCTTCAGTGGCAAACAAGAAATAACAAACCATTTGGATTGGATTTTTTTCACTTATAAGCTAAACCAAACACAGTCTATCTCCACTGCGTCGTCGTCACCTGTCGCCTCCGATCTGCCACTATGCCTCCTACTTATCTTGAATTATTCATCACTTCCCTTCACCCCGCCATGTGTGCTAATCGGCCGGCAGGACGCCGCCACCCAAATGCGAGCACCAATGGCAATGGTAATGGCTCATTTCGCTTAAGCCATTGGCCGATTGGCGGATTGTACTTAGCAGCGGCATGTGACGTGTAAAATCTATGTCGGATTTCGTGCATGAACCTTCATGGGACAGGGCGACGCTGCAACAGTAGGACCGAGCGGTACGAGGGCAACGTGCCGGGCTCTCATTCGTCGGCTTCCAATGCTGGCACAGCAGCTGGGTTGGAGTCATCGAAAAGGGACCTGCACCCTTTACCTGTCCAAGGTGCCGTCCTGTCCGGCCATGTTGCAGATACACCATGGGCCCTGTGAACAGTGTCTAGGAATATCCTTTGCACCGTAGCATGGAGTATATGGTGAAGGTGCCGTGTGTTGTCGCCGTCCGATCACAGCATGTTAGATGTCTACGATTTTTTATGCATCGTTACATGTAGTTTGTAGCACTACACTTAACAAGGAAGTCTCTGTGTTCCCAGCCTCACAGTGTTCGGTTCTGTGGAAAGGGGGAAAATGTGGTCCATTAGAGGGGAGGAAAAGGTATAAGGGGAAAAATGTGCAAGGAAGGAAAATGTTCCATGAAAACAAAAAAAGGTTTTGCTAATCCCATCAGTCGTATTTTTGGCTAATGTAGCTTTTCTGACCGGTGATTTTTTTTCTTCTATTGTTATATTGTTCTTTGTCACTATGTAGTATTGGACCAAGTGGTTCTTTGATCTTTTGTTATTTTCTCAGTTTGGGCCCAATTAACAGTCCTTACGCAGCTTATCCCGTGTGGCTTGATTCCGCGACCGGCAAACCTATGTGGTTTCCGGTAGCTTGGAAGCCCACCTACCTTCCAGTGTTTGAGAGCCCCCCCCCCCCCCCCCCCCCCCCCGATTTCTTCCGTGTGCGTCACTGGCACGAGCTTGGCACGCCGACGCTGAAGAAGCCAAGGTTGGAGGGGTGGTATGTGGGGTAGCAGGTAGCAGCGAGGTCACCGCCGACCGCGAGTGATGGTGGAGGCGGGCGGTTAGGTTTAGGATTCGGATTTTCAGGGGTCGGGGCTATATACCATTGGCCGACAGCCATAGAGGTGGTGGCGGTCCGACCGGCAATGGAGGCGACGCGACGCGGGCCGGACAAGGCTAGATGTCCGGTGGTCAGAGGTCGGCGGTAGGGGCAAGGATGGCTATGAAGGGCGGGTTGAGGGGCCTAGGTGGAAGGTGAGCAGGCGGTGCGGTGGTGGCGGCTGCCGGACGGGGGGCTGTGGATGAGGAGGCGGAAGTAGGGTCATCGGGAGCAAGAAGAAAAGGAGGTGAGAAGAGAAGATGAGGAGATAATTGGCTTGGTGGACCGGAAGCTAACTACGATAGCTGGCTTCGGGTCACCACATAGGAGCCCCCTTCTGCGATCCTGCCCGCCAACACGAGCTTGAACCAATTGCAAAACAGAAAACCAGGGAGACATCTTCTCTAGTGGTTACCGATCCGATCTCCGGTTCTTCCGATTCCTAACTCCTAATCCCCTTCTCTGGTAGCCTATCCCAATTCTACCTCCTGGTTCCTAACAGGCCACGAGGTTGAATGCAGAATGGAGAACGACGCAAAGACACAGCCAGACATAGCCCGCGTCATGCATCAGGGGAAAAGAGGGAGGAAGCGACTCTACTGATGTTGGCGATAAAATTTCTTGGTAAAAACTAAACGAAGAGACCTCTCCCTTTAGTCTTAAAAGGAGAGCCCTCAAACTTTCTTAAAATGGTAAGTCTAATCCTACCAGATTTTCAAAAAAGAAAAATTGTCATTTTTACGTTAAAAATAATTTTACAATCAAGTGTCAAGAAAGTAACTTTGCATTTCATGAAAAATACAAATAAGTAACTTAGTAGTACCTTAAAGTAGTAACTTTTCCGATCCTGCATTTATTAAGAAATGTAACTTTTATACTTCGTGAAAGTTAAGAAAAAGTAACATTATAGTATATGAATTTTAGAAAAAGTATCTTTTTTGGTTCGTGATAGAAAGTTAAGAAAAGTAACTTTATGCTTCGTGAGAGTTAAGAAAAAGTAACATTGTTGTATATGAATTTTTTAAAAAGTAACTTTCTAGTTCGTGACAGGAAGTAACTTATCAATAGTATACATGTTATGAAGTAACTTGTGACTTATTTATATAGCAAAGGATGTAAGGTTTATTTTTGAAAAAGTAACTTCACCATTTTGAGCAAAACATGCATAAGTGGGGTCTTATTTTGAAGCTCTTGTTAAAACGGATACAATGGTATAATCAAATTTTGATTTTGATGTGTGGTTAGAGAACTATTGATTTTTTTAAGTTAAGATTGATATGCATGTGCTTACATAGCTCACATGCAACATATGGGATGGTGGGGGTAGGGGCTCTCCCCGGAGGGCTCTCCACCTATCATTATCTGGAGAGCGCTCTCCGCATAGTCAGGTTCAAATTTCTTTTGTAGCGCAAGAGTAACTCAAGAGACTCTCTAAATTCTTTTTAATTGCTAGTTTTAGAGATTTTAATTAAAAAGGTACCTTCAACAGCTTCTCTATTTGGTTATTCAAATATAGCCACTCTATATTCCGGATTTCTCGCTAGCCAAATATAGAAAAGAGAATAGCTTTCTAAAGTGCACACACGATATAGAAAAGCTATTGGAAAACGCAAAGATATAGAAAATAATTTTTATATAAATAACTCTCTTAATGATGATTTAGAGAGTGAGATTTAGAGAGACTCTTGGAGATGCTCCAAGGGAGGCTAAACTGCCTGCTTCTTACCAGTCCTTTTCCCCCTAACTTCCCTGTACTTTGTGTGGATATTTTGTCCTTTTTAAGAGAGAAATGGTCGCCAGCATTTAACATTTTTAAACCCCGGAAATGGTTTCGACAAAGCTCAGCTTTGAAAAGATAGGCCCAACCCAGAAAGGATAAGACCGCAGTCAAAGAAGCCCAAAATATTTTTTTCAAATTAAAACATCAGCTTTTTTACTTGCCATATAAAATATTGCTTTAAATAATATGTATATATGCTTTAAATATATTTGCTGCGGGCTGAACCTTTCTGGCCTGAAATCTTAGGTCCGATCCGTCCAGTTTCAGGGTAGGTTTGCCACGCTACAGAATTGAGCTTTAACGATTATCGACAATAACAGGTATATTATTGTATTACTATTGACATTAAACAGCATTCTTCTAGCTGATGGCTTCTCATAAAGTAGAACTGCTAATTCTAAATTACATTTTGTGTGATATGGGACCTACGAACCAGACATTGTGATTATTCTACTCCAGAAGATTTGAAGAAAATATGCAACTTCATGGATATCTACCCCTTCTTACAATAACCTATCTTAACTATTGTTTCTTTCCAATTGACACACTACTGTGCCGTCAAAAGGAGGGTTTCTTTTGTTTCCATCAATCCTTTATCTCACGTTCACTGTACATCAAGCTATTCACAGTATAGACATGCAGGTGGGCCGGCAGAGTAAGAAATTACTGCGCCTTGTAGTAAACCTGGTGGAATATGAAAGCATACCATTTAGAGGTTTAAAGTGCAACGACACTCCTTTGCAAAAAAAAAAAAGGAATGCCCGTTTAGTGGATTCATTCTTGCATCACCAAAAAGCAGATAAAACACAGCAACAAACAGGTCTAGGATTACTGACAAGTCAAAACATGAATTTTGAGCGAACTGAAATCTTAAGATTATCACTGAGCATATTTCAACAAACCAAACTCTGTGGATGAGGACCATAAAAGATTATTATTTCCCCATAGGACCAGAGAACAAAGTTCCTAAGTAGCCAGATGCAAAAGATAATCGTGGCAAAGTTCATGATTTATACAAAGTAATGAAAGTAATTATATAAATAGGACCAGAGGTTAGAAAAGCATGAAATGTGCACAGCTGCCTACAAGCTTTGCAGTGAAAAATGCTAAAATGAACAGATAGCTGATCAAAGAAGAATAAGAGTTTTACCTTGATATCCCTGTTGGATTGTCCAACTATCAGCCTTTCATCCCAGGACAGTATCGAAGTTATAATTGAGTCACAAGTAATGGAAGCAACGTCTCGGAGTTCTACCTCTGACTCATCTTCCAATAACTCCTATGAAGTAGTTAATAAAAGGGTAAATACAAAGTGACAAATACATTTCAGCAGACCTTTTTCCTGGAAGACTAATGCATATCAATAAAGCAAGCAAACATACCTGAATATTTATGACTTTATCCCATCCACCACTATAGAACCATTTGCCACTTAATTTAACGGCATAAATAGCACCATTTTGAAGCTTTTCTGATTTGACAAGGACGTCATTCTTCCAGATCTGATTTAAAAAGGAGGAAAAGGTAAACACTCAAGATTTAGAAGAAAAAAAAAGAACACTGTCAGGATTAGAGGAAAGGGTATGCCAAAATTTGTGGGACGGAATGTGGCTAGAAAGTAAGATTCATGATTCAGATTTCAGTGAACCTTAAAGTAGCCATTCTCATACGATGAAACAACAAAATTGGCATCTGTTGAAATTGACAACACAGGGGCTATGCTTCCTGCTATATCATCTTCCAGTACAGACAATGGTGTATGATCAGTGAGCCACCATGACCGGATGGTACCATCCCAGCTTCCACTGTAAAGAATACCACTGGCCACCACAAGGCAAGATACAGTTGATTTATGACCTGTCATGGTGCAGCGAAGTGAATAATCCTGCCAATGGAGAATACTGAATTAAATTCATATAACATACTTGAATTATATGACACATTCATTTTTTTATCTAACATGCAGGTGATCCGCACGTCATTGTATTACAGATAGCAAAAGAAAAGCCAGTCCTCTTACAAACCCTGAGACACAGAGTCAAAAAAAGGGCAAACAAAAGAAGAGAAAGAAGAAAGAAACAACAAAGAACGGGAAATAAAAATAAAGAACAGAGGCCCCTAGCTCAGACAATCCATGCTCAGGACTGACTCAAGCTTCTAATCATACCGAAGGCCCCTTAATTTTTTTTCCTTTTTGGAAAAAATAAATAAGAAATATATGAAAGACAGAAAATCTGCAGGGAGATGATGAAATTATTCTCAAATCACATTCCAGTACTAGAAGAAAAGCTTAGTACCTCAAGTGACCAGGCTTTGATAGATTTGTCTCTGCTACCAGTGTAAAGATAACCAGTTCCAGAGACAGCCAAGCAGTTAACCCCTCGATAGAGCCAATCATTGTGTTCATACCATTTATTCAAAGGTTCTTCCTTGAGAGTGGAATCTATACGCCAGACAAAAATTCCGCTACCGCTGTCTCCACTTATACAAAGAGAATGATTCTCATTGTCAATAACAACAATTACGGTGATTTTGTGTTCATGACCCTTCAAACACTGTACATGAGAGAAGTCCTACGGAACAAATTCAAGAACCAATACAATCAAGATGAGCCATACTAAAACTAGGAAATGAATTGCAAACGAATACAATGTGGTTTCTCATGGAGAAGCATGCTGTTCTACTTCAATAATGCTAACCATTAAAAAAAATATCAAGACAGAATAGGGATAGGTTCATACCTGCAGTGACCACACATTGATAGTTTTGTCATAAGAAGAGCTAAACAAGAATCCACCTGTAGTGAAAGCATTATTAACAGGCATTTGTTGAGCCAGCATTACAGAACACTATGAACAAAAGAAACCCACCAAATAAAATAGCATATGATTTAAACTATGGTCCATTAGCAGTGTTAGATTTTTACCTCCAATGGCTAATCCTGTTACACAATCACGGTGGGCAATCAGCGTTGATGATTTAAACATTCCGACAGACTGTGGATCATCAATTCCTGACAAATCAAGTGCCCTATTGTTTGTGCAACCACCATCACTTACATCATCCTGATTTGAACTGTTGTCCTCAGCTCCTCGAGACAGTTGTGCCTTACCATCTGACTCAAGAGCACTACATTCAGCAAACATCGAGGATAACTCCCCAAGGAGTAAACATCTAAAACTCTTCTGAGCTGCAAAGTCATCATCAGGAGCTAAAGTAACATCACCGGATTTCATCAACAAGCCTCTAACACATTTCCAGATGTCAGCAATCTCTGGACGGCCTTTTGGATCATAACTCAAGCACGACACTATAATTGCAGCCAATGGTTCAAGTTGCGTACCAAGCAATGAGGCATTAAGCCTTGTAACCACTTCCTTCTCCCAACCATCATATGATCCTTCAGAGTTCCATCCTGCCACAAGCCGCTCATCCCTAGTAAGAAGTGACACCAATACACAACCCAACGACCAGATATCCGAACTACACTCAAAGAAGCCATCAAAATCATGATTCTTCATTCGCAATGTGTCACCTAGTACCGCCACAACCTCAGGAGCAACAAAAGCCCCAACATTGTATGAGCTAGCCCCTGCTCGGACTCCCCGGCACAAGGCCAACACCTGACTGAAATCAAGCAGGCAGTGCCCCAAGCTGTCAAGGCAGAAGCAATCAAGCCCAAGGCACCCCAGCGCCAGCCCTTCACCGTGCAACCTCATGATCACTTCACATGCTTCCATGACAACAAATCCGATCTGAGCCACCATCTCTCCATTTATCATCTCCTCCAACAATTGGGAAAAACTACGCGGGTACCGTTCAGAGACCATCCACAGGGGCAGCGCGTCAGGGGCCATCCAGACCCCGTATACCCTGCACACCCGCCGTGCTAACCGCGCGGAAGAGGCAACCAGACCGGCCAGCTCCTCCTTCGCCGCGTCGCTGAGCGCGCCGATCGCGGCGAGGACCCGCGCCGCGTGGCTCGGCCGGTAGAATTTGGCTTCGTGCTCCGCCGGCGGGCGCCCTTCCCCGGGGCGGGTCTCGATCGGGAGGAGGCTGACGGGGCTGCCCCGCGCGCAGAACCAGGGCGCGCCGAGGTCGGAGTCGAGGGATCCGAACGCGAGGCAGGCGGGGGTGGGCGCGGAGCGGAGCGGGGAGGCGGACTCGGGGAGAACGGCATGGCGGAAACGGGAGAGGAGGCGGGAGTGGGCGGCGTGGAGCGGGAGAGGGAGGGGAGCCGGTGTGGTGGCGGTGAGAGTGTGGGACGGGGAGGGGGATGAGGAGGGGAGAAGCGCGAGGAGGGCGAGGTTTTTCGGGAGGGAGGAGGGGCCGAGCGCGTGGGAGAAGGGGACGCACTGGGAGCAGAGAGGACAACGGAGGGAGGAGCCTGCAGCGGCGGCGGCGGAGGCGGGCGGGAGGGCGGCGATGCAGGGCCCGCAGAGAGAGTGGCCGCACGGGAGGACGCGAGGCACAGCGGAGGCGGCGTCGAATGGGGAGAGACACACCGGGCATTCGGGGGGATCTGCGTCTGCCGGTGGCGCTGTGGTTGCCATGATCGTCTCCTCCTCGAATCAGCGAGGCTGGGGCCGGGAGGCCACTGGCAGGGGAGGGGTGCACGGCCCACCGCGGCGGCGGCCGGCGGGTTGGACTTCTCGGAGGCGACGGCAGGTCCGGAATACAGTAGCTGTAGGTCGTTGTGAAATGGGAATAGGCACCGGAAATGGTCTTTTTTCTGTCGGTTTAAAAAAGGAAGAAAAGTAAAAAATAGCAGTCATCCGAATTATTTTATATTCTTGTTTAGATGAAAAATAAATATGGATACTAGTATTCGTACCTATTTCTAAACTGCGTAACAGGGATGTATCTAAACTCATTTTTCATCACATTTTGGTATCCAAATTCGTAATTCCTAATCGATAACAGGGATAATGGATGGATATATTATCCATTTTAGAATAAAATACATCTTGACACAGTACAAGCTCGTATCGTACTTGCAAATTGCAATATCCTCTCTTCAAATAAGAGGGATGTTTCGTATACAGCAACTCTTGCAGACCCTCTAAACAGATCTCTATCTCATATTAAGACGGTCAAGCAAAAAAGTTGCATTTCAATAGACCCTCTACTACGTTTTCTATTTGGGAAGGTTTTCAAATTTTCTCCTTCATCATCTATTTCTAAGGGGTATTCAGGAAACCCTCTATTATAATTTAGAATTGAGGACTACTGCTGGAGTTGAAGAAAATTTAGAAGCCCTAAAAAATAGAGCCAGCCCCCACCCCATTTGGAGTTGCTCTAAGGCTATCAGATTCTAAACCGAAGATATTACTTATTCATCATGTTATCGGTTTGTTTAAATTTGTACAAGGTATTAATTGTTTAAATTTGTACAAGGTATTAACAGCATTTTTGCAGGTTGTGCGTTATATGATAAGGTGACATCCCCTTATTGATCTAGTGGAGTTTTGTAACTGAATGTTTGGTTCCCTTTATGACTCATCGACATCCATTTGGAAGTTAGCAAGCCTAGTTGTTTCTCATTAGTTTATAATCACAGAAAATGATATATAGCATATACCACACATCAAGCAAGAAAACCTTGGATTTTTAGTAGTTTATTGACGATTGAAGGTTGGCTAGTTTTATCTGTTCGCAACCCCACCTTTGCTTACCACAATTTTTTATTTTTACCGGTGGCTCTCTTGTTTTCCTATGCGGTGAATGTTTTTTTCCCTCAAAGAGCCAACCAATCCATCATCTTCGGATTTCCCCTTTTTCCTTTCTTTTCGGTAGAGAGGCATGTTTTTTTTACCCAATCAAGCTATGCCATGCCATAGAGGTCGTTTTTTGCGTGACAAGAGAAATTGTGGGTGAAAACATTCTCTTTGGTATAAAACATTCATTGTTCGGTTTGTCTACTTTCGTCTTTTTTCACTTATTTTCTCACAGAATACTATTGAACCAGCCAAAATCTGCCTATCAAATATTATCTTGGACGATAACAAGAACAAACTTTTTTTCAGAAAAAGGTGCGGGAGAATCCATGAGCCTCACACTCACACCATTGTTCATACGGAGTCGGAGTAGAAAATCCGTCAAGTAGAAACATCCAACTCGAGGAAAAGCTCCAGTAATACAACTGGCCCCAAAATAGCCAATTTTCTCCTACGATCGAGCCACTAACATATAGAGTCGCTTAGTACAGAGCAAGTACATTGGTCTAGTCTAATAGATGGTCTTATGCATTACCACATCATCTTGAGACCAGACAATATACACAATAGGTTGTGTTATAAGTTGTCTTATAGTAAATATATAATTGCATAATTTGTGCATAGAGAAAAAAAATATTGTGAGTTGCATGGCAACCACAACTCGTACAATGGTTAGAAAGTGGTTTTATAGTTCTAAATTTTAGCCTATGAAGCGGTTGTATCGTGAAACGACCACCTTATTCTTACATGAGATGACCTATAAAACCGCTGATACGTAGCAATGCGCTACCTTACTATAAAAATGGCGCATGCCAGCTTCGAACCGGTGGTTATCTGGCAAGTTCCCCGTGCGCGGCGCGCGCTGCGGTCCAGTGGTCTGGAGCACGCTGAGGTCCAGTGGTTTATCGCGCGGCTCGGATTCGAATTTTGAAGCCCATTCTGACAATTGCGTGGGCCCTTTGCGCTGAGCCCACCCACCATACACGGCATGTGATATATTGATGGCCCACGAGAACCCTCTCCCTCCCAGTTTCCCTCCCTCTCAAGCAAACCTGGTCAGCACAGGTCACATGCGAACGTATAAGCAAAAAATGCCACGCGAGCCGTTTCCATTTCCGGCCCTGCAATCCTGCACCGGTGCGAAAGCCCCCCTGACCTCCCTTCCCTCCATGGCGGCCTCTCCTTTACTCTTCAGTCCGTCCACTACTCGCATTCACCTCCTGCATAAAGATCCACACCAATTCAGCAGAGAGCTTCGAGGGGAGGAGGAGAGGAAGGCAGTGGTGCCGGCTGCCGTGTCGCCGTGCCGGTTCTTGGTGGAGCTGAGCTCCTGCTTCGTGCGGATCCCTTCGGGAGCGGAGGAGAGCGAAGGAGACGAGGAGGATGGGGCGCGGCAAGATCGAGATCAAGAGGATCGAGAACTCCACAAACCGCCAGGTGACCTTCTCCAAGCGCCGGGCCGGGCTGGTCAAGAAGGCCCGCGAGATCGGCGTGCTCTGCGACGCCGAGGTCGGCGTCGTCATCTTCTCCAGCGGCGGCAAGCTCTACGACTACTGCTCGCCCAGGACCTCGTATGTCCGTTGCCCTCTTTACCTCTTGGACTACTTTTATCGTTCTTCTTCTACTAGTACTATTTTTTTTTAACTTCTGTGCTTGGGGAACTGATCGCAAAGACACAAACTTTGGTTCGGTGTCGTAGGCTGTCGAGGATCTTGGAGAAGTACCAGACCAACTCCGGGAAGATACTGTGGGATGAGAAGCACAAGGTGCGTGTTCTTCAGTTTTCCCCCTTTCTTTGACCATTTGTTTCAGCACCAGAGCAGATTGGTGGTTCAAACACTGAAGTTCCGAAATGTTTCAGAGCCTGAGTGCAGAGATCGACAGGGTCAAGAAGGAGAACGACAACATGCAGATTGAGCTCAGGTCAGTGTTTCAGTTTTACAGATTTGCTTCCAATTTCTAGCTGCATGAGTACTTGATTAGTTCGCTGCTCATGTGTATATTCAAGTTCTGATTTGGGTAACCTGTGCTTTGTGATGACGCAGGCATCTGAAAGGCGAGGATCTGAACTCCCTTCAGCCCGTGGAGCTGATCGCCATCGAGGAGGCGCTCCAGAACGGGCAGACCAACCAGCGCGACAAGCTGGCAATACTCCATCCATTTGCTCCATAGCTTCATAGTTGCTTGCAGCTCACAAGTACAGAAGTGCTGCAAAGTACTTTAGGGGCTTCTTTCTGATGTTTGTTTCATTGAATTGTTTGTTGCAGATGGACCTCTGGAGGATGCACAAGAGGAACGTACGAGCTCCAAACTCGAATCACGTCCTTTGTTTCTAACTTTGTAGATCATAGAGTGTCTTTTTTTCCCTTTTTCTTTTGAAGGAAGTTGTTAAGTATTTCCGAGAGTGAAAATATTTTTACAACTCCTGATTAAGAAAAGTTTTACAGCCTCTCATCAATTAATAGCCTTTTGTGATTGGTTGCAGGGGAAGATGCTGGAGGACGAGCACAAGATGCTGTCATTTAGGATGGTAATTTTTCCCCCTTCTGAATAACAGTTACTTGAACATTTGCTTGACCATTCCTTGTTTTCTCCTTTTCACTACAAATCAGTATGCAAAAGTTCTGAACAAATTCAATGCGCTGAGCTAACTAAAGAAAACCTGCACTTCCAAGCTCAGCAATTCTTCCTAAGGCTTGGAAATTTTTGGTTTGGATTTCTAGTTGTAGCACCGAAAGGTATTCAGGGTGATCAATCCCTTACCCTGTTAGGCACCCAAGAGGCCAGGACCCAGCTAACCAGATTAATTGAACGAATAAGTTTCCTGAGTGCATTTTCTCATTACTACCATTTGTGTTCTGAATAAGTGAATCTTATGTTCTGCATCCCACAAAATACCCACAAGTACAGATTTCAATGAGTGTAACCTCATTTTGCACTTGCTGAACTGAAAGAAACATGGAAGCTGTGAACATAATAAAGTTTTCCCCCTCTTGTTTCCACCACAGTGCTAAACCTTGTTGAACCGTGGATGAACAGGCCTACCAGCACCAACAGGATGTCGAGCTCAGCGGAGGCATGAGGGAGCTGGAGATCGGCTACCACCAGGTCCAGCACGACAGGGATTTCACCTCCCAGATGCCGTTCACCTTCCGGGTGCAGCCCAGCCACCCCAACCTGCAGGAAGACGAGTAGCTAGGCTGCTGAATCCTACTATGCCGCTCTGAACTGAAGCTCTGCACCTGCATCTTCTAGCTTACATTTCATCGTTCAGTGTTGGCTCTGTATCTTTCTTTTCATGTCAATCTGGATGAACAATGTTGCCTGTCAGTTACTTCGATGAGGCGTCTGCGTATCGTTTAACTTTGGCCGTATCGTTTAACTTTGGCAAGCCAATGCCGGTCCATGTCTAATGATGCCAGTATTAGGACTGAAAATTGTAATATTCTATTAACTTGGTAGCTTAAGCTTGTCTAATTTGATCTCTGTTCTGGCTGGTGACTGATGATCTTTGGAAAACAGAAGTAGCAGAAAGTGATGCGAATGTTGTTCCTTTGCCAATTGAATACATTTACAAATGAATTTCAGTCAAGAAACAGCTGCACTTATAATCACTACCTACATCCCTCTAATTCTTAGCTAGATTTTGCGATCAATCAACAAAATTTGCCTGGTTCATCACCTGAGCATGTCCCCATTGTCCGCGAACGGGGCCAACGGGCCACTGAACGCCGGTGAGGCGCTGAAATTGCTTCCGGCTTCGCTGAACATGACGCTATGCCCGTACGGCAGCGGCCGGTCCGGCAGCTCCGGCACGTCCATGTCCCCCTCCAGCATCCTCACCGCCTCGCCGATGGTCGGCCGCAGCGCCACCATCACGTGCGCGCACAGGATCCCCACGAGCACGAACTTCTCCAGGACCCCGCTCCGTGGGCTCTCCGCGGTGGACAGCGCCTCGTCGAGCACCTCCCTCGCCTGGCCGGCCTTGACGAGCGTCCATGCCCAGTCGGTGATCAGCACGGGCCCTGCCGGGGAAGTCATGTCGAGCACGCGCCGCGCGCTCATGATCTCAAGCAGCAGCACGCCGAAGCTGTACACGTCGCTCTTCTCCGTGAGCTGCCCGTAGAGCGCGTACTCCGGGGCCAGGTAGCCGTGCGTCCCGGCGACGCGCGTCGTGAGGTGCGACTGCCCGTCGCGGCTCCTCCGGGCGAGGCCGAAGTCCGCCACGCGCGCGCGCATCTCGCCGTCAAGCAGGATGTTGGTTGCCTTGATGTCCCGGTGGTAGATGGCCGGCTTGACGCCGTAATGCAGATACTCCAGGCCCCTCGCCACGTCCAGGATGATGTTCCGCCGCTGCGCCCAAGTCAACGGCGGCCGCTTGGCCGCCGGTTCCTTGTCCCTGAAGATGAAGTCCTCGAGCGCACCATTGGGCATGAAGTCGTAGACGAGGAACCTCTGCTTCCCTTCCTCGACATCGTCGTCGGCGATGCAGCAGCCGCGGAGCGGCACCAGGTTCCGGTGCCGGAGGTGGCTGATGATCTCCACCTCGTTGGTGAATTCTTCGTCCCCGCCCTCCATGTCCGGGTCCAGCATCTTCTTGACGGCGACCACGGACCCATCGGGGAGCACGCCTCGGTAGACGGCGCCGAACCCGCCGCGGCCGACGAGGTTGCGCTCGGCGAAGCCACTAGTGGCCTTGGCGAGCTCCGCGACATCGAACAGAATCGACCCGGTGTTGGGCCGCAGGTGCGACCGCCGCTCTCCCGACCCCTCTTCACAGATCTTGGGGCTCTTCTTCTTCTTGCTATTGGCATGCCTCCGCTTCCTCCAAAGGAAAAACGCGAGGAGCGATGCGAGGAGGACGAAGGCGATTGGGATGGTGGCGGCGTAGATGGCCGCGTTGTTCGACTTGGACAGCGCGGAGGGAGGGGTGGAGAGGCCGAGGCCAAACGCGCAGCCAGCGGTGGGCGGGTAGGTGGGCCCCGCGGCGTTGGCCACGCCGGCGGCGTAGAGCACGGAGACGTAGAAGCAGGAGCCCGACTTGCTGTCGTTGGCCGCGGCGGTGGTGAGGTGCGCGGTGGCGGCGACACCGGCTGCGTAACATTGGTTGCAGGTAGCCGGCGAGGCGAGGTCGGGGCCGCAGGAGGAGTTCAGCGCCTGGACGGAGTCGTTCCCGACGGCCGCCTCGAATTCCGCGGCGGTGGAGACGCCGGCGCAGTAGGACGGGGTGATGGCGAACTGGTCCGGCTCCGGGAAGCACTCCGGCACCAGGGTGGAGCCCGGGAGGCCCGCCGGCGCGCCGGAGATCAGGTCCGAGAAGCCGTCTAGGCAGGCCGCCGAGGCCGCCGCGGACGGGAGGCGGAAGCGGCCCGTGGCGCGGAGGCGCTCGGCGAGGCCGATGCCGAGCAGGGAGAGCAGCGTCTGGCAGCAGGCCGTCATGTTGGGCGCGCCCCCCGCGCACGACGTCGGGTCCCACGGGAACGTCCGCACGTAGCCGAGGTCGAGCGGGCACGGCTCCGACGTCGCGTTCCCGCCGCCGGCGCCGCCCGCCCCCGCGGCACCCACCGGCGAGCTGACGAGCAAGAAGAGGGCGACGACGAGCGGGAGAGGCCTGAGCATCTTCGGGGTCGGCATTTCCGGCAGCGGTTGGTGCGCGGTTGGCGGCGAGCGGCGGCGGAGGTCTGCTCGGCCCCGGCTGACGTCGGGGCGGGGAGTGAGACAAGGAGTGGTAAAATGGGGCGGCGAAGCGCCGAAGCTGTTCCGTGCACGAGTTCTTTATCCGCATTAAATATAGCGCGCGGATTTTTGTGCGGTTTGCGAAGTATGACGGGTGGGGTCGGGTTGGTGGTCATGTGCGTCGGATTGACGGGGACGTGGTTGGGAAGGCGTGCGCCGGCTCGCCGGAAGGCCGCAGGAAATGAGTGGCGGAACAGGTGGTCGACGAGACGCAATCACAGCTAGATAGCGGTTCGGCTGGCGTGGCGCGGATTGGGGGGCAACATGGTGAAGAGTCAACATGGAAACTGGTTGTTTCTGGGCGGAGGCTAGCGGGCTAGTGAAAGGGAATTGTGGGAGCGTTCCAAAATTGAGAAATAAAACACGCACGTATGTTGGAGCACTTTCAAAAAAAAAAACTTCAAATAAATTACGGTGTTAGAACATTTTTCATGAAAAGTACTTTCCAGTTATTGTATTACTCTAGGTTGTTGCAATGGTGGTTACAGCATCATTATAGAATTTGGAATAATAAACCATTTGATCACTAAATGGCAAGGACTTTTATGACAAAAGCATGCTAGAGACGAAAAAAACATCTAGCATGTGTGATCAAAAGCTTATCTAAGATATGGCAGCAATAAAGCGAAAGTAGATATTTAAATAGAAGTAACTAGACTTCACTAAAGCACCCGACCCACAAATAGAATACCTCGTTTATATTATTGTTAGTTTGTTAGAACATTGCAAATAAGGGGCACATGCCCACTCCCTTCCCCTACAGGCTAGCAAGTTATTTGATGATAATACGTTGATTTATAAGATTTAACAAATCAACAATGGCTCTATGTTAAAGAATCAGCTACGTCTTTCAATTGAGGTTTCTAAATGATTGAATCGGTATTATAGACATCCTGTTTAAAGAAATGACCACACATTATAGAATTGTTGCAGAAATGACCACACATTATAGAATTGTTGCAGCTAATGTGTACATCATTCTCAAGGGTATTTTTATTATATTTCGGTAAAATATTGTCTTCACAACACTCGAGTGATCATCACATTCCAATACCTATACTTAATGGCATCACTAGCGTATAATGTTGGACTAGACCTTAGAATTTGATGATATGGCTGAGCTCGAGATTTTCTTATTCTAAGATCCATAATAGGCTTTAAAGTAAACCTACATTTAAAAAAAATTGGATCTATACCATTAAAAGATGCAAACTTTAGAAAAACACCATTGGAAGTATGAACTGTAGGAAAGTACTATCAAAACAATGCTCCATCATTGATTTCTAGCATGTCTGTTGACTCCACGTTACTTGCTCTCATTCCAGCAACAAAACAGCTCCACTTGAGCTCCATTTCCAGCAACACTTACCTCATGTTTGCAGCACCATAGCAGGATGTAAAAACACATATAAAACAAAATTTCAGTAGGATATAACACACCTTCTTAGCAAGTATATATCACAACTCTCAGCATAATATTTACACAAATTTCAGCAGTACATAATGGAGTTTACACACTATTTGCAGTATGGCATAACAAAAGAACCAGCAACCATAGTTGCACACATTTTTCACAAGAGAGGAGGCCTGCGGAGCTGCTGCTGGTCGCCCGGGGGGGGGGGGGGGGGCGCCGCCGCTGTGTAGTCGTCGCTCCCTCTTCTGCGTGCGTGCGTGCGGCCAGGGGCATGCGTGAGTTGGTTAGGGGTGAGTTTTTCTTTTTTTTTTTAATCAGCAGCTAACAGAGCAGCCCTTCCATTTAACGTCAATGTTAGAAATCAATAACGGAGCATTCTTTTGACGGTACTTTCCTATAATTCAAACTTTCAATGATATTTTTTCTAAAGTTTCATCTTTTAATGGTACAGTCCAATTTTCCCCACATTTAAATAAAAAATAAATTATCATTTGTCTCCCCTTCTCATCCCCGTTACTTTTTAAAACTACAAGTCATTCATTACTCCACGAAATAATCTAGCGATCAAGCTTACGCTAACCACTCTACATCCTTCCTCACCCATCGTTTCCCTCAAAAATGGTAGATCTGGAGAGAGTAAACCTAGATTTGATGTTCGGTGCATCCTTCCTGACTCCGGCTATCTATAGTTGAATCCATTGCCACATCCTCGATCTCCCTCATGCATTGGGGCTCCCACTCCCCACCATTGGTCATCACACTTGACGTCGCTCGAGCTCCACCCACCCACCACGCTGGAGCTCCCCTATTCATGAGCCGCCGTGAAAGTTGTAGCCCGTGTTGCTTCTTGTCCCCGACGACCTCCACCACGTCGGGCCTGCTTATTCCCCGGCGATTGGGGTGGTGGAGCCGACACCATCATCAACCTCCTATGATTGTGTTCCTTACCATATTTATAATGGACGGACGTTCCTCTTAAGATCACTTATGTATAAAATCACTCCTAAGAACGTCAACTTAACCTTAGGACCGTTTTTCCCACAACCCTAAGTCTACTTGATCCAGATCGCGCTGATCTCATTCTTTCTTTATTTCTCTGATGTCTTCCCTATAGCAACACTCCCAGCACTACTGAAGCATGATGATATGCTCTCTATTTGTGGTCTTGCCTATGCTCACCGTCCTTCATTGTCTCTAAATCTCCCTAGCTAGCCATCGGCATTGCTTACTGCTCTTTTGCTAAACCATCTCTAACATATTGTCTCTTGATCTCCCTAGCCACCGGCATTGCTTACTGCCCTTTTGCTAGCCTGCTCCAACCACTCTCCTCGACAGACCTTCCAGCTAACAGACCACCATGCTGTCTGTGGTCCCAGAACACCACAAAATGGCTTGAAAATTCTGCTTACTGCAACCTTGGTTTCTTTAATTATTTGCTGGTTGTTGCGTGGGAGAGAGCCATGTATTCGCATCTATGGAATGGAAGAAAGGGTTCCAACCCAATCCGCATCTGCCAAAGAATAAAGAAAGTTATTGGAGGCGTGTTAGAACCACTCAGCTCTCGGGCTGCAGAGAATTATACGCCTCCTATTGCAGTCTATATATCAACTGGACGACAGATACGGCATCAGGGCCAGACCAACTTGCACCTTGCCATTTCTTTAAGCACACAATAGTAGATCATCAGCTCGTCTGTGATGGTTGCCATGGCTTCCAGAAAGAAAGGAAGCATAAGAAAGGGGGAAGACAAGAGAGCTGCTGGTGAGATGAAAACCGGAAACCAAACATGCTCGTCGGCTGATGATTCAGATCTGCTCGCCTGACAAAACTGTACAGTACAAACAGATGGTCCCAATGTAAAATATACAATCTCACAACAGTGGTGCTGCGGATGCAGACCCAACGACAGGTCGACACTCGACAACAATAGAAAACCGCCAAGAATTCTTTTCTTTGAAAAAAAACCATGGGGTCTACCTCTCTACCCATCGCAGGAGCAATGGAGCGTTGACCCGCGCCCTCACCTCATATCAACTGATTAAGATCATAAGATGGCGGGTTAGGAGAGGTAGAGGTACAGTCCAAGGTAGAGCTGGGACTTGGGCTGCGCTATTTTGGGCGGGCTACCGTACGACCTTTTGGCACATTCAAAGCATGGCACGACAAAGCATGGCAGGGTATGTAAAATTTTGAACCGTACCGGCACGATATGAACACCGGAGCCATGACATGTCTCAACACGATGTGCTATATGACACGACCTGTATTTTTGGCCATGCTTGGACCGGCACGAAATGACCCATCGGGCTCGCGCGTAGCCCGCTATTCTATTATGATAGTTAATATTGCTTTCTAATTTCCTACCATGCATGCATGGTTTATATGCTTTCTAGTTGAGATATGTTGCCTTCTATATGAAATGTATTAATGTAAAATAAAATTAATAAAGAATCTTTTCCTCAATTTTATTTCTCCTCGTTCTTTCTAAAGTTTATTTATTTTTCTTATATCAGTTTGAATATTTTTTCTCGCTGTTGGTAGTAGTAGCAACGCATACGCGTGATAGGTTGGTCGTGACCATCAGTGACGGGTCCAGACCCCGAGCTGGGGGTGCTGCAGCCCGGATCTGGCCAATAAATTTGCATATATTCCCATACATTATCAGTACAAATCAGCCTATTTAGCTTGAAATTAGCCCCAAATATCTCCAATCAGAACAAGTTATGTTGTCCCAGCCCGGTCCAAATTGAATTCTGGCTCCGCCCATGGTGACCATCTCTTCTTGTAACGATTGTAACGATGAGTACACAAATCAACTGCAATTGGAAGTATCTGGAGGACCGTGCTTGGACCAGCACGGTACGAAGGCGTGCCGGCATACCGTGGGCCAAGCTTGGGCATGGTGAAAGAATTATCGTGCCGACACGGTATGGCACGATGTGCCGAACATGCCTAGAAGTCTAGACCCGTCACGACACGTAAAATTTTAGGCCGTGCCGGTACGACACGAACACGAGAGCCGTGCCATGTCTCAACACGATGTGCTATATGGCACGACCCGTATTTTGGACCTTGCTTGGACCGGCACGGCACGAAATGACCCATCGGCTCGCACAACCCTCTGTTCTACTATAAGAGTTAATGTTGCTTCCTAATTTTCTACCATGCATGCATGGTTTATATGCTTCCTAGTTGAGATATGATGCCTTCTATATGCAATGTACTAATGTAAAATAAAATTAATAAAGCATGTTTTCCTCAATTTTATTTCCTCTCGTTCTTTCTAAAGTTTATTTATTTTTCTTATATCGGTTTGAATATTTTTTTCTCACTGTTGGTAGTAGTAGCAGCAACACATACGCGTGATGGGTTGGTCGTGACTATCTGTGTTGTACGATAAGTACACAAATCAACTGCAACTGCAAATATCTGGAGAACCGTGCTTGGACCAGCACGGTACAAAGATGTGCCGGCGTGCCCTGGGCCGAGCTTGGGCATGGTGAAAGCATTATCGTGCCGAACATGTCTAGAAGTCTAGACCCGACACGGCACGAGGCATGAGAGGACCGGGCTGGGCCGGCACGGCACGGCCCGGCCCAAGTCCCACCTCCGGTCCAAGGCAAGGTCCAGGTGGATGTACGTACGTACATGGATGCGAATCTGTGTCCTAATCTCAGGTCATATTTTTGCGCTGGTCGTCTCCCCACATGATCTTTGACCATGGCACATGCTCGTGGGCTCCGCTCATGGCTTGCACGGAAGCACACCAAGCAGCAGTAACATTCGACGGAGAAAGTCAAATAGCCGTTGGATTGGCTCGACCGCGAGTCATGCCATCGTTTTCTTTCGACTGGTCACTGGTGGCGTTGTGCTCGCAGCGACGTCCGGAGGTAGCCCACATCGCTGTCAGCCTGGCACGGGCTAGCTCGGGAAATTCTGGCCGGTGACGCTGATGGCGGAGCGTGCGCGCGCGGCTTGGGAGAGAACTTTTCAGCGGCGGAATGGTCTTTGCGCCTCTGCGCATCTGGGCTGCATCATCTCCTCCTTGTCGGGTCATGCCTGTCCTCGGCCTAGAGAAGAACACGCTGGGAAGCTTCAGTGCTTCACCCTTCGCAGCTCGTGTGCGTCTCTGACCCTTTTACAGGTCGTGTTTGGGTCTCTTCGTCCACTATGGCCGTGGTTGGTTGATGCATCATTTGGAGCACGTGCGTTGATAATAAACTACGCAACGAAGGATCTGCGCGGCAGAATCTTCGCCTGCCACCGTGGCTGCGCGCAGCTCCTGGCCCCTTCACGTGGCGGTGGTTCTGCCAGCGCCGGAAACCGTCGTCCAAGGTCTGTCGGCAGTCGGCTCTCAGCTGGCCAACTACAGTGAACAGTCAGCAGTCGGCACTAAAAGACAATGCCGCAGTTTTACGCCCTACGAAATGGGCTGGAACTCACTGATCATGGGCCGTTGTTGTCGAACAAGCCGGGGAAATCCATACACGTGTGGCCTGGGGACCGAGATACTGCAAACCAGGTAAGCTTCAAATCGCGGGCCCGCAAAAGAAAAAAAAGCTTCAAATCGCGGCGGAAACGCTAATCAAAATGGTTTGGAGTTTTGGGCTTGTAGTAGGGTTGAGACGCGGCCCCATCAGGAAATGTGGCCCATGCGCTCCAGCCTCCAACAACACTAGCAGCAAGCAAGCCAACCAAGAACCGTGGAAGGCCCTCCGAAATTTTTGACCCACAAGCCCCGATGGCCCTGCACAGCCCAGCTACCCGCGTGCTGTCATGCGTCGCGCCCTTGTCTCGTCTCGATCGGTGGCCGGCCGGGTTTGACCTGCCGGCGGCCCTCCGCGTCGCTCACGAGATGGTAGCTAGCTAGGAGCACCAGCGGACAAAAAGATCGAAACGGAACCTTGGCTTCCACACCCGTCATTCTCGCAGGGGGCGAGCTGCTCCATGATCAGACGGTCGTCGGCCACCCGTTACGGCGAAACCATCAGATTTGCCCAGCTGCTTGCCTTCTGTTTCTTCTCCGCATTGCGATCAGATAGTGGGGAATTTAGGTACAGTACTAGCCAACAACAGTGCTCGCAGGTCCTGTGCCTTTCGTGGCACTTTTTCGCTTCGGATCGTGGTGCGCACGTGCACGCGGGCCCCGTCCGGCATTTCCAAACGAAACGGGCCCGTATTGTGTGCAGGGCTAGCTAGCTAGCGACGACGTCGGCCTGCAATACACTCTGCTTAATACTTTGTAGCAAGGTGCTTTGTAGCAAGGTGCTCCGCGCAAATAGCAGCTTTTTGATGCTAACATTGCGGCCTCTTTTACTTGAAAATAAATTATTTAAATAATTTAGTTTTGTTGTTCATGACAATGGTTTTCTTCATAATTATCATTTATCACATCTTTCACTGTTTAACGCGGGGAGTTTCTAGTCCATCTAGATGAATGACCAGCTTACATGATCTTTCGGATTTCTCGGCATCTAATAACTGCTCGTTAATATTTCGTATATCTATTGACCATATTCTATACAAATACTATTTCTTTGAATTAGTCTGCAACGTTCGATTTTGTAAAATCAATGGTGTACCTTTCTTTTTTCGATTAACGTAGGATTTTTTAAACCCTCCTAATGAACGTGGTGACTTCTTTAAACAGTCTACGTAATATCCACAAAATTGGTTGCAAAATTAATCTATTTCCACATTCTTATATTTTCGCTTTAATATTCCATGCTTGTCCGTTTGTTGCCAGTGCCTCAGTTTTTTTGTCTACCATTATGACATTTTTGTAAAAAAGGGTATTTGTTGGTTATGTCTAAACATTTGCAGTTGTATAGATTGGTGTGGACACTATGTACAATACCTGACCTAACCCGAAAACTTTGTAGCAACATGTACGATCCAGGTAATAAATCTGATGTGCTAGTCAATTGGTTCAAACTTGGTTCAAACTTGATGTGTTGGTTGATTGACGTTGTTCAAATACTTGTGATCCTGTGGCCAGATTGGCTGTTGAAGATGGAGATATTATTTCGGCTAGAAAAATTCAAGCAAGACCAAATTAAGTGCACGAATTGCATTTATAGAAGAGATGTATTTGCCATTTCATTTACCTCTCGTTCGTCCTTATTGAATAATACATGCAGCTTTCTAAGTATAGAAGTTCACATCAATCATTGATTTTTAAGGTGCTTTGTTCTATATCACGTTTGCGTATTTTAATACTTTAACTTGCAAAATATAAATTTGAGGATTGAATTTAATATTGGGTCACCTTGAATAGATGTTGGACCTCGATTTGTGCCTTGCAATATTTTGATTATTATTTAGCGAAAGGATCTCTAGTCTACTCCTTCCATCCATTTTTAAAAGGCAAAGTATAATATAGCACAGTCTTTCAAATAACACTTTGATAATTCATTTATCATTTATTATATCATAAGACGGTTATAAACTTATAATTATGGTAAAGTATATTTGATTACGAATCCAATCATATTAAGTTTACATTATAAAAGTAAAAAAAATAATAATCAAATTATTGGTCAAAGATTGCAAAGTTTGAATCTTGATATGCATGTGTGCCTAATAAAAATAGATTGAGGGAGTAGTTGTTAGAGTAACTGAGTAGCATCCGATAGACTTAGATCTAACATTGTGGGAGTCAATTAAAAACAATAATAGATGAAATAAAAAGTTATATTTAAAAATAGCTTGGGGCCTCCTTGCTGACTTCGGTCAAATAATATTATGTTTATTTATTTTCACTTGTCGATACAAAACTTATATATACATATGATATATATATGTTTTAATTTTTTAATCAGCTGAATCCATTGGTATTTTTTCCACTTTGGTTACTTTACATTTTTTATTTATTTTTGGCCTATTTGACTGACTGCATAGATTGGTCCACTTTAGACTTTTATCATCTCCTCGATATAGTTTCAGCAGTGTTTTAAATAGCGGAGCTATAGCGACGCTATAGCGGTTTCCGAGAGATACCATTTCGGGATTTAGCGGGCTATAGCGGACAATAGCTGTATTTTTAGAAGCTACTGCTAAATCTTATAGCCCGCTATTGAAAACACTGAGTTTCAGGCATGTCTTTTTGTTGTTTCTAACTCTTTTCTTTGACTTCATTTTCTCGAGCTATTTTGGTCGATTTCTCCATCTAAATTTTTTTTCATCCATACATTTAAAAACAATTAGTGTGTTTCGCGTCTGATACACCTAATGGTGAAGTTCCATGTTTTCAGTTGCTGAGTTTAGATTGTGCCTCAGAGCTTGCTATTATTTCTGAGCGAAGAAGAACAACGACAACGACTGGTTTGAATCATTTGTTTTGTATCATAGGCTATCGACTTAGGGCTAGTTTGGTAGGGCTCCAGCTGTGGCTAAAATGACTCAGGTTATAGCTTCTCTGTTGGAGCAGCTCTCTAATGGAGACGGGGCCGTTTTGAAAAACGTTTATTAGAACGACTTTTATTTTTTCATGAATATATGGAAGATGTCAAATGTCCAATGTGCCCCTAGCTATATGACTCGTTGTACAGATGAATTTTATTGTTTTTCTACAATTTATAATATGAATTTATAACAATATAATTTCATATAAAATAACATAGTAATGAATATAATTATAGAATAAACATTTATTTATTGATGAGGGTGAGCATATTTGTGTCAGGGTCGGTCGGTCAAGGGGCCTGATCGATCTGCTTGGTTTGCTAAAATGTCCTTTTTTATATTTCCTTTTTTATTTGCACCTAATTAGGAACGGATCGTACATGTTTTATGATATCACCTTTCCTTTAAACCTACCAGAGATATGATTACGGAGGGGTAAGGAGTCCAGGTCCTTTTTACGTTAGAAATACCAAATTAATATGGAGTACTCTTTGAAATAATATAGACGGTTAGATTTTCATAAAATCCGTCGGTGCAAATCCTTCTTTTTTTAGATTAATGTGGGAATTTCTAGACCCTCTCGACGACCGTGGTGACTTTTTTAACACTATTATATTAAGATAATAGATAGATTCTTTTCCCTCAAAAAATGCACTCTGCTTAATTAGCCATCAGCACGCCACCGCTGACTCCAAAACTCCACTCACAACCTTAATTTGATCTCTCATTTCTTAGTAAGCTACTAGGATCGTAGGATGGCGTTAGCCGACAGCATCGAATGTCCCGTGTTCGTCCACGTCGGCGCTCACTACTACTCATGTACTCTCCTACGGAATCTAATACCACGCTCAACTGGAAAGACCATGCTAGCTGTTGTTAATGATATCTCGGGCGGCAATCCCGCCCACTGGTGTACAGAAAATTAGGTGTTCAAATGAAGCCCTGTAAAAAGTGGCCATCATCCTCTGGTCAGGAAGGAATGCTGGCTCCGTGCCGTTGCTTTTTCTTCGCCCGGCCCTTTTTCATAGGGTTTGGGCAGGTCAAAGACAAAAGGAGAGGGATTACTTTACTTAACCGGACGGAACCTGCGTGACAGCCCCCCAAAAGTAACCCGATATATTAGCCTCAAAAGTTGATGAAGGACAGAATGTTGTCGTCGTTCCTGTGTGAAAAAAAAGGGACGGGATGTTGTTTGGCACTACGTATACTATGATTAGTGCTGTGCGTGAGCAATGATGATGTAGCCATTGCACGGAATAAAGGAGGTTTTGTGTCGTTTGATTTGTGCTTACTTTTCTGTAAATAGTATCGTGAGGCATATTGTTGTTTTTAAGCCCTCTTTTGATGAGTTTGAATGAAGGTAATGTTGATGCGTGATGACATAATTACAAAATCCCGAAGTGTTAACTTAGATTCTACTAGCTCACTCCATACAGTGCATACTGTGTACACCCGGGTACTGTCTTAAGAATAGGGTAATAGTATGTTCTACTTTCCAACAAATTTCCCTGGCTAAAGTCTAAATATTTCAGACATCATATGCGCTGACAATTGCATGGAGACGAAGTTTGTCTACAGTATAACAATGGCAGGGATAAATTCGCTAACCGCAATTCGGAAAACTATGTACGCATAAGCTGGTTGGTGGGCAGAATGAAGATTATCTCCATTTTACCTAAAAATGCATGCCTGACTTTTGAAAGTTAATACCGTTTTAAAAAAAGGTTATCCGAGTTAATACCGTTTTGTTTGTACCTTAATCTTTTAGCTAGATCGGCTAAACTTTTGAAAGTGTGCTAAACTTTCTTGCAGAAAATATGACGCGCGTCTGAAATTTCAAAACTGCGTCAAATGCAACAAATGCTCTGTTGTCATGAATAAGAAACATCACGTATTCTCATGGAGTCATGGCGCTTAACGGCAAAGAACAACACATGAATCCAACATCCAACACTAGACGCCACCATGAGCTGACGATTACGCGTTCTGATCCTTCTGGTAATAACAACCGTCCTTTAGCCAAATCTGCATCTTAATAACATCCCCGCTAATCATTTTCACCATGCATGCATTGGATTCTGCGGCCGTGAGTATGTGCATCTGTGTTCATTTGGGAGTTTCCGCACTCACATTCCGTGCCATACTAATTGTGCAGGCTTTGTATTTTTAAAGAAATGGACAGACATCAACTTTGAGCAAATCAGTCTTAACAAAAACCTTTTTAAATCATTTCTATATTCGACTTTTGCCTCAACCACCAATCTCTCTCTGTTCTACGAAACAGTTCATGACTGCCAAACGAAACAACACAACACTCCAACAAATCACAAACGTTTCATTTTTTTTCACAAACACCGAGCACTTTCGATCTTTCCTTGCCCCTAAGAGCTACTAGGAGCCGCATTTCGATCGACGGGCCAGAAATGGGCAAAACCAATGCGGCAAAGTCTTTTCATTTCCCGCGACGCAAGGAGAATGATCACCACTGGGAGCAAGATCATGATACGATCCCTGTAGGTAGTGGGCCCTCAGCTTAATCAATCTCGCCGCCGAGCGAGGAGACCAGCACGCACCGAACCTTATTCCGAGGGGAAGCAAAAGGGTGGTCGAGAGCCCGTGGGGCGCAAACGCCCCAGCACCCTCCGTCCTCCCTTCCTTCTCTGATCCTACAATGCAGAAAATGCAGAGAACACAACCCCTGTCAGTCTGCCACTAAGCCTTGATTACTGGCAAGGCTTCGCCACCGCGCCCTATAAAAGCCTGGCCAGCCTGCATACATGACACACCACTCCAAGCTTGACCAGCCCTACGCCCCTACCTATCGCCTTGCAGCTCTTCTCTTCACCTCCAAGCTAGCTCCTCTTGCGAGAGCAAGGAGCGAGCAGGGGCAGAAGGGGAGCTGCCGGAGGAGAGTACTTCTGCAAAGGTAAGAAAAAAAAAATGCATGGGAATGCAATGTGCTTGTAGTACGCTGTTGAGATCTTATCCTATCTCTGGGGTCTGGTGGTGAGTGTGATGCATCTTCCTCCAAGGTTTTTGATGGTCTTGCTTGCTTTGTGTTGGTCAGTGGACACTGTCCGATCCCCAGTGAGATAGATCTCTGATCGCAGGATCTTGTGTGCTGGGGGGCGGGGTCACGCAGGCAGGTCAACCAGTAGGGTCCTGTGCTCCTGTACTATTTTAGGTTGCCATGCTCTTTTCATTGACGAAATAGTAGTAGCATCATAGTGGTGGGATCGAGAAACGGCCGGGAGGACGACCCTTGCATTTCAACCACGTTTGTTTTTGGGCTGCACTGAAATCCTCACTGCGTTGTGTGAGGTCCACTCTTTTCAGAAAACCTTGTGCCAAGTTGCATGAGAAATTGAGAATACACTACTACTAGTAAGTTGTGTGGAGCATTCGTTTTGTTCCACCGCTCAAGTCTTTGCATAGTCCACTTGGAAAAATAAAACAAAAGAACCGGCGCCTTCCAGGCAACCCCAACCCCGGCTATAAATTGCCGCGGCCACCCTCCCTTCCTCCTCAGTCCTCACAGTCACTTCACCACCAGCCAACCACGAGCCGGTGGAGTGGCAGGCAGGCAGGCTAGCTCGGTAGCGAGTGCCCGAGTCGTAGCCGCCTTTGAATTCCACGCGGAGTCGCCTTCGTGCTCCGGCTAGCTAGTCCCGTGTGTCGCTCACCACCTGAGTTGCTGTGCTGCAGTTCGTCTTGTCGACCGCCGGCGGCTATATAAATTGCCGCGTAAGTCACGGTGCTGAGCACTTCAGCTAGAGCTCGAACTGGTTTTGGGCTGCCTTCTGTGCCTGTTCTCTAGCTGCGAGTCTCACTGTTCAGATGTTGTGCAAACTTGTCTGCAGAGATGGGGGAGAACGGTGTGCCCAAGCACTGCTACCCGGCCGCGGCGGCGGCGGCCATGGAGGTGACCTCCGTGGAGCTCGGCCACACGGCGGGCTCCAAGTGCTACGACGACGACGGCCGCCTCAAGCGCACCGGTAAGGAGCTAGCTAGCTCTACGGAGCGGCCTTGGCCAGCTACACATCTGCTGTGGTTTTTCTTGAACAATCGCCGGAGACTGATGGAGAGTTATATGCAGGGACGATGTGGACGGCGAGCGCGCACATCATCACGGCGGTGATCGGGTCCGGGGTGCTGTCGCTGGCGTGGGCCATCGCGCAGCTGGGCTGGGTGGCCGGCCCCGCCGTCATGCTGCTCTTCTCCTTCGTCACCTACTACACCTCCGCGCTGCTCGCCGACTGCTACCGCTCCGGCGACGCGTGCACCGGCAAGCGAAACTACACCTACATGGACGCCGTCAACGCCAACCTCAGTACGTGCAGCGCGCGCGCCTTCATTCTTGTGTCTCCGTGTCTGTCTGCCGCTGCAGAGCAAGAGACCACCAACCAAGAGCTGACTCTGTTTCGTCGTTCCGTCGAGCAGGTGGCATCAAGGTCCAGATCTGCGGCTTCCTGCAGTACGCCAACATCGTCGGCGTCGCCATCGGCTACACCATCGCCGCCTCCATTAGCATGCTGTGAGTAGAACGCGTCTCTTGCATTGGCACGTGTGTTATCCAGCTGATTTTATGAGCTCAGCTTAACTCGATTACTCAATGGCGGGTGACCTGCGTGCAGGGCGATCAAGAAGGCCAACTGCTTCCACGTGGAGGGGCACGGCGACCCGTGCAGCATCTCCAGCACGCCGTACATGATCATCTTCGGCGTGGCGGAGATCTTCTTCTCGCAGATCCCGGACTTCGACCAAATATCGTGGCTCTCCATCCTGGCCGCCGTCATGTCCTTCACCTACTCCACCATCGGCCTGGGCCTCGGCATCGTCCAGGTGGTCGCCAACAAGGGCGTCCAGGGCAGCCTCACGGGCATCAGCGTCGGCGCGGTCACCCCCATCGACAAGGTGTGGCGCAGCCTGCAGGCCTTCGGCGACATCGCCTTCGCCTACTCCTACTCCCTCATCCTCATCGAGATCCAGGACACCATCCGCGCGCCGCCGCCGTCCGAGTCCAAGGTCATGCGCCGCGCCACCATCGTCAGCGTCGCCGTCACCACGCTCTTCTACATGCTTTGCGGCTGCATGGGCTACGCCGCGTTCGGCGACAACGCCCCCGGGAACCTCCTCACCGGCTTCGGGTTCTACGAGCCCTTCTGGCTCCTCGACGTCGCCAACGCCGCCATCGTCGTGCACCTCGTCGGCGCCTACCAGGTCTACTGCCAGCCGCTGTTCGCCTTCGTCGAGAAGTGGGCGCAGCAGAGGTGGCCCAAGTCCAAGTACATCACCGGGGAGGTCGACGTCCCGCTCTCCCTCTCCGGCTCCGCCGGCCGGTGCTACAAGATGAACCTGTTCCGGCTGACGTGGCGGACGGCGTTCGTGGTGGCCACGACGGTGGTCTCCATGCTCCTGCCCTTCTTCAACGACGTGGTCGGGCTCCTCGGCGCGCTGGGGTTCTGGCCGCTCACCGTCTACTTCCCCGTGGAGATGTACATCGTGCAGAAGAAGGTGCCCCGGTGGAGCACGCGGTGGGTGTGCCTGCAGCTGCTCAGCCTCGCCTGCCTCATCATCACCGTGGCCTCCGCCGCCGGCTCCGTCGCCGGGATCATGTCCGACCTCAAGGTCTACAAGCCGTTCGTCACCACCTACTGATCGACAGCTCGTCGCACTGAACATATGCACAGATTGATGGACAGACAGATGATTGGCGCCTAGTATGTGCAGTCTTTAATTAAATTAGTCATTAATTAATTACCACACGGTAAAAAGAAAAGGGAAAAAGGAAAAAGAAGAAAATTGGTGTCCTTGTGATGCATAGCTTGCATCGCCGATGTACCGTGTCCTTGCTAATTTCCATTGTTTGTGATCTGGTTAACTGAAAAAGGTAGTGAATTAAGAGAAATCAAAATAGTGTGTTTACAAGTCAAATGCTTGTGTTGAAAATCTGTTCAGCAGAGCAATATTGAAATTATCCGTGCATATATAATTCCTGCAAAATGCCTGGTCCGTGGGAGGGACGCGACGTGGCCTCAACAACCAACCGCACTCCAGGTCCGTGGGATTAGTAAAGTGTGTGTGAGAGACAGAGAGAGCGCCTCGCTCTCCAATCCCGGCGCCACCACGGCCGGTCAGACCAGCTGATCAGGCGGCCTCCGCCGCTGCTTTTTGGTGTTGATTGGACAAAGTACGGACGCCGCATTACGGCCAAGCTTTCCTTTTTCCGCGGCTGCTATGGCGACGGTGGCGGCGAAAGGAAGGATCCCGGAAGAATCTCCGACCATGGTGATAGCTTCAATCAAGACAAGACGCTCCAAAGATCCCTCTCGGCTCCACCACCGATGACAATAATCCCCTCCCTCTTTGGCTAGGTTGGTTCCGATCGACGCACTGCCCGTACAGGGTAACAGGAGTGACCTTTTTCGTCAGTGCGGTGGCGCACCACCGTGGCCCCCGGCCCGCTCCGCTCCTCTGCCGTCGACGTCGCGGTAACCGGGACGAGCGAAGGGAGGGAGCAGCCGGAATACCCTCGCCGTCGTCTCCAGCCTGTCCGCTCCGCGGAAAGAGCGGCCGGCCGTGGAGCGCGGCCGCCGTGCGCTCCGTCGCGGAATGTTCGCGCGCGTGCGGTTCCGTGCGCGAGAGAGGTCCTGCTTCGCGGGGGCTGGTTCAAGTGGTCGATCGATCGCTGGAAAGGCGCGCACACATTCCATTCCGCGGGAGGAGGAGGACGAGATCGAGCTGCAGCGATCGCGTTCGCATCTCGCTGCAGTGCAGGGATGAGGAGATCTCTGAATTCCGGCCCAAGTACCGCAATAATCGATCGAGGCTGCGTCGGCACACAAGTGGCCGTCGCAAGCAGAGACGACGAGCCTGCCGTGGGGCATCGGCATCGGCATCGGCATCGGCATCGGCATCGGCATCGCCACCGCGCGGGGCAATCGCGCGAGGACGCGACACGGCCACACGAGATACGCGAACAAGAACAGACAGATTTGTCAGCTGCTGGCCTGGCGATCAGTAGGTTGCAGGATTGGTTGGGCAGCACAACTGCACAAGTGAGAGCCAAGAGCAGCTACTACAGAGGCGCTGGGGTAGCAGGAGCCATAGCTAGACACAGTCACACAGGGTATGGAAGCATAGTACAGAAAAAGCATCGTCTTTGCTGCAACATGTTGGCACTCTCAGCATGTTTTAGTGCCTTTCCTGTAGGGACACCCACCTGCGTTCAGTGCTCTTGATTCGAAACCTTAACCATGTCCAGGGAATGTGCGCTCGCATGGAAATAAAACCAGAAAAAAAAACTGGCCCGGGATTAGCACACAGACACAGCATTACACAACTGTTGAAAAGGTCAAAAGGGATCCCGTGGATTGGCCGGCATCATTTTTGGCCGGGAAAGCGAGAGCCGAGCAAGCCCATGTGGGGCAGCATCGTATATATGCGTCTATCCGCCGTAACAATCAACTGGTGGGATTAATCCGGGAGGGATATATATCGATCGATCAGCTAACTGCATTGTTCCCTCCTTATCCCATGAGTACAGGATGCCGGGCACCCGGCGCTGCCTGTCGGCTTGCTTGCCTGCTTTCGATTGACGGATGGTGCTCATACGCTACCGGGCACTGTTTTCTACTGTGAGATGCGATGAGATGAGGATCGCAGCAGGGGGGCATGCATTATTGTCTGCACTAGTAGAGTACTAGAGCAGCTGAAAGAGATCAGGGGAACATTGCATTGCAGATTTTTCAGACCTGCAAGCAGATTTTTTTTTCGTTCTGAAAAAAATCTGTAATGCGCAATGGGATGAAGCGTCGCTGCCGACGGACGGGTAGGTAGATGCTGCAGCGTGCTGAGAGTGAGTGGCTTCAGTCAGTCAGTCAGTGCTGCATTGAGAGTCCAAATTGTGGAGTTTCTGGTAACTCCCCAAACCACTTGTTTTCTGTTGCTTTGGAGTCTAGGATTGTTAAGAGTGGGTTTTGAGCTTTTAGGCTGGATTGTAGATTCTGTGACGCTCCGTGTGCTCTGAATTTCATCTTTTCTCCTTTGTGATTCCTTTATCTTATAATGACCCCATGTACTAAGCTTCTACCTTTATTAATGTGTTGGTTTGCTGCAGAGGCTGAAACATTTTCAAACAATTTAAATTTATTTGTTTTTTCCTCTTTACACGTACTCAACAACGCAACCATTCTTTCAGTTATTTGAGACCAGTTACATTCCACCCATTCAAAAGATGATTAATATTTTTTTAGAGCAGATAGGCGAGGCTTGCCCCGCCCCATTGCATTAACAAGGCAAGAACGTTTTAGCACAGTATGGCCCATTACAGACAGGACACAAGCAGAGAGGAAGCCTACAGCCACGCGCCCCCCTCTCGAGTCCCCTGATAGCAAGAACGGGATAAAGGAGCCGGAACAAACCGACAAAGTATAAAAAAAAATCGAAAGCATGGAAAGCAGGTCTGAAAACAACGGAGCAAGGAGAGCTTCGGAGTTCATCCGCCAGCTTCAGACGATCTTGATTGGCTTCAGGATTTCAGCCATTCCGGTCCCATTTTGAGTTTCTTTACGCCACCTTTATCACCAAAGGGCTTGAAATAACCTCCTCCAGATAGCTGCACCATTGTCAACTTCAGCGGTCACTTGGTCTTGGAACATTGGTTTCCATGTTGTCATAGACTTCCAAATTGCCCTCAGCACAGTTTTGATGCTTATCCAAATCTGTCGATTGAAAACCATATTATTACGTGTTAGCCAAATCCTCCAGCATACTCCTGCAGAGATGCAGTTAAAAATCTCATATTTGCCTCCACAAGGCCATTTACAAGCCATGTCCTCATAAGACTGGATCTTAACATTAGTATGATCATCAACATATTGCTAAACATTTCTAGCTACTATGCACTCAAAGAAAAGGTGGGGGATTGAGTCAAATTCTGTACAGAACTGACACTGCAGAGGTCTTGAGATATTTCATTTAAGAAAATTGTCCACAGTCATAAGCTTATTATGGGACAGCAGCCAAAGGAAGACCTAGACTCTAGGGGGTGGGGAGGGGATGGGACTTTCCAAACTGAAGGGATATAGAGACCCCTCTGAAGTTTATGACAGCATAAAAAGATTGGGTAGTATAAACCCCTTTACTTTCATACTGCCACACTAGGGCATCACCTTCATCATTATAGTGGACACTTCTAACTACTTCCTCGAGCTCGTACCACCTCTCCAACAAACATTCCGAGAAGGTCCTTGTGAAATTCAATCTGACAATCTCACCATCCCAAACACTAGCCAAAGTGACTCCAATTTGGTTACAAATACAATAGAGATCCTAGAATTGCAGCGCAAGAGGTGCAAAACCAAACCAAGTGTCTTCCCAGAACCTAACTTTTGTTCCATCCCCTATCTCCCATCTAGACCCAATTTTCAGGGCCTGGGCAGCCCAAAGAATACCTTTTCTAGAAGGTGGACGGTTGGGAGTGTGGGGGGCAGAAGATATTGTAAGCATTCCTCACATACTTATTTTGTATGATTCGATGCCAGATCTTTCCCTCATCTAACACAAACCTTTTAACCCAAGATCCCAACAGGACTAGGTTAAGGTGTTTAAGGTCAGGCACCCCCATCCCACCATGTTCTTTTTCATATTCACCAACTCCCAGTTAGGTAGGTGTAACCTAGCATACCCCTCAAAGTTGTTCCAAAGGCAATGTGCCATATGAGAGTTAATGAGGTCTAAGCCCAGTTGGGAAACTTGAAGGAAGACATAAGGTATATAGGTATACTAGCCAAGCAGGTTTTAATCAAAACAAGCCTCCCAGCATAAGGAGGGAGTTTCCCCCTCCAATCTGCAATCCTTTTTATGGTCTTATCAATCAGGGGTTGGAGGTCTTCCTTCTTCAACTTATCATAGTGAAGATAAATACCCAAATACTTGATTGGGAAGGTCCTTACAAGATACCCAAAAATCTCTACTAGATTATATCTGCTCTGGTCTTCTAAGTTTATAGGTAGGATCTCACTTTTAGTATAGTTTATTCTCATGCTAGACAGGCTCTCAAAACAGGAAAGAATATACTTGAAGTTCCTAGCTTTCTGCACATTATCAGCCGTAAACAAGATGGTATCATTAGCATATTGTAAACTAATCACCCTCTAGGGGACAAAGGTGATTAATATTTCATAGTATGTTTTTTATTTATTGAAATTTTAATTTTGTTCATTCTTATAATTTCGTTGGATCTAAATATTAGTTTTGGATCCGCACAGTGAGCAATTTGCTTGTGGGCTTGCGACCCATTTGCATAAGGATGCGACATGCCTCTCCAATCCTGTACATCCTCCGGAAGATTTTTTTTCTTCCCCACCTTACAGTATTTGAGATTCGTACAACCAACAACCTTTGGATCCACCTTAAACCCTAGCCTCCTCTCTCTCTCCCCAACCTTCCTCTCTCTCCCTCCCGCCGCCGCCGGCGGCCCGCGCGCCTCCCATAAGCTACGCACAACTGATTGTGCAGGTTCCTGAGCAACATGAACTATGGCCCATGCTAATGATGCATCCTATTAGAACGGGCTTTAAGATGTGCACAAAAAAAAAGAACCAGAGAGACGTCGAGGAGAAGGAAAGCTAGAGAAAAACAATCATGAGATAAGGATATATTTAGCACACATGGATGACGCGCCTGGCCAACCCCATGCCAGGGCGGACCCAGCACAAAAAAATGAGGTGGGGCACCCTCATAAAGAGAGAAGCACCACATGTACACTAAAAAATACTTAGATACCATATAGTTTTAACAATTTTGTATGAACAGTAAACTAACCTTCTCAAAATGACTTTTAGTTGCAAATTATAATACATAATAATATAATGCTACTAGTACCCTTTAGAGGGATAAAACAATCCTCTAGATCATGTCCAGAAAATAGTATACCCTAGAAGGTGTGCAGACATGTATGTTAAAAACAATGAAAACGTAATTAGCAAAGGAAAACATAGTAAAAATGGTAAGCTAGAAGTGCCCTCGCTTACGCCCCGGACTTCATTTTCGGTTGTCTTTTCTGTTCTTTCATCTTGTAGAAATGTTCTACGGTCACTTCATTTGGAATCATGTCCAACATTTCTTTCTCGACAAAACATATTATGGATGGCTCAAATACTTGTCACTGTTTACGTAGGGCATTCTTAGCAATTTTCATCGCTGGAAAACACCTTTCAATTGATTGCATTTTTTTTTACTTTATTGACTATTGTAGTGCTTCGGCTACGGACCTAAGAATTGGAAGAGCAACTTGAGGTCGTAAATTTTGGAATCAATCATCAGATTAATCTACCCGCAAAAAGAATCATCAGATTAATCCTGGGGAAAATTGATGCGAGTAATCAACAAGAAATCGCAGAACTGATCTCTAAAATTTTTTTGCAACCCTAAAACTAATAACATGGTCGACTTAGCTTGTAATTAGACTACAAGAGCTCATTCTGACGATGTAGTTGGAGGCTTGCAGTCGTGGACCTATGGAACGGCGCTCCTTTCATTATGCTGTCGCGATCAAATCGGCAAGCCTCGACACGAGCTGGGCTAGGGCAGCGGGGGGCACTAATTCGCTGGGTCCGCCCCCAGGACGCCGCATAGAACACAGAGTGCCGCGATAGTTTGGGAGGCTGGGAGGCCGGAACGGGTGGGGTAGGGTTTACGGATCCTTAAATCTGCAGCGAATTAGAGGGAGGAACACCAGATTCCGCCTCATCTCTCGCCATGGCAAGAGTGGCAGAATCGAGGCTCCTGCGGGCCGCCCGTAACGCCGCCTTGGCATCTCGCACCGCTGCGGCAGCTGCATCTCGCGCCGCTACGATGGCGCGTGCGGCCGCCGCAGCCGCCAGCTTAGGTTCAGGCGTCAGAACTCCCCTCAACAGCTGCCCAACTCGCGGTCGCGGCGAAGCCTTCAAGATGCCCCGTGGCTACTTTTGCCCCTCCGATTACGAACACGTGCCAGGTAAACCAATCCCACCCTCTTCCTGGTCGGGCTAGAAATTAATATACATCCATCTCATAAAATTCTTTGTGCTTGCGACAAATAAAGCAAATTGCATGGTATTATTCGCTGTGCGTGCTTGCATTGACACTAACACTAACAAAATTTTCATAGATGATGCCAAGTCCCCCACGGACAAGGACGTTGAGTCGGATGAAGCCATATGGGCCTTATATGAGCGATGGTGCAAGGGCTTCGACAAGAAACGTGACCGTGCCGAGATGTCTCGCCGGTTCAAAATATTCAAACATTATGCACTTGATGTGCACTACTTGAACACTCATCTTCCTCCAGATCCAGAGGAAGCGGCCATTTACATTCAGAAAAGAAGAGAGGCCAAATTACTTCTTTCAAAAGGCGAAGACGTCTCACACTTTGATGAGTGGTATCTGCCAATGGTGTTAGGTCCATTTGCCGATGGGGGAGACCCGTGTATTGACGAAAGCTCTATGCGCTTGTTGAAGGCAATCGAAAAGATGGAAAAGTCCAGTGCTGTTGAAGATATAAGTAGAGTAGTTTGCTTAGGGAAATACCCAGAGACCCAGACCCTGAATGAGATGAACTGGACTCACCAAATCGCTAGCTCCACCATAATAAGTTATGCTTTTGCATCTCCATGTGTACCAAGTTATGGTTCCCTGTGTGTGCTAAGTTATGCTTCTGTAACATCTTTTTCTTTAAGTGGTCATGATGTGTTCCATATATATGCTTCCACCTGTGCATAGTGTCGATTTCAGTACCTCATGCATATTCAGTCATCTATCTGCAACACAAAATATTCATGGGATGAAGCAATAGTTTTCTTTTAGCCGATGTTTCATCTGCTTTTATTTAGATTTTTGTTTTGGATGGTTTCACATATTCATCGTGTTTTAGATGGCTCCAAAGAGGCGACGTGATCCTGTTGACTTATCTGGGAGCTAGTGATGATTCAGACGACAGTGATTTTCAAATGCGACACATTCCGACCGGGAATCAGTAAAGAACTCTTCATTCATATTTTCCAGCCCCAGTTCACCATGGAGCTTTCCCTTCTTATTCTCCAGCCCCAAATCAACAGAAACCCTTCCCTTCAAATTGTCCTTTGCCAAATCAGCAGAAAGGTTTTCCTTCTGAGCTTCCAGCCTGAAACAAGCAGAAAGCTTATGTCCCTCATAAATCCAATCATTCTGCTTCCGAAGAAGAAGTGAGTTATTTCTGTTTCTGATATCTATTTTCTAGTGTATTTTTTACGACTAGTAACAATGCCCGCACGGCACGCGCGTGCAATATATTGATACCATAATAATTAAAACTCTGTATTCTTAAAATGTACAAAAATCAGTAACTTTATATTCAAAGAAACATGAGATCAGCATATAGATTTAAGATATGCATGCAAATAAAATAAATGAAAATACAAATATTTACATAGAAAAACTAAATGGATTTATGGAAACAATTAAGGTACTACTAAAACATAACATACGTTAAAAATTGTAAGTTATAGATGGCAACCTAAGAAGAAAGTATAAAAAACATACAAACAGGCTACAAATTATACCTTCAAGTATAACCATGAACTGCTCCTAGTGTTTTCCATAGGACTAATCATATATCAGGAACTTCAAATATGCCTCTACGATGGTGTCACATTTCACTCAACAAGCTTGAGAGAGACATGCTATTTCAAGCAGTCCCAACCTAGAGTTTCTAGTAGTTTTGACGGTGCCACATCAACAAGACACTTGGTTTAGAAACTACATCACCCAACAGATTTCGTCTTCTGAGAATTTGTTCCACAGAGATGTCAGCTTATGTCTAGTTTCCAGTTGCTAGATTACCCATTCTAAAAATGTTCATTTTAAAATGCAGCAAGGCATCACTCTTCTCTTGATCAACCTAAGCAACACTACTGGATACAATGTCACTCTCCAGAATGACATCAACGTCAGCCTTGATAAAAGACCCGACCTTGAGAAGCGCAGTTCTTTCACACAAAGGCTCAGGAAAGCAGTTTCATGGCTGGGAAGTAAGCCATCAAGCGACACCAAGAAGAGGGAGGAGTATCATCTGACGGCCAAGGACGGCAATCTCCAGAGCAAGACAATGCTGCTCAACGGCGTTCCGTTGGAACTGGGAGATGATGGCAGTGTTCCAGCTATGAATCCAGTGCTCGTTGCTGTCGATTCGTCGCTGTCTAGCACCAATATCCATCGCCTTTGTAGTTTTACCCTCTCCGACGCAGCACGGACGTGTGACGGCTGCCTGCCACGGTGAGCTGCTGGGCAGCGGGGGTGTGCTGTGACCTGCCTGCCACGGTGAGCTGCTGGGCAGCGGGGGTGTGCGGCGGCTCGTCAGGCCAGGACTACGCGCGGGAAGTTGCTGCAACCTGCAGGCCTAGCCACGGCGAGGTGTTCGAGTGGCAGGTGCGCAGGAGCTCGAGGCCGGCGTCCTCGAGCGCGGCTGCTACGCAGGAGGAGCTCGAGGCCGGCGGCAGCAGCAAGGACCGTGCGCGCGAGGGCCAGCGAGCATGCGATGCCGCGAGCCACCAAATCATCGAGCTTCTCAATCCTCTTCCCTTCCCGCCTAGAAGACTGCTCCGGCCAAAGCAAGGTTTGCATGCTCAATTGCTCATGTCTCCCAGACATGGCTCTGCTAAAGCGTGACCAAACCTTCCAGATTGAGTACATGCTTCTCAAATCGACATAGTTGTCACTAAATCGAACTGTTCTCCAACGAATCGAACTTCAATCCAATTAGTATTTCTTCTCCACCGAGAGTTGAACTTTTGCCCCCACCCGGTTCAGGCGAGCCCAGGGCCGTACGGAGGCGGGGAGCTCGGCGTACAGCACGGGGGGCGAGGCCGGGGCGCCGGCAATCAGCGTGCGGGCATCCAGCCATTGGCCGACCGCGCTGACTGGACGAGCGGCGAGCTCGGCGGATGGCAAGCGGGCGAGGCCGGGACGGCGCCGGTGAGCAACGCGCGGGCGTCCAGCCGCCGGCCGTCCTCGGGCGGGTGGCGAGTGCGGCGGACGGCACACGGGTGAGACCGAGGCGGCGGCGAGCAGCACGCCAGCATCCAAGCACGGGCGACCATGCGCGGCGGCCGGCGGGGATTAGGCGGAACGGTGAGCAGGCGGGTGAGGAGAGCATCACCGCACCGCAGGGCTCTATCCTCTGCCTTTGCTCGAGTTGGATTGGATGGATAATAGTGGTGTGGGATTGAGATTTTTTGCAGGCAGGGGCGGGGGTGAGACGAGCGGGTACGGCGGGCGGGTAAGCAAGTATCATATGACAAAAAAAAATTACTTTTTGGCACAAACATCCTCCAACATGTGATTTTTGTGGATCTACCTCTCCTCTCACCCCCTCGACCTTAGCAGATGGGTCCAGCGTAAGTGATACGGTGAACCCAATTCGGGTGAGAAATATTTTTAATTGTTTAGAATCTTTATAGTATAGATAAGCATTTATCTTTGTACAGTATTTGATATTTAAAACTGTTATTTTCAATTTTTTTATTCATAGGACTCCATCGACCCAATGCTTTCCGTGTGGCTTTTTTGCAAATTGACATGGTGTTCCTGTGATGATACCAAATTGACATATTTACAAATTCACTGTTACTTGGCACTAGATGGCTTGTTTTAATTTAACAATGGTTTCAGATTAGAGGTGACACAACTCACTATGATGCTGTTGCAAACTCAGCTGCATCAGGTGTACTGAATGCTGGATTATCTGCTGGTATGGTGCTTTCAGCTCCTCCCCTCCTTTTGTATCATGGCAGAAGAGAACTTGGTTCTCTAACGCAGTTTTTGCCTCAGTTGTGGTAATTCTAATTAAACCTTTTATGCTTCTTGTGAAATATCGGTCTGCTGAACATATTTCACATAGCCAGTGAAACTTTTACCAAAGTCCAACACATGTCTCAATATAGCTTGCAGAAATGTACGAAGGCTAATACATGTGTCATATAGCTTATAGAAATGTATAACGGCCAACTACAGATATTTATAGAGATGATTGTGATCAACTATTATCCATACTATACATAGAGATGATTGTGATCAACTATTATCTATACTATACAAGTTGAAATAATTAAAACTTTTTCTCATCAAGATTAGGTCTACCTTACTTCTCACAGAGGTTCCACTTGTCAGGTTCAGAGGTTTGACGAAAGGATGTGGTGATCTATTTTTCTACCAAGATTAGGCCCATTTTATTCCTCACAGAGGTCCAACTTGTCAGGTTTAGAGGTTTGACAAAAGGAGCGGTGACCCATTTTTTGATAGAAGGAAAATAATTCCATCCAAAAATCTTGTTTTTTTCGCCAAAAGTTTTAACATACCCACTTCCTCTACCCGCAGTTTACTTTCCTTAGTTACGCCCGCGGCCGGATCATGCACGACGGTGATGACGGGAGATTATTTTGCTTTCTTTCCTAATAATGCACACGCACATGGTCTATGTTTGGCCTAATGCACACACACACGGTCTATGTTTTTGGAAGGTCTATGTTTGGAAGATAAATCATACTCACGGCACACACGTCTCCCGGCCACCGGTGTCCATTTATTTTCTTTCCTAATGCACACGCACAAATTCTGGGCCGTAAATTTCCTTTTCCCTGCGGCTGGTAGCCTTCCTAATCTTGCGCTGATTTGCTTCCCTCTCGCATGACATGTTTTTGGCAGGCACCCTTTATAATCCTTCATTGTTTGCCTCCATCGTCTCTAGCTATCCGTCCCATCTCCACTCCCTGGTTGGAGGCGTCGCCGGCCTGCCACTCGCCGTTGAGGCGTGCCAGCCTGGTCCGCACCATTTGTGCATGTCACACGGCGCCATCAAGATCAGTCACATCCGTGCAGCCGGCCGGACGTCGTGAGTACCTAAACGGCCGGACACGGTACTCACCTCTCTACTTTACAGGACTCAAGCTGCGACCGATCATGTATTCTCAGACTTGATTGATGAGTTTGAAATACATTTTTTAGGTGTAGTTTTACCTTTGAATTCTGCAGCAAATTCCCCTCGTAATCGTGCACAGATCAGCGGTGCTCCAGAGCGGACGCAGCCCCATCCCCTTCGATGACAGCGGCCGGGTGCGGCGGGCACTCACTCCTCTCGCCGTAGATCCTCGGATCCAGAAGGGGCTCCTCCCCTCCCATCCGTGAGGTGCCTCTCCTGCCTGCGATGCATGCCCGACGACGGCGATATAGCTCATGGGCCAATGGATCGGACCGCCACTGCCGCCACACGCGGGTTAATGTAGCCACGAGGAGCCATGGGAATCGAAAGCATGGAGCCTTCATCGTCACGTAGGATTCGTGGAGGAGGATGCCGGATCCAGCGATAGCACATGACGACGAGGAGGCTGAATTCGGCAGAGCAGCGCGTGATGTTATGGAGCTTCACAGCTTGGATACATGGAGGGCGAGCTCCTCCGCTAAGGTCCACCACGGGAGGTGCACCAGCAAGCGCCGCATGCCCCGCCTCCACCAAGGAGGAAGTGAAGGATGTGGGCTCCATGATTATTCTGGTATCTGGTGCCATGCTCGTGGAGGTAGATTGTGCTGCAAACTCAGGTATGGTATTCATCCTACTGCTTGAAGCTGTACACATGCACTCTCCTACCATTTTTTATTGATTAATTACCATCATGGTTGTTTATCCTTTAATTTCCATTGTTGACTTGGTTCATTAAGAAGTAAAGAGTATAGCACCTTTTTTGTTTAGAAAAAATATATTTTTCATCCCTCAAGTATCGTAAAAGTTTCATCCCTCATATTTTATTTGGTGCAAATCAATCTCTTAATTAACTAAACTGGTGCATTTAGTAGGCTTTCATTGATCAGCATATTCTTTTTTTTCTCGAATGCTAAATATGTTTGTTTTATATTTCCAAATAGATGGAGGCTGCTCACCACAAAAGTCTTACCTGACCAGTCTATCTATGGTGGCTCTTTCAGGAAGAGGATGCTTCGATTAATGAGGAGGCTCAGATAACATTGGCACGCTGAAGCAGACCGAGAAGATGTGGCAAGTTACCTGATTGAAGCTAGATTTTTTATGATCATTGCAGATCATTGTATTTCTACAATTTTGGAGAAGTTTTACCATTAGGACATGGTGATCTACTTTGACATGACTTTCCTGTTATGTAGAATCTTCTAACGGATAAATGCATGTGTTGATCTTGGCATTTCAGAGAGAATTTTATGTTTTTACAGTACTATGTTACTATGAAAGATGAGCCAGTCAGCAAGAGGTATAAAACCTTATGATTGACCAAGAGATACAAAATAAAAGTAATCATGCTGGCTCCTATGTACATGATATCGAAATAACTATTGTGAGATTTTTTTTGTCCACTAAGTGTCATTTATGATTTGTTTTCATATTTGTGTGCATGATATCTTTATTTTTTAAGAAAAAAAAATTATTTGATTTTGAATGAGGATGACTGGTTCGTCCACAAATAAGGGCTAGGAATCATTGATTGATTCAAACATTTGAATACAAGACTTTTGCTCGGTTGGTGAAATCTAAGGATTTCATGTCCTTTACTATTAACAGAAGATGTTCAATGTTCTGTTTCATTGGAATAAACTTGATATTTTTATAGATATAGTGTTGTTGATATTGTCTCCAATGCATCCGAAAGGGAGAAAAGATGGCTACTATTTTTTTTCAAAAGCTTAACATAATATATAGAAGAGTCGACTCTTCTATATATTATGTTAAACTTTTGAAAGTTGTAACCAAAGCTTTTGTTCAATGTTACTACCAAAGTGAATTTTATTAGCAACTGTAACATAGCTTTTGAAGCCTTGATCATTTGTTTATTTGGAAGAAATATTTTCTTACGAATTGAAACCTCAAAATTTTCATTTCATTCCTATGAATTGTGAAAAAATTTGTTTACTACATTTTTGAACACATACATTTTCTACTCGTGCCTCTCCTACATCTTACTTATAAATATAAAATTATTATTTAATTATCTTTATAAATAAAATATTTTATGTATTAAGGTTTAAAAAATGTGTGCTTGTGGCACGTGCATCTCCACTAGTGATGTAGAAGTAATTGACAATATTCGGTGAGACTTTGTAAGATGCTTGTCTTTTTCATCCCCTTTCTGCTGATTTCCTTCAGTTAAGTATCAAAATTTCAGATTACTGATGGTTTGAATGATGATTCAGGTATCTCTTGGATATTTGGTGTTCTAAATTGTGAAGACATGGACCAGGTAATTTATGATTTGATTATTTATGCATCTTATAAAATGTTCCATGTATCTAGATCTTGTTTGGTAACCCAAACCAAGGATGCTTGTGAGTGGATAATGGATTTCTCACCCTCATGTCCTGTGTGCACTGGCTAATTCTAGGCTGGGTTCCAACTTTTCCCCTTTTGGAAGTTTCATCCCTTCTTGATCTCTTCTATGTGCTCCTTTCATATCTTTTTGAACTTTCTTTAATTTAGCAGTTTTGACCAGTAAACCAGAAACCAGCCAAGTTGCAAGATTTTGACCTGTGACCAAAGTGCTTCTGGCCTTGTTCATGTGCCTAAGCCATATGCTAACTTGTTTTGAAAGAGTCCACATGATTTGCATGCTAGTAGGTTAGATAACCATGTTCCTGTTACCAGTAAAGTAGTCTGTCCATTTTATCTTGTTTCCTCTTTTCGTTCTTTTGCCTTGTTCACATTTTCGTTCTCTTGCCTTGTTCACATTTTGCATTAAGATTTCAAAGCGGCTTTTATCGCCTGCCTTTTTAATTCAAGGACATGTAGTTCTTTTTCGTGGACAGATAAGTGGCTGCATGGATGTTCAGTGGAGAATCTTGCACCTGCGGTCTTTGCAAGTGTGCCTCCTAGAATCCGTAAAAAACAAACTGTGGCTGAGGCTCTGGACAATAACAAATGGGTCTCTATAATACGTGGGGGCCAGAGTTTCTGCAGCTTTGGGATTGTGCTCAGAGCATTGATTTAAATGAGCTAGAAGATCAACACATTTGGAAATTGGAACCTGGGGGCTGCTACTCCTCTAAATCTACTTACAGGGCTTATTTGCAAGGATCGGTAACCTCTGAGCCTTGGAGAAGACTCTGGAAAACTTAGGCCCCAAACAAGTGCAAGGTTTTTCTTTGGCTGGCAATTCGCAACGGGTGCTGGATGACGGCTGATAAACTAGAAAGGAGAGGGCTGCCTCATCCAAATCAGTACCCCTTATGTGATCAGAAGGACAAAACTGTTCAACATTGGTTAGTTTCTTGTGTGGTGGCAAGACAGGTTTGGTTCAATCTTTTATCACCACTGAATCTTGGCGATTGCACTTCAAGGCAGCGGGAGCATAGATTCGCGGAATGGTGGCGCAAGGTGATGAAGAAGGTGAAAAAAGAATATAAGAGAGGAGTAAACTCCTTAATAATTTTGAGCGCTTGGATGATATGAAAGCACAGGAATGCATGTGTGTTCGACGGGTGGCTCCCTCGGTCAACTCCATCATGAGGGATCTCAAGGATGAACATAACCTTTGGTGCCTGGCCGGCGCTAAAAAGCTGCAAGGCCTGGGCTTAATTGGTGTAAATCTAATCAAGTAGGTCAAGGTTTAGGTCATGATCTTATTTGTTTCATAGGCTAGCTGTTGAACTTTTGATCCTATCTCTCATATTTAGTCCCCGTATGTGAGACGGGAGTTGTATGAGGATTATTTTTCTCTCTCTAATGTAATGAAGCGCAGCTCTCCTGCGTTTTTTTTTAAAAGTTCCTTTTCGTGATTTGTGTGTGTGTTGTGGGGGTGGGGGGTTGCAGAATATTGGGCATACTAAGCAGAAGTCTCACACAAAAAATTCCTTTGTGGCGAAGAAAATGTTTTGTGAATAATTTTACGTTTTGTTAGTTATAGATCACTATTTGTTTTTGAAACCATGTGCACTAATTTTCTCTATATCAAATCCCTGCTAAAATGCATGCCAAATCGAATATTGCAGACACTAAACCGTGCTGGTGGCTGAAACCAGGGCGGTGAAGCTGCTCTTACCGTTGTAAGAAATTTTCTTTTTGCCAATTCAAATACCAATCAGACCTGCATCAGGTCATAAAACTCTCCTTTTCTTGTAGATCGAGATGGCCTCGCTGTTTCGGCATCACTTGGGCTGACACCTGGTGGTGTTGGAGTCTCGACCTTTTGTCCCATCCACGTCTGTCAGAGTTTTAGGTTTGGCCAGAAGAGCTTTTCGCTGCAGCTTGCATTTAAGATATGGCTCGAAAATGGCTTGTCAGCTTGTTGTTGTTGCCCTTGTTGATGATTTGCAAGGCTCAAGAGGCCTGATGTTAAACTGTGATCTACCACAAACTTGAGTTGAGATCGTGAATAATTGCCGCCAAGTACTGCATATACTCATGAATAAAGCTTAATTTCTCTGTGTTTTCGAATTTCTCCTGGACTGTCTTCACCTTTCCTTAACCTTGTTAGAGAAAAAGTTGAAAATGAAGGCCTTGTACTGGTGTACGCCAGTACAGCAGAGGATGCCAACCCACCCAAATGAAGGCCACCTCCAATGGTTAGTTAAACGGCCCTTTGGCACGGCAACAGCTCATTGACCAGGGGAGGGGCTTCAGCAAAGAAGCGGCCAAAAGTCCCCATGACCAGCTTCATTGAACACCCAGCTCCCCTCCCCCACCGTCCGCAGCGCTGCGGCCTTGCCAGTTGCCCATCGCCTGCGCGCTGCTTCCAAGCAACTCGAGCTGGAAAGCTTGTGAAGTCCTGCTCGTGTGATTGGAGTTGAGCCTGCGGATAGACTCTTCCCCTGCTTCACGATGGGAGGCTCCCCTGTTGGGCATGGGACTCTGTCCCTGGACGGCTTCAACGCATTCGCGGCGGCGATCGTCGAGAATGGATCCAGTGCTCCGGAGCCTCTAGGTGCTGTCGTGCTCCTGGGCAACGATGAGCCGATGGATCCAATATGGACGGATAGAATCATCAAGGAGCATTTCCTTTGGAAATTTTACTCATAACTCCCTGGTATGGTTGTTCCAAAGTACATTTCGCGTTTACCCCTCGAATTAGTACTCCTCTTTCTCAGCTCCTCCGGCATGTTCTAGATTAGCTCCTGTCCGCTCTCTCCTCGACGGCAAGCGGCAACTTTAACCGCACTCACCTACACGTCTTCAAGGCTTCTCTAGGCACGGTTTCAACCACTTGATGTGCGTCTTATCCCCCTTCCCCCGTCCCCAAACAGATTATTTGGTTAGGGTTTGACATTTTCCTCTGTTTCGTCCAGGGAACGAGTGGTTCGCGGAGATGCAGGCGTCGTTGGACAGTGGGGGATTCATTCGTATGATAAATCACGCCTTCCAATTGGAATGAAGTAGTTTGATAATGCATTCAAAACTGCAATCAACTAATTCAGGGCATTAGCTAGCCAGCAGCAAATAGGAGGTCAAGCAATTTGGTTCGGTTATTTTATCGAACATGTCGCAGATAGCAAGTAGCAAAAAAATAAGTCTGCATCTTCAGTTTCTGACTTCCCGACCAATGCAAAGCCTAAACCAGTGTAAAGAACACATGCTTACCAGATATACTATTTTATTTCTTGGTTGAAAAATCTTGTAGTAAACTAATTTATTTGTTGGCTGAAGATCTTGCAGTACAGTAATACAGGATCATTTGCAGATTTTCATTAGCTTTTGACAATCTTACAGATTACAGTCCCAAAGTTAGTGGTGTTCCCCCCCCCCCCCCCCCCCCCTCACCCCCCCCTAAATAAAGAAAGAATGCAGAACGGAGAGATTGGGAAATTCAAGATTGAAAAAGAGATTTTTCGTGTGGTTTTTTCCTCGAGGCGTTTCCGAAGGGACGGCGTCGGGAAAGGCGACGGTGTACGACATGATAATCCAGCAGCTGCACGACCACTGCGTCGTGCACGTAAACCAGGTGTGTGTGTGTGTGTGTGTGTGTGTGTGTGTGTGTGTGTGTGTGTGTGTGTGTGTGTGTGTGTGTGTGTGTGTGTGTGTGTGTGTGTGATCACTGCTGCTTTTGCGGCTGGATTTGTTTTGCGGCTGGATTTGAATAACTCCGAAGAACTCTTTGGTTCCTTTTATTTCTTATTTCTGTGTTGAAAATTAGCAAAATTGTGTAAGCTGATACACTTCAAAGCCCTTTTCCGAAGTAACTAGATACATAGCAAAAAAGTTATATATATCTAAATTTGCTAAAACAACCTACAATTTGAAACGAAAACAACCTACAATTTGAAACGGAGAGATTACGTGATAAACCAACAAAAGATGAACCAGCATTCACCAAGTGCTCGGACTCACAAATGGTTAACGGCATGGTGTGCTTCTTCAATTCTTCCTGTATTCTAAGAGTCGTGTTGAAAGAATACAACAGTGCAAGAAAGTGACCTATATGGCCCACCCCGATTTACATAGTATAACCCAAAACTTGGATTCTTGGCGAACCTGGCTATCTTACCCAGAGAAGTATACCTGATATAATCCTCGAAATTCTGTACCAATGCCTCAGAAATTACAGAGGGGGAACCGAGCTGTTACCTTTTGATCTCCTACAGTCAAAACCTATCTTCTGTATCCAACGAGTGAATGAATGGAGGGGCATTCTTCCCTTCCCATGTCTAGCACCCACGGTTGCTGAGTATAATCCTTGAAGCATCATGATTTGAGTGCACTTGCAAATCTCAGCAGGACATCATGATGACCGAAATGAATCTGTGGCCCTTGGCGACCTGAGTGGGATGCCGTCAGCAGCAGACCTTAGAGGAATTCCTTCAGTGCCGTAGCCATCCTCATCCGCATGTTTAGGAAGTCGGATGGGTAAATTTGGTGGGAGACCTGTGTTGCGGACCAATAAGAATATATGGATAGAAGCCATTACATGCCATAAGGAGAGTAAATGTCAACATACCATCCACCATATCCTTTGTCTTGTGAAGAAGAAAAGTCCCGGAAAGGATTGTAACAAAACCACACATCTCCGTGACAATTTGTGTCGGATTTTGACGATCCCAGTCCTGCATGCAATCAGAGATTCAGAGTTGACATTAACAAACAGTTCCAAAGTTCATAAAAAGGGGGGATTCACTGGTACACTCGTTTTAGCAATCCAGCCTAGCTATCAGTCTTTCGCTAAGTTACCCCGATTCCGACATGCGTGTCGGACACGATACGTGTCGGACATGGCGATTCGTCATTTTTTTCAAAAAAAGCGACACTGCGATACGTATATACATAGGCAAATAAAATAGCAATCAGCACATACAACAAAGTAAAACATGGTTCTAACGTCTATATTTGAGAGGAAGAGAAGGAGAGAGGAAGTGTGCGGCACCGGGCGGACGGCGAAGCGTTGATATGAGGAGAGGCAGTCACGGCCTGAAGGGCTGATGGCAGCGTGTCGATCCGGGGAGGAGCGGCGAGCCGACACCCGGCGGCGCTGGTCGATCTGGGGATAAGCAACGGCGGCGCGTGGAGAGAGGCGGCGGCGGCTCGAGTGCTCGATTTGTAAGGACTAAAGAAATATCGCCAGGACACGTAGGGTTATCCAGGAAGGGGTGGTTTATTGGGCTGGGCCGTGTCGGGTACGAGTCGGTGAGGTGTCGGAAACTAAAAACATTTATTTTTAATGTTTAAATCACCGATACTTCCTCGATACGTATCGGCAGCATGTCGGAGACGTATCGGTGTCGGACACGGTGTCCGACACCGACACGCGACCTGAGCGAAGTGTCGGTGTATCAGAGGTCTTTCGTACTCACTCTGTTCCAAAATGTAGGTCGTTTTGGCAAATCTAGATACATAACTTTTGCTATGCACCTAGATAATGATTGTGTCTAGATACATAGCAAAAATTATGCATCTAGATTTGCTAAAACGACCTACAATTTGGAACGGAGGGAGTACTATGCTTTATCCAGAATTTGCCATCTGGCGGGTTTGCCAGTATTAATTTTAGATATTTATTACTCATACTTTCCAATACATTCCCTAATTAGTTCTGTTGACAGCAGAGTGGCCCTCAGGCTGGACAACTATGATTCTTTTATCATCTTTAGTATAGCGAATACTGTGGATGAAACCTTAACAAATTTCAGAAACTTTGTCTTAAGAATTAGATCCCTCAAGGTTCGAATCTCATCTAACCAGTGGCATTTGGAATACTGGATTTGAATCCACAAGATAACTGGGGCAACTGCAAACCTTGATGCCATCAACCAAAAAGGGAGCAAATAAATTTAAGTTATCATCAGAAAGATGGATGGAGAGTTTATGCATTCAAACTGAAATTTGAATCTCATAAAAAAGGACTGAGATTTGAACCTTTTGTACCACAAAAAGATCGCATAATTATACAGAGAAAACATACAAATATTAATTATAAGTTAAGTTAATTGGATGTTTGTAGTTATACCATAATTCCATCAATGAACAATGTGAACAAAATGCCTGCTAATAATTTCAGCACCTGACTTTTTGATATTTCAGGCTAAACAAGATTAGTAAATCAAGTTACTACGCCTAAGTCATTGTTTAAGACAAGTCGAAGTTTGGTTAAAATCATGCAAAAAATATATTAAGGTCAGAATCTGTTACCTTGAACATTATAACACTAGCCAAAATGGTCAAGGATGTAAACATCGTGTAATATATGGGTGAAACAACTGCAGTGTTGAATGTGTCAAGGGCCTGCAATATTTAATTTTGGCAAGTTGAAAATAATGTAGAACAGAAGATAATACCCACAAGGCAAATATTTTTTAGTTCACCTAACCATAAGTCAAATTTTGAATTGATACGGCTCCAGGTTACTCTCCATGGCCACAGTATTGACCATACCTTGTTCAGATAGTTCATCTGTGTTACTATGCATGAGACCACAACAAATGAGAACACCCATGTTTGTGGATAGACAAGCTGGTTCATCCCTGAAAATGTCAGCTTCAACGCTATCCCAAGAGCTTTGACACTCATGACCTACCAAACCAAGCCAAAAACAGATGGAAAACATTTATATCCTAGCTTCTTGAGAAGAGTTACGCGTATTCGCATGAAAACAACTGTTAATCAGTGAGATGCATACCGATAAAGATCCCACAAGAGAACAGATGCCGATATAAACCATGATGTGTGTCTGACCATACTGAGGGGCAAAACGGAACATGAGCACAAAAGCTGCTGCAAGCACGATTGCTGCATAGAGTAGAAATGCTGCAGGACAAAATTTAAACCTTAGTACCTGATAAATTAGTACGTTGATATTCATGACATAACACCTAATAAAATAGTATGATCCGATTCATGAGTTATCAAATGCATGAAGAAATCAGAGTACCTGGTTCAGTAGCAAGATCCCACACTTCTGCCACAGACTCAATTTGACGCTCAGGAGGGGCATGAAGCACAATAGTTGTCGAACCCACAACACAAAGAATACACCCAAGTATACCAAATATGTGAAGCTTCTCCCGCAACATAATACGGGCAAGAACAGCACTGTATGAGACACGCCAAAACTATCAGATTTACTGAAAACATAAGCAGTGGAAGAAGATGTTACTGTACCAATTGAAGCTTAGTCCTTACCTAATAATTATGCTAAGTGCACCAAGTGGAGTGACCAAGATAGCAGGAGCAAATGCATAGGCTGCAAAGTTTGCAATCTCGCCAACAATCACTGAAATAGAGTACAGTATATCATTGGTACCAAGTAACGGAACAAAGTTACAAAACAGAACTCTATTTCATCAGAAGGAAACACACACTTGTTATCATTCCCGCCCACCATAGTGGCTCAAGCAAGTATGAGTAGCCACCAACACCTGTTGCAAATAAGCAAAGTAAGTGTAATTAATAGGGAGACAGGAATATTGGAACTCATCTAGCAAGATAGCAGCAGAATAGGCTAGGCGGATGTTTACATATCTATTGCCATTGAAACATTTCAGTAAGTATGCAACTGAGCATGCAATTTTTTTCCTCTGCTACTCTAGGAATGTTTGTAAATTTGTTTGTACCATCCGTACGCGCTAACTATATTTCAACGGGGCATGGAGACCTAGAAGTCTGGATTGCAACGCAGCAGCATTATAACCAGTGCATCACCCCGCCGCCACCGTGCCAGCGACCAACTATGCTGCTAGTGACCTTCCAGGATCAACCGCAAGTATAAGCACCTCCTGCTTGAAGTACATTTCAACAGACCAGCTCCAAATAAAACCCCAATTCATGCTTCGCACGACCTAACCGGTCTCCAATGTGCTCAGTGCTTACCGCCCCCAAGTCCTAACCGCGCTCCACTACCACTAGACACCCAGACCCACCGACACTGCAGCCGAGATCCAACCCGCGCACAGCTCATAGATCTAAGCGGCAAACCAAGCACGCCGCAGCGCAACGGAAGCACGGCCGCAGCCTGCTGGACTGGTCCGGGAGGCAACCGGGTCCCCAAGCAGAGGTAGAGCCAGAGGTGCCCAACCGAGCCTCACCTGCCCGGACGCCGGACGCGCCGGCCTTCTTGAGCCCCTTCTTCTTGATGATGAAGCTGGCGCCGATGAAGAGGCTGGAGGAGAGCGCGAGCAGCAGGCCCTTGATGTTGTCCGCCGACATCCCCCCCGTGTACGACTCCACCCACCTCCCCACCAGCTGCGCTCCCCCCATCGCGCCGCCGGCCGACACTCAGGGGCAGGGTCCCCCTTCCTAACCCCTCCTCGCCCTCCCCCGCCCCGCGCGGAGGCGACCACCGCGCATGCGAGATCCGGAGACGAAGAGAGCGCGAGAGAGGGGGGGCGGTTCGGTCGCTCGCCCTCCCCCTCTGCTGGTGGCTTGGTTTTCGTCCCGCCCGCAGTGGGCTCCGCGGTTGCTGCGCCGCGGGGAGCTGTGGCGGAGAAGCTAGCTACCGTAAGGGGCGGGCGCGCGGCTGCGTGGGAAAGGAAGGGGCAGACGGGCGACGACGACAAGGATGCGCGAGGCGTGTGTGTTTTCCCTCTCCGGGCTCTCGACACGCCCGCGGTGTGCGGCTCGGGCTCGTGCCGTGTGTTGGGTCGGGGTGCGGGTGGGCGTGGCCGGATTGGTATGGTTGCCGTGCCGCGCCGTGTGTTTTGGGTGCTTTTGAGGCCGGGGCGCGGGGTTTCGGAAGGTTTTTCCTGGCACCTTTTCGTCCGGCGACGCGACCCGATGGGTGGCCAGCGGCTGCGTGACTGGAGCGGTGGAGCCGTATGCGACAGTTCTCGCTAGCTTTGCGGGGCGTGTTATGATTCGGTGGCGCCCGAGGAGCCGCGCTTTTCTTTGCGAGGAAGGAACAGCTTTCCGGGTCGATATGGTTGCCAGGCACAGGAGCTTTCGACGCATGATGTGCGCGAGGGTAGCTATTTCCAACAAGGTTCCATCGGCGTGCCGCAACCATAAGATTCCCGTATTTCGGCTCTGGTCGTTTCTGTCTTCCTTGGTGTTCAATTTGCTGACGAACAGGCTTCCTAGTCCGTGGCCATCCTCGCTCCTACCTTGCAGATAGCTTCGATTGTTGTATTATGGTTGCCACCTTGCTAAGCTACTGTGCCGGGTGGGCCGCGGCATACCTTGTGGCCCAGCCCACTGTATACATGTCAAAAGAAATAGAGAGATCTTTGCAGCTGGGCTTCAATCCAAGCGTCGATCTGATTCAGTCCGTTCTGTCCGCCCCATACTCCATAGTGTTTCAGCTGCCGCCGCCGAGCGCGACGTTTCGCGTCGTCGTCGGTTCGTATTCGATCGACATCATCCGTGCGAGTTCATCAGCCGGCCGGCGGCCGCCCAAGCAGCGATGCTCCTCCGTGGCTCCGATTTCCTGCAGTCTGTAAGTTCCTGAGTTCTGACCCTTCCAACTTCCATCCAGTCCTTGTGAAATTTTGTTCACGCAAGGTAATGCAATGTGCCAATGTCACGGACCAGGAAAATTAAAGCATAAGGGAGTGCAAGTATACAACGGCACAAAACCGTAATTAACGATTTGGACAAGCAATCTTACTGATCGACCAAATTACCAATAGGTAAGTTCATGCAGGCACAGAAGAATATACATATGTTTATACATTGAGTCTCGCCTTCGCAGTACCGGTCCCGGTGACGGCTTCATAGTATCGGTTGGAGAACCGGGACTAAAGTCCATTTCCAACCAGCACAGATAGATTTTTTTTCTAGGAGCGGCAGTATTGTTTAAGGATTAATCATCAATTGGGCAATTAGCTAATCCTACATCTTGTATGTTATTATCGAATTCTTCCTCGATATATTATACTATACGAATTGCATATGAAAAAAATGTTGCGGCATACCCACCGGTAAAATCCTAGATCCGCCACTGGTTCCAATTTTACATAGAATTCATCAAAAGAGTATACTGGTATATTAATAATAAGGCACCCTACATTTTGTGCAGTTGTTAACATTTTAAAATAGGCAATTACTGATATTTACAAAGATTTTAAGGTTTTTTTATACATGTACCTTGGACTGCAAAATCTTAGGATAAACCACCGTGCCAGTGTTGCCAACCTCTTTTGTTAGATTTTCCAATCACATACAGACTCATTTACCATCCTCCGTGGCACTCGTGACCAGTTGTGCTTATGCAGCCTCACTTATTGTCCACTCCGTCCTAAATACATGTTTGTTTAGAAAATTCGAGACATGTGAAATAACATCGTTGCTCCTAATTACTTATAGCGGTTGTGGTTGAAAAACACGTTATTTATTTGGTTCCATAGATCCTTAATAAATACAAATACATTGAAAATAAGTAACATCTACTAAGCATGATTGGCTGCATGCCCTTCTCTATACATTCTTTTAGTATTTGATATTGCTTTAATTAGATGGACCTCACTAGAAGCTAAAAGAATATTCTTTATGTGACAAAATTTAAATGCTAAACGAATACTTATTGTAAGATGGAAGGAGTACCATTTTTGTTAATCTAGCTATCAAGGCCATCCCTCTTAACGTTGGCCACATATTTGTCTCTGCACCGCTAAACCTTGTTGGCGGCAGTTCAATTTGGTGTCAACTGAAAATCAAACCCAATTTAAGTCAGACTAAAATTTAGGAGGCGCTGTTAAGTGTAAAGGAGACACCCCTAGAAGGTAAAATATTGGGAAGACTCATCCAAAAATCAGCAAGATCCTAGTTAGTTGGACCGGGAAAAAAAAAGATGGAACAAACACGCTAGAGTGTTGTGCTCGTGCTGCCCCGAAATGTTTGGTTTGGAAGCCCTTTTTTCTCCTTTGTCTTGTACAAGCACAGAGCGACCCACTTCTCTGCACGTGAGCCTCGTACCCTTCCGTGGCTTCGAGATTGGCATCACCTGCGTGGTGCCTGATGCAGCTTTTGACGTTCTGCTGGAATCCAAACTGCAGCCGGAAATACTCTATTGTCAATTGGTCATCGATATACTTCACGTGGTATTCAGAGAAGCTACGTTGGATACCATGCCCCGGAACAGATCCGATCCGGCATCCTTTGAATCAATGAGTACGGTGTGTACGCGACTGATCATCTGGTAAGCAACCGATAAAGCTAAGCTGCCCATTGATTGGGATTGAAGTCTGTTGCTTTTACAAAGAAGGTTTGCACGTTCGATCGGACGCAGCTGCATCGCATGTGAGCCATTGCTTTATGCGATGCCGGGATCTTCAGTTCAGAAGAGGCCGTGATTTGCTCACTGATGGCAAGCTAGAGAGCTGATTAGGACAAAATGAAGAACGAATTGGTAACATCGGTTTGAAAGGAAGACAAGAGTGCTCCTGCTTTCCATTCAAAAAGAAAAGACAAGAGTTACTGACAGCGATATTCACCAACTACAGATACCGTCGCATTTAGCTCCTCAGTAACCTGTATGCTCTTCAGAAGACTAACATCATCGAACAATGGAGCATAAATGCAGCTTTTACAATGTACAGATACAATTCTACATAAACAACGAGCTAGCCTGCGAATTCACTAACTTAGCTAATATGTACACAAGCTGAGAATGGCTACAAAATTGCCTTCCACTCCTTCGAGGGCTCTCCAACTCGACTGAGTTCTAGGCTCTTGGCAGCTCTCTCTGAGTAGCTCCAGCTACAACAGACTAGTAAGAACTGAGGGAAGCTCCACCTGAATTCGCTACCTCAGAAATCAGAATCGTCTGAAAGCATCCGTGCGCAACATTGCTTCGTGCACAATCATGCAGGACATAACGCGACGTCCTTTCTTGTACATTGGATGGATTCAACATTACCCTAAGTACAGTGGTGTTGTGCTTGTGCATACCTGGCAAATCGAAGACAGTTTCTGATTGTCAATAGCCCGTTGGATGAATTAAACATTACCCGCTGCTTCAGCGATAATTGTGTGCATCAGGTACCAGGAGCTGCCAAAAGAAAGTTTGAATCAAGCTCAACCACTTCCAACTGTAATCCTGACATTTTCATAACCTCTCAGTGTTTCCTGAGTGAAAGATTCCAGCGCTTCAAATATTGGAGCCAGGCCTGATTTCAGATCGGCTGCACTTGCCTCTCGGATTTGTTTCACAGTTTCCTCATGTCTAGCTCTTTGCTCATCCAACCTTTTATGCAATGTATCCAATGCAACCATGCGGTTATCAACCGCCCTACCATTGTCAGCAATGGGCAACACTGTCTTATCCGCTTCAAATTGTCCTTGCAAGCCATGTTCCTTCTGAAGAGATTTCAGCCGCTTTGCGAAATCTCTAGACAGATAGTCCGCTTTTAACTTCTGCTGCTGCTCTTCGCCCTGCCGTTCCCACAACACATGCACATTAACTGCAAAAGCCTCCATTGTATCTATGACGCTACCTTCTGGTATCCTTTTCATGGCTTGGCACCAATCATTAGCTGTGATGAACACAGCAGGTGCTCCAAGCCTACCAGGAGAGAAAGGTGAGATGCCATCCGGGGTTACTTCCTTTTCCTGAGGGAGCCATTTCACAAGCCAGCCATTGAGGGTTTCAATATAAGCCTTTTGGGATAGGATCCAATTCCTGAAACAGGAACACCAGTTCAAAAGCTCCATTTCAAGTTCTAATGTAACCTTGGAGGAGCTTCTTTCGGGTCCATTCTTAGGGATAAGGATATGAGACTTAGTTTCAAGTATGGTATGGAATTGCTTCCGATGGCACTCAAGAATAAACTTCCACATCCTAACAAGCCTGCACCAGAATCACAACTATTTCTGTTACAAGTCAAAAAAAAAAAAGACCTATTGTAAAGAGGCTGATCTTAGATGCTGTATCAACAAATCAAACAAAAATATTTTGTTTTGTTAAAAAGATGAATATGCAGCAGTAGTATAGCAGTATAAAACATGCTATAAGCAAAAAAAAATGTCAAATACTTTACATGAAGTATTATGGCCATCTTAGAAAAATAGTAAAATACAACGGACTAAATATTGTATTGTATAGATTCACTTTTTGTTGCTACCTGAGGCATATTTTTAGTGATTGTTCATCAAAGAACTGCACCTTTTGTTTTACATGTCCTTTACAATCGATTAAAATTTTTAACTGAAATTGATGCATGATTTCTGAAAGAAGTAAATAAGAACAGCTAATTCAGTAATTCTATAATCAGCAATTCTAAGAAATATATTCCATAAGAATAACTGATTTTGCCATTATAAAACCCATAGGTACTTTGTAAGACGAATTGAAACTCTATTGAACTACCAACATGGGTAACAAATGCAAACATGCAAAATGACTTTAAAGAATGATTGTTTGAAGATTGAAACCCTTCAAGAACAACACAAGTGAATGACAGAGTAGCAGTAGGACTACATTTGGCATACCCTTGGATAAGTGTGACAAGGTGTGGATGTAACTCATCATCTCGTAGTATGTGAATCCTCCTAGAAATAACTTTAGCTGATCTAATGGAAATGTTGATTCTGGTGAGCAGTGTCCTAATTGAGGCCCGTGTTGTATCAATCATATATGGCTCTGCACCAGTAGCATCCAACTCTTTCAAGTGCTTCCATTCTTTGTCATACGTAATCCTCAATCTCTCTTCCTCCTAGCATAATTTTAAAAAAAAATGTTAATAATATATTCATGAAAAGAAAGTGTCACTCTAAAGTTGACAAGAAAACTAATCTGGATGAGACCTTTTTTTAACCATGTCCACTCAGTTATAGCATTCCCAAGCATAAAGTTCTGATCTCTTGAAAATTATGCAAAAGTATGGATATTATGAGGCTCACTATCAATTATCAAATTAACATTATGGTTACGTTTTCATTTACCAAAATATACCATAATGTAAAATGCAAAAGGAATTGAGCTTCACATTTCATATGATTGAAATAACATACCATAATTTCCTTATGAAGTCTTTTCTCCCACACGTACAACCTATCCATTGTTGCAGAAAGAGTGTTAAGTTCAACATCGCTGGAGAAGTCGAATCTTTTACTCGAATTTTGACTTCTTTTGGATGAATTCATTGCTGATTCTTCCAAGTTCTTCACTGGTGGCTCTGATAGGGAAGAAAACAGCAAGGCAAAAGTCCCCATCATCCTTGAAAATATCACTGCACCAAGAGTAAGGATAAAATTATTTAACTCAGTCACAAAATTATTTAACTGAGTCACAACTATCTATGGAAAACAGAAGGTAGGAGAAGAATTCCTGCCCAGAGATTGATATGACAATAAGAAACAGGTACAAACCACCTTTCAAATAGTCAAATATCATTCTTGCAATTGGCTTACTGATTTACTGATACAAACAAAGTTGATTTGAGTTTGATGCAGTCTTACGGGCAACAGAAACACAATAGTCAATCAAAAAACGATGATACTTACATCTTAAGACTTTATTCCTTGATCTATACCGCATCCTCCCCACCTCAAGGATCCTTGCGACATCCTCTCCACAGGCAGCCACTGAGTTGAACTGTTCCTTTATCTCCTGAACAACCTCAGCAACATCTCTTGTCCCAATGTTGTCTGGTGGCCGTACATCCTCACCGACCACTATGGATGAGTGATCCTCCGAGCTCACCTTCTTCACCTTCCCTTGATCATCACCTGGCGGCACCAGCCCTCCTGTTCTAGCATTGGCATGGTCACAATCACAACTGCACACACTCTCCTCCCCTGACTCAAGTACCGAAACACTATCCACACTCTCAATCTCAACCTCCTTGTGCTCCATGGACACCTTCACCTTTGCACTGACATCCGCATTGTCAATCCTGTTGGACGCTGTGCTCTCTACCGCCTTCCTCGCCTTCACAGACTCCCTCATCGACTCCATCTCCGTCTCCTCGAGCTCCGGGATCCCCTCCCTTGCCCTTACCTCGCTCGAGTTGGGGCTGCTCGTGAACGAGCCATTGGAATCGTACCCTTTCGCCTTATACTGCGGAAGCTCCTGCTCATACGAATCGAACGGGTTAAAGAAGTCCCACGGTGACGTCTCCTGCGTTGGCATCGGCGGCGGTGGCGCCGGAGGCTCCGGTTCCCTGCCACGATCCTCCACCGGCCGACCCCCCTCCGGCGGCAACGGAACGCCGTACATGGGGTTGTTGTACTCGTAGTTGCACCCCATGTAGGACGAACTGGTGGCGAAGTTGCCGTAGCCGTACGGTTCTTGGTACACCGTGTTCGCCGGCGTCGAGCTGGCCTTCATGTAGTAGTAGCCCGGAAATGCGGCATTTTGGAACGCGGTGTTTGGGAACGAAGGGTAAGGGTTGTAGGAAGCATACTCCCACGGCATCTCCGGCACGGCCGGTCCTGGCTGGTGGATTTGGCGTTCTTGGGGCTCGCCGTGGCCGTGGCCAGGCAGGGGAACGCCTGGGCGAAGGACAGGCGCCGGCTGCGGGATCTCGCCGTGTCCGCCGCCGCCGCATCCCCCGGGGGCGGCGCAGGGGTCCGGGGAGGCGGCGTCGGGATCGGAGTCCGAGGCGTCGTCGGAGTGGAAGTGGATGTGGGAGTGGCCGGAGCCGGTGTGCGGGGTGGCGGAGCCCGACGCGGAGGCGCTCCGCTGCTTCTTGGGCTGGTCGTCGTCGCCGGCGCCGTGGTCCGACGGCGGCGGCAGCGTGAGCACGGGCGACCCCGGCGGCGTGGCGGCGTGGTGGTGGCTCGCGAACCGCGCGAGCGCGTCGGCGACGCGCGGGAGCGCGCGGAAGTAGGCGGCGTGCGCGGCCGCGAGCTGCGCGCGGTGGTCCGCCGCGGCGCGCAGCAGGTCCCGGCGCTCTCGGCAGAGTGCGGCCGCCGGGGACACCTCGGCCGCGTCCAGCCGCGAGCTCCGGCACCCCATCCCTCTCCGGCAGCGCCCCTACTCCGTCGGCGGCGCCGGCATTGCCCTCGCCACCCACGACGCCGCGAGCGCGAGAGGGAGCGCGGAAACCAGAGGAGGAAAAAAAAAACTATGGGCGGGACTGGAGCGGAGCGCGCGCGCAGGGGACTGGAGCAAGGTGGCGTGGGGCGTGGCGTGGCGAGGTTAAAGAAAATGGTGGGCGAGCGCGGCGAGGCGTGGCGAGGGGGAGTGGCGACCGCCGAGGAGGAGGACTGGAGGAGCGGCGTGCGCGCGGGCGCGGGAGCGTGACCCCGGGCACGTGGAAGCGCTGCGGGAAGGGTCCGTTTACTGCTGAGCAGGGCGAAACCGTGAAGGCCCAAAGAAAGATGCAACAACCAACGTGCTTGGAGCCTTGGAGGGGAGCGCACCGGTGCCTCGGCAAAGTACGAAAACTGCCGCTGGTCCACGGCCGCGTTCCCTCGCCCGTTTCAGGCTTTCAGGGCAGCACGCTGCCGAGCAGCAGCAAGGAACGAACGGCCTTCGGTCGCACACGGCTCACAGCAACCGGAAACGGAAGGCGTTTCTGTCGGAGGCTGGCTCTGGTGCAGGAGGGACCATGACCGGTGAGTCCGTACCAATGTCTCTGATGATACTAGTTGCGAGCGGGAGGCTAGAGATTGGGGAATGGGGATTGAGGATTGAACAGCCGGTAAGAACATTCGTAACAAGAGGAGAGAGCAGGTGAGATGGGTTCACAGCTGGAGCACGAGATGCAAAATCATTGCATGCTCGCCGTACTGTCCGTCCAGGGCCTGCTGCTGACATGACTTGATACTGCGTTAAATCCGCGCTCCGTGGCAAATCCAGCGTAATCATTGGCCCTGAATGGCAGTACTAAATCCGCTCATTTTTTACCTTTCCCCTCCTATGCTGGATGCGCATCCCTGCGATCTCGCCGCGGCCAGGCCCCCGGCGCGGCGGAACCACTGTCAAACACAGTTACTGCGGCGACTGACTGTGTACAGTGCACTACTCGCATTGGCTTCCGGCAGCGTCGATCGTGCAAATAAAATAAAAATACTGGCGCGCACACGCACCTCCAATATTTTTTTACCAATTTTCTAAGCCCCGACGTCGAGCAGATCGAAGCACCAGCTGTGTGTGTGGATGTGGGTGAGGCGAGCGAGACCGCCACGGATGTGCACGATCTGAAGAAGTTGCCGCATCCAATCCCGTCGGGTCAAAACACCTCGAATTCCAGTCCGTCACTCTGTCGCAGCGGTAGCGAGAGGATCACGTGGCGAGCGAACTGTTTGGATGTTCGGACAGCGGCTGCTGAAAGGGCAGCAGCACTGTTCTAGATTCTGACGGGACGCGTACCGCCAGTACTTCCAAAAGTCCCCCATGCGGTCGCAGGCTTTTAGGGGTTTGGGAGCCTAAAAGCTACTAGGAACATGCATGCGCGCCACGCTAATCCTCCCGCGCGCTCTGAAGACTGACTGATCAGTGATCACCATCTCTTGCCCAAAAGGAGGTCGAAGCACACATGGGCCCTGACCTGACGGCTGAGGCCAAGATAACGTTTTCCAAATGGATCCATCGGTCAGATTCGATCAGATGCCCCGCCAGGTCGCCGATCTGATCGCGCTCCCCGCCCCGCCGACCTTCTGCCATTGCGAGTGGAGCAAGCAAGCAAAGCTGCAAGCGAGCTCCAGTCTGCAGCAGCCTCGGACTCAGATCTGAGGAGGAGTACTTGGCGACAACAAGAAGCCTGCCTCGAATGGAGGAGAACAGCCGAGCCGAGTGTTGCTGTTTGCGGCACAGGGTTGCGGGGTTAAAGCTAGATTACGGCGCCCGAGGCCGAGGCGCCGGCAGAACGGAGTGGCGAGTACACACGAGCAAGCGCTTGGAAATGGCACGAGGGCCATGCATGTGAGGCTGCCACCACGAGTACACCCTACGGAGGCAGGGAGGGAGCTCCGATAAACTAGTACTAGTCCGGTGGCTGTGCGGCTCGTCGGGGGCACCGCCTGTTCCCGAGGCTGGAACGAAAGCTGCGGTGAAAAGTGAAAGGGTGCGGCGAGCGAGATCCCAAGGACGGGGACAGGTCAAAGCGGAGAGGCATTGACGGATCGGACCGGCGACAGGCGGTGGGGCCGGCTCCCCGTAGTCTAATCACACCTCCAGCTCCAAAGCTCCAGTACGTACTCCCCTCCACGTACGTCCATCAATCCATCATGTACTGCGAGCATGTACAGCAAGCACATCGCAGGCGGGCCGCCTCGTCGCTCACACCACCGCTCCCTCGGCCTCGCCGTCGCCGGCGTCGTCTGCCGTCTCGTCACTGTCACGCTGGCTCGCTGCCTCCTCCGCTCGTGCGTGTACTCGAGGCTCGTAGTCGTCGCGGATCACCGACGGCGACGGCGGCAGGCGAGCACAGGCACTGTGGAGCTGGAGCACCCGACGACGCGCGCTGGGCGTGCCTTCGTTCTTGCCTCCCCTCCCTTGATGGCTTGATCCGACGCGCCGAGGGTGCAGGATGCTGTCTCCGGGGCGACGACGCCCGGCGGTGGCCGGTGGGGGTGCCCCGCTCGCCGGATGCGGGAGGAGCGATGGCCGCTTTCTGCCGACGGCAAGGCCGCAGGCTCGCGCAGAGGGTGGCAGGGACGGACGAGCAGGGGCCAGGGGTAGGCGGGCAGGCCAGGCCACGGGGGGCGCAGCGGCTAGCTTAGCTGCCCGCCGGCTTCACTGATTAGTACGGCGATGCGGCAGGATGCCCCTTTTGGTTTTGGTTTCTTTAACAATGCCGGCCGCACGGCGCGCAGAGGCTGGGGGGTCCGGTGGCGCGCCGTCGCCGTGGCGGTATGGGCGCCCGCTGGCCGCCGCACCCGCACGGCAGGGCTGTGGCCGCTGGATGGACGGTCAGGACGGAGCTGTGCGTGTGCGCGTTCCTGCTCAACACTCCCATCCGTGTGCGGAGCCTTGGCAGGATGTTCCACGGGTGTCCGAAAACCAAATATCTTTTCGTTTCTAAATAGTACTACTAGCTGAAAAAATTAAATAAAGCCTCCAAATATATCAACGTGGCAATTGGTGTACGAGATCGGATGCAGCTTGCACAAAAGTTTCCAAGCCGGTCCTTCATTCTCCACGCATGCTCTTAAGCCTACGCGAGCAATTGTGGATCGGCTAAATTTTTGAGGTTCTTCAAGTTCGGAGTAGATTTGAGTATGAGACCCGTTGTGTTAAGCATCAAGCACAGAATACACTAGACTGGAAAAATGCAAGACATGGAGTGACAATACCACACCGCAGCCCATCTACTAACAGCCAACATGGGCCTAAACGATGTACATTGGGCCATGCGCAGCACTAACCTGGTGGGCCGGCACGCGCCAGAACTTGAATTGTCAAAGCCCGTATCCGATATTGTTTTTGGAGGAGGAGGAAAGCCGAAAACATATTGCTACTTCGCTGTCAGGCAAGATCGCCGTGCCTAATCTATCTGATAGAAATCTCTCTCGCACAGCCGGCGCTCTGATGATTATATTATGCCCTGAACAGAGCACTCCGCGATCGTCTTAAGGTCATCCACTCATCCAATGAATTCCTATAAATCAATCAGTTATTCCACTGCAGGCCGTGCAATCACCGCAATCCACCGTATACCCCAACCACCACCACCACATGTACACGCACGCACAAAGAAAGGAAAAGAAAAGATCGGCCTCGCTCGGAGTGCGGCTCCTGCCTGCCTCCCCTCTGCAGAAGATGCTGCTGGCTGCTGCCACTGCCACGGCTTCAGTGAAGTTTGCATCAAAATTTGAGGAGAGCATGAAGGACAAGAGAGCAGCAATTAGGGCTGCCTCCACCTTCCCGGAGTCATCAAGCGCAGCCTCAAAGGGCAAACTGGACCTGGCGCTGAAGATGGCAGGCAGGGACGACGCAGTTCCGAGAGCTCAAGGACTCAGATTCCGGTTCTGGCAGCACAGCACGCAAGTACTCCTAGGCAGCTCGCGCTTTTCAAATTAAGCTTGTGCAATATGGGCATGCCCGATTAGTTTTGCTGTTAACGCTGTGCGCCAAGTTGTTGTCTAGGAAAAAAAAGAAGAGAGAATGAACCTGTATGTTGCCATGGTTTTGGTTGTATCCTCCATTTTACATCAAGCTAAGATGGCTTGGAGATACGAGGCATACTTCGATGACCTCCATCTTGTCTGAATTATTGATGCATTGAGATATGTCATCTGGTAATTATTTGTGGGCTTACTCTCATCACCACATGCATATTCAAAATCATCTGAAATAAAGCCAGTCAAGGCTGTCGCATCTGTATGGTATTTTTCACAAAAAAAAACTAGTTATGTATAATGTTTGAGCCTTTGGGTAGTTAGTCAGTCTCTCTCTTTTTTCGTCCCTTTTCTGGTAACCGGAAGCCAAAAGCACAACTAATCCTTTCCGGAGAATTAGACGGTCCTGAAAATATTCTATCTATCTCCTAGACGCCGTAGAGAATTGAGTAGTAGGAATTTGACTTTGTGGGAACCTGAAGCATCCTGGGAAAAAATAATACAGAACCTGTGGTGAGCCCTCTGAAACTCTTTCCATTGATATGACCCACAAAGTATGATATTTCCCTTCTCACACCAATACTCTTGTTGCTGTGCCCCAGTTTTATAAGAAGAATTACATCAGTGCGTTTAGGCGACGTTCTCACGTCTGCAGGAGGAGGTCTCGAAGGTGGGCTCTGATCTGGATGATCTCGCGGTTAGATGACCTTGGAAATTGGCAGCAGATTATGCATGGCTCTTTGTTGCTGTAATGTTAAATTGAAGTATATTTATTTGCATGGTTCGAATTGGAATTGATGGGGGTGTTGGTGCTTGATGGATTTGCTCCAGAAGAGCAATAAGGGAGACAGTGAAGGGTTGAGTACTCGGAAGTCTGTCTAATTCCTTGTTGCTCTCTAACATGTCATACATATGGTGCATTGGATAATTTTGTCGCTGGCCGCTGATCATGGGGTGGTAACGGATCATGGTCCTAGTACTCTCTTCACAACCCAACTTGGCCCTTATGTATATTTAGTTCGAAATTGTATAAGATTAGAGCCCGTCCCTTTTAGGACCAGGCCTTTAAATTATCTAGGCTAAAATTTAAAACCTTTTACCACCCCTAGATTCGAGTTCATCAGAAAGATGCATGAGATGAACACTAAGATAAGGTACAGAATGTCATGTTGTGCCTGAACCTTTTTCTTATTTGGTGCAATCATAAAACAAACTGTACCTGATGTGCTGCATATATAGCCAGCAGAGTCGGGAAGTTACCTTGTTTGGGTCTTTGAGAAAGTGAGATGCAAGGAATCACAGCGGTGATGTTTTGATATGATGAAGGTGTCAGGGATCTCGCATGAATGCACTAATAAGATTCTTTATTACCTTCTACTTTACTGTTTCCAGTTTCATAAATTCGGCAGTTGGTTGCTGTCAGAAACTATCCATGTATGAAAGGAGGAAGCAACGTTCGTTTTTGTTTAGCCATTGGATAAACAAATGCTTGCTTTTACCGGGGTACGTGCTAGCTAGCTCATGCATGGCGCTCGGCTTCAGAAGCTAACGTATCGCACACGCGCTAGTTTTGCTTCCACTTTACACAGCTTGCTAGCGTCCACCGCGAGGAGGTTCATCAGCCCTCGGTGCCCCGGGGGTCAACTCGGCCTGAAGAAATTACGGACCCTAAGATTTACGCAATCATTAAAGCAAGCAGTATAATCGAGCCCAGCGATAGGAGTCCCACGCAAGCAACTCCACCCTTCTTAACGCGCGCCCTCCACCACGGCCCAACTCCGAACCCCCTTCGTCGTCTCGTCTTCCCTTTTGCCTACTACCACCAACGTCGCGCAAGCTTCCTGCCCAGCTCGCCAGGCAAGCTAATAAGCTACCACGCGTACGCGCATTACAGCCTTGCTGCTTTGCTTCCTTTGCCAGTTTCTCCGTTCGGTCGTCTCAACCGTACCTGTGGCTACAACTACAAGGAGGGCAGATGCTGTAGCTAGGTCGGCCTCGACCGGCCCCATCCATGAATCCTCTCGGCCGGCAAAAGCATGCGCGGTCGCCATGAGACGACCTGACGCCGCCGCCGTCGTCCTCCTGTGGCTCGCCGTGCTCACCGTCGCGTTCCACGGCTGCGGTCGCCTTGGCTGCGGCGGCTTGCTGGCGAGGCGAACAGCAGGCTCTGTCGCCGCCGTCGTCCCGGCAAGGAAGATGCTGCTCGCCGCGACGAGCTCCGACGACGCTGCGGCCTCCTCATCGACCGATCACCACCACCACCACCATCATCGCCACCAGCACCATCGGCACGAGCATCACCATGTCCACCGATGGAACCGGCACGGCATCCCACCCTCCGCGGTGGGCCAGGGCAAGGAGATCGATCAGCGGTACGGCGTGGAGAAGAGGCTGGTGCCCACGGGGCCGAACCCCCTGCATCACTGAGAGGCTGCTGGCACGCGCTCAGCACATGCGTGGATCGAGGAGTTTTTCACGGCAGTCCAAGCTGCAGGTTCGAATTGTTCCTTGGTGAGTGGCGCACATCATCTTGCTGTGCTGATCAATCGAGTTTTTGGAGTCCGGTATTCTTTGATTGTGGAGTGTGGATGGGTGCGGAAGCAAGCCAGCTTGTTGGTGTGATCATCGTATTCATTGGAAATCGTGTGTTCGTGTATGTAATCTTGGTCTGAAAGCTGTAAAGCAAGTGAAACGAAATAGAGAGAACAATCTCTATCTAGCTAAATACAGTACATATAAGTTATGCTGATGAGGAGAGAGAGGATACGGTTATCCTTGGTTTCCTTTTCTCCCCCATCTCAATTGCATTCATTTTCTGTTCATTCCTTGATCAAATCTTGACATGAATAAGAACAGTGTATATATGGATCAGTGATTCAGTATGTGTGTGACAGTGTGAGATGATATATACATTTCCCCTCTTTGAGGCCGCTGTGGATAACACACAGACTCATCCAGCAGCTCACTCGTGCAACCGGCTCATCTCGCAGGAGCAGTAAACCGTAATTTTCCGCCGGATTTCCCTTCACTCCTTGGGAAGTGCGCGCATCAGGTCGTTAAGTGAGACGTACGCGCTGTGAAATGGGCGCAATGGAGTAGCGGTGACGGCACGGCGTGCGTATCCATCGCAGAATATCCGGGTTCACGGCACAGATCGTAAGGCATGAACGGAGCCTTTTCCCAGGTCTGGAAACCCATGATCGCTTTGGCACCGAGTGAGCTGTGAGCATGGAGCCAATACAATAAGATGGGTTTGACTTGGCGCCCATCTGACTTTGATCAAGGAACGCGCATCGGCACATGGACCATGGATGGATCATGGAGATGCAGCAAGAACACGCAGTCGGCGAGCACCAAGCACATGCGCTACCAGAAAATTCGGTGAAAGCTCATTAGCAGCTAACCTTTCGCTAAGCTTGCTTAATCAGTCATCAACAACTACCTCCATTTAATTGAGTGCGCAGTACTACTGTACACAGTCATTCTCCATTATTCTGACGCAGGCGGTGCCGGTGCACACGTCCCAACGTACGTAGAGTAAAGAAGCAAGCATAATCAAAGGATGTTTGCTTAATCAGCTGGTAATGTGAGCGAGCGAACAACACGGCTAGTAGCTTGTCCGGAATGCCGGGCGTGGCGTTGACCGATCCTTCATATATTCTTTATGCCTTCCGTTGAAGACTAGCTTTGGATATATATTTGCGTTCAGTATGCAAGATAGGAGAGGCAGATCCACTTGACTGTAACTTTAGGCCGTTGTTACTCACCTGTCTGATTGATCGGGTCATTACATTTGTCTTATTCAATAGCTTCATGCTCGGCCACGCTGAAAATTCAGATTTTTTTTTATGGTCACCGGAGGGGAGACAATTCCCATATGAATTGTATTCAAATGATGTGGCAACCCACAGATCAAAGGCCTCATTTTTTGAGAAAAATAAGATAGAACCCTACAATGCTCGGTCAATTTAGGAAAACCGGGCTAAAACCTTTATAACCTACCTAGCTAAACTATGTCTCATACAACATACCCTAGCACAAGGACAGATTTGTGGCATAACCACAGATAACAACACAATATCGTAGCACAAGGACGAAATTGCGGCTTAATCCGTGAAAAAACACCAGCAGCCACAGCACCGCACCACCGGCAATACCATGAGCCGTGGCTAAGATACACCTTGAGAGCCTAGCACCATGCAACTCGAGATGCCCATCTCTGAAATAATGCCTCCACCGAGGACTTGACATCAAGACGTCAACATTGCTCGATCCGGTAGAGTCGAATCTTGGTTTTCAACCGAAGAAAGTAAGGCTACCGAGAGAATCCATTGTTCCTCCATAATGAGGCGGCTGAAGGGTAGGGAGAGCTATGACGACGCCTCTAGGGAGTTAACGACGTCCACGGACGCCGTCGTCGCAAGCACCGATAACGTGTCAGTGATGGCTTTCGCTTGGAGCTCCCCAAGACGCTAAACTGCACCATACCAGAGGAGTAAGCACCTTCCGCTAGTAGTCGATGAGGCAGCAGCAGGACCACCGACCACCGATCCTCGGCCGCAGCATGTCGTATCGGCCTCAGCGCGGCACTCGCACGGGACCAGGCCACGGCAACACCTGCGTAGATTAGGGCCCTGGGGAGCCAAATCCGGCAGCCGGCCCCGCGTGGGGAGGCCGCCGCCGCGCGCACTGGTGATGGGGGCGCGTGAAGCTGCAGAGGATTTCTTGAACTTGCGGAGGGTAGGGTGGCGGCTGAGGACGGCGGCTGGGTCGCTGCCAGGGCCACCTTGTCCCAACCTGACACGACCGCGTGGGGAAGCCGCTGCCGCTGCACGCCGTCGGCCACCACGCCGCCGCACCTCGTAGATCTGGCCCTGGGGGCGCCGGATCCGTCCCTAAGGGCGCCGGATCTACAGCCCCGGGCAGCCGCCGCGGCCATGCCCGGCGCCGGCGTCTCAAGCTCGCGCGCCATGCCCGCGGACGAGAGGAGCCCCGCCGCCACCTTCCCAGCAGGCACACGGGCTTCTGGTGCCCTGCACCGACGGCGGCGAGGTGGAGAGGAGGGCGGGAGAGGGGTGGCGGTGGTGGAGAGGGGGTGGGGCGCCGCCCGAGTCGCCCTCGAGAGGAGACGATGCGGGGGGGGGGGGGGGGGGGGGGGGGGGGGGGGGGATTCAGCATTTTGCAAGTTAAGGGATTGATTCGGATGTCTCGCTTTCTTTACCGATGGAATTAAACATTATTTCAGCTTCTACATCTAGTACGTGGCATCCATGATACATATAGCTAATATTTATTATTATAGACATGCAAATCCATCGAAACAAATCATGGTCTAATAAATGGTATAAAATAAGAGATTTTCTCCTCTTCAATGGATTGAAATTTTGCTTATCCATCAATCACCAAATTTACACTAATGTATGTGGATGAGGGTTTGGAGGCTTATCTCAGTGCCTAGCTATAGACAGGACTTTCGGGAGGCTCGGCGACACTAGTGGTGGAGGGCTGGAGGCAAGAGAGACAAACAGATAGCACAGAGCTATACAATGGTAGATCTCGGTGGGTGGTGGAGGTGGCCAGGGCTTCTAGACCTAATGGGTTTACGTCAGCGGCGGTAGAGGGCAGTGATGGAGGTGGCGGGGGACTTCCGGAGTCAATGGGTGGGGAGGAGAGGGGCAATCGGGTGGACGCTACCTTGAGGTGTCGGGAAGAAGATGAAGAAGCGGAAGAAGAAGAATAAAAAAAAGAGATAAACAGATAGAAGGACGTGGATCTAGATTCAATATTATAAACCGTTGATTGACACTATGCGAGATTTAATCAGTTTATAGGAGGTAGACCCTTAAAATAATATCTTGCACGAATCCAAATATTGCCAATGAGGCAAGCATGTAGCATCAACCATTGTCTATCCAAATATCGCCAATGATGCAAGAATGTAAGCATCAACCATTGCCTATTCTTATGTCCAGCCTCTATTGGCGAAGATATCCAATGTCACTATTTCTATCATGAGACATGCCTATCTTACCATCTCTCTATATTCGGACTTTTCTAGTAGTGCCTAGAATCTGAGCGGCTATGTGTGCTGCTCTAAAAAGTAAGTAAAAGACATCATATTTTTTTCTTGTCAAACACCATGTCATCATAACTAAGACAAGTAAATAGGTCAGCCATGAATGAAATAGCTTAGAAAATGGTATCTATAACCCCAACGTGATTATTATCAACCATTAGGATTCATCATTCGTCAATAGGCCCTGTATGGATGTTACGGTTTTAAAAAACTGCAGTTTCAGAAAACTACGGTTTTTGAAGCATCACCCATTCAATACCACGGCCTGAGAACACTACAGTATTTTATAGTATTGTGGAAACACTTTGTCAGTCATAGCACGCAAATACGTACATGTTTTCTGAATACGTTGTACAATATGGTAGGCGCCCATTGTTCAGCACCGATGCCCGTCTACCAAGAGCCAACATGGGCCTAAAAGATGTTCATTGGGCAGCACATCCGAGCCGCCAATAAGATGAACCTCTATTGGGCCGGCACGTACCAAAACTTGAAATGTCAAGGCCCTTATCCAAGATTCCGAAGGAGGAAAGCATACTATAGGCTAGCAAAACGCCGACAAGCACGTCAGGGGATTATCATCCTTTGCTAGTTGCTACACGCACGGTCGTCCTCGTCCCCTTGTTCTTGGGGCACTTGTCACTGGTGGCAGAAAAAGACTTGTCGTCGTTCGTGCACTCATCCATCCCATGCCCACAGCCACAGGGCCGCAAGCTACGCATGGCCCACGCCGTCCTTTTGAGAGGATAAGCGTCAGCGTCAGTAGCTGGCCCAGTTATACTGACAGTGAAGAAGGTTGTTTCAGTCAGCGAGCTGAGCCTGACAAAGTTTCTTGATGAAGAGCTGAGTACCCGGTTGCAACACGTGAACTGAATTACACTGCGCGCATGCAAACGGAAACTGGATGCATCCCTATTATATGGAAGCTGCCGCAGCACCCTCCGAGACCTGCCATGCCGTTGTTGCTACAGTACCTCACTGTCAGACAAATCGATCGCCGCCGCGCCAAATCTATCCCCCTGCTAGAAGTATGAAGTATCCTCCCTCCACGGCTCAACTGGCTGCCCAAAAGGAGAGGCGGAGGAAGGCCTACCCATGATCCCCCCGACGACCCGTCTCCACAGCGAGCCGATAACGCGTGCTTCCTGTGAGCGGTGAGCCTGACGCTGATGGCGATGACCAAGGGCAACCAACTTAACGAGTCGCTGTCGACATCCTGCCGATAGAGTCGGCTGCGTCCAAGTTTCATTTGGAGCCAAAACCAAGCGTGGGCTTCACACTTCACCGACGTTTCACGGCCAGAAAACTGACACCGTGCCAATGCGTATCAATTCACTAATCAGACACGCAAACCCCTTCCATTATCTAAAAAGAGGGCGGCAAAATTCACTAATTCGTTGGCTGCTTGCGGCTCACTCAATCGAGGCTTCCATTGAGAAAAAAAAATGAAGAAGTGTCTTTAGTTTATCAGATAGTATTTGTGTGCTCCACATCACGCGGCGGCCGCGTTGATCTCTGCACGCGCAAGTTGCGGCAGACTAGGACAAATAATCCATCATGGACGTCGTCGACGTTGATCCATTTGTCACCGGAAAGTCGGCAAGAAAGTTCAGGAAATCAGAATTAAGTACTCCGAGGATGAGGTCCTGGGTTAAATAAAGAACGAGGTCAGGCTGGGGCCAGTAGTGGAAGAGGGCGTTGGATCCGGCCTGGGTCAGACTTGAAAGCTCCAGAACCGCCGATTCGTATGTGGCCAACGCAGCCCTAACCGTCGGTGCCGTCCGTCTGAACGACTGACTGACCGAGTCGCCACGCCAGATTTCGTCAGAGAGAGAGATCAAAGAATGGTCGGCCATGAGAGAAAGAGATCAAAGAATGATCTGTACTCGGCAAGCCAGTCTCGGCTTCTGAGGCGACCAGGGGCGCCACGCAAAGCTAAAGCATTTATGCATGCACGATCGCTGGAGAATCCTGGGACGAAGCGTTTGAGTTCGACACAGCAGCAGCAGCTGAGAAGGACGCTCGATTTGCTTCTGGAAGCCTTGGTGCATCTTCTTCGCCTCGGCGCATTCCTTTCAGATGGCCGGGCACGTGCGTTTCGTTTCGTCACCGGCTCTTTCCTCTTTTCTCCGCGCTGCACGTACGCCTCAGACCCCTCGCTAGGTTTCATGGACAGCGCGCATCCGTACAGAACAAGACGTAGGACTTCCGTTCCTTGAAGCAAGGGAAATCTGGTCCGTGCTTACGTCACGGGGCCAGTGGTCAGTGGCCGCCCCTGTTGCAGGACGTAGGCCAGGAGTACGGGCATCCACTGTGCTGTGGGGTGCCGGTGAGCAGGCGCCGGCGCTCCTGCAGACGAGGGTAGACCGTGGAAGATGTGACGCCGGCTCGACAACCAAGCAAGCAAAGAGAAAATCAAAGTAGGCCCCGGGCGCCGTTCCGCCGGAAATACGAACGGTGAAGGTGACGTTTCGCGAGTGGAGATGGATTCTCCGTGAACCGCCGCTCCGTACTGAAATAATTATAATTATATCTTTAGAGTTTAAAATTTATCCCGTAAAATACTACTTTGACTAATTATCAAATAAGATAGTTTCTGAAAGATTCTCGCAAAATACAACCAACAATCCATCCACTTATTATAAAAGATAAGATGTATTTTCATAATTTCACCTATAATATTAATTTGCGTGCTTGATTCTAGAATTATATTTATTTTAGGACGAAGAAAATATATTTTAGCATTAATATATAATATGTTTTGAGTGAGACCAATCTATACGGGCCCACCAAACGAATATAGTAATGCTACTATCCCACTGCTGTGCATCGGGAGTTGGAAGGAGCTGCACAACATTTCATGGCCACTCATTATTTTACTATCCTGCAGATGTATGGTACCACTGCTGCTATTTTTTTTGTCACGGTTCCGCGGGCTATTATTCTTCTACCCATGACATTATCTGAAATGCAGCAGTGCAGCTGCGGTTTTTATTAGCTCCAGGCCTTTTTTAGTTGCATGTGTAAATTTTTTGAAATAATTTTTTTTTCACATTTAAAATATTAAGCATAGAGTAATTTAGATTTCGTACGGAAATTGCGAGACGAATCTAATAAGCCTAATTAGTCCGTCAGTAACATATGTTTACTATAACAATTTATTATCTAATCACGGTCTAATTAGGTTTATTAGATTCATCTTGCGATTTACAGTCCATTTGTGTAATGTGATTCTTTTTTAACTACATTTAATATGCCATGTATGTGTCCAAACATTAATGTGATTGATGTGTATAAATTTTAACGCGGAACTAAACAAGATCTTAGGCCCATGTGGTGGATTCTTATTGCATCTATAAACTGCATGACTAAGGCACATGAAAAATTCTAGTGAAAAAGTACATGGTGAGAACATCATCGGCCACCGTGTAAAATTTAAACTCCAAGACAAACTACAAGTCTTATAAAAAAATATAGATTATGTCGTACACTTTGAATGCACCTAGTACTGCTTATGGTCATTTTTTCCCCTTATACTTGCATGTTTTATGCAATGATAAAAACAATAATCATACTCTCCCGCTCCAAATTATATATTATTTTGATTTTTCTAAATATACAGTGCATCATGACATAAATTCGCAAATATTTGATGTATACAAATATATGTTCATCTTTAATTATATCTACCAATCAAGGCTTCCAATTATGCCCAAAAACATGTGCATCTTATTTTTTGGAATTTCTCAACCATAAACTTGTGCACCCTTATTTATTGAATAATTAACGTAGTTTCTATATATAGAAGATTATTCGTATCTCTATTTCATAGAATGTTTAAACAAAATATAACTGCATCCTATTGTAATGCAATTAATTGATTACTGCAGCAAAAAGAAAGGTGCATTGGGAAAGTCTTTGTATTTTCAATGAGCAAAAATACATGTCAATCTTCACAAAAAAATACATATAAATCTGATTTTTGGGTGCATCATTTATTTATTTTGTCACGCACAAATATATGTGCTTCTTTAGTTATAATTAATTAGAGAATTTACATAGTAGCATCATATTATTTGAACTATTTTAGAGGGAAAATGCATGTTCAACATGCACATATATTGCTTGAGTTATTTCATGGTTTATAAAAAAATATGCTACTTTTATGTGCAAACAAATTTGTGCATCTCACATGTTCAATAATTTTGATATTTTTCTATCTTCATGAAAATTTATGCATATTATCTATCAAGATAATTAAACATTTTTAGCATCCTAAAATATTTGTGCATCTTGAACATGCTGTAGTAATTAAATTAATTCACTACAAGTGATAAAATAATATTGCAAATACTTTTTCCACAAATGTTGTTGTAACTATTTTACATAGTACACAAATTTATGTAGGTACTTGTTAAACAATTTATAGAGTGCCCCCTATGCAAAAAAATATGCATCTAGATTAATAAAATATAAAACAAATATGTACCATGATCATGTGCATCATAATTCTTAATCAAGCATTGTGCGTGCCGTACACCATGTATTGCTTTAATAATTTATTTGTTCAATAAAAAAACGTGCAAATTATCTACCAATATTTTAATTTGTTTGTGCAAAACAAATATGTACATCTATCATACAAATATTTTTAAGATTCTTTTTGCATAAAAAATGCACATCGATGCAATGCTTGAGCCGTGCACAAAAGTGTGTGCATTCGTGGTGGTCATTTTTATGATTTTTTTTTCGAAAAAGTGTGTGCATTTGTCGTGGTAATTGATCTATCATGCCCATGTGCTTTACATTTTTTACGTGCTTGTAAAAATGCACATCAGGAAGCAATGAGGTTACCTTTTTTCTACACGAAAACTATGCATCGGTATTGATTTCCTCTTTACATGAAAATAGGTGTATCAATGTATCATCATGGAGTGAAGAACATTCTCACATTCTTTTGATCATATCGAAAATCAATGCATCTGACATGCATCGATTCGCGATGCACACATGAATATGAATATGTATTTATTCAGTGTTTTGATAATCAACTTTGTTGTTTTGAAAATAATGTGTGTTGATCTACATATTTTAAATAAATATTCAGTTGCTCACATAAGCTTCCCGGCGTGGATGCTTTTGATCATACCAAAAATCAATGCGTGTACATTGATTCATTTTTTTAAAAAGTACACAAAAATATGCTCATGTATTATCAGATTCGGGGATACGGGACTGCGTACATAGTATAGAATATTCTAAAATAAGAGGTGGGGCATATCTCATACTCCATATTGTAAAGTACTCGGTCACGAGGAGAACTACTAGTCGGTACGGAAGAAAACTTTCCGAGTAATACTCGGGAAGGACTCCTAAGCTATTATAGATCCAGGACTTCCATGAAACGTATATAAGGGCGGGTAGGGATCCTCTTCAAACCAATAACCATTAAGGCAATACAAACCACCAAACACGATGTAGGATATTACGCATACTGCGGTCCGTACTGCCTTAAGGTACCCTTAGGTAGGCTTGCCAGTAAAGCACCGACATATATTTATTTAATATTTTTAAAATTAATTTTGTTGTTTAGAAATAATGCATGTTAAATAGATATTTAGTTGCAATGGAGGAAGAAGAAACCCGCTCGAATAGCTAACTAAAATTGGACTGCCGTGTACCGATGTACGAGTAGCTTCCTTGTTTTAATCATATTTGTACTGCATCATGTACTGTTGAAGATTCCATCTCTAGAATCATCACGCTTCACCGCAGTGCGTCTGACGCCCCACGGTCTAGAATGCACGATGCACTGTTGATTTACAGTTTCACACCGATTAAAATATAAGCATGCTACCCTCACCACACACGTGTCCTGTGTTCAGTGCTACCTTTTAAGTCTGTACCCCCGCTGGCCCCCCTGCAGTCCTGCAACTCTGACGCAAATACCAAATTCTTGAGGCAAATACAACCACGCAGCCCTTGACAAAATACGTAGCTCGTACACCACGTCACTAATCTCAACCTGCGCACCGCCGTCCAGATTCCCGGCGGAGTGGCCCCGGGGGGCTAAAAAGCATGCGTCCGCACGAACGGGCAGGCGCCGGCCTGGCGTCAAAGCGTCGCCCGTCGTGTTCCTGGTTTGTTTACTGATGAAGGTAGTCAAATCTGCTGTCTTGTGATGGATTATCCCACGCGGTGAATGAACGCGCGCGAGCTCATCGTCTTCCCAGTCCCAGGCTGCTTCAACGACGACGACGAGGCTCATCGGCGTCCTCATCCATCTCTCGCGTACTTTCCCTCGCCTGATAGCCCATTCGCCCATTCGCCTGCCCGTGCTCGGCGTCTGGCGGGCCCCAGCCGCCTCGCCGCGGCACTCTACGGCGCCGCGCATACCACGGCGCGCACCGGCCCCGATGGGACCGGCGGCAGCGGCCGGACCGGGCCGCGTTGCATCGGACCCGCGCGATGCGACGGCCGCCGGAACGAGCAGGACGGACGACCGGCCGGGCAGCGAGAGCAAGCCGACACGGGAGGGGATGGGGTTTGCTTTCGTGACCAGTATAGGAGATTGCCGGCGTAACCTGACAGCGATCGGCCGGATTAGCAAAAGAGATTGTGGTGTTTGACGAGCCGGCGTGGAATTTTGTCGCCCACGGGGCAGAGCTACTCTTTTTTTTTTTCATTAACGCAGTTCCCGCATCCTGGTGACAGCAGGGTGAGATGCCTGGCAAGGCTGTCCCCGTTCCGGCTACTGGCTTGTCATTTCTCGCTACATGGGCACACGGCGCGCGCACTGGCTCGAGGATGAACTCGGCCAACCCGTGGTCCGCGAGAACACCCACCGATGGCCGGAAATCATCACGGCGCAATCAGAAACTCGCCCGTTCTGGCCGCTTCCCGAACGATTCGTCGGGATGGGAAAAGGGGAAAAAAAAAAGAATGCGACCCCTGCCCTCCCGTGCCGGCTGCCGGCAGACTGCGCGGCCGGCGCGCAGCGGATAACGCTATTCTATCTTTCAAAAAAAAAAAAGATATCGCTATTCTATTCCGTCCGGGGGGCCACGCGGCCTGACGAGCCGTGGTTTCGCGAATCGCGAGGAGCCCCCGCGGGCCGCCCATCCCGCCATCCTGATCCGCCCCAGCGCCCCCCGCGAGGGAAAAAGGTAGGGTCCCCGAGCCGAGCCCACAGCCCCCACACGCCACGCCGCCACGGGTGATCGGCGTTTCCCTCCCTCTCCCGTGCGCCTCCGTCCTGGATCAAATTTCTTGCCCACCTTTCCGGGTGATCGGGTCCGCGGCCACAAGCGTCGCGTCGCGTCGCTGTTTAAATAGCCCCAGCAGGCCTCCCCAACCCTTTAGTTCAGCCTCGGCTGGACATCGACTCGGGCAAAGGTGAGCTCGCCTCTCTCTCTCTCCCCCCCCCTCCATTTGGGGATCTTTTCCCGTTGCCAATCCCCTCGCGATTTTAGCATATCGGGCGCCGAGGATTGAAATCTCTCGGAGGATCAATCCACTGCTGCGAGCACCGAGGCCCTGGTTGTAGCCAGTGCCGGCCTGCGCGAGCCATCACCGCGGGGTTGCTCCCAGGGCGTCCGCTCTCTCCTAGATCGTTTCCCCCCGAATTTCTCCTGGCTTTCCCGATGGCCTTGCGGTTCCTGCGGATTTTCTAGTTCCCATTTGGCGTCGGAAGCGGCGCTCGCGTACTTTGTTGTTCTGGGCGTCCGGGGATTCGGGGGGAATGGGCGACCCTGAGAAAGCGCTCCGTGTTTCCCTCGCCTTGTGCTTTGCCCTCGCGCCGAGTAGCGAGTTTTATAGCCTTCCTGGGAGATCGAGCCGAAGATGTTTGGCGCAGTTCTATGTAAGCCCGGCTGCAAATTGCCGATACACTAGTGTTCGGCGCGTTCTTCTCAGTCTCAGGTCGCCGCCCTGTTGTAGCTTCATACTTTGTCTTCTCTGCCATGAAAACCACCTTGATCTGGAGTAGTAGTGTTTTGTGAGTCCCTCGTGTGGATGTTCAGAGCAACTTTGGTCTGACTGAACGCGGGTATTTCGAGTTAGTTCATAATAAGCCATGAGTGCCTTAAATATCCAATCTAGTGCCCAGTGTTTTCATTCCTGCTGTTGCCTTCTCAACTGTATTTTTTATACTAGATTCTAGTTTTCTTATGCTCCTTACTCTAGAAAGGCCACCTCGGTCCGATTCACATAAGACCTACCAGATTTATTGGATCATTTCTAAATGGAGCTATCATTCCCTTCCATAGTTGTTGTGCTCCAAGGCTTGATGCTCCGAAATCTGCCATCTTATGTATTTTTGCTTGTGATTGCATAGCTTGGTGCTTTAAATATAATCTAAAAAAATGGTCAGCGGGAGGCCTGGGAACGGTGAATTGAATGCATGGTTCCAGAGCCTCATGGTTTCCTCAAGCAACCAGAGGGGTCAGGCTGAAAGTGGTGGTCCGTTGCCAACATTATCAGGATGGAAGGACCTTCCAGTGGAGCTACTGTTGAGGATAATATCAAATGTTGGAGATGACAGGATGGTCATTGTGGCATCTGGTGTTTGCACGGGCTGGCGTGACGCCCTGGGATGGGGAGTCACTAATCTTTCCCTCTCGTGGTGAGCAAGTTTCTATCCTGGTGTTCCGAATTTCGATCAGTGCCATATTTACACCTATGAGTCAGTTTTGGCAGAATGGTTTGAATATGCTTGATGATTGAAGTATTGCACAATAGCTGTTGCATTTCAAAATGTTAAACGATTTTGTGGTATTCCTACTAAATCCTTCCAAGTATGTTGTCCATTCCCTGTAGGCCATTTTGCTATCATTCAATCATGTCTTCTGTAAATGAAAATCAGCTAACCCCGTATGCTAAACTTATCCATCTTGAACTGATATTCTAATCCTTCCTACCAGGTGCTGCAACCAATAGACATGTTAGTATTATGTTTCAGGGAAAGTGTTAAGAAATTTTGTGTGTTTTGTTTTTCATGTTTCGCTGTATGTTGCTCTGACAGTTAAAGCGAAAAACTTCCCACCTTATCCTTTATTTTTTATATTATTTTTGCTTCTGAAAGCAACTTGAACATTTTTATTTCTGTTATACAAGTCAACAATGGGCTCCTCTGATATTGCTTTAGGTGTATGTAACTTGCCATCTTGTACGCAATGTTTATCCACGTGCATGTTCCATAAGAAACTTTGAAACGGCACTACTCTTAATTGACTTTCCCTTTGGTTTCCTTCGAAGAAAAGCTTTCAGTCTATGATTTGTCTGGCCAAGTCACAAAGTGCACTCTTTTGATTTAAAAGATGAGCGACAGAGTAGAGAAAATTGAGTGGAGAAAACTAAGTCAAGAATTGCTTCCATATAATATAGTAGTTATTTTAGCTTGCACAAAAGATACAACTGTATCAAATTACTCTTAACAAATTTTAGTTGTCTTTAAGCAAGATGGCTGACCCATCACTGACCTGGAGGTGCAACGCAATGAGGGTGGAACATCAAATGTACACTAACATGTCAATCATACAACAATATCTTCTGCTGCTGGATGATTTATTGTAATTAACACACTTTCATCCTCCTTCCACACTCTTGTTTGCATTTAAGTTCCTTGGCCAACTATCTCTCAAGATGTCATTTATCTTCCTGCTTTCTCCAAACAGCCAAATCCTCTGTGTTTGTGTACCGAATCATAGTTGGCTGACCTGCAAATTGTATCTCTTGCAGGTGCAAGCAGAACATGAATAGTTTAATGATATCTCTTGCTCACAAGTTTACAAAGTTACAAGTTCTCACTCTTCGCCAAAACAAACCTCAGCTTGAAGACAGTGCAGTAGAGGCTGTTGCCAACTACTGTCATGATCTACGTGAGTTGGACCTAAGCAGAAGCTTCAGGCTTAGTGACCGCTCCTTGTATGCATTGGCCCATGGATGCCCACGGCTTACAAGACTGAACATTAGCGGATGCTCCAATTTCAGTGACACTGCCTTGACTTACCTTACTTGCCGCTGTAAAAACCTGAAGTGCTTGAATTTGTGTGGATGTGTGAAGGCTGCAAGTGATAGAGCTTTGCAGGTAATATTTTATTATCTCAAGATTTACTAACCATGCTTTCTAGTATGACTATCTACTTAGTTTCTATAAATTTGATGCAGGCCATTGCTCAAAACTGTGGGCAGCTGCAATCTTTGAACCTAGGCTGGTGTGACAATATTACAGATCAGGGAGTGACCAGCTTAGCGTCAGGATGTCCTGATCTCAGAGCTGTAGACCTGTGTGGTTGTGTTCTTATAACAGGTATTTGATCTGATTCTTTGACTCTTTGTAACTTAGTTCCCTTTGGTGGCTGACAAATATGGACAATACTATACCTTCTTTCATCGGTGGATAAATGGGCAGTAGGCAGTAGCTAGCCCTTACTGGCAGGTTGGTTTTAGTATAGAAGGCTTGCCATCAGCCATCTCTGCAAGGTGTTCTAAAACTTAAAAGCCTTGTTCACAGCACTGCCTACCTTGGTATATTAGAACACAACAGCCGCATTTTGAACTTGGAAGCTTATCTTAATGCTTGTAGGAGGAAAGCCTATATGGCCAGGGATAATTGATTGATGATGGAGAGGAAACCCTCATACACATATATAGGCAAGGAACCCTAGCATGATGGCTTATAGAATCAGAACCGATCATCACAAGGAAGGGATGGCGCACTGCCTATGGCAAGTGCAGCCGCACGCCTAAGGCCCACAAGGCCTGCCTAACCAAAGCCCCTAATTACCATGCTACCACGCCCCTGCAGTCTGATTGTCGGTGCCACAGACGTTCAGACTGGACCTGAACTCTGAAAACACTGAAGATGGAAGCCCCTTGGTGAAGATATCGGCGTACTGAGACGATGTAGGAACATGCATGACGCGAATATCACCACCTGCAACGCGCTCCCGAACAAAGTGGAGATCAATCTCGATGTGTTTGGTGCGCTGATGCTGGACGGGGTTGGAGGACATATACACTGCGCTGATGTTGTCGCAGTATACCACAGAAGCACTGCGAGGAGGAGCATGCAGCTCAAGCAGGAGTTGGCGCAACCAGGTGACCTTAGCAACCCCATTTGCCACAGCACGGTACTCGACCTCTGCACTCGATCTGGAGACTGTGTTCTGATGCTTGGATGACCAGGAGACCAGGTTGTCGGCGAGGAAGACTGCGTAGCCCGAGGTGGACTTGCGCGTGTCAGGGCAACCGGCCCAATCAGCATCAGAGTAAACTGTTAGATCGTTGGAGGGAGAAGGCCGAAGGAGCAATCCCAGATGCAATGTTCCGCGAACATATCGCAAAATGCGCTTCAGAGCGGCCAGATGAGGTTCCCGTGGATCATGCATGTGAAGACACACTTGTTGGACTGCATAGGAAATATCGGGCCTGGTAAAGATGAGATACTGTAGTGCACCAGCAAGACTGCGAAAATCCGAGGCATCCTGAACTGGGACGCCGGTCGTGGTGGACACCTTAGGACTGGTGTCAACAGGAGTGGAACACGGTACCATGAAAGCGTATATGGCCAGGGATAATTGATTGATGATGGAGAGGAAACCCTCATACACATATATAGGTAAGGAACCCTAGCATGATGGCTTATAGAATCAGAACCGATCAGCAGGGGATCCTTGCCTATCAAGTAATCCTATCATCACAAGGAAGGGACGGCGCACTGCCTATGGCAAGTGCAGCCGCACGGCTAAGGCCCACAAGGCCTGCCTAACCAAAGCCCCTAATTACCATGCTAACATAGGAGCACAGTTTGTGGAGTAACCGTGGTGAGGTGTAGCCGGGGCTGAAACAGCTGCATCCTATCCTGAATTTTTTTCCCCATGTTTGTTACTTCAGTCATTTGATAAGAAACAAAGCATATTTTATTTGGAACACGATGCTCTATTAGACTTTCACTATCAACCCATCATATATCCCCAAAACATCATTTCTGAAACATCAGTCCTGACTCTTGAGAGACAGTTTTGTCTGACAAAATATGATGGGCTCTTTGCTTGGGGGGTGCGTGCGCATACATACACTTGTTACACTTGCACTTGTGCAAATATCATAGAGCGTGCATATATTCATTTCAGCATGCTTGCTTAGTCTCTGGGACAACTAAACATCTTAGGTTTGGACTTTGGACATGAAAGTGGTAGTGTAGTTGATTTTCTTCTTTTTTTTTCTTGAACACGTTTTTCCTAGTGTAGTTGATTTTTTTTCTTTTTTTTCTTGAACACATTTCTAGTGTAGTTGATCACTGTATAAATGAGTCAACTTGTTTGTTTTTCAGTAGATATCAATGTTTGCTGCCATTATTTCAGACTCTCCGGCTAAGTACTTTACAGGCCTGTTCTTATAGCTTTCTTGTGTATCTGAAGCCTAATCTTTTTCAACTCTTCATCGCAGATGAGAGCGTGGTTGCTCTTGCGAATGGATGCCCGCACCTGCGGTCGTTAGGCCTCTACTTCTGCCAGAACATCACGGACCGTGCCATGTACTCCCTTGCGAACAGCCGAGTGAAGAGCAAGCGCGGGAGGTGGGACGCAGTGAAAGATGGGCTTGCCAACCTCAACATCAGCCAGTGCACGGCCCTGACACCCCCAGCAGTGCAGACGGTCTGCGACTCCTTCCCGGCGCTCCACACCTGCCCCGATAGGCACTCCCTCATCATCAGCGGCTGCCTCAGCCTCACGTCGGTCCACTGCGCCTGCGCCCTGCACCCTCACCGCGCTGGGCGAGCCCTCTTGCCCAACCATGCGTACTGAGGATGTTTGTGGCGCATGGTTCTGGTTCTCATGAACGACCGGCCTGATGGTGGTGCCATGCTCCCGGCCTAGAGGAAGCTCTCTGTGTACATAGACTCGGAACTTGTTGTGTAATAAGACACTGCTATGGTAGGACTTTGTGTGATAATCATGGAGTGGGGAGTTTCTGCAGGGTTGCATTGCATGTACTCCAATGCCACCCCGGACATCGACTAGAAATGTTGTGGTATCTAGTGGATTTTCTGTGATGGTTCCTGTGTATTTCTTCCATTGGTTCTGTAGGGTTGGAGTCAGAATGGCAGATTAGTTGAAGATTGACGGCAAAGGTATGGCTCTGCAGGAAATTTTTGCAAAGGGTAAATTACTTGAGAATTGAACTGTTACCTTTGTAGTCAATCAGAAATTCTCCGCTATAGGCCATAAATACTGCAATCTTACGCTTTCCAAAGAACAATAAATACTGGAACCTTGGTACTAGTTGAAATTGTATCATGCATCTTGAGACAGAAAAAAAGCAGTTTGTGCCCATTCATTCGTTGTCGCGTTCTCGAGCCCCCGCTGTCCTGCTGCAATAATTCTCACCCAAAAGGTGACGGATAGCGCCGCGTAGAAAATGGCCCCGCCGGACCTGGTGAGGTCTTGCATTGCCGGTGTAGTGCTTCTCCCGGCAGCGCAGCGGCAGGCCGTGTTTGACTTGCTATCTCGGCGTCGTATGTGCATCGTTGCAGTCAACTCAGTAATCACCTCAGCGCCCTGAACGTAAAACTGTGGGCACACAATTTTGTTTTCTAGGCGTGGCATCGACATGGATCCTCCGGTGTTAACGATTCTTCAATGAATTTCAATTCAGAGCGGAAGCACTTCACCGAAATCTCAGAGGACTTCTGTGCTGACACCTTGAAAACCCTGGGAGGCTGGGGATTTTGTTTGCCACATTAGCCCATGGGCGTCGTTCCTAACCGAGGCGGGCCCATAGGTGGCCTGAGACGACGACATCCAGCGCAGCGGCCCAAGCGCACCTGGGCCAAGCAAATACACGGCAGGCGGGGCGGGACGTGGGCCCTAGCGATCGCGGCCGGCCGGAGCAGCTGGGATCTCCGCGCGCGTTCGGCGCCGACCGGGCCCCCGTCCGCGCGTGCGACACCCGCCGGCGCGGTGGCCGACGCGCATCGACGGACGCATGGCGGCACGACGCGACGACAAGAGGGGTCGCCGCGCCCTACCCCTCCCCAGCCGCGGCGGCGGCCCACCACGGCTCGCAGTTTCGCACGCACCGACCGGCCCGACGACCCGATCACCCCAGACACCCACGCATCCCCCGCTGCTGCTGCAGCTGTTCAGTGTTCTCGCGCTACCGCTCGCTCGTTGGCAGCACGCGCTCCCGGCTTCCGCCGATGGGGGTGCGATCCGGCACCGGGTCGTGGTTGGTGGCTCACCTACTGCCACGAAAAGCGACCCCTACTCTATTCCCCCCCCATCAAACAAACAAAACAAGTAGCACACAACTTTTCGCCGCGTGACCAGCCGGCGTAGTCTCCGATCGACGCCCCACCGACTGGACATTCCGGATAAGACCGGACCGGTGCGCCCGCGCCAGCCAAGTCAACAATGGCCAGCCCCCCGTTCTCGGATCATGCTAGTTGCTAGTGCTACTAGAGTACTGTTCCAACTGCTCTAGGGTGACTGTGTGAAGTTTACTAAGCAGAAGAGCAAGTATAAGTATTATGGGAGGCTGCAAGCAGGTTAAATATTGAGGTGGAGGAGAGAGTAGAAGAGAGAAGAAGCGGGCTGTAAGTTTACAGTCAGCTTCGACACAAGAACAAGAAACTTTATGGGTGAGCCATGTATTAATGGTGAAGAGCTAATTTAATATACTGGTAGGCTGGAAGAGGCTGCAAACATATTAGACCCAAGAAGGCGGCTGTATCGTAAAACTTGCTCCTTGCTCGAAAATGACCGGGCGCGCCGAAGTCAATGCGTTTGCCGGGTCCACGGCTGGAAGTACAGGCTCTCACCGAACCACAGCATCCGCAACTTGCATTCGGATCCTGTTGGGGGAACCCGCGAATTTCACAGGAAGCCCTACAAAAATCTGCGCGAAATCCCCGAGTTTTCCTGCAGCGAGGGGGAAGCAGATCTTGGTTGGGTACTTGGGTTAGGCTGGGCTTCACGGCGATCGGGCCGCGTGCCGTGTGCCGCGTCGCACTCGGCGGCGGGCGTGGGGCCGCGCTGTTATACCCTCTCCCCAGCTAACCCACGCGCGGCGCCCACCGTTTGTTTCCTCCCCTCTCTCCTGCCACGCCTCGCTTGTCTTCTCCCCCTCCCTTACCCGCACGCTCCCGTCTCACCCGCCGCCGCGCAGGCAGTTTACCCAGCTCGCCTCCGCCGTCCTGCACCGGCCGGTCCTCGTGGAGGTACGTGTATCTCTCTCGCTACCCTCTCCTTCGCGAAATCATTCATCTCGCCCTTCCCCCTTTCCTGGGCCCCCCTTCGCTTGAGTGGTAGCGGCGGACCGCACGATTGCCCCGTTCTCGGTGATGCTCCGGGATGGGGGCGAGGTTCCGCTGCTTCGAGGGAGAAGGGGATAATTAAATTAGGGGAGGGCGCTGTGTTGATCGGAACGAGGGGAGGAACTGGCGGTGCCGCTCGTGCGGATCGGAGCATCGCAGGGCTCGATCGGAGCGAAACGCCGATGGTTTCAGCTTCGCCAACCCATCTGTTGATCTTTGCTCCTGGCTCAACGAAACAAAAGATGAAGAATCTAGCCTCTAGCTTCAACTCATAGCTGTAGGCTTCGTGGGAGATTTTTCTTCCTCCTCCTCCGACTTCTGTAGCCGATTAGTGCTTGTTTTCGTACCACCACTAGAATATTCTCGGAGAATACAAGTATGTTGGTTCTCGCGGGTCTACCTTTCACATCATTTATTTATCCAATTATAATTTAAACAGCTGTTTTATTGTTCCATCTGCAATATTGCATTGGGTATGTAGTCCATGTATATGGATAATAATTGAATACGCATATGCCCAGTAAGATGTATGCCTACTTTTGGCCTTTAGGTATACTTCCTACTCGATTTGATTTTCGTTGCAAGTGCACCAAGTTAGTCAACGTTGCAGGTCCCCGTTACCAAGTCTTAGAAGCAACTCTTTTTCGGGGTGGGCTACCCTTTTTCATTTTTTTCCAGAACATGATGTGGACAGCATGTTTTCATAATGGACGGTTGGATTTCATCAATCCTTTGCCAGTACAGCTGTGACTGCAACCATCGTACAAAGTCAAATGAATAAGACTTCAAGATGATGATGTATTACTAAGTGTCTTTGGTTGCACTTATACATGGTCACATATAGCCATCAGAAATCATATCTTATGACTAATAAGCCTTTGATGGTAGCGAAGGTAGCTGAAACAAAATAAAAGAATGCTGTAGCAAACCATAATCACCCTTTTGTATTTCTTATTTGTTCTTTTCTAACTGCAGGTGTTAGGAATTGTTCGTGCTGAATTGATTGGTGGAAGCTGCAGATTCACTGTTTTATCTCAGATCTCAAAAGTGATAAATTGACCTCACTGGCTGGGAATTGTGAGGTAAATAATGTCTTTCATTAGGCAAGCAGACCCATCAGCATCCTGTGCGGAAAGTCCCTACATTCACAAATTTGGCCCACCAGGCTCAGTTTTCCCTGCACAAAGATTTGCCACTGGTACAGAATTGCTTCACCATGGACCTCAACCGTATAAAGTTGAGGGCTATAGACAGTCTGATTTCAATGGGACAGCGGCTCATGTATTTCAGAACTCGTTTTACAATACTGATAACCATGTGGAATCTCACTTCAACGAAGCAACATGTTCTCCAGCAATCTCCAATGTATCTCAGCAGAACTCCCAATCTTTGTCAGACAATCAGACCTCCGATCTTGAAGTAGAGTTTGATGAAGATGAGATGAGGTTAAAGCTTCAGGAGCTTGAGCATGCTTTACTCCATGATGGTGATGAGATCTTTTCTGATTTGTCAGGGATCATTGATGATGAGTGGAATGATAACATGAAGAACAATGACTGGACTAATACCATGAAGAATATCATGAGTCCGGACTCTCCAAAAGAGTCATCACCAGAATCAAGCCTCTGTTGTCCTGACAGCAATAATGGAGAAGCACGGGGCCCAAAACAGTTGCTCTTTGACTGTGCTGAAGCAATATCTGAATATAGCGTTGATGAAGCACAATCAATCATAGCAGAACTACGACAGAAGGTTGCGATTCAGGGAGACCCTTCTCAGAGAATTGCAGCCTATCTTGTGGAGGGCCTTGCTGCCACAATACAGTCTTCAGGAAAAGGGATATACAGGGCTCTGAGGTGCAAGGAGGCTCCTACTCTGTACCAGCTTTCAGCTATGCAGATCCTCTTCGAGATCTGCCCATGCTTCAGGCTAGGCTTCATGGCTGCTAACTATGCTATTCTTGAAGCCTGCAAAGGTGAAGAGGTTGTGCACATTATTGACTTTGACATCAACCAGGGTAGCCAATACATAACACTGATCCAGTTCCTACGGAATAACAGTAACAAGCCACGTCTTTTGAGGATAACTGGTGTCGATGACTCAGAGTCAGTTCACAGGGCTGTTGGAGGACTAAAGATTGTTGGGCAGCGACTCGAGAAGCTTGCAGAGGAATGTGAGGTCCCATTTGAGTTCAGGGCAGTGGCTTCTAACATTGAGGATGTGACACCTGGAATGCTGGATTGCCGTCCTGGAGAGGCCCTCATTGTTAACTTTGCATTCCTGCTGCACCACCTGCCCGATGAAAGCGTCTCAATGGTGAACGAAAGGGACCAGCTCCTCCGTATGGTAAAGGGTCTCCGACCAAAACTAGTGACGTTGGTGGAGCAGGATGCAAACACTAACACCACCCCATTCCTTGCAAGGTTGGTTCTCTCATGCAATTTTTTTACCTTACATAGTACACTTTGTCAAAGGAACTAGGACTATATTTGTTGAGGGTTTGTGAAAGAAATATTGCCTTGCAACTTTAGAATTTGCATTATAGCTTAGTATCCAAGTCATTCCTCATTTAAGTTGCATTATTCGTTTGACACAGGTTCCGCGAGGTCTATGACTATTACTCAGCACTTTTTGATTCACTAGATGCAACCCTTCCAAGGGAAAGCCCAGATAGAATGAATGTGGAGAGGCAGTGCCTCGCAAGAGAAATTGTCAACATCTTAGCTTGTGAAGGTCCTGACCGTGTGGAAAGGTAATTATTAAAGGATTCTTCCGGAGTCGTCTCTTGCACGTTGCAAACTCCAACTTCTAAATTCCACTTACAAAAAAAATGCTATTATGCTGCAGGTATGAAGTGGCTGGGAAATGGAGAGCAAGGATGGCGATGGCTGGCTTTGTGTCGTCTCCATTTAACAGCAGTGTGATTGATGGCATAAAATCTCTATTAAAATCGTACTGTGACAAGTACAGGTTCGAGAAGGTCCATGATGGCCTCCACTTTGGCTGGGGAGACAAGACGCTCGTCGTCTCGTCAGCATGGCAATAGAAGCTCGGATCTTAGCACTGCTGCATTTTAGGCGCACCTGGTGCAATGGCTGTAAAGAGATTTCTACCACCGTATTGTTGACCTATCGTATACTCATGTCATATCTGACCTTAGCTTGCTGCTTGTAGACTTGTGAGGTCTGCCTAGTTTGTTAGATGAAATATGTGGTCCATTGTACACAATTGTGTAGAGTCACTGTGGTGTACTTGAATTTTGCCCTTCTTTTGGAGGGGTAGAATCGCAATGTGTCGACATTGTTTCATGTATAAAGTACTGTATGGATGCTCTAGTAGCTGAATAGATGGGATAAATAACAAAAAATCGTCATCCTGCAGGCTGTTTGGTTCTCGTCCATACTGTTCCACATCTCTTGCCAAATCTTGGCACCTCAAGTTGGCTAAAAGACAAGTCTATGGCAGGTGGGGCCTAGAGCTAAAACACTATGCCACGTCACCAGCTATGGCACGGCCCAAACAGCTGCGACACAAATTGTGTGCGAAGTTTGGCAGATTGTAGTCAACTAAACACGCGCTCTCGCTCGTTATGGGGATGATTACATGACCATCTATGAGATGAGAATCTAAATGCTTGTCCGGGTTAATATTGTGACATATGGACCGGGTTAATGCGACGTATCGCGCGATCTCCTTGTCGGTCCGAGGTGGCAACTTGCGCAGCCCGACATTTTCTTTTTCGAGCTTTCCTACAGACACGCTCGCGAGGGGAGGGGAGAGCGCCTCCCCCTCCCACCAATGAATGTTACTTTCGAACTACAATATGATGAGGGTCCTGTCCATATTTTTTTTAATATGCAACTCCTTCGAATAAATATTATATTTCCTTCATATGATATCCGTTTTGAAAATCGATTGCACCGTTGTGTTCTACTTGATGAGACGAACAAAACTAGATCTCACTTGCATATATTTTGAAGACGTTTGCATTAGTAGCAACTTATGTGTAAATTTGAGTCTGATATTATTGAAAGAGTTGCTGCAATATACATATATAAGTTGCCAAAAAAATATAATCTGTTATAAACATAAGTTGTCACAAACCGAATCTGTCATATATACATAAGTGACCACAAATATAAGATGTCATATATACATAATAAGTAGTAAAAAAGGAGTAAGTTGTCATACTCATAAGTTCATATATAAATTGTAATAAAATAAAAGTTGTTACACATGTAAAATAAAAGTTGCCATAAAATAAAATCTATTATACACATGAGTTACCACACATATAAGATATAAGTTGCCACACATATAAGATAAAGATTGCCAAAAAAATATTTATAAGTTGTAACATAAACAAAGTTGTCACAAAAGCATAATCGCATAATTTGTCATAAAAATAGAATCTATCATATACATAAGTTGTCACAAATGCAACATATCATACAAATAAGTAGTAAAAAATAGAGTAAGTTGTCATACACATAAATTTATATACAAATTGTCATAAAATTAAAAATTATCACATATTTAAACAAAAATTGCCAAAAAAATAGAATCTACTATAGACGAGTTGCCACATGTATAAGATATAAGTTACTAACAAGCAAAATCTATTATACATTCATGCCCATAAGTTGACACAAAACGAAAGTTGCTATACACATAAGTTGTCACCATAGTAAGCCAATACACATGTACTCCCTCCGTACTCGAAAAAGAAATCGTTTTAGACAGAGATATGGTCTCCAAAGCTTAATTTTGACTTCTTATTTTTATAAAAATATCTATCGCAAAGTAATATATCTATATTTTTATGAAAGTATTTTTCAAGACAAATCTATTGATACCGTTTTTATATTTTGAAACTCAACAATTTAAAAGGTATTCATGATTTATATTCCTAATGTTTTACCCAAACCTTGTCAAAACAACTTTCTTTTCGAGTATGGATTAAGTAAGTTGCTACAGAAAAGAGAGCAAGTCATAATATAAGTTGATATTAGTGCAAAATATCGTTAAAATATATGCAAGTGGGGTTTAATTTTATTCGCCTCATCGCGTAGAACACAACGATATAATCGGTTATCGAAACAAAGATACTATGAAAGAGATAAAGTATTTTTTTGAACAAGCAATATTGAAAACAAGGCATACATGAGGAGTGAGGGGGCACAAGAGGGAGGTAGGAGGGTACAGGGGCCTGGGCTGCATGCACAGCAGCCCGTGGTTGGGTCGCCAACTCAAAAGCCTGCTGGGCTGGCAGGTCGCGCGCGCGGTAGCTCTAGAGAGCGACGTTATTAGTTAGATTTTTCCTTTCAGTAGAGATGTTGGCTGCATCCTCTAGACACTAAGAAAGTAAGAAGACACTAAGAAAGAAAGAAA